>OX381712.1:15000-615000 GCA_947462335.1 Harmothoe impar
ATTGCTTCTCAGCTTCCTCCTCCTGCTGAGCTTGCTCCAGTTTAGCTTTTGCAGCTTCGCCGGCCGCCCGGAGCCCTTCCTTTCGTGCTCTCAGAACTGCCTCCTCCTGCTCCGCTAACTCTTCTGCCAGGGCTGCGTTCTCACGCATGCGTTTCTGCTGTTGTTCTAGAGCAGCCTGCTGTTGGCGATACACTTCTCGCCTTTCTGTTTCCAAGTTTTTCTGTTCCTGGAACAGTATGTTTGCCTGGCACTCTCGCCATTGCAACAGACTCAATGGAGTCAGATCGCTTCTGGCTGCCTTCTCCTGCTCGGCTGCTTTCTTCAAGCGTTCCGAGTCCAATTGTCGTTCGTCCTGTCTCAGCTGGGATGATGGACTCTGTACCAATTCCTGCTCGGATGCTTTCTTCAACCGTTCCGAGTCCAGTTGTCGCTCGTCCTGTCTCAACTGGGACAGTGGACTCCGTACCAATTCTGACAACGATCTTCCTCTCCCCGCCGGGTTTACACCTGTCGGAGCAGAAAAGATCTGTTTCAGGATGGGACGGATACCCATAATACCCACCCTGGGTGAGTAGTCACTTGCCCTTCTTCTACCTCTTGCTCGGCCCACCTTAAGAGGTTGACCTGGCGTTGAAGTAGACAATGCCGGCTCTACGGTTAACCCACGCCCCATGGGCAGATTTGGGGTGTCCGTAAAACTGCTGTAATGAGCAGCTCTCGGACTGCCATTATCGGCAGAAGCGTATGAGGTACTACTGTCCTGCATACTACTCCGAGCCTCTAACAAGAACTGCTGTAAAGCACTCTTCTTGGTCCTCAAGATGTCACACTCCGTAGCCAGAGTCTGACGAGCCTCCCTGAGGTCTTCCGTATCCCGAACAAGTTCGGAATGGACCCCTTCTGCCTCCGATATTACGGCATCCCTAGCCGCGCAAATCTGGTTGAGTTCCGTGTTTGCACTGACAAAGTCGGAACGGACCACCTCTAGGTCAGCCGCTTTCTGATTGAACTCCGATCGGACCATGCCTAGAGCTTGCGCCAACCTCTCGTTCTCTTCTTACAAGGTTGACAACCTCGCATCTTTTTCCTTGATTTTGGAAGTCCGGTGTGTGACTGCGCCTTCCAACGCAATCAGACTGCTTTTTCCATTCATTTCTGAATGGTCAACAACTCCATCTGAGCCATCTGCAGACGTTCCTGTACCCTGGCTTCTCTCATATCGTCGAAGCGACGCTCCTCCGAAATAGCCCATCTCCAAGGGGTCGGAGCGGTTGCGCGTGACCCACAGATGTTAAACAACAACAGGCTCATCTCCTCTAATGAATGACTCATTACTCCGGGATCCTTAGATCCCATTAGTGCGCTTGTTCCGGGTGGAACATCCGCACTCCCGGTGGGGGTATCTGCCTCATCTGCGGCACATAACCCCTCCGATGACAAGGCTTATACCTCATCGGGAGACCTCGCTGCTCCGTCCAGAGCATGAGGTCTGTGCTATTGCACAGGCTAACCTGCGTTTCACTCAGAACTGGTCACGGCACCAGTGTAATAAACGATACTTTGTGTCTCTATGATATTGGTAGAGTATCAATTAAAGAACAAAGTCAACACAGTTCGGATCAAGTGTTTACAGGTTGCGAATCAATAGGTTTATTCAAGAACCTAGACAGGCAATATCTATGCGTGCGAACTCCCTATAGAGTTCCGAACGGGTCAGTAGGCGAATCAGCCGCAGTGATCACGGGGTCTCCTTACCAGCGTGGCTCAGAGTAACCGACGAGTCCCATCGGATGCTGGGTATATATAGGCAGCCAGCCTGCGCGCGCACACGCAGACCGGAAGCCTATAGCGACCTCTGTCCACACCCCAAGTCCGAGGCAGGTGTCGCCACCTGCCGTCAGACTGAAGGGTTCGGACTGAGCTCGCAACACAGCATCCAACAGAACCGGTCATATAATAACCCGTATAACCCTAGCCCCTACACATCTATAATCATCGGATGCATGCATTATTACTTCCACTGCATAAGAATTGATATTTAAGTATACCTTAAAGGTAATTTTTCTTACTTAAATGTCACATTTAAGGTAAAACTTAAATGTCAATCTGTGACATTTGAGTAACTTTTGGTGTACTTAAAAAGAACACTTTAAGGACAATTGGACTCGGAACGTTTGAAGAAAGCAGCCGAGCAGGAGAAGGCAGCCAGAAGCGATCTGACTCCATTGAGTCTGTTGCAATGGCGAGAGTGCCAGGCGAACATACTGTTCCAGGAACAGAAAAACTTGGAAACAGAAAGGCGAGAAGTGTATCGCCAACAGCAGGCTGCTCTAGAACAACAGCAGAAACGCATGCGTGAGAACGCAGCCCTGGCAGAAGAGTTAGCGGAGCAGGAGGCGGCAGTTCTGAGAGCACGAAAGGAAGGGCTCCGGGCGGCCGGCGAAGCTGCAAAAGCTAAACTGGAGCAAGCTCAGCAGGAGGAGGAAGCTGAGAAGCAATCCAAGCAATTGGAAAAAGAGAAGTCCGAGCATCAGCGATTGCTGGCTCTGGCTCAGCAGTGCCAGTACATGACCGATCTGGAGAAAGGTTGGTGGTTCAGTCAAGGTGTGGACCCCACTACGGATTTGGTGGCGTATGGTACTTACCAGGCCTACCTGGAAAGACAGAGTAGTTTACCTACTATGGGGGCTACTCGGGGGGCGATTCCTGGGACGAAAAGTCCTAAGAAGGCTCCGAGACGAACAATTCTGAGTACAGAATTGCAAGAATTGTACGATACAAATCCGGCTATAGCTGGGATAGGATTGCACAACGTGGGCGCGGAAAGGGACGCTAGGGCTTCGATTTCCAAATGCCTGGCGATTACCTCTAAAATTAGAGGATCGTCCAATGCTGCCAGACGGATAGCTAGCGAGCCTTTTCCATACTGGCAGAAAAACTCTTGGGAAGATTGGTTAGGAGCCACCGTTGAGGACATTAACCTCAGTGGGTGGGATCAACAAGATGCTATCCCTTACATCTGTAAAGGATTGCGCTTAGGAGATGGCCTGATGGCAGTGGAACAGTGGAAAGATGAATGCGAACCGCGCGGCACTTTCAAACAGCTGGTGGAGATCGGAACTATCTTGTTCGGAGACTTGGTCCGAGAAGGCGAGCGGACGACCCCTGGAGATGAAGTACGCCAACATATCAGAGAGGTAGAGCCTAGTGGAGTTCCAAAGGCAGGAAGGGAATCAGGGGTGGCTTCGAGCTTGAGGGGTTCGGATGCCGGCCTGGTTAACATTCCAGTCCAACAGTTGCCCGGCAATGAGGCAGGGAGGCCCATTACGGATAGGAACGAGTAAGTTGCGGATGTCACAGACACCGTGTGGGTAGGGAGTACCCAGCTTGCCCCGGATCATCCATGTTTCGACTATTTGAAGAAACATGGCCTTGATTTGGCTGCTCCGAAGGACTTTAAACGCTTCACTGTAAACCCGTCTCCGCTGGGGGGGAGGCCGTGGTATGTGTCTGTTACTGTGGCCGGTAGGGCAAGCAAGTTTTTAGTAGATACGGGAGCTAGCCACTCCTTTATCTCCTCAAACTTCTATGCTCTTATGCCGGACAGTCGTGATAACTTCAAAACGAGGGTAAACGCCTGTTCGGCCGATGGGTCAAGTATGCAGACGTATGGGTGCTCGTTCATACCGCTCCGGATTGGAGGGAAGGAGTATGTGGCTTCTCCCACAATCGCGGATATAGCTGACGACGGTATACTGGGGTTGGACTTTTCGGCTTTGTATGACGCGGTCCTGAACCCTGGTACAGGGGTACTCCAGATAAAGCACCCGTACCGTGCGGTGGAGCAATGTGTGCTCCGACAAGTATCAACAGTGGCAACGGTGGTCCAAACTGTCAAGATTCCTCCCGGACAGACGTGTGACGTGCTGGTCTGAAGCAAGGGGCTTAGGAGAGAGGAAGAGGCAGTTGTGGAGCCGGATGTGGCCATGTTGGGAAGCATCGGTTTGACAGGCATGGACACCCTGGTGGGTGATGGTGCTTGGACCGTGGTGTCGGTTTCTAACCCCGGGTTAGAGCCGAAGTATCTGAAAAAGGATACGGTGCTGGGGAAGGTGTTCACTAGTGAGGCAGTAATGCCTGCTGGTCATGTGAGCATGAAGGGGGACCCTTCTCTGACCACTTTGAGTGATGGACTTGAGAAAATGATCTCCGAAACGGATCTGACGGATCGGAGGGATCTCGATTTCTTGAGAAGGCTGGTAGTGAAGTATCAGGATGCATGGCAAGTGGAGGGGGAGCCTTTGGGCCGAACTGACAAGGTGCTGCATTCTATCAATACGGAAGATGCCTTGCCGTTCAAGATGCCTTACCGACGCTTGCCGTTGGGTAAGAAAAGAGTCGTTGAAGAACAAGTGAAAACGATGCTGGAACAGAAGGTGATCGTGCCTAGCACTAGCCCCTGGTCCAGTCCGGTTCAGATGGTTACTAAGAAGGATGGGTCTATCCGATTTTGTATCGATTATAGACGCCTAAACGGAGTAACCAAGAAGAATGCGTATCCTCTACCCCGGATTGATGAGACTCTGGACTCGCTGGGTGGGAACCAATGGTTCTGCACCCTCGATTTGCAGTCCGGATATTGGCAAATCGGGATGAAGGAGGAGGATAAGGAGAAGACGGCTTTCGCAAGTCATATTGGACTGTATCAGTTTGAGCTGATGCCTTTCGGGTTATGCAACGCCCCTGCTACTTTTGAGGCTATGATGGAAACTCTGTTGAGCGATCTGTTGTGGCGCAAGTGCTTGGTCTACTTGGATGACGTCATTGTTTTTGGCAAGACGTTTGAAGAGTGTGCATTGAACCTCGGAGAGGTATTGGAGCGAATTCGGTCCAATGGTTTGACTTTAAAGCCAAAGAAATGTGAACTTTTTCGGAAGTCCATGGTCTATTTGGGCCGGATCATCTCCACCGATGGTGTGCAGGCTGATCCGGCCAAACTGGAGACTGTGGAGACTTGGGAAGTTCCAAAAGGACCAAAGGATATCAGATCCTTTTTAGGGTTCTGTTCCTATTACAGGGACTTCATCCCCGGATTCTCTAGGGTGTCTCAACCCTTGCAAAAGTTGAGCCATTGGACTCCGAGGAGGAAGAAGGAACCCTTCCCATGGGGGACGGAGCAGAATGATGCCTTCAAAGAGATTAAGGCATTGTTCCGAACCACCCCAGTGCTGAAATACCCTACGGAGAAGGGGCATTTCATTCTTGACACTGATGCGAGCAATGAGAGCATCGGGGCCGCATTGTCCCAGATCCAGGACGGAGTAGAGGTCCCGCTGGCGTTCGCTAGTAACAGTATGAACAAGGCACAGAGAAATTATTGTACTACCAAGCGAGAGCTGCTCGCAGTAGTGGTGTACACGAAGAAGTTTAGGCACTTCTTGTATGGAGGCAACTTCACACTTCGGACTGATCATGCCGCCTTGAGGTGGCTCCTTAATTTTAAGGATGCGGAGGGGATGATTGGTCGGTGGTTGAATCACCTCAGTGAGTTCGGGCTGGAGAACTCTCATATCCAGCACCGAGCGGGCACGAAGCATATCAATGCTGAGTGCCTGAGTCGACGTCCGGTTCGCCGTTGTGTGCGTCCGGAGTGTGGGGATTGTGGTGCTCACAATGCTGTGGTAGCGAGTGTGCATTTGCCTTATGACGGGTTGTTGCAAAACCTGTTGGATTGGTCCACCGACACTATAAGAACGTACCAGATAGCCGATCCCACCATAGCACGACTGAGGGAGCTTTTCCCTACTGGGGTCTGTCCAGTGAGACCTGAAATATCACTGGAAAACCGTGAAATGCGACGTTTCCTGGCTCAGTTCCATGAACTGGAGGTCCGGGATTCGTTGTTGTGCAGGTGGAAGTCTTGTCCCGGGAAGCGGAGGGTGTTACAAATGGTAATCCTGGCTGCTATGAGGAAAGACATCCTGTACTATTGCCACGGCCATTCCACTAGTGGGCATTTCGGAAAGAAACGCTCTTTGGAACGGCTGAGTAGAAGGTATTACTGGCCGGGAATGTCCGGCGACCTTTTAAGGTGGATCGAGACATGTCCTGCCTGTTGTCTAGGCAAACCTGGTCCTGGACTGGGGAAATTGCCATTGCAACAAGAGCTGTTTGGAGTGAGGTTTGCTCGGATAGCTGTAGACATTATCAGTGGGGTGAAACCCACTCCTAAGGGAAATACGTGTATGATGGTGGTCTCTGACTACTATACAAAATACACCAGAGTGTACCCACTTGAGGATCATACCGCTGCTACTTGTGCGGAAGCACTGGTAAAGGGGTGGTTCCTCCATTTGGGGGCTCCCTTGATGTTACATAGCGATCAGGGGAGAGAATTTGAGTCTAAATTATGGGCTGCTATGTGCCATCAGACGGCTATATGCAAGACTCGGACCAATCCGTACCGGCCTCAGTCCGACGGACAGGTGGAGCGGTTCAATCTGACCTTGATCCAGGTCTTGAAGCCATTAGTGAACTCCCATATGGATGATTTGGATGACCAGTGCGAATTTGTGGTACATGCGTATAATAATACGGTCCAGACTTCGACAAATTGCACTCCGAACCTCTTGGTGTTCGGGGAGGACTTGATCATGCCGGCGGATTTAGTATTCGGAATGGTAGGGATCAGTCCCGAAGCACCTTGTACGGTGCTGTTCGTGGAATCTCTACGAGAGAGGTTCAAATTTGCCTACGAAACAGTTAGGGCTCATTTGCTCAAAGCTGCGAATTGGCAGAAGGTGGGTTATGACACCGGATTGAAATTACGACGGTTTGTGGTGGGGGATCGAGTGATCCGACTGCATGAACCGCTCTGTAACGTCACACTGGCAAATAACTGGGATGGACCACATACCGTGGTCAAGTGTATCAGTCAGACGACTGTATTGATCCAGTCTGCAGCGGGACGCATCCGGACGAGTCATGTGGCTCGGTTGCGTGCTTGGGCTGGGAGGGAGCTCACCCCGGAAACGGAGGTGGAGAAGGAGAGTTCGGAAGCTAAATTTGTACCTTTGGAGGGGGTGTCGGCGGACCCCCTAAGAGGGTGGTACGAAGGAAGCTCCGAAAGACCGTGAAAAAGAAAGTCTCGGCAGGCGAAGGAAGAAGGGCACGGAAAACTAAAATCAAGGCTGGAATTTTAGTTAAGAACGAGTGTCCTTCGGCCAGGTTATTGGATGTGAATGGTAATCCCGTACGGCGAAGCCCTAGGCTGGTGGCTAGAGGGGCGGTAACCTAGCTTGTTACACAACGAGTGTGGTGTCCTGTGTTGTCCTATATGTTATGTGTGAGCTACCAACAGGGGTGCTCAGAGTCAATAGAAAAGAATGTAAGAGTGCTCCCCGAGGGTGGTGGACGGATAATCCGGTGGGGTAATCTTCGATTTCCCATATATATCCACTAATACTCCTTATGAGCTCTTTATTCGAAGTATATTTCATCTTTTGGGGAGCCGCCCGAGTGGCCGTAAGATCCCCTCAGCCCGAGATGCGGGCGGGAGAGGTCGTGACCTGATTAACCGGTAATTGGGTCACACCGGATAACGGGATCGCGTCCAATCACGCGAGACGCCGCGCATGCGCTTTGTTTTAAAAACAAAAGCGAGGGAACCGCCATATTGATTTTGGGCGTACCCCAAGTCAGTAGTGGTGACGGTTGGCAGCGGCGAATTCGGGATTTGGACGGTTAGAAGAGGAGAAAAGTCAGTAAAAGAGTTGTAAGCAGTGAGTACTCTTTCTAGTGTGTTCTGAGACAAAAGAGGTTTCCCTGTCAAACTCCTCGTCGTAAGACACCCTGTGACAAGTGAGGATGGCCGAGCAGCAGCTCCGTCAGTCCGAACTTACCGGAGACTCCGAAGCGGCTTCGGCCGTTAAAGGTCTAGTGGACGCTCAGAACCCCAGTGGTGATGAGCTCAGCGAGAGTCTGGCGGGGATGAGGGTCGAATCGGCCATCTCCCCGATTCGGAAGTCACCATCGCCCGTGGGCAGTGAGGACTCCCAACTACTGCAAGGGATCGCCTACTCCGGAGTAGCGCAGGAACCTTCCGAGAACACTGCCCGACCATCGCGGTTGTGCAGTTATAGCATCTCTCCCACCCTTCAGAAGGCAGTTAGTAGGAAACTGTCTATGGAGAGTGGTAGTGAGTCCCACACTGCACGTCCGAGGACGCGCGGTGGAAAGAGTGCTACCCGGAGTCGGTCCTAGTTGTCCGATTCGAAGGTTAGCACGAAGGCTACCAAGCACGCGAGTGCTGGGAAGAAGCCTCCGGTCAAGGTCGAACCTAAGAAACCCGACCCCAAGAAGAGTAGTACTCCGAGTACTAAGAAGACGGACTCTAAGGCTGCCACTGCGAAGGCGCCTCTGGATCCGAAGAAGAAAAATACGTCTGTAAAAGACGTAACAAAGAAGGATCCGAAGCACGCTGCTAAGGATCAACCGTAGAAGGGCCAGACGTCCACCAGCAGTACTGTTGGCAAGACTCCGGGCCCTAGTAAGTCGTCCATCCCGATCCCTAACAAGGTAAAGGATGGTGCCAAGAAGGCTGAGTCTTCAGCTCCTTCGACCCAGGTGACCAACCTGTTGTCCTTCTCGCAAGGGTTGGATGACAGTCCGGCGGTGGTGGCTACAGCCGCGGCGCTGGCTGGTGGGGCCGGACACGGGGGAGGTCGTCCGAAGACGACTGTTACTCCCCAGCAGCCCCGGACAGAAGTGGCCATGGACGTATCGTCCGGACTTTACAGACAGTGATGTCGAACATCACCTTCAAGGCTCCGGATAACCCGGAACCCCCGAAAGAGGTACCCACCCGAGTGGACCCACCTCCCCAGACCAATGAGCCTAACCCGGAGCCATCCGAAATGGATACTACGGAGGAGGCCGGCAAGTTGGACCAAGCTGCGGGTGGTGGTCCGTCGGGGTCGGGTGTACACATCCTATCCCCTCATGAGCACGATGACTGGGACAAGGAAGACGCCGATGTCCCATCCATCCTACGAGGGGCCATCATCGACCAGATCAGCCAGGACGAGGTTAAGTCTTTTGACTTTATCCAAATGAGGACCTTCCGGGGGCTGGACAGTTTGTCCGCTAGGTTCCCGGCATGGTTCCCTGACCGCTTAACAGCAGCCATGGAAAATGTGAGCAACATGGCTAGCAGGGCTTGCCTAGTCGCTGAGTCGGAAGGTAACCCCGAGGTTATTGCGGCTTTGGAATCCGATATGCTAACCGCTTCGGAGTACAAATGTGTTCATAACCGAAGGGAAAAGAACCCACACCTGACACCAGCGATGAGGCTGGCTCGGGGAGTAGAACGGAAGACCAAAGAGTCTATTCTGGATGCAACTCTGGAGGATGAAATCATCCAACAGACCACAACAGCGACTAGGAATGCGGATACTAGTCGTCAGGAGAAGGCCAACCGTCGGGACGCAGTCCTAAGGGAGACCATCAAATTAACATCTCTGGAGGCGGGGCAATCCCCAGATGAGGTGGCAGCCGTCTTGAAGGGGTTGGATGAAAATACCATCCCGGATGACGAGTGAGGACAGCACTCCGAGCCAATGCCGCAAGTGGCTTCCGATATTTTAAGCCTATGTGTGTGATGGACTGCGTCAAGGACAAATGTTCCTCACACCACCCTGAGGAGGTGTTTCCTGACGGCCTCTCTGATGATGAAGAGTGGATCAAGAAGGATCCTCTCGACAAGTCGGTACAGTTGTACCATTTTGAGCTTCTGGAGAAGGTTAGGACTGTGAGTACCAAGTACCATAACTACCACCAGAAGACAAAACTGGCCTGGGCAATGGCGAGATGGAATCCATCCAGCTGGTGCCCCTTCGAGAATTGTCAAAACATTGACGAGACTCGGGAAACGCCCCGAACCTGGCCTACCAAGGTTAGGTACGCGCGGCACATCACCCGATACCATGTACGTCATTTCATGAGATATGACTGCCTGAGTGTGGGTCCGAGAGGGAGCAAGAGTTGTCCCGATGGTGGTCTGTTCTATACCAGAGCAGACATCATCTGACACCTTGCTAAGACGCACGGCTTGTCCCTGGAGAATGCGGCAGAGCGTATCCAGCTCGCCCACGCGGAGGTCTACTCCCATTTCGGGGTAGTAGGCAAGAACGAGAATCTCGAAGTGGACTTTGGCTCCAACGAGAAAGGAAAGTTCCGGGTCTTTTACAAAGTAAACCCGGACGGCAACTACCTCCGTATTCCGGACGGCTATCTCTTCGAGGAGTTCGAGGAGTACCAGAAGCGGACCAGCACAAAGAAGGTACGGAAAGCTCCGAAGAGACAAAACCAGTCCTCGGAGCCGACCGATGCCAAGAGAGTGAAAACGGATGAGAGACAATCCGTTCTGGAGAAGGCGGATCCTGGCTATCAAGGCCCGGCATTCACTTCCCATAAGACGGACTGGAAAACGGGCCCTCAGGGCAGACCATCTCGGCCTGCTCCGGAGGATCCGAACACCAGTATGGGGGGATCCTTTGAGGAGAACTTCCCACCTAGTGACCTGGTTCCGGGAGAGGAAACTCAAACCCTCACCCAGACCGGGAAGACAAAGGCTTCGGTGAAACCCAAACCGAAACCCGCTAAGGCACAGGATCAGGAGGCGATGGACCAGTGGCACAGGATCAGGAGGCGATGGACCAGTGGAAGGACGACTTTCACCAGCTGCTCGCCGGTCTCAGTCAGGAGGTGGCGATGATGTCCCTTAATACGGTGCATCATCTCCATGCGAGGGAGGTCGCTCTTCAAAATGCAGCGGCAGTGGATACGGTTCAGGAAGAGCGGGACAAGGCTCGGACTGAACAGGTGGCTGCTAAATCCGAAAGGAAGAAGCAGAGGATGGCGACTAAGAACGCCGAGGAGAAGCTGGACCGGGAACGCCGCCGGTTCAGGGATTGCTTCGCGCATGAGATGCACGAGTGGGATGGTACCAAGGCTCAAATCGAGTCTTGGCTCCAGGAACTGACTCTGGCGGAAGCCGAGTCTGACTCCGAGGAGGAGGAGGCGCCGGCTAAACCCGACCACACTGGTGACTCGGAGTCCGGATAGGATTAACTTATCCTAGGACCCGACTGGAAGGGGGTAGTATTATTCTGATATGACCCCCAACGGCAGAACACCTTCTTGGAAGGTGAAGGAGTATCCGGGCAGCAGGACGAGGCAGGCTGGCTACGTGAGGATCCAGTCTGCCCGGGAACACTGACGGAAGCTGAGGAGGAGATCCGGAGGAGAAAAGTAGAACTCGGGACGGGAGCACGCTAACATCTAGGATCCGATACGTCGTTTTTTTGTGACATTTTTATAATCAGGACCGAGTGCTCCTAATACATAGTCTGATGATCGCCTTGAGGCAAGACTAATTTTTTTTATTACTACCTGTACGCTCCCGAGTATGAGCGATGAACTTTCTTGTTCCGGTGAGTAGGAGCTGAACGAAGTAGGTTCCGAAAGCCGGGCAGAATGCTACAACATCTACAGAAGATCCGGATCTTCGACAAGGAGCACGTATGATGTCTTTTTGTTGTTAATACTATAATATGTACCTATTTCTTAATTTATAAGAAAAGTGATATTGTTTATCACTTATAGTATTATTCATTACGAGTATAAATAGCTCGGGGTCCTGGAGGGACAACATTTTTTTGTGATATTGTACTTTTTCAAGTGTTTGTATACTATAGTTTTTTTGTTTGTATAGTATAGATTAACTCCATCTATCCTAGGGAATGGGGCGTAATTTTAATTACGGTCTATATGTATAGAAATGTGTGTAATTAATACCTTATTGTGTTCATCAGAATACGTCATATTGTCTTAAGGTATAACTTTAATAAACCCCTAACGTGGTATTTATAAGATAATGCCAGTCCGAAGTGTTTTCGGACTTTAACCTTAATTTTTTACCTCCCGGTTATTATCTGGTAGGGGGTAGTGTAGGGGCTAGGGTTATACGGGTTATTATGTGACGGGTTCTGTTGGATGCTGTGTTGCGAGCTCAGTCCGAACCCTTCAGTCTGACGGCAGGGGGGCGACACCTGCCTCGGACTTTGGGTGTGGACAGAGGTCGCTATAGGCTTCCGGTCTGCGTGTGCGCGGGCAGGCTGGCTGCCTATATATACCCAGCATCCGATGGGACTCGTCGGTTACTCTGAGCCACGCTGGTAAGGAGACCGCCTACTGACCCGTTCCGAACTCTATAGCGAGTTCGCACGCATAGATATTGCCTGTCTAGGTTCTTGAATAAACCTATTGATTCGCAACCTGTAAACACTTGATCCGAACTGTGTTGACTTTGTTCTTTAATTGATACTCTACCAATATCATAGAGACACAAAGTATCGTTTATTACAGATGTTTATTTGGCCGTGTGTCACCAAATCTATACAAGTGGAAAGACTGTGACCAGATACAAACTATGACAGAGTACAATCTATGACTGGTCGCAATCTATGACTGGCATGAAAAAAAACAGCTTGTTTAGGGTAGATGTATATAGAAATTGCCAGAAAGAATTAATGGATTAAGCTTTTTGCATTTTAGTAGGTAAGAATTAACAGGCTTCCTTAAAGTATGCACGCACCATGGGGGTGGGGGGGGGATCATGGCAAATGCATACTACAGCGTACATGAAAACAGGTGTGGGGGGGGGGGTCTGGAGCCATTTTTGTTTACTCTTTATTTACACATTTTTATAATTTTGAAGAAAGATCGGACCTATTCAAATGGAATTTCAGTGGTCGGATTGTGGCGTTGTCATATGAAAGGGATTGCAGATGACCTGCACCCTGTGGAGGAGGGGTGGTCAAAAGCAACATTCACCATAAAAAAAAATTGTGCTTGATGCTCAGCCTTCATGGTGGGGGTCCACCAGTAAACTTCATATAAAGGGAGCGCAGAAATGGGGGGGGGGGGGGTCAGGTCAGGAAATGGGTATGTGCTTAAGGGGGGATGGTCACTCTAATGCCTACATAACGGAAGTTCTTGGTAATCCTTTGCTGTATGTCCTTATACGTGTGTTGTACCAATAATTAGTGGCTTCATGGAGTTTAACACAGGTAAAAATGCCAAAATGTTTGGACGGCGCTCCCTCCCTGACCTAGCTGGTTGTCGCCATCTTGTCTCGTTGAAATCAAAACTTTATGGACGGCCTCGTAGGTAACTCTTGAATTGTATTGATGACTTGCAGATATCAGCCTTGATGCCGAGACAATTGAATTGCATCTCAAATGACCCCAAGTGGCCAAAAATAATAACAGTTTATTTACTTCAATTCAATGAAAATCTTAAGGGTTGACTATTACAACTGTCAAACTGGCATATCAAGGCAGCATTAAGCTTCTTATATGGCTTTTCATATACATCAAACATTGGCTATGTCAATGCTTAATCACAGTCAGTTAACAATGTTTAACAAACAAAAGAAAGTCATTATATGTGCATATAAGTGTTTATTTCAGGTCATCATTGTACAGACTTATACGGCATGCATCTGACCATAAGACATGTATGTAATTATATATTCTGAGGTGGTTTCGCTTAGTGATTCATATCTAACATAGAGAATTACCATATGCATGCTCATCAACGATTCCGGTTGGTTTCTTTCTTGTGTATCAGACATAGTTCATAAAAAAGTTGTCTTCATCCTTGTGTATGAGATAATAGTTGGTTGTTGTTCTGTTTTAAAAATGAACTGCTTCCTTATATGTATTGATTCCTGTTCTTTCAACACTTAAGATCTAACTACGGATACAACAAAAGCCATTTACTAAATGTTATGTGTTTTCACCTAACCAGTCTTATCTCGCACATCCTGGACCAAAGATAATGAGGGCAAATGGCTAAAAATATTGATTTTCATAAATTTAAGTTTTTTGGACATTTTAATAGATTAATTATTCCACTGCAATACTGGGGAAGGAAAAATTGAAAAAAAAGGTCAAAACTTCCCTAATTTGTCAATTTGATTATGATAGTCCCTTACTGCTGTTATAATTTTGTTCAATATTCATCGGAAAATTCTTAAATAAACCCCACAATTGATTTTTTTGCCATGAATTTATACTAATAATTTTAACATATTCAAATTGCCAAACCTGTTTACTCCGATTTGGTACCAAGGTTATTGAGTGTATACCTTTTAGATTGCAACTGGCAATAAATGCACAGGGGATGTGTCATGGTGTCTTATAGCAAATGTGGAGAAAAGGCCCCTCGTTTAGGCCTGTATATCTGAGAATCAGTTTTGACAGATTTTAAATTTGAAAAAAATCACTAAAAATCAGGAAATTATGGTATCCTGATGTACAGGTAAATGGAGGAAAACCCTCCCCAGAGCCGTTATTTACACCAGTGTTAATTTTCACAATGAAGGTAGGTGTGAAAACACTGCAGAGCTAGAATTAGCAACGGTTTTGCTTGTAGCATAAACACTGCAGGGCTAAAATTAGCAACGGTTTTCTTATAACCCATTTGCTGAATTTTCTATCAATTTGCTGCTAAATGTATATATCCCATAAGATAGATTACTGTATGCTCTTGAATCATACATGGGGAATAGTGAATCATACAGGTGATTGCCATGAAATCACATATAAATAAGCTTTTTCTATAGACTTTCACCCTGTGCTCCTCCCTGCAGTGTTTTCACACCTAACTGCGTTGTGAAAATTAACACTGGTGTAAATAACAGCTCTGGGGAGGGTTTTCCTCCATTTCCCAGACCTGATGTAAATAAAAATGAAATCAAGCTTGTGATCTGCTCTTCATGAATCTAGCATAATCCTGAAATCCATTTTTGAGAGATATGACTGGTTAGGTGAAAACACATCACAAATGTAAACAAAGTTATTGCTATTCATAACCTGTTCTTGTCCATCAGACTTCTAAACTTCAGACACTCACTCTTGCTTCAAATACCACCTGTACCATGGGATTATCTCATAGTTAAGATAGTCCTGCATTCAAAAATAAAACCCAATATTGAGCTTTATTTTAAAATGTTGATGTTCAATAGAATTCATAGTATTGTCACTTTAAATGATACAACCACTTTTACATTTGTATCTTTAGACTTTTCAGAATTGGACAGGGACATTTTAATCACAATGGGATCTATAGGCTTAACTGCCCACGATACAATAACCCAAGTGTACGAACTAAATTAGTGGCAGATACAGCTCAGATGAATCAAGTTTTGGATTTTACCAGAAGCCTTTTGCCTATGCATTGTTCAGTGACATTATATGGCACAAACTCCCGACGTATGTTGTGTGGCTATTTCCGGCCCTTTTCAGGTTTATACCTTTACAGAATAACCAGTTTTGCACCACTTTTTTTGTGTTTTGGCCCAATATTTTCCGTTTTCTGGCCTTCCAAAGTCCCAAAAAAAACGTAAAAACGTCAAAAACGCTAAAAATTACATGTCTCCCGAGTCTACTGAGCCAGTAGCAGCCTATACCTAATATCATTTTCTATTAGACCCATGGTAAAGTCAATTGATTGATGGGGATTTCGCTAGATATGTACCATATTTTTTTCTCCGCAGTCATTTAAGTTTTTTTTGTCAGCAAAATATTCAAAGGTGTTTTCAGGTTGATACCCCTATATAGTAAAAAAGGAAGATACACAGTGTATTCATTGTACCTCAGATGGTGAGGTAACTATTTTGTCTTATGCTGTATCCATGAATGCGCGCATTATGGGGCTATAAATGCAAGAGACTGTCGCCACCTATTGAGGGAGGGTGGTACTCGCTCGCGCCAAACTTGAGCGAGGACAAAGGATTGCCAGAAGCCTCCATGTAACAGACATAGACGGACATGTATTGTGATATTTTTTCTTTTTGTGAAGCTGGATTATGCAAGCATGTGATGCAAACATGCAATTAAACGCCAAACCTCTTATAGACTATATTGTATTGACTTGTTGTTATTTCTGGTACCGGTATAGACTACTGCAGTATTTATTGGAAAAAAAGGATTGGTATACATATTTACCGTCTCGGAAATACCAGGTGATTCCGAGATGGAAATTCCTAAATGTGATACATATTAGAAGGGATAGCATGCATATGTGGACTATAGGAGTGGCTTTGTAACTGTTTAAACTGATAGAAGACATGTTAACCTTATGCCATACAGGTATTAGAGTGCCATTATGATATTTTTTTTGTATCTAGTCGCATAATCTCAGGAAAGTTAGAAAAATAAAGGAAATATATTTCATAAGAGATGTTGCATATAGTAACATGGTGCCAAATCCTGTTAGATATAGCCAGGAATCTGCGTACACATGTTCTGTACATGTAGAGATAGTTTGGGGAGGTTGGGTGGAGTTTGGTTGTGGTGATTGGAGAACTTGATGTGAAATGGCTGGATACTGGGTATTCCGTGATGGAAATTCAGGAAATGGGGTTCATATTAGGAGGTGCACATAGTGAAAAGGTACCAAATGCTGTAAAATATACCCAGGACTCAGCTAATACATGTTTCGTACATGTATAGATAGTTTGAAGAGGTTATGTGGAGTTTGCTAGTGATGGGAGACCTTTATGTATAATTTTAGAGGTTAATCATATGGGTAATTCCGAGATGCAAAATCAGTGATTAGGCCATACTTTAGGCCAGTACTGTGCATAGTAGGTACAACCGGTAGTCATAATGCTCCATATATATTGAAGGACATATTATATGATGAGGATTTTGTAGAGTGATTTTAAGGACTAATTGAACCATTTTGAGAAAAGTTGTGTGTAAAGTTGAGAGTATGTAACAGAAATGTTAATAATTTTGATTAATATAAAAAATTGATCAGGCTACATCTCAAGTTTTTTTTTTTCTTAGGATATTAATTTTGTGTACACTTTAAGATACATGTTGTACCAGGTTGTAAACAAAATTAGGAGTTGCCATAATGTATTTAACACCCAAAAGTCAATATCTATGCATTTTCCATCTCGGAATCACACTAAATAATTACCATAGACTTCTTGAGGCAATAAAAACTGAACCCCATGGGTTAGAGATGTATCAAAAAGTGTTCCAAGATATATACCTTTCAAGTGAGCCAAGATATATACCTTTCAATATAATCAATTCGTTTAAACATATCAAGAATTTTCTGATTTGACCCTCCTCAGCCAAACCTGCATGACTCAGGAGTTTGTGCCATATATTTTTCTGTAGAAATATTGGTGCAGTCAACAGCTCTGAACCATGAGCAAACCTAAAAATGGAAGGGATTTGCCTGGAAACATCCATGAAGAAGCCAAATTACAATTTAATGCTGAAAGGGGTGTGAAGTGAAGATGTCACTGCAAGGTTACATTATTCTTTGTACCATCACATAAAACAACAATAGCAATCATAGAACGATGGAGTTTTTAAACCCAGCTCAGGTTAAGAGTCTATCAGCAAGTGTTGCTTCATTGAGTCTCCATTATCTAATCATCTTCCATTATATTTCCATCATCAGTACAACAAGCAGACCCCTGCATTGTTGCATGACTTCTCTATTAGCTGCTTGTAGTTGGATTTTCGGTCCCTTCCAGATTTGCCCCTGCATTGACATTTTAATCCAGGAAACTTCACAGTTGTATGAATCATCTGACACTGAGGCCACTTACTACATTTATTAGAAAATTACTACTATAGTCTCTGTTGGACACCAGTGGACCCAGAGGTGGCTGCTGCACATGTCCGCAGTTAACCTGGTTACCAGGCGAATCTGGTGCCAAACGTAGATCTACACTTGGTGCTTTTTTGTACCAGCAGGGGTTCCTTTTATGGCAGCTGGATTTCCTGATCCAGAATCTGCTCCTGGTGGTTTTTTGCAACAATGAAACAGAACCTCTTTGAAGGCTGCACGGAACTGTCTGAAAATACCAAGTGATGAGGTAGTACCATAATAAAAAGAGTACTAAGAGGGTCCATTTGAATATTGTGATAAATGTTTCATATAAATACAGTTCTATTGTGTGTGATTATTGCAGATTTCTAGTCCTGTATGGACTGTGGTGCCCCCTGGTGGATTTAGTGTACAGTCCACTGTTCCCATTTCAGACGTGTCAACCAATTTCCCCCTTCAGTTATGTTTTCTGCATAGATTTCCAAAGTAGAGTATAAACAAAAATAGATATTTGGAAGTAAAAGATATTTTCCAGCTGTTGAAATGTGGTTTTATCTATGTTGAAGCAAATAGGTTTTGAGAGGGCTGTGTGGACTGTACACTTTATCCACCAGGGGGCACCATGGGCTTTTGTCGGAAATAAAATTTGCTAGTGAACCTTTTTAGTTCTCTTTTCTGTTTGGTAGTACATATAAAAAGGCATAGGCTAGAGAGTCTCTTTGAGTTATCGCTGCTGAGGTAAAACTGAGGCAATATCCCAGGAACCTGAAAGCTAAGGGGGATACGGCCCAAATCTCACATTCTAGATATCACTAGATATGGTTAAAGTAATTTTTGCATTTCCTTTCTTGAAAATTGCATTTCTCATTTAGTACTATACATAGTCTTTATAGCACCATCACATAATGTACACATCAAACAAGTGTTTGCCCTGGAATATCCAGAATATTTCGTACTTCCCGTGTGTATTCATATTTATTGGAAAAATGTGATCATTTGAACATGTAACTAGGATACAATGTTGTTGTATACTGTTACCATGGCAACAAACATTTTTGTTATCATTTAGGGTACTTCAGTAGCCATCTTTCAAGCATAAAGTATCTTTGCCTGATGAAGGATCATTTATGATCCGAAACGTAGCAACATAAGATCATTCAACAAAAAACCTCCAAAAATGTCTGCAAAAATATAGACTTCAAATAAAAACTGAAAAATAAAATTCCTTGTGTTGGGTTTCGTGTGATAAAATACTTTTATTACATTTAGAACAGAGATAGAAAAAATCTTATATTACTATCTTTAGTTTACTTAACATTTATGCTGAAAACTCAAATACCTGGGACGGGTATCATATAGTGAACATAATTGAACAAAATGCTGGAATGATTACCAAGCGTGACCCCAGGTCAGCAGATGACCTGGGGTCAATCACCGAAAAGCTTTTAAGAGGCACAGTAGTTTGGAATAGAATGTTTTTGGCCATACCCAACCCAACTTTATAGACGCTGGGGATTCTTTTGGAACTTTTATCATTTTCAAAGAACACTCTGTTACCTAGCAACAGGAATTTTAAGAATTCCATGCCCAGCAACCAGCACAATATCAGGAATAAAAGGTAGTTGACTATACCTTCCCCCACTGTACACACCCTGGGGATTCTAGTGGAACTATGATCCATTATCTAGGACCCCTCTGCTATACGTTTTTTGCCATAACTTCACCTGGTATACAGATCCTTGCATCTCATGACAACTGTTGCAGTTTTCCTAGAACCCCAGGAATACCTAGCAACAGCCATTTCAAACATTCCATGCCTAGCAACTGGCATAATATCTGACCCTCTGGCCAATCTAATCTGTCATGCCCCACCACAGTGGATGCCTGTTATTTTAACCTAAAGAATTTATCTAATACTTGTGTTCGGTTCTGTCTCGTAAAATTTAATCTCAAACATTTGCGTCGTTCAGGTTTGATAGAAGACTCACCTTGAGATGCTTGCATAAACTATCACATTGGTCCAGCTATTTATACCTCTCACCATATCAATAGCACCTTTAATCTTCTTCCCGTAGATGAAGGTAAACGTTCGAGATTCGGTTGTGTCAAATGATAGATAGGCATACATAGTCTCGCCAGGGGTCACGGTGATGATGTAGATAACAACAAGTGTTATCATCATGTACGTCAGCTGAGGACAAATAATAGAAAATAGCAATGCATGAGTCAAGCTCATCAGATAGCCGAGTCTCCTAGAAGGAATTGATATCTAATTAAGTATAACTAAAGAAAAGAATTTCATATAGACTGTCAAACTGGAATAGAATGCATATAATGTTTATATCAATTTAGTCTGAGTGATTACCTTGAGGCGAGCTTTTTCAGCTGTTGTCTGCTTGCTGTAAAAGTAATCATCAAATGCCTCTATGTTTAATTAACATTATTTATCAATACATCATTGTAGATATACATTCATGTACAGATATGTCTACCTGAGTGGCAACACCTTAAAAAAATTGATTAGATTGACCAATCCAAAGTCATCAATTGTCATGAAATCCTTTTAATTGCTAGGAAGGCACATTATTAGGAATGAATTATACTCTAGGTCTATGTAATAAGGTTTAAAATACTTTTTGCACAGAAAAAAAAAGTCTTGCCTCTCACCAAAAATACATTTGGCAGTGTATCCGGAATATAGGCCCTCCTGACTATAGGCCCCCTGCCTGTAGGCCCCCGGAACACAGGCCCCCTGCCCATAGGCCCTCCGGTTTTGTAGCCCCCTGCCTTTAGGCCGCCCTGACTACAGGCCCCCTGTCTGTAGGCACCAATCTCACGTCCAACCCCCTCTTTTAAGTCTCACGTCCAACTACCACCTCCTCACGTCCAACTACCACCTCCTCACGTCCACTACCTCTTCCTCACGTCCACTACCTCTTCCTCACGTCCACTACCTTTTCCTCACGTCCACTACCTCTTCCTCACGTCCACTACCTCTTCCTCACGTCCACTACCTCTTCTTCACGTCCACTACCTCTTCCTCACGTCCACTACTTCTTCATCACGTCCACTACCTCTTCCTCATGTCCACTACCTCTTCCTCACGTCCACTACCTCTTCCTCACGTCCACTACTTCTTCCTCACGTCCACTACCTCTTCCTCACGTCCACTACCTCTTCCTCACGTCCACTACTTCTTCCTCACGTCCACTACCTCTTCCTCACGTCCACTACCTCTTCCTCACGTCCACTACCTCTTCCTCACGTCCACTACTTCTTCATCACGTCCACTACCTCTTCCTCATGTCCACTACCTCTTCTTCACGTCCACTACCTCTTCCTCACGTCCACTACTTCTTCCTCACGTCCACTACCTCTTCCTCACGTCCACTACCTCTTCCTCACGTCCACTACCTCTTCCTCACGTCCACTACCTCTTCCTCATGTCCACTACCTCTTCCTCACGTCCACTACTTCTTCATCAGGCCACACTTGAAAAAGTATGTTTCCGGCGGAGCGGCTGGATGAGATTTTCTACATTATTTTATCTTTCTTTTTCCTTTTCTTTTACTGAGGACTGTTTATAGTCATTATAAGTACCGTAAAACCTCACCTATGAGACGAATTTTATTTGGCGTTTTTATTTTCTTTAAGCCGAATTTCTTTCTTGAATTCGGCTTATAGGTTAGGTTTCAATACATTAAAATATTGAAAAAAATATGGGGACACCTAATACTATGTGTCCCAAGTTCACCTCCTCTCACATCCACCCCTTCCCTGAGGGGATTGGACATGAGGGGTTGGACGTGAGGAGTTGGACGTGAGGGGGTTGGACGTGAGGGGTTGGACGTGAGGGGGTTGGACGTAAGGGGGATGGACGTGAGGGGGTTGGACGTGAGGGGGTTGGACGTGAGGGGTTGGACGTGAGGGGATTGGACGTGAGGGGGTTGGACGTGAGGGAGGGGGTTGGACGTGAGGAGTTGGACGTGAGGGGGTTGGACGTGAGGGAGGGGGTTGGACCAGAGGGGGTTGGACGTGAGGGGTTGGACGTGAGGGGATTGGACGTGAGGGAGGGGGTTGGACGTGAGGGAGGGGGTTGGATGTATGAAATGGACGTGAGGTTTGTGCCTACAGGCCGGGGAGGGGTTAGTGGATGCGAGGAAGTGGTAGTGGACGTGAGGAGGAGGTAGTGGACGTGAGGAGGTTGTGGCCTATAGCCAGGGGGCCTATGGCCAGGGGGCCTATGGCCAGGGTGCCAAAAGACCGGGGGCCTAAGATCCGGAGGGCCTAAGGGCAGGGTGCCTGTGGTCAGGGGGGCCTGAAGGCAGGGTGCCTAAAGACCGGGTGCCTAAATTCCGTGTACCATTTGGCAGCATTGTTCTCTAATGATGCATCTAAGCAAATATGTTGCCTGTTCAAACATAGTTGAATATGTTTAAACATACCTTGAATCTCCTGTCATCTCCCTTGAACTCTTAATGCTGGTACGCAGGCTGTGTACAGCACAGATGTAGTTGAAGCATAAGATGGGCACTGGTAGACCTATATAGACTGCCAGGTTGTAGACCACACGGATCCATGTATCCTGGGTTGAAGTCACACGGCAAACATATTCTGGTGTATCAGTATAAATATGAAACTGTAAAAGATCAAAATGTACAATTTATCCACGGTGATTATTTTAACTGCAAACTTCAGTTGTCTGAGATCCAAGATACCACTTCCTGTGCTAAAAAGACTCTGAAGTACTTAAATATAAACTATTCTTTGTTCTTCGTTTATCAGGGATATTTTATTTCCAAAAATGTATTGAATTGAACAATACTCCAGAAAGGAAAAAAATCAATGATCAGGTCTGCTTCAGTGATAACTTGTATTTGGGGAGAGAGGATAAATCAGCTATAGATGAAACGACACTCTCAAGAGCGGACAATTATGTGGATCAATAAACATGTGGATATTTGAATGGATGTTTTGTAAGACAACTTACTGAATAGTTGAGTGCTAGATGTCCATAGGCCATTACTCCCGATATGAACCAATTCACAATAATGATCAGGAATGTTTTCTTGGGTGTAAATTTTAGGATCGTCTTCATTGGCCAACAGATGGTAAAATATCTGAAACCAAGACATATCTGTTTGTCTTCATTTCATGTGTCATTTCATTAACATTCATATCAAGTGCAGCAGTAATGATACTCAACCAGTATTTATAATTATGTGAAGGATATTGATTTATAAATGTGTAAAAGAAAAAGTAATACAATGATCAAACAATCAAATTTTTGGAAACTTACTGTACAAAATAACATAGATATAGACATGTAGTACCGTTATATAATGAGAGTCTAATGGAAAAATAAAAGAAATTGAAATTGAAATAGTCACACTCAGGTTGCAATAGTATTGAAGAAGGGTCTATTCGAATGTAGGGACACGAATAATACGTGTACATATAGGTCCGTGGAGTCAAAGCGGGAAGTGCCTCCATCGGACACTAGGTGGCAACACCTACGCCATGTCCTTTCGGTTATCCGGTAGCGGAGCCAGGCAGGGCACTCCAGACGGCGCTACGGAGGAGTGCCACGTCGACACTGCTTGGTCCGCGCTCAGGGTATATAAGAGGCCGAGGTTGGCTACCTCAGGGAGTTCGTCCCAGGAGGAGCTCTGACCCACACCTTTCGTACCTTTGTTACCACTTCAATCGGGGCATCTACACCCCTCCCACACTATGGCTCCTGCACCAGTCATGCTGGCTTAGGACCAGATCATCCAGCGTTGCTGACTTTGAACTATCTATAGAACACTGTACATCTTCGAATGGTTAAAAACCAAGTGAACGGAGCAAAAACCTTTGTGTTACCTTTAAGGCTGTGATCAAATAAACCTGTTGCATTCAAACCGAATTTAGAACCAGTGTTCTCGTGATACGTATACGAAACCCCTACATTGGTGCCGTGACCAGTTCGGGTGAAACACAGAATAGCACAGTCGGTTCGGGTGAACATGGCTGAACAGGCAAAGGGAGGAGCGCCTCTTCACCCTATTTCGAGTCCGGATCCGGAGGTGGTAGCGGCCCTTGAGAAACACTATGGGCCAAGCCGTTCGAGTTCGACACCAGAACCAAAGAGAGGCAATCCTGATTCTATTCGAAAAGATCTAGGGTCAAACCTGGAGGATTCTTTGTTCGAGACTGGCCGTTCAAAGAGGCACATTGCTCCTATGCCAACACAAGGCATGAGCATTCTGCATGCTGAACGACACCAGAGACAAGAGGTAACACGTCGTCACTTCGCCGAAGAAAAGAATCGATTCGAAGAGGCAAGGATTGCAGGGATGGACAGGATGAATGTGGAGTTTGAAGCCTTGAGTCATCGGTTGGTTCTGCTCCGTAACAAAAATGAGGAGTTGGACGGCGCGACGATGGAGAAGCAGAACCGCTTAGACACAACGAAGGCGGAGCTGGAACATATGCAAGACCAGTTCTCTCATCAGCAAAATGACTTGCGGCGGCGGACTGAGGTTCTTGAACAGCGTCAAGATAAGACCGTACAGACGAACTCCATGAGACGATTAGAGAGGCAACCAAAGCCATGATGGAAGAAAAGGACTGTGTTGTTCAGGAACTGAAAGATTTGCAGTTGAAACGAGAGAGGGAGTCAACTCGAAGTGGCTATTCGGGGTTCGATCATGTCAATGATGGCATCTACAACTCAACGTCTGGTGGGGTTGGTGCAACTACCTCATCCGGAGGAAGACCGAAAAGGGTGACCATCGATACAGGTGATTCGGATGGGAGGTCGTCACAACGTGAACAACGCCCAACGTCATACGATGATGACTATTCGAATCCCCCCAGTCGGTCGAGCTCTCGAGAGAGACCAAGCCGTTTCGATTCGAGTGATAGATCTTCGAGATCTGATCCGAACGAGCATTCGAGTGGTCCCACGAGGAGGTCAGGGAGATCTCCTACCAATGCAGGTAGACGAGTCTCTCGACGTGAGTCAATGTCCCCAGGGATGAAGTTGATTTACGATTCAAACCCCTGCATTGCTGAGATTGGAGTTGACTGTGTTAGCAGACAAGCTGATAATGCTGATATCTTAGATTGGAGCATTGAGCAGTCTCGCTTGTTGCACAGGGACAACCACAATGCTGCTAGACGCACTGCAAGCACTCCAGTTCCATTCACAGGCAGGCAGCCATGGCAGGACTGGTTTGCGGACTTCATGGACGACATGAGGTATAATCGGTGGTCCGAGCAGGAATCGTTGGACGAGCTTCTTGGGGCATTGAGAAATGGGCCTGGCAAGTTAACTATGTTGAGATGGAGAACGATGCATGGTGCCGGATCGTTTACCCAATTGGTGGAATGCGCAAGTTACCTGATCGGTAATGTGGGTAATGAGGATCCGCTTCGGTTGTTTCGAAAAAGGACTCAGAAACCAAATGAATCTCATTGTGTGTTTGGTCTGGAATTGCAGGGTCTCTTGCAACGAGCTAGACCACAATGGCAGTTAGATGACCCACAGTTCCTAGATGATTTGTTCTCACAATTCATTGAGGGGTTGAGGGACTCTGATGAACGAACCGCAGCCTGTGATAGTTGGAAAGCTGGAACTTCTCTTACCGATCTGTTCATGGCCATAGAAGACTATGACAGGAAACGGCATCTGCTATCTTCGAGAGTACTTTCGAAAACTTCCAGTATGGTACAAGACCCACCAGCCTCTGATACAGAGGAAGGTGATTCTGGAAGGGAGGAGGAGATTGGCGCAGTTGCTCAAAAGAACAGCGGCAAATCTTATTCCAATTCGAATTCGAAGCGCTATCCGAAGGCTGACAGGAAAACACCTCCTGCAACCTCTGGAGCCACCAGCGCACCTTTGACTACATCCTCAACTCTTAGTTCTATGGAAGAACTCCTGTTACGGTTGACTGACTTAATGTCTGGAAACCAGCAATCAGCAGGGAGGAATTCGAAGCCAAAAGTGGATAAGACCACCAGGAAATGTTACAGGTGTCAGGCCCTGGGACACTTTGCAGCAGAATGCCCAGCCGAGAAGCCGGTACCAAAGCCTGAAGAGAAGAAGACGGAAAACTAGAGGGGGTTGCTCGGGATGGCAATGTAGTAACCCCTAAGGTGAATGTAGGCCAGCTTATCACCAGCGGTGCAAGAGATGAATTCCGAAGTACAGAAGAGATTGGAAGCTTGGGAGAGGGGCCTGATCAGTCCCTTCTAGGTATGTCCAATAAACCCAGGGAAGTAGACATCCGAGAAGGAAGTGCTGGGGGAGCAACAAATTGGATACAGGAGCTGGAAGTAGTCAGCAGTGCCCGATTGTCCCCGGATCATCCCTGCTTGAAACACTTGAAGCGGCGGGGAGTAGATCTTGGTGTCACCAAGGATTTCTAACGCTTCACCGTCAACCCATCACCACTGGATGGGAAGAGGTGGTATTTGACTGTAGCAGTGAAGGGAAGTTCTGCAGAATTTCTGGTTGATACTGGGGCTAGTCACTACATGATCTCCAAACGATTCCATGATCTTGTAGCCGATGAACCAGATAACTTCACAACGAGGGTAAAAGCTCATTCGGCCGACGGTAGCTGCATGCAGACGTTTGGTAAAGCGTTTTTCGAAGTCAATATAGGTGGACAGGATTATCTTCTGTCGCCTACTATTGCTGATATGAGTGATGATGGCATCATCGGATTAGATTTCGCTGCGTTGTACGGGGCAATGTTGGAACCTTGTAGGGGGATGTTGAAGATAGAACATCCGTACAAGATGGCCGTGCAGTGCGTGTTGAGGAAGGTATCTGCTGTAGCCTCGGTGGTACAGACGGTTAAGATACCCCCAGGACAGACATGCGATGTGCTGTTTTCGAGTGACAGTATCTTCCAAGATCAGATGGCGGTGGTTGAACCCGATATGGTGAGACTAGCATCCATTGGACTCGAGAGTGCAGATACTTTCGTAGGCAGTGGCAGCAGGAATTTGATTCCTATTTCGAATCCTGGAGGTGAAGTCCGTTATCTGATGAAAGGTACTCCCGTGGGGCAGGTGATCGTTGCACAGGCAAGCACCAGTATACTCTCAGAAGATACCAAACCTAACCTTGAAGGGATGTTCGAACTGCGTCCTGAACTCCAGAAGTTGGTGGACGATTCGAGCCTGGTGACGGGGGAACAGAAAGATCAGTTGAGACGGGTATTGATGGAGTATGATGCAGCCTTCGGGGAACCCACTGGTTTGGGGTGAACTGATATGGTGCTACATTCCATTAATACAGATGAGGCTGTACCTTTCAAAATCCCTTAAAGACGCCTACCTTTGAAGAAGACATTGATGGCCGAGAAGTGAGTCGCAACATGGAGTAGTCGCACACGCACACAGCGGGCGGAAAAACAGAGCTAGAAAAGGGGCTAGACTAGGAATACTTATCTAAAAATAGGCAAGTAGTCGTATAAAGACACAGGGAAGACATAGAAGGCATGTGGAAGGGGAAATTAGTACGCCTTAAACCCCTTCTCAATGAAGGACGACCACCGCCCGCACCCGACCTAGATCGGAGTAGCCGTCCCCAAGGACGCCATTACAGGTAAACAAACACACCTGTCACTGGACGGTACTGGACTGACTGGACCCGGCACGGAGTTTGGACATGAAAAAAGTCAAGCAACCCACCTACCCAATGCGAATACAGCCTTCTAGGAAGACTGTCATAGTGAGCCAACCTTCACCTGACGACATGGAGGAGGAATTAAACGCCACCATTACTTCCCAAGGATACGAGTCACTGAGTGACAACGACGACCATGAGGCCCCGCGGAAGCCAGGCACAGGTGAGACGGCCGGCATGACAGGAGGAGCCGGCCCACCTGACCCACTGAGCTCGATTGTGAGTATCAATACTACACCGACTATTGAGTCACACAGTCACACTAGTTCTACACCGACAAAGAATGGGTCACAGACCCATCCACCCGCCTCATTGGACCTAGAAGTTAGCCAATTTGATAAATTAGCTCTACTAATTAAAGGAGTGGTAGAGTCCAACCAGGATCTGAAAGGGCATCTTGGTAGAGTAGAGTCCAAAATCGACACCAGACTTAATAATCTGGAGGAGAAGTATGACAATAAACTCACTGAGATAGAGGGGAAGCTTGCAAACCAAAAAGGGGAAATCGATGAGGAAATCAGCAATAGGATAAAGGGCCTAGACCAACTTCAAACCAAGGTATCTAAAGAATTTACGGGAGTCAGGGACAGCCTGACATCTGAGACATGCAACAGAAGAAGGGAGATAAGTGAGGTGAAGTCTCAAATACATGTAGAGGTATCTAAACTAGTGAGTGAAGCAGTGGGCAAGCAGTATGCTGACCTACTGGAGGAGATTGACACTCTCAAGGAGCAAGATAGGCAGAGGCAGGAAACCATAGATAAATTGATTGCCAACGGGCTACAAGATAATCCAGTGAGTCAAGGCGACCCACAGTTGGCCCAGGTACTTTATGAAATAGAAGAAATGAAGAAAGATAGCAGAGAGAAGCAAAGTCTGATTGATGAACTGATCGCAAATAGAGACACCCACCCCCCCACCCCCCCAATCCCCCCTCCAGCACACAAAGAGGAACGCGAAGAGGAAAAAGGGGGATCCCATAAATCCAAGTTTGGTGTAATATACATCAATCCCAGTGATGATAGGAGTCTCATAATACATGGGTTGGACCATGAACCCAACCAGAACCTTCCAGGCTTCCTGGGACAAATGTTCATAGACTGTAACATTAAAGTAGCAGAAATTGATGTCATCTCAAGTCGTAGAATTGGGCGGCAGATGAGTGCTAAACCACCTGTTAGGATAACTTTTTCCAATCTAGAAGTCACACACAGAGTACTTGCAAACCGGCACACTGTCAGATGCAGGCCGAGGTGGCAAAACATAGCCATCGAAAGATATGAAGATCAAGGGATCAGGCGCTGTAGGCGTATTTTGAAATCAGTGGTAGAGACCAACAAAATCACCAAGGCTGCTACCGTAATAACCACTTCGGAAGGTATCAAGATTGATGCAATTTTCTACCCCCTAGACAAGGTAGACACCATCCCAAGGCAATACCTTCCCGGCAACAAAGCCAAGAGGAAGAAACCCAACTTAGAAGGCGAGGAAACGCCCACTCCCGAAGCACACGCCCCTGATGTAAACGAAACTGACAGAAGGGAAGCCGCCGCGCCGCCGAATGACGTCACCGAAGGGATCCCCTCGGCAAGGAGCGGCGTGTTTGACTGTCAAAGTGCGGACTACTCTTTAATGGTGAAGAGGCCGAGCTATCAAATTTCTACTACGCACCTTTTACTGTCAAAGGTGCCACCCCCGACCTAGATGAGGATTTCTGTTCAGTGGAGCAATACTTCCAATATAGGAAGTGTAAAGAACTAGGGGCTGAAGAAGAGGCCAAGGCGATCATGAAGTCAAAAAAGCCTGCCAGAATGAAAGGAATAGGAGACTCTGTGGATACCCCAACTGGCTGCAACTGGTTAAAAATCAGTGACCAAGTCTTAACTGAAGGTATCACCCTCAAGTATGCAAACAACAGGACCCCCAGACGTGAGCTAATCACCAGCTACCCAGATGTTTTGATAGAGTCGACTTGAGACAGCTACTATGCTGGAGGCTTCGGGAATAAAAACCCCATTTATGATGATCCTGAACGGTACAACACCCACCCCAAGGAAGGTATGAACAGAACGGGACAGATCCTCATGGAACTTAGAGAACGACTGGTTAAGGACTACACTGTGTCATCGAACACACCCGTACCGCCAGGCGAGGAAGTGGCCGTGTTACACGCCCAACCCGACGCTCAACCCGACGTCCCCTAGAATCCTGTAATTAATAGCAACACTGGAGCAGCATGGAAGCTCCTACCCCTATGGACATAGACCACACACCCAGCATGACTAAGTACGGAGTTGGTAATTATACAATAATAATTATGCGTGCTGCATTGATGCCCGTAAACAGACAAGAGTGAGCGATAATTGAAGCCTCTGTGCATCCATATAACGTTGATGTTTATGCCTTGGACGTAAACCTAACTCTGCTCCCCTCTTTAACATGCAGGTCGTCGGTGTTGATACTTGGAGACGAACTGCTGGCCAGCTGTGTAGCCAGCTTAAAGCCGATATGCCCTCCAGACATTGCATTTGCCACACTGGACATGATACCCGGTATCAAACCTGTCATCAAGGATTATAAAGACTGGTTGCTACACCCGTCAAATGAACAACGAATCCCCAGACAACACGTCTACCTAGTAGCAGGCCTATGGGACCTGCTAACCATAGATGAGGACAGCAGCATAAACTTCACCACCCTTAGTGAGGTAGCCTGCACGCAATCGAAGGATCGTCTTGTAACTGATCTACTTTCTCTAGAGAATGAATGTTGTGACAAACACAAGTTAGTGAGGGTTATATACTGCCCTATACTACCCATCAACCTTGAAGGCTACAACCTGCACCATAAACTACCCCAGCGCGCCACAGACGAAAACCAAGCAGGCCTTGACACAGCCTGCATCAAGGTGAATGCAGTCCTTCAGCGACTCAACAAGAACAATGGCTTCAAGTCTCCACGCTACGATAGAAATCTTACCCACTATCAACCTAGAACAAAGAACTGGACAGTTTACCACGGTATGCTGGACGCAGATGGACTTGAGCCCAGAGCTATCTTACAGGGTATTATATGCAATAAGATATGGGCAGCAATCAGACTAAACCTGGACAAACCTGTCTAAGGAATGATGGGAAGAGAACTGATTGATTTATGTATAGATGGGTTGGGAGATAGGGACTAGCTCATTAATGTTTTTCAATTGTGTTCAATACCACTGTCTAAGGTGTTCACCTTTTTGATTGAGAAGTATGGAGATCACCTACTACGTATTATGTCAATCACATGTAGTGGTCACCTGTATAAATGCGATTTGTATGTGGGGAGGGAGCCCGACTTGGGAAGTTAGGTTTCTCATTGCTTGATGGGTGAAGAGATACCCAGAGGGCTGAGACTTATTTTTATGAACACTAGGAGTATGCAGGGTAAACTGACGGATATCAAGGAGAGCTTTAGGGGAGACATCAATATTTTCTGTATTAATGAGTCTTGGCTCAATGAGGGCATAGAAAATAGTAACATTAAGTGGGTGGGTAACCAAATCTTTAGAATTGATCGCACAGCGAATAGAAGCGGGGGCCTTGTAATTTATGTATGTAATGAACTAGCCGACTATACGTCAACAATTGAAAACTGTACTTTTATAGAAGAACACATAGAGATACAAACTATTATGATTAACAAACCCATGGTTAAAACCAAAATTGTATGCAATATCTATAGACCACCAGGAGGAAACCATGTTAACTTCTTTACTAGGCACAGTGATGTACTAGGGGATCTAAATACTACTGATCATGATGTATGGATAGGAGGTGACTACAATATCGATTATAGTGATCCGAATGAGGTGAAATGTAAAGCGCTAATCTCTTTTGCGGAGGAATATCATCTACAAGTATTTATTGATAAATGTACACGGCCCAACGACAATGGGGGCACGGTCATAGATAACATTCTTACAAACGCCATGAACATACAGTTTAATAAACCACTGCCTGTCTATATTAGTGACCATTTGCCTGTATTAGCAGTTCAGAAGAAAGAACCCACTGTCATGACCAAATCCAGTTTTACCGGTAGAAGTTATAAGAATTATGTATGTGATGATTTGGAGGAGAAGCTGCTTTATTATGACTGGAGCTCCTTCTACAAGGAAACTGACCCAAATAAGCAATGGGATAAACTCGTTGGTGTAACTCTTCAGTATCTAGATGAAACATGCCCTGTGAAGGTTTTTAATATCAAAGGAAGAGAAGTTGATTGGATCAATAATGATATACGTGAGGCTATCAAACTGAGGCAGCAGCATATGGCTGACTTCCTGGCCCATGCTTTGGCTCATGATCTACACCTAGCAAAAGACATGCGCACTACTGTAAGTGTAATGATTGATGAATCAAAGAAAAATGGGATTGACGAGGCGTATAATATCAAAGGTGATGGCCACCGTGAATTTTGGCAGCGCATATCTGACCTAATAAATCCTAAGGAACTAGGTACTAGAGCCAACTTTGTACATCACGAAACAGGTGAAACTGTGGCTGAGTCTCTCACAGCTGATTATTTTAATGAATTTTTCTCAAACGTTGGTTTTAAAATAGCAGAGAAAATGGAATTTGATATGACGCAAAATCCTGACATCTCTTATGAGGTACACGAGCCCTGTAATCCCCTAACTTTTGATTATGACACGGTTGAAAAATTGGTAGACAAGATCAATATGTAAGTCAAGTGGTATTGAAGGTGTAAATGCACGTGTACTAAGGGACACTTTGTCATGCACTATTCCCCAACTGCTGAGTATCTTTAAACACTCGATGGATCGTGGTATATTCCCAGACAAATGGTCTGTCAGCTCGGTTGTACCAATTCCAAAGGCCGGTGATTTAAAAAATATAGGTAACTGGCGGCCAATAAATCTACTCCCAGTCCCAGGTAGAATCATGGAAAAAATAGTTCATGGACATATCCTACATCACATGCAGATTAACTCTCTTCTGACTAAAGCACAATACGGTTTTAGACCGGGACTTGGTACAGCTGACGCCTTGTTTGATTTCACCGCCCATATTTATAATGAACTAGATAAAAACAATATTGTAAGTGCATGCTATATAGATGGATCCAAAGCTTTTGATTCCGTAAATCACTCTGTTCTCTTAAAAAAATGTAAAGCTCTAAAATTCGACCCGCAAACCCTAAATTGGTTAGAATCCTATCTACACAATAGACGACAAGTTACTAAACTCAACGGCACTACCTCTAGCGAGTGTAAAGTTGAATATGGCGTACCACAGGGTAGCAGCCTCGGGCCATTAATGTTTTTGATTTATGTTAACGATTTCCGAGATGTGATTTTGGAATCCAAGGTATTCATGTACGCAGACGACATTGTGTTGTTAAGTAGTCACCCATCGCCCTATGTCTCAGAGCAGATGCTTAGCCGAGAAATGCAGCATGCCCATGAATGGTGCAGTAATAACTGTCTGACTATAAACAGCAAAAAAAAGCAGGTCATGAGGTTCAGTAGGGTAAAACTAAATATAGCTGATATGTGTATTAAAATAGGTGATACGGTACTCGAACATGTGCAGGAGTACAAATATCTAGGAGCACTCATTGATAGTCACTTTTAAACCACAAAACAACAAACTTGTTAGAACCTTAAGTCATAAGTTATACTTACTAGCGAGGATTAGAAAGTTTCTAGATGAGGATAAATCCATACTGTTGTATAAACAAATGATAATGCCCTATGTAGATTACGCAAGTTTCCTTATCGATTGTACCACTAGAGATTTGATTAACAAGATACAGGGACTTCAGAACCGTGGCCTAAGAGTCTGTAGATATGCCAATATGTATGAAAGGTGTTCAGCCACAGAATTGCATGAATATTTTGACATACCCACCCTTGAAAGTAGAAGACTGTCACAGCTACTGAATCACATGTATAAATTATCAAAAAACTATATATGTGAGAACTCGTGGAGATCTCAAGGTTAGATTCATAAGCAGACGTTTCACATACACAACCATGCAAAGAAGCCCTCTATGGAGAGGCATCTGGGAATGGGATGACCTGGCCTGATGTCAAATCACCCCCCCCATCCTCGAGGACTGGTACCTCAGACTCGACTGCCCAACCCCCCCCCCGACCCACAAAGGAGGACTGGTCTTCAGACTCCCCCTACCCCCCCCCTCTCCTCCACATCATATCATCTAGGACTGGTGACTCAGACTAGCAAATGATACCCTGTCCCCCTGCGTCCCTCAAATCCGCCCCACCGCGCATACACCAAACAATCTGTGTTCAAAGCTCGATACTACCCTCACCACATGTAGGATGGTGAATCACATAAGGTGAAAATAATGGAGAACTTAGGAAAAGTCGGAATATTCTAACTGTATTTGTTTTGAGTATGTTTCAATCTATGTTGTATGGGATCCGTGTAATCGCGGAAGGTGACCACACCTAGTCACCCACCAATTCACTTGGGTGACAGGATTTATTAAACGCCACATAACATTATAATATTAGTAGCTGTGGGATTAACCTACGTATATATATGATTGTTTGTATCTTTTTCTAAGTAAAGAACCTATTTGTATTAAATTGTATACAAGAGCTGTCACAACATTTGGTTGTAAACATAAGTATGGACCTCTGACGGCATACTAGTGTGTACTCAAAACTGGATATGATAAATCCATGATACCTAAGCCATACACAAGAGTGCTAGGAATAGTGTAAATTAGATCTATGTCAATGACGACAGAACGATTTTTGTTATGAACAAACAATGTTTATTGAGTATCGGTTCAGGATGCTGTGGCCATGCCACCTCCAGCGACAGTCAACATTGGGCCGTTGCCGTGGCGCAATACCCCAAAGCGAGTGGCTTCGAAGGATATTGATAACTCCACATCCATGCGGCTCAACGCGGCAGGTGATCTGGAGGAGGACAACATGCCGGAACTGGAGGAGGTGGGTCAAAAGATGCCTATTCATCTAGTCTCTGACGAGGAAATGGAGGATTACGTGCGTAAATCATTAGCTCAACAGCAGCTGATGGAGGTGCTGGAATGTGATCCGCCATTCGATACTTCGCTGCAGCTTCATCCCACACTCATGGCGATAGTGCTGGACAAACTGGAGGAACACGAGTTCTATCACCACGACGGGAAGTGGCTGGAGAGCTACGAGGGGGCCATTCAGGGCGCCTACAAGAACGAAATCTTCGGCCAAATTCTACTAAGATGTGGTACAAACTTTAGAAACCTCCATCGAGCCAAACTAGTGGAGGAACCGGTCCCCTCGAGCGATAGGAACACTAAGAGTACGAAAGGGAAGAAAAAGAAACTCACCAAAACCAGAGGTAGTCGTAAAACTTCCCGTTCGAGTACCCCTCCAGCTACCCCATCCACATCCGAAGTATCCGAACCTGCCTCAGCCCAGTCCGAGTGCTCTTCGAGTACTCTCCAGTCGGCCCCGACTACATTTGAAGAACCCACTACTACAACTGAGACTAATGAATCTCCATTCGAACCTCTTCCTAAGACTCCGGGACCTTTACCGGTCCCCTTCGACAAGCCTCCAGCTATCGTTGAGTTAACACCTACGGAAGTTACCTCCTATACTCCAGAGTCAGTTGAGCAGGAAGCTCGGTTCGCTCAGGTGGTGAGAGAGTCCGATGAACTCCGGGCAGCCAATGAACATTTGCGGCAAACCCTAGAAGCTATGCAAGCTACCCCTAGGGCTCCACTCACCCGAGCTCAATCCAGGAAGAACCCCAACCCGCAGCAGACGGGACGATCCGTGTCTGACGCTTCGGATGTGGAGGAGGTACCATTCGAACCAGCGACGTAAGGTGAAAAAGGCTGAAGCACGACAGCCCTGTATCCCTCATGTCCTGCCTCCACAAACCACAGCGTTAAACATGTCTCCAACTGTGAGGTTGGTTGATGTGGTCTCCGGTACGGCTTCCGCCCCTTCGACGCCTCCTAGGGCACCAACTAAGATGCCTTCGACGCCACCAAGGACACCGTCCAAGACTCCTGTGCAGGTTCCCATACCTGCATCCCCATCCACGTCCTCAGAATCAGGACATTCGAATACACCACCTGTGGCCGCTTCTCCCCCTCCGGCTGCTGGGGCAACCGCCTCAGTAGATGTCCCTAACTCTCGGGCAGAAGAAATGGTCTGGCGCAATGCTTCCCGGGGCTTCAAAATATTTAGGCCAGAGTGTATGGAGCATTGCAAACGGTCCAGGGACATGTACTCCTGCCCTAAGGCAATGGACTTCGAGGATTTGTCCGACGACGAAGAATGGATCAGGTCTAACACCAACTCACCTAGCACATTCGGATGGACGGAAAATTGGTTTGGTCGGCTTCAGGATCGAAAACCGTTCCCCAAGCCCTACTACAACCACGAGGGACGCCCAAAGATTCGATGGGCTATGGCCCGGTACAAAGCAGGGGTTAGGGAGGATTGTCCTTTCGATTCCTGTCGTCATTATAACCAGCACGAGAACCGTCCCATGCCCACTCGTCTTCGATTCATGCGGCACCTGGTCCAGTGCCACATGCACCACCGGGCGCAGGACATCTAAGTCCAATAAGAAGTCTACGGGGCTGTGGACCCTCCGAAGGGGTCGGATGATTGAGCACCTAATACAATGTCATGGCCAAGCCATGATGTTAGCAAGAAAGAACGTGGGGGACCTCCATGCACAACTGGTGGCGGGCCTGGACAAAGTGAAGTTCGAGAACATCACCATCGAAACCCCACAGTTCGGGAAAGTACAGGTCACCAGGAATTTGAAGCAGTCCGCTGTCTTCCAGCGTACAGATCGAAGAGGTCGATTGGACCTAGGTAGCGCCTTGTATCAGGAGGTGTATGACTGGAGAGCTGCCAACCCCCTCACGGGGAAACGAAGTGAGATCAACAGGAGTCCGGCCACTTCCGAACCTGACTGTAAGAAAGTCAGGTCAGAAGCTTCGGCCCCAAGAGCTCCAACTGCAGCAAGAGGGCGAGCGACAACGATTGAGCACCGGTCCCCACTCCAGGACCTACGTCCTGACTATGGTCCGGACTTTTCGGCCCCAAAAGGTTGTTCGCAACTACAAACCCTTCGTCCCCTGACTCCTGGTAACATGGCTAGCAGGACCGAGTATCCTTCGATGGATCCTCCTGGTCCGGAAAGACAGACCGAGAGAGATCCGTACAAGAACCTCCCTTCGGGTATCCCTGTAAAGTATGCCCTTCGTCAGCCGGACTCCCGAAACATAGAGATGATGGACTCCGAGCACTTTGTCCTGCCTGGGAAGAAGGACATGGTGGTCACTGCCACCATCAACACCCCCCAGGTGATGGAAAAGGCAAAGCCGGAGGTTAGCAGCTCTACAAGGACGGTGGGGCGTAAAACCCCTGCTACTACTTCGAGTTCGAAATCTGTGAAAACTGAGCCTGTGGTGGACCCAGTTCCGGTGACCACTACGAACCCGGTCACCACCACACCAACTACGACTGCTAGAGGGGTGACAGCAGCAACTGTCACTGCCTCAGTGATTACCACCACTACCCCCACAGCCACTGTGCCTTTCAGGCCCATCGTGCGTGAAGAACCAGCAGTCAGTCCGGAAAGGTGGTATGATTTAATGGTGAGTGGTGAAAACCTTCGTCCGAGTGTACGAATCCCAAGGGACTACTTCGAGCCTGTGAAGGCCCCTGATGCAGTAGTGCATAAGGACCTGTATGAAAGATGGTTGCATGAGCACCAAGCCGCCATGCAGCAGTATGCCGCCTGGGTGGGAAGGGCATCCGCAGACTATGCCATAACCATGCAGGGCAAGGAAGTGGAGAGACTAAGACTGATATTCGAGAAGCAACAAATTGACGAGCAGGCGGAACCTGGTAAGGTGGCTGAACTCACCAAAAGACTTGAACATACGAAGAAAGAACTTACAACGGCCAGCGCCTTTCAAAAGGCCGTGGAGGACACTCTGGAAGATCAGGCCAAAACCATGAAGGCACTGAACGTCAAGTTCATCCGAGTGTTCGGAATCGGACTCACTCAGTGGAGTGGACCTCTTGAGGAACTCCAGGATATTGTGAAGGACTTGTGAAGTGATTCGTATGTTCGTGTATTCAGTTGCGTTTTATGACTTGTGTATATGATGTTTCGATGATATCTTAAGAATCCGTCGTGTTCGTAATTACAAAACGTCCATGATTGGAATCATGATTCGAAAAGCATAAACCGGGTGTGAGATGCATGATTGATACTTATTGTCGTTTAAGAAATGTCTTCGTTGTCTAAAAAAATAAAAAATAAAAAATGAGTGCATACTTTGAAAAGTATAAGTTATACTGTCTACTATGATTCGAACCAACAACTGTAAATAATGTTCGATACCTACCTTTATCTCCAAAAATTTTCTTTTTGGACATAACAATTGGTATTTGGATTTCGAGAGTATATCTATTTTTAGGATATAGAGTCATATATCATTTACCTCATGTGGAGGGATATATTACTACATTCCTCGGTAATAAGAGTTGACTTTACACTTATGTTGGTTTCATGTATTCTGTAATTCCAATAGGTCACATAATTACCTCTCCAGGGACGGTTCGCCCATATAAATATTTTCGAACCACTACTTCTGTGTCATTCCGTCCTAAAAAGTCACATAACGTGCATTTCTTACCTACCTTAAAATAATTAATAATCAATATTGTATCTCAACACAACCCTACGGAGCTGTGATCTCGGTAGTTAGGAATAGTGTAGGACATATATATATATTCACATATATATTCATATCTTTATTAAAAATGGATACTCACGTATCAATCTTGTCGTTATAGTGTTGGATCTATAAGATCCCTGTTATGTACATAGAGATGTAAATGTTGTTTGGTGTAACAGGTCAAGCTAAATCTAGTTGTACTTTCCATGTGTTCGTACGGAACATAATTCAAACCTTTCGAATTTACGCAAGTAATGTCATTATGTACAGTGATATTATTCTCCTATGTTCGAGTCGTATATTATATCAGATGTATTGTACCCTTGTTATAATCTGGTGGGGGTGATGTAGGGGCACGAATAATACGTGTACATATAGGTCCGTGGAGTCAGAGCGGGAAGTGCCTCCATCGGACACTAGGTGGCAACACCTACGCCATGTCCTTTTGGTTTCCCGGTAGATGAGCCAGGCAGGGCAATCCAGACGGCGCTACGGAGGAGTGCCATGTCGACACTGCTTGGTCCGCGCTCAGGGTATATAAGAGGCCGAGGTTGGCTACCTCAGGGAGTTTGTCCCAGGACGAGCTCTGACCCACACCTTTCGTACCTTCGTTACCACTTCGATCGGGGCACCTACACCCCTCCCACACTCTGGCTCCTGCACCAGTCATGCTGGCTCAGGACCAGATCGTCCCGAGTTGCTGACTTCGAACTATCTATAGAACACTGTACATCTTCGAATGGTTAAAAACCAAGTGAACCGAGCAAAAAGGCTGTGATCGAATAAACCTGTTGCATTCAAACCGAATTTGGAACCTGTGTTCTCGTGATACGTATACGAAACCCCTACACCAACATAGCCAGCCCTGTCTTAGTAACCCAGGTTGACATATTAGCTTAGGATCGCCAGGCCTCATGTATTATTATAATACAATGATTGGGTAAAGTGATAATAAGTAGTATCACAATAAGCCACCTGAAGGACTGACACTCTCTAAGGTGACACACACTCTCTACACAGCACTGTCACCTGGGTCCCATCTAGTCCCTCAGAACAGAAAAGTCACACAAGTTTAAGTACTGAAAACTAACATTACCGGCCGTTCTACACTAATTCTTTTTTGACAATACTCCTATATTTTCAACTGCTTTTTTTTTATATACTATAGTGCTAGGGGACTTGTTTTAACATCATCCGGATGTAGCTCTCACTTTATGTACAAGCAACTCAGTCTGTTTTTTACTACGCAGTATGTGTGCATTCTATTAGCCAACACCTTGAAATTTAAGTTTGTCCTGCTCACTGGTTTTTGAGTCGAAAGAACGCTCATAAAGTCTTGAGGCTCCTTAGCATTCTGTTTTTTCACCACACCCTTTGCACTCCACTTTGAGGATGTACTCTCCCCGTCACACTCTTATCGTAGCACATGTAAGTCTTTGAGTTTAGACTGAGGATACCATCAACCTCCTATTTTATTTTACAGAGATCCGATGTTCGTAAATCGTAAGGGTATCGGGAAACACAACATGGCTGTGGAGACCAGTCGCTCTCCCTTTTGGTTTTGATTTGGACAAATTCTTCTTTGCACATCACTGACGGGTGTGGGGAGCAATTGTCTTTTATCTCGGAAGTAGGTCTCTCTCATGTGTGGCTTCACCAGCTCATAGAGTGTACAACCACCCCGAGTCATATAGAGACTGTCAGTATCCATCGGACAGAGGGCGGAATTGCAGCAATCTATAAACCTGTCTAAGAAGTTGAATATAAACTCCAACATTTTCAGTTTTGCATACTGATACACCATGAACCCTATTTGGATAGGGAGGTTGTTGTTGATCGACTTTGCAGGTTATTTCGTTACCCTTCTTGAAGCCCCATGAATTCGCCAACAGTTCAAAAGCCCACCCTCTCACATACGTGATGCAGATTGTCTTGCCATATGAACTATTCCCCATCTGCTTGTAGCAGTCAGAAAGGATTTTTTCGTCTGGGTCAGCATCACCCCCACGGTGAGCTTGTGTCACCTCATCAGCAAAATCAGCAAAGGTGGCTTTCAGGAAATATTGGACGACTAGATGTACTTTGGTTACTGTTAAACCGTGGGCCACATACCATTTCAAAAGCGGAGTGCCTAAAAAAAGTTTCTAGCCATGATAGCTGTCAATCAAGAATCATTGAGGTGTGTTTAACAGATTTTCTCTGTTTACAAAATCTCTCATATGCGGACCAGTATCAGATTATGACATTTTTAAAGATTGTTGTCATCTCCTCAAAGTGTTCCAGTAAGTGTTGGGGCGACTATCCACCTTGAGCTAGTTGACTTTTGGGTTTCTTTCTCCCATGCTTCGCCACTCACACTCCCAAACCTCAATCAGGGTGTAACCTAAATCTTTCAGATACAAACTCACACTCTTACTTCTCAAGCTTCTGCGCTCTCTCTCCGGTGCGGAGGTATGCAAGTGTGAGCATAAAACCAACACCCATGGAACCGAAAGACAGTTTGGGAACCTGGGTGGAAGCCGTCAACACATTGGCGTCGGGAGCCTAATACGACCTCACCACCATTGAATGCATGAAGCAATTTTACCGAGTGGGCGTGTTCCAAGTAGCGTAGCCACTCTAAAGCCACTTTTGAATGTTTTTGACAAAAGTCTGGTTTATAGTCTCTCTCTGGACGCCGGATGATATAATAACCGTGCAATGTTTCTCACTCATACACTTCAAATAGAGACTGTTTGCATCTAAGCCCAAGATGTGTTGACAAACCATCGCCTGCTCTCCATATTTAACCTCTCTGATACAGGTTCACCCTTTTTGTGGAACCTGTGGAAGATGATGGAGGGTGCGCCCACTAGATTCATCTCAAGCAGAGAGTGTAGATGAGCATTGCCTCGATTGAACATGATGTAGGGGGTGTCATTGTTCTGGAACAGCAACTGTAGTGTCAGACCCGGAAGGGAGATCCCGTCTTTGAACATATCGATCCCTCGCTCTTTGTGACAACTGTCATAGTCAATCTCAGAGATGTGTCCACCGTCAGCTTAATATTAGAACGCAGACTTGGGCGGTATGGTGGTTTTCTCCAGTTTTCTGACAGATGTAAACCAGTTGTAGGGGAAGTGACCCTTACACTTGTTCTTGGTGAAAGCCAGCAGGTAGTTCTGGTAGTTGTAACCCGCTGCCAAGTAGTTCATGACATCTAGGAACACTGTGTGTTTGGTGTAGAAAGCCAGATGCTGGTTGTCTCTCTTGATGACACTGAAATACTCTGATTTATGTTCTGAAGAGAAACATTTGTGAAGGTGGATTTTAATCAAGTTCAAGTTGTAGCGACCCGAGTTGAAACCCACTGTGAGGACTTGTTGTATATAGCGCAAGAAGCGCCGCTTCAATACAACTAGCTGATGTCTACACATGAGCCGGTCACTGTCAGTGTTTCTAAAGCTCCTCCAAAATGGTAGCCCAAGCTATTTTAGCATCTTGTGCGCTCAACATGGTTCGGTAGCTCTCCAGCACTGCCAGACCTATTGTTTTAGCCGTGTCGTTAATGTAGTTCAACACAAGGTCAAGTAAGGGGTCCGACTCGCTGTCAGACTGTCGGACAAAGCACATACTAGTGGACAAGGGTCAGTGCTCCTTCAACACCTCGACATGTTGGGTCGACTGACCAGGAGCCGGAGCCGTAAAGAATGCCTCAAAATCAAACGTCATCTTGTAAGGGTAGATTCGTAGACTGGCGTTCGGGGGAAGATGGCCATTTCAGCCAATTCATCAAACACAGACTTTGTATTCTGGTACACACCCCCTTTGTAGTCGAGCCTGACCTGTGTGCATGGGGACAGTTGACCATTGTAATGAGCCAGAAGGAACTTGGTGCTAAATGCTGCTTTGCAACAGGGACACTCGTGGATGCCCGCGTATACCTTGAAGTCTGTGATAAGGGCTATGTGGTGACCCACTAGTTACAAGTTCATGTTGCCGTGTGTGGCAGACAGGACAGAGGGTGGTCAGATCAGTGAAACCCGTGCTTTACAGCGTACTGCTCTCCTTGCATCTCCTTTGTATTCTGCAATTTGCACATCAAACAGGACCTAGAGTGTTGAAAACTGACTGAGGTGTACACCTTGGAAGAGGCGAGGAACCCTGGTAGGGTTGTATTTCAAGTATTTCAAGTAGCTCCACACACCTGGCTTGAGTCTTGTAGAAGTGAAAGGCTATACACCTGAATACATATAGGTTATCTTTGCTAGGGAAATTGCGCAAACTCACATTTTTCTTTAGGCATACACCCTTTCCACATATTGGAAACTCCACAGGTCCTCTGTAAATAAACACATTCAAGTTAGTGGGAAATAAAACCTTCCACTTTGTTTCCGAGTCAGAAAGTTTTTTTACCTCCTCAGATGTGACACAGTTCTCCATGTAGGATAGCAGGTTCTCCTCCAACGATTCAGAGTCGCTAATTGTGGGGAGCAGGTCTAAGATAAAAGCGTTGTTTTGAGAAGCATGGAAATAAGGCAGTCTCGTTTTGTCCTCTGTGTGCTGTAAGATCAGACCCACTGATAATCCCACTTTATATCTGAACCTTTGAGTGATGTTTATTTGCTGCACCGAATCAATAGCATCACTCAGCTCACCCGTCAGAAGTCTGATATTCACAATGCTTACATGAGCGCCATTTGTCCTGACAAAAGTTTGAATCACTGACTAATGTGTTCTAAATAGTTCATCATCATCAGGGGCGCTCGAAACCCATGAGGGTACACTTGTATCGTCTATAGGTTCTCTGCGGCAGCTAAGCTTTGTACAATTCCCATCACCACATAGTGGACAGTATCTAACTACGCGCCTCCATCTAGCAGTGTGCTTGTTCCGATTAGCTTCTGAAGAAAAACGCCCTAGACACTTTGGACAACCGAGGACCCGTTTTTTTTCTTGTATATTAAATTAGCTTTTCGTAAAAGTTTTGAGGTATATATTCTCTAACTAAAAAAAATGATAATCTACAAACACCAGCGGTATCCCTAGTCCGTACCAAAGTAGCCACAGATCAATTTCTGATAGCCACGTATAGCTCACCCTCCAACTGTGCAGCCCAGAGGTCATGCTGAGGTAGCCCTGTGCACACAGCCTCGTCCTCAAGGTGAGTCACCAAGTTTTGGAGTGGAGTGCCACATGTGAGAATAGAACTTCACTATCTGGAGACGATGTCCCTTTCCCTGTGTAGTACCGGTCCTTGGAGAGCTTGACAATATCTCGCCAGACTTCCAATTTTAACCCTTCAATGAAGAACTCTAGTTACTCTCACCAATTCGATTTGCTGCCACAGTCGGAGATGTCGAGCCAGCTGTGTGGATGACATGTCTTGGAGTGAAAGCAAACTTGTTCTGCCTTTTCCGGTCATTTAGGCTGATATCCACAGTTGCCCTGTCCACCTGTCAGCATTAATAACTTTAAGCGTGCTCACATCTTTAGTACTCACGCATCCTCAAAGGCCAGAGCCACACCTATGGGTGAGCAGGAAAAATCTTAATTTGGGGAACTCCAAACTGTGTGGGAGAGGTCCAAAGCAGCAGTCTAGCACGCCGAAATGTTTGTGCCCTGCATAAATGCTGCACTTACAGCTCCCACTCTGTGGGCTTTCCACATAGAACTAGGGGGTCGATAAATCTACTTTTCTTCAGGGACAGGCTCAAACTATGCATTTGGGTCCAAAACCACAGGAAATCACAAACATATTTTTTAGGACCCTCATGGGGTCCAAAAATCGGCCAAATAATGAAAAAACAGCCAAAATTCAAGCTTTCAGATTCCTTTTCGAATCACATCATGTCTTCATGAAAATGGTTAGAAACCTTCATATGTGACCAAAAGAGACCATTTAAAATCATATTTTTGTGATTACAGAGATGTTACTTTCTCTGGGGAGGTGGTTTGTTCTTGATAAAATAACAATAAATCAGCTTTTTTGAAGACTTTGCTCCCATACAATCAGATCCCTTACTGCCATAAAAGAGATCATCAGGACACCTAATCAGGCAGATTAAACCCTTCTGCAGGGCCCCCTCTTTCCATTAACTCCCCCCTATGACCCCCCCCCCCCAGCATGCACCAGTAGCCATCAGATAATTCCCCCCTCCCTCTTTTGCCTCCATATTACCCTATACTGAAATAATGCATTATCAGACAGTTTGAACATTTCTGGAGGGCTCCCTGTTTCTGTTAAATACCCCCTATGACCCCCCCCCCCCCCCTCACCCTGAACTAATAACCATGAAATGACCCCCCCCCCCTCGCCTCCATATTACACAGTACAGCAGAATGTTGGGATCTTTCAACATTCTCAAGCATGTCTATGGAGTAAGACAGTGCTGTGGTTAAAAGAGGGGTATGGGGTACGACTAGGGCCCCTCCCCCCTCACCCCAACCCTTTCCAAGAGGAGGGGTGCCTAAGCACATAGATCTTCACAATCCAACCATCAGCCAACCCCTCCCTTCCTGTGGCACAGCGCACAGCATTGTCTCCCATGGTATGTATCCCACCACCTGAGAGTTGGATAATGGTGTGGTTAAAAGAGGGGGCTCAAAGCCCCCCCCCCCCCAAAAAAAAACAACACCTGCTCCAATGCTTCAGAATGAGTGAGCTGGGTCCTGGTAGGTCTATTAACTGCTATCAACAGCTGGTAGGGGGTTACTGCACTTCAAGTCAGATCTGGGTTCAATATTTGGTCATATATCAAGATATGTATTCACCTTTTTTTAAAAATGTTTTATTAGGTTTAATAAATACAGATACATCAAAATAAATGTATATGCATCTAAACCTAGCACGGGCGCATTGCCCTACTCTCGCTAAGACCTCTGTTGTTGCATTCATATCAGTATAAGTAATATAGTTTGTATCGGAATGGGACTATTCTTAAGTACTATTTATTACTCATTGGACCTGCAGCCAATCAGAGGCCTCCATTTGACCGGAAGTGACCGTTGCCATGGTAATGTGACCTAGTTCCGACCGGAAGTGACCGTTACCATGGCAACGTGACCGAATTAGGCTCTCAGCCAATCAGAGGCCAGCATTCTAGGTGACCTACTGACCTACATTTGACCGGAAGTGACGTAACATGCCCATATTAGGGCATACTGGAAGTGACCCCCCTCATTTGCATAAAAGACCACACCCCCTTTTTGGTCACGTGTTCGAAGTGACCTACTTAAGATGACCAGAAGTGACGTCACCCTCTCATTTGCATAAAAGACCACGCCCCCTTTTGGTCACATGACCTAATTAGCGACCACATGACTCTTTTGTTTGTAAACAACACCACGTGCCACACGACATGTCAGGTGACGTGTTTGTTTGTAAACAAACATGACCTAACTAGGGGATTAGTGAGAGCATGTGACTCTATTTATTATTTATTTGTAAACATGTCGACAATGAGTTGATTAGTTTTAAAAAATAACTTATGTATGAAAAAAAAAACACAACAAAATAACTTATTTTCATTTTCTTTTATTCACATTTCAAATCTTTCTTTTTTTTCACAGACAAGTTTATGTCTTTTTCTTTTAGTTCTTCCATTTGCAACCCAACAGACCGCAAAGCCACGCTTTGCTTCTCTCACACTCATCTCTATTGTTCTCCAACATACATTGCACCACTTTGGATAAATCCAGCACCATTTCGGCAAGGGAGAGAACCTTTGCTTGCTTCGATGACGTTGTCGTACACCAAGTAGAGTAGCACCGTTGTGGTATTCTTCAAGGACGTGCGGAAACTGACCTCCAACCTCAGCTGACCCGCCCTTATAAGGTTGACGCGACACCCGTCGTGCGACCTGTCCGGGGTTAGATCGAGGGGGAACACGGTGTAACCGTTCAGGAAATCGTCGTATGAAATACCGCAGGAGCTCGCACCCTCGTACATCCCTGTTTCAGTGTGTAGTGCCAGGTACTCTCTCACGTCCGCCTTTTTCTTAAAGTCAGGGACATAGGCATCGTGCGGCACCTTCTGATCGTTCACTATCGCTTGAAGCGAGCTGATGTCGTAATGCTGCATCTCAAACGGTTCTTTAGGTAATTACCGTTGAAGGCGTCGTGGTGCAGGAAGCAAATCATCATCGACTTGGGTAGCTGGCCTGTGTTGGAGTGCTATAGGTGTGATCTCTGTTTCCTCAAGGGATGGCGTACGTCGTCACCTCCACTCTGTTGACCGGGTTGTCGAAGGGTCCATGTTCTATGACAGCTCTTTCGTGCGTTTACGCCACAGAATCCCCTACCAGCACTCGTTGCACGAAAAGCTTCGCTTTGTAGATCTTGAATTTGAAGCCTGCGTCAACGTCACACGTCTTTGTTGTAGTTGAGTAACCCTTCCTGGTAGACCCGGTAAGGGTAGGTCTCGGTGTTACCAGACACTTTGAAACCACCGATGGAGACTTGGACATCTTTGAAGAGTGAGTGAGCCAAGTTGTTCACCGGAGCCGCTACGTCACCATCCGCTAGCGGTTGACCGTTCGCTTTCGTCACCTCGCATTCTAGATAAAGGTAATTCTCGTTGAGGTCCGTGTACTCTTGCGACTTGTTGATGGTGAAATTGATGTTACCTCCATCCTCTAAAGAGTTTTTTGTTTCTATCCCGACAAAAGACGACTTTAGGATAGTCGTCTGAGTCGGCGCTAGGGTGTGTAGGTCGCGCTCAGAGAGCACGCACTCGTTACTGCTTTCGTGTACGTAAGCCATTGTGCTCTCTCTTCACGCCGACGATGGACTGACGCCGACGTCGTCTAGGTCTTTTTATTTATAGGTCGTCCGTCTGTCTGTCTGTCTACCAGTCGAAGATGTCCCCTCTGCGCCTCTTGCAAGAGCCACTACCTGTCTGAGGCGAGCGTCGACGTCGCTTGGCGGTCCCCGCTTTCTTCTTCGTAGGTGTGGCGGTGTTTGTTTTCCCTCCAGAGAAGGCCGTACTCGCCAACCTCTTGAGAGCGCTTACTCCTCGCTCTTTCACGCTGTTCTTCAAAGTCTGCCCCTCCATCATATCTTTAGCTATGCCCACGCCTGCGCGGAAGAGAGTTTTGCCTACTTTCTTCAACAGAGGAGTAGCCGAGCGCATCAACCCTAATAGAGCACCACCGAAACCGTGACCGCTCTGGAAAGAGCGCCCGCTGTACACATTGATGCCGTTGCCCAGCTGCGCGTTGTAGTAATTGCTGTACCCTTGACCGGTGGTGCGCTTTGGTGGAAAGTACGGAACGCGTTGACGCACCTTTTTATTTTTCTAACGCTCAACAGGTCTCAGATGAAGTGTCACCGTCACCTCGCCTCTACTGAATGGTATGGGGTGCCCCAATCTGTCTCTTAAGTAGACGCCGACCTCGTCCACTCTCTTGGATTTCAAGGGGAAAAAATCCAAATGTGGAAAACTGACAGCCGTCATCCCATGTCGATTCTTTCCCGTCCTGTCCACCGCAACGCAGCGTAACAGAGGCACTTGCATGTCACCCACACGTCTCTCCTGAATGATGTCGCTGTACACGTACACAGAGTACACATCTCCGAAGGGGTCCATCATGTAGACGCCGGTGGTCGTCGCATCGAAATGAGTCTTTGCACCGAAGCCTAGAATGTCCGCCAGATGGTCGGTGAGGAGAACGCAAGTGTGTCTCGGCGGGTGGATGGTGACGTGCCTCGACAGCGAGTCGTACGAGAAGATGGATCTGTTGAGGAGTAGGAAGCTATTACCCACTAGTCTTTCTGTCAGGATCTTATTTTCTGCTCCATACGTTGAACCATTCTTTGCGCCTGGGTGCTCGTTTCTTCTCGCTTGCGTGGCGGGTACAGGAACTGTTTGTATACCATGTTTGTCTGTTTCAAGTCGATGTCTCTTTTGAACCTTTTTCTTCCCCATTTCACTCGCTGCTCTTGCGCCGTGTCCGGCGTCTTTTCCAGGACATAACGTGCCTCTGTCTCATTTAGCAGGTTAGTGCTCGTGATCAACTTCTTCAGACCAATCAGCTGGTTCACTTTGTTCCAGTCTACATGGGGGGCCTCTTTCTTGCCGTGTCTCATCGAAAACTCTTTTCGCCTCAGCCAGTGAACCCTTCGTGCGCAGAGGAACAACCATGATCATATCGTTGTCTTGCACATTGCTCCATTCTGTGAGGAGGATGATCTCACTCAGAGCCGCTTCGTACGGTTCGGTCAGAAGGAGAGGCGAGTCGAAGTGAGATCTGAAAGACGTCAAGCTGTTGTCAGGGTAATACTCCATAGAGCTGTTGCTAGGTAGGGTGATGTTCATTTTTTCTACGTGGTTTTTTTGACAGGGATCCACTCATTGAACTTGTCGTCGTAACCTTTCCAACGCACGAAAGTTAACTCTATGCCCTCGCTGCTCAGGTGATCTTGGAAGATCTTGTTGAGAAACTCTTTCCCTTTGTTTGTCTGAACGGAGGGTGGTTGTCTCTCCGCAGACATGGCTTGGAACGCCTCGGTGACAGCCGCGCCACTTTTAGATTTAGTGGGAGTGGCCCACGCATACCTGGAGAAAACGTCGATCGTCGTTACCACGTATCGGAAGCCCCCGTTGTGAGACGCCAAAGCTTGCATGTCCATCAGATCTAACTGACACTGCTGATTGATTGCACCGGTTATGGTCTTGTTCCTTGCGTATTTTCTCCGAATGGGTTTATGTTTAGTGTAGGCGTCCAGCAACACCAAGGCATCTCAGATGACAGCCGGGTCTTGGACCAGATTTTAAAAAGCAGGAAGGCGTTGGTTACAGAAGAAGAGCGGGAGACAGTGGCCAAGTTATCGGGCACTGTGGAGCAAGAGTTCGACGCAAATTAGCTGCAACCAGTGGGGACTGGAGTCCAAATCCATTTTCCCACAACACCTACGGGGTGTCGGAGCCTCGAGTAGCCACGTTTACTTCCAGAAGATGACGTAAAGTACAGGCACTACCCCTTGGCCTGGTGCGGCACATGGAGAAAACCTCTTGTGTCCCCTCGCTTCTACCAAACATATTTCACATACCCCTCATCTTGCCAAAAGAATCGTGGCAGGCCTGCCCTGAAATATTTGACCTGGAGAACATGCCCGAGAGCAGATATGAAGAAGTAACCCCGCAAGAAGGCATGAGTCAAACGTTGGCAAATGGGGAGTGGACACACCAGTCGTCCTAGTCAGAAAGCTCAATCACAAAGAGGGATATTTTCCACTAACTGGTGATTGTTCAGCGGGGAGAGTTGTGTGAGCGAACTGGATCTACATGCTGCACAACAGACTCAGACCAGTGTGCTTAGGTCTGCCTTTTCACCATCAGCAAGTCACTGGAGTATACCGACCTGAGCAAAAACTAGGTACACCTGGAGTTGGGAGTGGTGAAAGTGGCCGGTAGTCACCTCTCATGGCTGCCACGGACATGGTGGCAACAGTGAACAACTTTGCACATTCTCTCTTCAAAGCTGTTCAGGTCACGATGGGTGGCTTCAAAATCTCTGGTAACACAGAGACTTATAGTTTCCAAGCCTACCTCGAGGCCCTACTGAACTATGATGGGGCCGTAAAGGAAAATCTGATGAGAGTTCGAGGTTGGATCAAGGATACAGCTGCACAGTTCCACGTGCCAAATGATGCAAAAGTGGGTTTCAAAGCACGCCAAGCCCTGATCTCCAATGGTCGATTTCAGGTGATGAGTCCTCTCCACTTGGATCGTGCTCATCAGCCCAAGTTCATTCCTGGTGACACAGAGATCGTCGTTACCCTGAAGCAAGCTCCACCTAGCTTCTGTCTCACGAGTGATGGTACAGAGTATAAAATCAAAATACACAAAGTGAAACTTTATGTACGTCGTGTAACTATAAATCCTGAGATTGTTAAGACTCATGAATGTGTGGTGAGTACCCATGGGCCTTTCAAGTTCCCAGTGAACCGAGTAGAGGTAACCACCCACGCCATTCCCAAGGGAAACAGAGACCACACTTACACACACTCCAACACGGGTCAGTTACTCTCACGCATGTTGCTTTGCTTCATGGATCACAATGCGTTCAGTGGTCACTTCAAGAAAAAAAACTACCAGTTGAAATACTGCAATGTTAACTCGGTGCAAGTCATCGTGAACGATCAGACAGTCCCAACCAACACTTACACCCCTTTTCCAAAGGGGAGGTGGTGCGAGAATACCTAGCTCTTCACAAGGAGACAGGGATGTATAAGGGTTGCCGCTTATGCGATATTGGGCTGTCAGACTTTACAGATGGCTACATGATGGTCCTGTTCGACTTGACATCGGACAGCTCGCATGATGGCTATGGAGTCAACCTTATAAGGACAGGTCAACTGCGAGTGGAACTAAGTCTAGTACGGCGCTACCCGAGACTACAGCTGCGATGCTTTACTTGGTGTACAATAACTTGATTGAGCTGACAGGGGACAGACATCCCATCACGGACTATCACATCAACTGAGCTATTGTATGAATACACTGGAAATCAAGCGAGTGTTATCCAATAACATTCACACAAAGTCTCACTTTCTAGGTGTTTTTTCTTGTGACACCATCCCTAGTCATCCTGTAAGGGGCACCTGTTTTGTAAGCAATACAGACCCAAAAGATTTACCTGGTGTACATTGGGTGGCTCTCTGTGTGTCAGAAGCTGGTGTCATATACTATTTCGATTCATTTGGTTTACCACCATCAAGCACTGCATTTGTATTGTCTGTAAAGCTTTCAAAACCTGTCAAGTGTCAAAGTAACCATATACAATTACAACACACATCTGCAGTGATCTCTGGACCACATTGTATTCACTTTTTAGTAGAAGCTTGTTGAACCTGAAACACGAAAAGATGTTTGCTGAAAGTGAGCAGAAACCCAAAGTTGAGCGATCGGTTGGTCAATCAATGTGTTGCGGTGCGAAAAACTCCTCATGAGTTGACATGTGCGGAGCGATTAGAGCTTGTACAGAAAAATGTAATTTGTCTTGCTGAAATGGTGCTGGAGATAACAACTTTTGTACAGAAACTGCTGTTGAAGTTTTCACCATTGGTGCACCCTGAAAAGAAAAGCTCTTGGAACCGTCCGGAGTCAGTGTTGAAAATGCTATAAAATTGGATGAATATAAAAAAAGAAATCAAACTCTTATAGTTGTGTTTTCCTTAGTTTAAAAAAGTTTTCTCTACCAAACCTGACTCTCTGCTCAACGCTCATCGATTGAGAAACTAGGTCCCGTCCTCATTTGCATAATAAGTAGGTCAAATGATCAACTGCTTGCCTTTGATTGGCTGCATGTCGATGGAACCGTTTTTTCTTTGTACTATATGTTTGCACTACATATAATACTACTACAATATCTTTAATACTGTGGCATCACTCTTACCTTGCATTCATTGAGTACATCTATACTCTCATGAGAGGGATTTTATTTCTCAAGGAAGGATAAATGTATGTATCTAGTGTCTGTATTATTTAGTACTCACCTTTCAAAGCTGAGCGTTATCAGATGGTTGACTGCAGCAAACTGTGTGAACTCTTTCAGGGTTCTTATGGCTGCACACCCCACAGGTCCTAGAACAGGATTGGTGATGGTGGCGAGAAAGGTATCAAGGTACTGTGATAAACAAAGTTCATGTCCATTACAATTCAATAATGTATGGTGGTTACATTGACATTTAATGGAAGAAAAACTATCAGCTTCTGATACAGCTAGCGTCGTTTCGGGTCATCATTAGCTAGTTATAGTGTATGTGATTTGCAGCCATATTATGCATGTCCATAAGTGGCAAGTACAATTGACAATTAGGTGTGTAAGTGTAGAATATTGTACATACAAGGTTAACACTACTGCAGTACTACCCAGTATAGCTTTCAAACCAGCCCTCTGAGGTAGGCTGCAGTGTGTATTCCTGTATACCCAAGCGGTAGCAGAGCGCCACTTGTGGTGATTGTAGGTATTAGTTAACAAGTCTGGACATGATTGTGCTTGATGATAATCAGCGATATTATAGTGTTGTATGTGTTATCCCTGATATATACATGTATATTAATAGCGGTTAACTATTCATAATATCACTCTAGAAAAATTGCATTCATAATATCCTCTTGTTGTTTTCGTACACACCTACTTTTTTTAAATAAACTAACTTTCATACTAAACGATTCATTTAAACGTACTTTCATCAGCATAACTGGTATAGTTTTTGAAAATTTGCTGAATTTGTCATGCTTAATTTTGCAAACAAAACCTTATACTTTGCAAATAACCTTGAACTGATGTTTCAGTTAAAATTCTCTGTGATAACAAAAAATGTATAACACATTCTATTACAATTAATGAATGAATCAATTAGTTAGGAAGCACTCATCTAGAGCTAAGAAATGTACATCAGATGGTTATCTATACACAAACATCTTTAGTTTGGTATATCTTTATTTCACCATATTTATGTCTGACATACATGAATCATTTCCTGGCTAAACTACAGGTTCCAACCATCTTGTTGCTCATATGTAATAAAGTAGTAAGCAGCACTCCCCAATATAATCTGACATTATTTATGAAAATTTGTAGGAATATCTGTACCGGCAAGGCCCCATCCAGGCAAATACCCCCATAGGGTCCTACCGGTAGTTGACAATATTACACAAGCAATCAGACTCATCAGTTGATAGGTAGTCATGTAATTAGGTTACAATATAAAAGAGAATGTAATAACGGCTCAAAGATTGGTTGTATCCTTCATCCCCACTGTTAGTACAGTGTTATGGGTTGATACTTCGGGATAAACCATGTAAATAATTATTAAATACGGTACAAACACAAATCAAGAGTAAAGAGGAACTAATTAATAAAGGACTTTATATAACATGATAGGAGGTTCATTAAATGTTTCTTAATAAAATTCATATATATTCCTCCTAGGGGGGGGTGAAATATGGGACTAGCACTTAAACTGGTATTATGTTTCAGGGGGGGATCAATAAGATAGACAGCGGGTTGGCGGCAACCAACGACCTCACGGTATCAGCTCAAATAGATTTGCACTTGTTTCTTTTTTAGATAAGTCTAATGTTTGAGCACTTCTTCACAAAGTGGTTAGGCCATTCCAGCTCACTGCCCCAAAGAACTCCACACTATTTTAATACGCTAGACCATTTGGTTGAATAACCGTACACATAGGTGCTGAGAAAGCTCTCGTTGGTCTTAGCCTAATATCCCTATATGTAGAATTTTTGTGCCCTTACATACATGTAATTTAATAAGTGAGTATGTCTTCTATCACTTAACATGTTGACCTTTGCATCCTTATGTACAATGTGTGTCTCAGAGAAGTGAGGATATCTCAAACATACCTTTAAACAATGCTTCTGTGCATATTGCAAAGGCTTAAGGTGGGTATCAGCCGTTGTAAGAAAAATAATATCTGCATAATCAAAATATGGAACAATGGTAGTGTAGGGGCACGAATAATACGTGTACATATAAGGTCCGTGGAGTCAGAGCGGCAAGTGCCTCCAACGGACACTAGGTGGCAACACCTAAGCCATGTCCTTTCGGTTATCTGGTAGCGGAGCCAGGCAGGGCACTCCAGACGGCGCTACGGAGGAGTGCCACGTCGACACTGCTTGGTCCGCGCTCAGGGTATATAAGAGGCCGAGGTTGGCTACCTCAGGGAGTTCGTCCCAGGACGAGCTCTGACCCACACCTTTCGTACCTTCGCTTTGACAGGGGCACCTACATCCCTCCCACATTATGGCTCCTGCACCAGCCATGCTGGCACAGGGCTTGACTGTCCGGTATTGCTAATGCTTCGAACTATTGATAGAATCCTGTGTGTCTTCGAATGGTTGAAAGACCAAGTGAACCGAGTATTAACCTTCGTGTACTTTTGAGGCTGTGATCGAATAAAAACCTGTTGCATTCAAACCGAATTTGGAACCTGTGTTCGAGTTATACGCATCTGAAACCCCTACATTGGTGCCGTGACCAGTTCGGGTGAAACACAGAATAGCACAGTCGGTTAGGGTGAACATGGCTGAACAGGCAAAGGGTGGAGCATCCCTTCATCCTATTTCGAGTCCGGATCCGGAGGTGGTGGCAGCCCTTGAGAAACACTATGGGCCAAACCGTTCGAGTTCTACACCAGAACCAAGGAGAGGCAATCCTGATACTATTCGAAAAGATCTAGGGTCAAACCTAGATGATTCTTTGTTTGAGACTGGCGGTTCGAAGAGGCACATTGCTCCTATGCCAACACAGGGTATGAGCATGCTGCATGCTGAACGACACCAGCGACAGGAGGTGACACGTCGTCATTTCGAAGAAGAGAAGAATCGATTCGAAGGAGCAAGAATTGCAGAGATGGACAGGATGAATGAAGAGTTTGAAGCTTTGAGTCATCGGTTGGTACAGCTCCGAAACAGGAATGAAGATTTAGACGGGGAAACAAGAGAGAAACAGAATCGCTTGGACACAGCGAAAGCAGAACTGGAACATATGGAAGACCAGTTCTCTAACCAGCAGAATGTTTTGCGGCGACGTACTGAAGCTCTTGAACAACGTCAAGATAAGACCATACATGATTCGGACGAGCTCCATGATACGATCCGAGAAGCAACCAAGGCGATGATGGAAGAGAAGGATCGTCTGATTCGGGAAGTGGAAGATTTACAGAAGAGACGAGATGAGGAGTCAGCTCGAAGTAGCTATTCGGGGTTCGGTCATGTCAGTGGTGGCATATACAACTCATCATCTGGTGGGGGTGGTGCCTCTGCCTCAACCGGAGGAAGACCAAAACGGGTGACCATTGATACAGGTGATTCGGATGGAAGATCTTCACGTCGTGACCAACTCCCATCGTCGTATGATGACGACTATTCGAACCCTCCCAGCCGTTCTAGCTCTCGAGAGAGACCAAGCCGTCCGGGTTCGAATGATAGATCTTCGAGATCTGATCCGAACGAGCGTTCGAGTGGGCCCTCAAGGAGGTCAGGAAGATCTCCTACAAATGCAGGTAGACGAGTATCTCGCCGTGAGTCAATGTCCCTTGGGATGAAATTGATTTATGATACGAACCCCTGCATTGCTGAAATGGGAGTGGACTGTGTTAGCAGACAAGCTGATAATGCTGATATCGTTGACTGGAGCATCGAACAGTCTTTTTTGTTGCACAGAGACAACCACAACGCTGCTAGACGCACTGCAAGCACTCCGACTCCGTTCACAGGCAGACAGCCATGGCAGGACTGGTTCGCAGACTTCATGGACGATATGAGGTATAATCGGTGGTCAGAGGAGGAGTCGTTGGACGAGCTTTTACGGGCATTGAGAAATGGCCCCGGCAAGCTAGCTGTTTCGAGATGGAGAACTATGCATGGTGCCGGATCGTTTACCCAATTGGTGGAATGCGCCAGTTATCTGATAGGTAATGTGGGTAATGAGGATCCGCTTCGATTGTTTCGCAAACGGACTCAAAAACCAAACGAGTCGCACCGTGTGTTCGGTCTAGAATTGCAATCTCTCTTGCAAAGGGTTAGACCAAGATGGCAGTTAGATGACCCACAGTTCCTAGATGATTTGTTCTCGCAATTCATTGAGGGATTAAGGGATTCGGATGAACGGACCGCAGCATGTGATAGTTGGAAGGCTGGAACTTCTCTCACTGATTTGTTCATGGCCATAGAAGACTATGACAGGAAACGGCATCTGCTATCTTCAAGAGTACTTTCGAGAACTTCCAGTATGGTACAAGACCCACCAGCCTCTGATACAGAGGAAGGTGATTCTGGAAGGGAGGAGGATATTGGCGCGGTTGCTCAAAAGAACAGCGGCAAATCTTATTCCAATTCGAATTCGAAGCGCTATCCGAAGGCTGACAGGAAAACACCACCTGTGACCCCAGGAACTACAAGCGCACCTTCGACTACATCCTCAACTCCCAGTTCGATGGAAGAACTTCTGTTAAGGTTGACTGACTTGATGTCTGGAAACCAGCAACCAACAGGGAGGAATTCGAAGCCGAGAGTGGACAAGACCACTAGGAAGTGTTACAGGTGTCAGGCCCTGGGACACTTTGCTGCAGAATGCCCAGCTGAGAAGCCGGTACCAAAGCCTGAGGAGAAGAAAGCGGAAAACTAGAGTGGGTTGCTCGGGATGGCAAAGTAGTGACCCCTAAGGTGAAGGAAAGCCAGCTTATCGCCAGCGGTGCAAGCGAGGAAGTCCGAGGTGCAGTAGAGATTGGAAGCTTAGAGGAGGGGCCTGATCAGTCCCTTCTAAGTATGTCCAATGAACCCAGAAACGTAGACGTCCGAGGAGGAAGTACTGGGGAAGCGACGAATTGGATACAGGAGCTGGAAGTAGTCAGCAGTGCCCGATTGTCCCCGGATCATCCCTGTCTGAAGCACTTGAAACGACGGGGAGTAGATCTTGGTGTCACTAAGGATTTCGAACGGTTCACCGTTAACCCATCACCACTGGATGGGAAGAGGTGGTATTTGACTGTAGCAGTGAAGGGAAGGACTGCGGAATTTCTAGTGGATACTGGAGCTAGTCACTCCATGATCTCCAAGAGATTCCATGACCTTGTAGCCGATGAGCCAGATAACTTCACAACGAGGGTAAAAGCTCATTCGGCCGACGGTAGCTGCATGCAGACGTTTGGTAAAGCATTTTTCGAAATCAATATAGGTGGACATGATTATCTCCTGTCCCCTACTATTGCTGATCTGAGTGATGATGGCATCATCGGATTAGATTTCGCTGCGTTGTACGGGGCAATGTTGGAACCTTGTAGGGGGATGTTAAAGATAGAACATCCGTACAAGGTGGCCGTGCAATGCGTTTTGAGAAAGGTATCTTCTGTAGCCTCGGTGGTACAGACGGTTAAGATACCCCCAGGACAGACATGTGATGTGCTGTTTTCGAGTGACAGTATCTTCCGAGACCAGATGGCGGTGGTTGAACCCGATGTGGTGAGACTTGCATCAATTGGACTCGAGAGTGCAGATACTTTCGTAGGCAGTGGCAGTAGGAATTTAATTCCTATTTCGAATCCTGGTGGTGAAGTCCATTATCTGATGAAAGGTACTCCCGTGGGGCAGGTGATCGTTGCACAGGCAAGCACCAGTATACTCTCAGAAGATACCAAACCGAACCTTGAAGGGATGTTCGATTTGCGTCCGGAACTTCAGAAGTTGGTGGACGATTCGAGGTTGGAGACGGGGGACCAGAAAGATCAGTTGAGACAGGTATTGGTGAAATATGACGCAGCCTTCGGGGAGCCCACTGGTTTGGGGCGAACTGATAAGGTGCTACATTCCATCACTACAGAGGACGCTGTACCTTTCAAAATCCCTTATAGACGCCTACCTTTGAAGAAGAAGTTGATGGCCGAGAAGGAAATCGCTGATCAGCTGAGATTAGGGGTGATTGTTCCCAGCACTAGCCCCTGGTCCAGTCCTGTTCAGATGGTGACTAAGAATTCGCTTCTGCATCGATTATCGAAAATTAAATGGTTGTACTAAGAAAAACTCCTATCCTCTTCCCCATATAGACGAGACTATTGATTCCCTGGGTGGAAACCAATGGTTCTGTACGCTGGATTTGCAATCCGGATACTGGCAAGTTGGAATGAAGGAAGAGGATCAGGAGTAGACAGCTTTTTCGAGCCATGTCGGTCTTTTCCAGTACAATGTGATGCCATTCGGATTGTGTAACGCCCCTGCAACATTCGAAGCCATGATGGAATCTCTGTTGAGTGATCTGTTGTGGAAGGAGTGTTTGGTGTACCTGGACGACGTAATTGTCTTTGGGAAGACCTTCGAATCGTGTCTGGCTACGCTAGTCAAAATTTTCGAGAGATTGATAACCCATGGTTTGAAATTGAAACCAAAAAAGTGTCATCTGTTTCGAACTTCCATTAACTATCTCGGTCGGATAATATCCACTGAGGGACTTAAAGCGGATCCTGAGAAACTAGATGTTGTGTCGGAATGGGAAAAGCCAGAGGGACCTAAAGACATACGGTCCTTTCTGGGCTTCTGTAGTTACTACAGGGACTTCCTACCGGGGTATGCCAGAATAGCTCAGCCTATGCAGGCTCTAGCTCACTGGACTCCGGGTAGAAGGAAGGAGCCTTTCCCATGGGGTCCGGAACAGGATCTAGCATTCGAAGCCGTGAAGAACCTATTTCGAACCACGCCAGTTTTGAAATATCCAACAGCTGATGGACATTTCATACTGGACACAGACGCCAGTAACGACAGCATAGGTGCTGCTCTGTCCCAGATGCAAGAGGGGATGGAAGTGCCACTGGCTTTCGCTAGTAATACCCTCAATAAGGCTCAGAGGAATTACTGTACCACTAAGCGCGAATTGTTGGCGGTAGTGGTGTATACGAAGAAGTTTAAGCACTTCCTTTGGGGAGGTGACTTTACTTTACGGACGGATCACTCCTCCTTAAGGTGGCTGTTGAACTTTAAGGAAGCAGAAGGGATGATCGGTCGATGGCTGACCCATCTGTCCGAGTTCGGGTTGGAAAATAGCCAAATCCAACATAGAGCAGGGAACAAGCATATCAATGCTGACGCCCTTTCGAGAAGACCCATACGGAAATGTTCTAGAATGGATTGTGATGATTGTGGAGCCCATAACGCTGTAATAGCTGGAGTTCGAATGCCGTATGATGTAGGACATTCTAAAGCAATGGAATGGTCCACCGAAACCATCAGGCAATTCCAGAAGGGTGATGCTATCATATCAAGACTAATAGAACAGGTCTCCAGTGGTGCCCAACCACAAAGACCAGCCATTTCGATTGAGAACCGGGAAATGAGACAACTACTTGCTCAATGGTCTGAGCTAACTGTTGTTGACGGTATCTTATGTAGGTGGAAGATAACACTGTACAAGACCAAAATTCGGCAAATCGTGATACCCACAGCTATGCGAAGGGATATCATGTATTTCGTACATGGACACCAGACCAGTGGGCATTTTGGAAAGAAGCGCTCCCTTGCGCGACTCTCCAGAAGGTATTACTGGCCTGGGATGAGTAAAGACCCACTACCCACACCTGCTCCAGAAGTTCCCTCCAAGGAACCTGAGCAACCTGACGGCTACAACCTGGAAAAAGCAGTGAAAGACATATGTTCTGCAGACTCTCTGATCCTAGGGTATCTGGAAGGTGTCTTGGACGCAAAAAAGCTAACCTCAACTCCGGCCAAACCCTGTGCAGCCCTCACAAAGCTAGTCGACAGCGCTGAAGGCAAGACCACGCCCACACCTGCTGAAGAGGAACTATTGAACAGTCCCACCCCCTCTGACACCAGCAGCACGAGCAAATTATGACCCTCATGGGGTTTATCACTAATATAACACGAAGAACTGCCATGATTGTATCAAACTGATTCCCTGTAAGATTAATTAAATTAAATTAAAGTACCGGTATATCACACAAGTATAGTATTGTCAACATTTTCGAAATGTCATACATGTATGTTTTCACATAAAGTACCGGTATGTTATACATGGAAAACTATAAGTGTCATTCAAGTAAATGTCATACATGTGTATGTTAATTTAAGCCGGTATGTGATATGCCATCCAAATGAATGTTCTGAAGTCGACAGCGCTAAGACATTTGTACTAATATGTTGTAAAAGTGTATATATTTTACTAATACAAGTCAATGGTTGCCCTCCACTCATATCTAGTCCAGCCTTTGCCAAACAATTGTAGAGGTATGGGTGGCCACAAGAGCCGAGGCCCTAAACCTCATGTATGTTCCATGTCTTGTGCTGAAATTGTAAATGTTTTATTTAATAACCAACATATATTATGGACGCATACTGGGTACAAAAAAGGTTTAGTGAGACGTCGAACATCGACTTTTGATGGCTGAACACAATTTGTTACCAGGCCAAGGCCTAAGTATATTGCATTTAAATACTCGAAGTATAAGATGTAAATTTCCTCAAGTAAAAATAGAATTGTGGAATAAAGGTATTGATGTATTAAGCTTCTCTGAATCATGGTTACAGGAAATTAATCCAGACTCAGACTATGACTTGCCAGGCTATAATTTATATGGACTGGATAGGCAAAGAGATAAGACGGCTGGCGGTGTTTGTACATATGTTAGTGAGGACCTCACATGTTCCGCTGAGGATTTTGCTACTTTAAATAAGAGTACGATTGATATCGAAATACAATGGCTTGTAATTTCTAAAGGTATGGCAAAAAATATTCTATTAGCCACAATATATAGACCTCCTGAAGGTAACAAAAATCGATTTATTGATGAATTATACACAATGATTGGTAAAATTGAAAATTTCGACAGCTATGATGTAATTCTAACCGGTGATTTTAATATAAATGTATTAAATGAAGACAATGTCAAAGAAAAGCTCTATTCCAAATTTGAGGATTATTCTTTACGCCAGTTGATATCATCTGCCACTCGCATTGCTGAGACAAAGTCATGCATTGATTTAATCTTTACAAATGTAATTAATGTAAACTCATACGGAGTAGTGGATATAAATATATCTGACCATCTGCCTGTCTACATTAGATTAAAACACATCAAAAGAATGCCATGTAAACATGAGTTTGTAGGAAGATCCTATCGCAAGTATGACTGTGTAAAGTTTCAGGAACATATAAACAACTGTGATTGGTCGAATTTTAATGACTGTATGGATGTAGATGAATGTTGGTCTATTTACTTTAAAAATATGTCGGAAGCGCTTGACATTAATTGTCCCATACGGAAATTTGTTATTAAAAATAAAGACGAGCCCTGGCTCACACCAGAGCTTAAAGTCAGCATAGCTGAAAAGAACCTAGCGTTAGCCAAGGCCAGACGCACTGATACTATATTAGACTGGTTTATAGCTAACCAGCTAAAGAACAGTATGTGTACTGAAATCAAAGAAGCCCACAGGGTACATGTTGTCGAGGAGGTGCAAAATAATGTCGGCGAGCCAAAAAAGTTCTGGGCAGCAATGAAGGAACTTATCCCCTCAAAGGGAAATAATAAGAAACAAATTAATTTAAAGGATAATGGTACTTTTATTGAACCCGAAAATGCAGCTGACTATATAAATACATTTTTTGCGGACATTGGTCCAAAATTAGCCTCAAAACATGACACCGAATGGTCCTTCGATGGCATTGAAGTACAAGATATGATGCAAGATCTTGATTTTAGTATGGTCGAAATTGTTAAAGTTGTACAAGATCTTAAGGTAAATAAGGCAGCTGCCATTGATTATATATCAACTAAATCATTTAAGGATTCTGTAATAGCTAATCCACACAGGTTTGTAAAAATAATTAATTTGGCTATAAATCATAGTAAAATTCCGGATGCTTGGAAAGAAGCTCAGGTTACACCCTTACCAAAATCAGGTGATTTAAATAATGTCTCTAATTTTCGACCAGTAAGCCAACTCCCTGTACCTGGCAAGGTTCTCGAGCGCTTAATACATGGTAGGCTAACTGACCACCTTGAATTAAATAATGTTTTGTTGAAAGAACAGGGTGGCTACCGTAAAGCGTGTTCTACCATTGACACTATTAGCGTTTTAACTAATGACATTCTGCGTGAGAGAAATGTTGGAAGATACACCCTAGCAGCATTTATCGATATAAAAAAAGCTTTTGATTCTTTAGATTATTTAATATTGATTAAAAAATTAAAATTATATGGTATTACCTGTAAAAACCTTAAATTAATTCAAAATTACTTCGAAAACAGAACTCAAATTACCAAGGCGAATGGTGTGTCTTCCAACATAGCTAACATGACATGTGGCGCCCCACAGGGTAGCATTTTGGGTCCGCTGTTCTTCTTAATATATGTGAATGATTTAAAAACCCGTGTTGGAATTGTCAAGTCGCTATTATACGCTGACGACACTGTTCTATATGTGTCTGGAACCAATATGAAAGAGCTAGAAACCGATATGCAAGCCTCAATTAATCACTTTATAGCCTGGTCTTCAAAAAATAAATTGACTCTAAACGAATCTAAAACTAAATTAATGCTTTTTACATCCAATATAAAATACAAAACCCTACCTCTAGAAATGGTAAAAATTAAGGCAAACGAAGAAATTTTGAAATTTGTAACTTCTTATAAATATTTAGGCGTTACTCTTGACCATGAATTAAACTACAATAAACACATTAAAGAACTTAGGAAAAATCTTGCATATCGGTCTCACCTCCTAGGCAGATTAAAATTCTTTGTACCAACGGATATTTTACTTCTAATTTACAAGACCTATGCATTACCCTTGTTTGATTATGCGGATGTCCTATATAACGCGGCTAATGTAGACTGTCTTAATTTATTACAAGGGATTCAAAACCGTTGTTTGAAATATTGTTTAAAATTGCCTATTCTAACCTCTACAGAATATATTCATCAAGAGGCCAAAGTTCCAATGCTAGACAAACGCAGGGAATATCATGTAGAATTGTATGGGTATAAGAGAGCACATAAGATAGAGTTTACTGATGTTAGACCAAGATTAATGAGACATGCTGTTTCTCCTTTATTAAAATATGCATTAATTCACACAGCCTCCTACGAAAAAAGTGTAGAAGTTCATGTTGCCCAAGTGTGGAATGCTTTACACCACACTGTCAGAGCATCAGAAAGCATTTCTTATTTCAAAAAATTAATGAAAATGAAGCTTGAGAAAACAATACCGGTAAATATTGTATTATAGTAGAAGCCGTTGTTTGATTTCACGCTATAATCGAAAGTGCTTAACACAACCCCATGTATGCTCTGTAACATGAAATGGTATATCTAATTGACTGTTCAATAATGATTGATATATAGTGAGACAAAATGCACAAGTGTCTGTCCCGTATTGTCCTGGTCATCTTGCTGAAACAGGAATTTTGGAAAATTTTCATTCTAGTGACTCACAGTAATAAGGGTGGCATTAAACATCTGCTATGCAGACTGTCACCCTTGTCTTTTATTGATCAAGTGTAGTTATAATCGATTTTAATTCGAGACATGTTGGAAATATTAACCCCGATTGTAAAAGTACCGGTACTATAAATACAAATGATAATTTGATTCTTACTCGGCAAATTGTAAAAATGAAACAAACGTATAAATGTCCTCGATGTAATTCAATACTTTATGTGCTTAAATAGATCAATAAAAGATAAATCAACCTCTCAATCAACCTCTCAAAAGACCTGCTCAGGTGGATCTCTACTTGTCCAGATTGTTGTCTGAGCAAACCAGGTGAAGGCCTGGGTAAGTTGCCACTAACTCAAGAGCTTTGGGGAGTTAGATTTGCACGCATAGCGGTTGATATCATTAGTAGCCTAAAAACCACTCCTGATGGAAACACGTGCATGATGGTGATCTCCGACTACTATTCGAAGTACACTAGAGTGTTTCCTCTGAAAGATCATAAGGCTCATACATGTGCTCGTGCATTTGTAAAGGGTTGGGTGCTTCATCTAGGTGTACCCTTGATGTTGCATAGTGATCAAGGCAGAGAATTCGAATCCGAGTTATGGGCAGCAATGTGCCATAACCTTGCTATATGCAAAACCAGAACGAATCCGTACAGGCCTCAGTCTGATGGTCAGGTAGAAAGGTTTAACAGAACCTTGATACAAGTCCTGAAGCCTCTGGTCAACAGTCAGATGGATGATTGGGACGAACAATGCGAGTTTGTGGTACATGCTTATAATAGTACGGTGCATGCTTCCACCGGTTGTTCCCCCAATCTGTTAGTATTCGGAGAGGACTTGATTATGCCTGCTGACTTGGTGTTTGGCGTAGCTGGGATAAACGCTGAAACACCCTGTCAGGTGATGTTCGTGGAGGCATTGAGGGATCAATTCAAGTCCGCATACGAGATGGTTCGATGTGAGCTAAGCAAATCTGCTTCATGGCAAAAAGTGGGCTATGACGTAGGTTTGAAACTTAGGTCCTTTCGAGTAGGGGACGAGGTAGTTAGGCTACACGACCCCCTGCAGCAGTTGAAGTTGTCACCCAACTGGGACGGTCCATTTACTGTGGTTCGGATTGTTTCAGAATCCACAGTGGTGATCAAATCCTTGTTGGGACGCTTGTATAAATCCAATGTAGCTCGCCTACGTCGGTGGCAGGGTGACGCTTCAGCGCATTCGAAGTCAGGAGAGCATTCGAAGTCAGATAACACTGAGCGGAGAGCGACCACCCCGGAACGACGTGGTCCTGGTAGACCTAGGAAACTAGTGATACCCACAGATGAGAAGAAACCTATGCCTCCTGGTATTGGTAAATTAAAGCGGGGCCGGGGTAGGCCTAAAAAAAATTTACCAATTCGAGCTTCTAGCAAGAAGGATAAAAAGTGCGTAAAAAAAGTCTCAGCAAATGAAGGTCTGAAGGGGAGGAGGGCTGTCCAATTGACTACTGGACATCCTGTCGAATCTTCCCGGACGACCAGGTCTAAAGAACCCAAGGTCGGGTTAAGGCGCAGTCCACGGCATAACCGGGGGACTGCTGTGACCTAATTTGTATACACAACAAGAAGTTTCGATTCCATGATGGTAGTACAGACCTAATTGCTGTCGAGCGAGCAGAACTAGGGCGGGTGTTGATCATGAACGTCCCCGAGGGTGGCAGACGGATTTATCCGGCGGGTATTCTTATGTTACCCGTAATGACATTTGCCTACACTCCTGAAGAATTCATGATTAGCGGTACCCCTGGTTCTGTGGAACTGACTCAATAAGGATTACACTCCGGTGAGCTACCCGTTCGATTAGTGGCGGGAAACGCGAGTGTCTCCCGCCGTGTTATCCGTCAGAAAAGGGCTATCCGGTGAAGCGTGAACGCTGATTGGTTGACCTTTGCTCCCGCGGCGGGCGTGGCATCGCGAGACAAGAAGGGCGGTCGCCATATTGGATCAGTGCCAAGAAGACGCGCGGACGCTGCAGGGCAAAGGAGGAGGAAGAAGGGTCTTGTTATCGGCCAAAAGTCTCCAAAACCACATCATAATACGCGCCAACCTGGTTAGTTCCCGCTCATAGTGTCATTACGACACGCGGAGCTTCGTACTCCGCAAATCTTCGATTTTTAAACTTCGTTCGGTGAGAACATTCGACTTCGATGGAGGAGCAGTACACCCCCGGTGAGGGCCTCCAGTCCGACGAGTTAGATCTGTTCGGAATGGACGATGGCCAATTCGACAACGTTTAGGAATCGGATTATGAATCCGCCTCTGAAACCACCGGGAGTACAGTCACTGTCCGTGTGGCGGGGATTGGCTCCTATTCGACGGCTGAACGGGACCTCATGGCCATGCCACCCCCGGCTACAGTCAACCTGGGGCCGTTGCCGTGGCGCAATGTCCCAAAACGAGTTGCTTCGAAAGACATAGACAATTCGATGCCAACCCGGCTCAACGCAGCCGGTGATGAGGAGGAAGATGAGATGCCAGGGTTGGAGGAGGTAAGTCAGAAATTGCCTATCCACGCAGTGTCTGACGAAGAGATGGAAGACGTTGTGCGAACATCGCTGGCCCAGCAACAACTAATGGAAGTGCTGTCGTGCGATTCGCCATTCGATTCCTCGCTGAAACTACATCCCACACTAATGTCGATGATGTTGGACAGGCTGGGAGAGGAGGGCTTCTATCGTTACGATCCCACCTGGTTAGACAGTTACTTTCGGAATCTCCAACAAGCTAAATCAATGGAGGAATCAGTGCCCTCAAGTGATGGGAGCACAACCAGTACGAAGGGGAAGAAAAAGAAACTCACCAAAACCAGAGGTAGTCGTAAAACTTCCAAAACTAGTACTCCTCCAGCTGCTCCAGCTATGTCCGAAGTATCCGAACCTGCCTCAGCTCAGTCCGAGTGCTCTTCGAGTACTTCCCATTCGGCTTCAACGTCATTCGAAGAACCAACCACTACCACCGGGATTACTGAGTCTCAATCCGAATCTCTTCCGAAAGCCCCGGGACCTTCACCAGTCCCATTCGAAAAAGAACCAGCTATCCTGGAGATGACTCCGATGGAGATCCATTCGGATACCTCAGGATCAGTTGAGCAGGAAGCTCGTTATGCTCAGGTGGTCAGAGAATCCGATGAACTCAGGGCAGCCAATGAACAGTTACGGATAACTCTGGAAGCTATGCAAGCTACCCCCAGAACTCCAATGACTCGAGCCCAGTCCCGTAAGAACCCCAATCCACAGCAAAAGGGACGGTCCTTGTCCGACGCTTCGGATGTGGAGGAGGTTCCATTCGAACTGACTAAAAGCCAGAAACGGAAGGCAAAGAAGAGTGAGGCACGACAGCCCTGTCTCCCTCACCCTTCACCTCCCCAAACTACTGCGATTAATATGTCCCCAACTGTAAGGTTGGTGGACGTAGTATCCGGTACTGCCTCTACTCCTTCGATGCCTCCTAGGGCACCCCCCAGGACGCCTTCGACCCCTCCAGCAACTCCGACCAAGACTCCAGTGCAGGTTGCCATGCCTGTATCTCCGTCTATGTCTACGTCCTCCGAGTCGGGACATTCGAACACACCACCTGTGGTTTCGTCGCCCCCTCCAGCTACAGGGGCAAACGCCTCCGCAGATGTTCCGAGTTCTCGAGTGGAAGAGATGATCTGGCGCAATGCCAGCGGGGGCTTCAAGAAATTTAGGCCCGAGTGCATGGAACACTGCAAACGTTCGAGGGAGATGTATTCGTGTCCCAAAGAAACGGACTATGAAGGGTTGTCGGATGACGAAGAATGGATGAGGTCCAATATGACTTCACCCAGTTCCTGGACATGGACGGAAAACTGGTTCAACCGGCTGCTGGACCAAAAACAGTTCCCCGAAACCTACTACAACCATGAGGGACGCCCCAAAATTAGATGGGTGATGGCCCGGTACAAGAAAGGGGTAAGGGAGGAGTGTCCATTCGATTCCTGTCGCAGCTACCCCAAACCCGGGGAGGTCCGCCCCATGCCTACTCGTCTTCGATTTATGCGGCATTTGGTTGAATGCCACATGCACCACCGTGCGATGTACGTCTGCGCTGATACTGGCAAATCAAACAAAAAGTGTTCGGGAGAGTGGACCACCCGAAGGGGCAGAATGATCGAACACCTGATACAATGTCATGGCCAAGCCATGATGTTGGCCAGAAAGAACGTGGGAGACCTCCATGCATCGCTGGTGGCCGGCTTGGACAAAGTAAAGTTCGACACCATCACGATTGAGACCCTCCAATTCGGAAAGGTCCAGTTGAGCAGGAATTCGAAGCAGTCAGCTGTCTTCCAGCGTACTGATCGACGTGGTCGACTGGACTTGAACAGCACCTTGTACAAGGAGTTGTACGACTGGAGAGCGGCCAACCCCCTTCCGGGGAAACGAAGTGAAACCAGGAGTCCAGCCACTTCCGAACCTGACTGTAAAAAGGTCAAATCGGCGGTTCCGGCTCCGAGAGCTCCATCTGCAGCTCGAGGTTGTGCGACAACGATTGAGCACCGGTCCCCACTACAGGACTTGCGTCCTGACTATGGTCCGGACTTCTCAGCCCCCAAGGGTCGTTCCCAACTACAAACCCTTCGTCCACTGACCCCTGGTAACCTGGCTAGCAGGGCTGAGTACCCTTCGATGGCCTTTCCTGGTCCGGAAGTACAGACTGAGAAGGATCCGTACAGAAATCTTCCCACTGGTGTCTCTGTAGGGGATGCCCTTCGCCAACCGGACTCCCGGAACGTGGAGATGGGGGATTCGGATCACTTTGTGCTGCCTGGGAAGAAGGACTTGGTGGTGACGACCACCATCCTCACTCCTCGGGCAGTAGATGAGGTGAAACCAAAGGCTGACAGTTCTACAAAGTCGGTGGGGCATAAAACCCCTGCCACTAGTGCGAATTCATCATCCGTGAAGACTGAGCCTGTGGTGGACCCGGTTCCAGTGACCACTTTGAACCCAGTTACCACCACACCAACGGCAACCACTGGAGGAGGGAAAGCAGCAACTGTTGCTGCCACCCTGTTCACCACCACTACCACCGCAGCCACCGTGCCCTATAAGTTGATCCTGACAGGTGGTATGACTTGATGATAAGTGGTGAGAACATTCGGCCGAGGGTACAGTTCCCAAAAGACTACTTCGAGCCTGTGAAGGCTCCGGATGCAGTGTTGCATAAGGAGCTATACGAACGATGGTTGCAGGAGCACTTAGCTGGCATGCAGCAATATGCCGCCGGTGTGGCAAGGGCATCAGCCGACTACGCCATCACCATGCAGGGCAAGGAGGTCGAGAGGCTGAGGAATATCTTCGAACGACAACGGATTGACGAATAATCAGAGCCAGATAAGGTGACCGAACTCACTAAGCAGCTGGCACAATCGAAGAAGGAACTCTCAACAGCTCGTGCCTTCCAAAAAGCTGCGGAAGACACTTTGAACGATCAGGCCAACACTATGAAGGCGCTGAACGTTAAGTTCATTTGAGTATTCGGGATAGGACTCACCCAATGGAGTGGGTCCCTCGAAGAGCTCTTGAGCTTGGTGAAGGACTCTTAGATAACTTGTGTGTTCGACTGTTCAGTTGTGTGTTTGATGACTTGTGCATATGATGTTTCGATGAGATTGTAATAATTGTGTTGTTATTATAAAAAAAACAAAAAACTTCCATGATTAAGGTCATGATTCGAAGAAGAACCATAAGCCAGGTGTAAAATGCATAATTGTCAAGAAATGTCTTCGTTGTTCATACTTTAAGGAGTATCACTTATGCTATATACTATGATTAGAACCAAAACTGTACATAATGTTCGATACCTACCTTTATCTCCAAAAATTTTCTTTTTGGACATAACAACTGGTATTCGGATTTCGAGAGTATATCTATAAAGCCATATATCGGTTGCCTCAGGTAGAGGCCAATATTACTACATTCCTTGATTATAAGAGTTAATGTCACATCTATGTTGGTTCCAAGTATTTCATAATTCTAATAGTTCACGTAATTACCTCTCCAGGGACGGTTCGCCCACTTAAATATTTTCGAGCCATTACTTCTGTGTCATTCCGTCCTAGAAAGTCACATATTGTGCACTCTTTACCTACCTTAATATGATTAATGTAGTAATCAATATTGTATCTCAACAAAAACCATACAGATCTGTGATCACTGTAGTTAGAAATAGTATAGAACATATATATTCGTATATATTCATATCTTTATTAGAGATGGATACTTACGTATCTATATTGTCGTTATAGTGTTGGATCTGTAAGATCCCTGTTATGTACATAGAAATGTAAGTGTTGTTTGGTGTAACAGGTCAGTCTAAATCTAAAATTGTACTTTCTACATGTATGTATAAAACGTATTTCGTACCTTTAAATGTACCCCGGTATTGTCATCATGTACACTGATATTATTCTCCTATATTCGAGTATATTATATTATATCAGATGTATTTCGACCCTTGTTATAATCTGGTGGGGGTGATGTAGGGGCACGAATAATACGTGTACATATAAGGTCCGTGGAGTCAGAGCGGCAAGTGCCTCCAACGGACACTAGGTGGCAACACCTAAGCCATGTCCTTTCGGTTATCCGGTAGCGGAGCCAAGCAGGGCACTCCAGACGGCGCTACGGAGGAGTGCCACGTCGACACTGCTTGGTCCGCACTCAGGGTATATAAGAGGCCGAGGTTGGCTACCTCAGGGAGTTCGTCCCAGGACGAGCTCTGACCCACACCTTTCGTACCTTCGCTTTGACAGGGGCACCTACACCCCTCCCACATTATGGCTCCTGCACCAGCCATGCTGGCACAGGGCTTGACTGTCCGGTATTGCTAATGCTTCGAACTATCGATAGAATCCTGTGTGTCTTCGAATGGTTGAAAGACCAAGTGAACCGAGTATAAACCTTCGTGTACTTTTGAGGCTGTGATCGAATAAAAACCTGTTGCATTCAAACCGAATTTGGAACCTGTGTTCGAGTTATACGCATCTGAAACCCCTACAGTAGCTTTAAATAATCTAATAGGCAGTTTGTTGTCCAAAAAAGGTCTTTATTGGCATAATTTGTATGTTTCATAAGCCACTGTTTTAGCAACAAATTTTAGGTAAAGGTTATAGGTTAACATAGGGTCAAGAAAGAGATATTTATAACTAAGAACTACTTGTAACATTTCATTATCAAGGTACATATTAACATTCAGCTATTAAATTTGCGTTTACTAGCTGCAAAAATCATTAATCTTGTTTTGGTTATATTCACAGATAGCTTTTTTTGCTGGCACCATGTATGATAACAGTCTAAATCATCTTGTAATAAGCGCTTAGCTACCTCAAAATCATGATTAGCGATGTAAATGACAGTGTCGTCCGCATATAACTTTAATTTACAGTTTTTTACACATTTCACAACATCGGGTGTGCCGTCCATTTCACAATATTGTTAACATACAGTAAAAATAATAAGGCATAAACTCCCCACTTATGTAGTTTCGGCTATTTCTGGCCCTTTTCAGGCTTATACCCCTACAGAATAACCAGTTTTGCACCAATTTATTCAAATTTTTGGTATATGTGAAAAAACATCTTAATGATTCGGGAAATCGCTATTTTTTTGTGTATTGGCCCAATATTTTCTGTTTTCTGGCCCTCCAAAGGCCCAAAACCCCCTATAAACGGCAAAAACGCTAAAAATTACATGTTTTACATGCCTCCCATGTGTACTGAGACAGTAACAGCTTATTCCTAATATCATTTTCAATTAGGTCTATGGTATAGTCAATTGATCAACAAGGATTTCACTAGATATGTTCCGTATTTTTTTCTCCACAGTCATTTAAGTGTGTTTTGTCAGCAAAATATTCAAATGTCATTTCATGTTGATACCTCTATATAGTAAATAAAGAAGATCCACACAGTCTCTATTGTATCCCAGATTGTGAGGTAACTCTTGTGTCTTCTGCTGGAAAAAAGAAATTTTGAAAAATATCCAATAACCTTGCCTCCAGGAGCATATGTCTATTGGGATACATATTTTCCGTCACGGAGTCACCCGAATATTCGTCACGGAGTCACCAGCCAATCTGATGAAAATTTAAACCTTCATATAATTGTTAATACCCAATATATTTAAGTTAACTCTGGTTTTCCTGTGTCTTACCCACTCCCTCTAATGTTCTAATGCAAAAATCCAACATCCTACCCGGGTGACTCAGTGACGTAAAATAGGTTAATAGGGTACTTTAGGCCCATAGTGTGCAAATTTGGTCTAACCAGATATCATGCTGCTTCATATTTCTTAAAGTACAAATGATCAGGACACTGTAGAGTGAATTTAACCAATAATGGGACCATTTTGAGGAAATTAGGGTAAAGTTGAGAGTATGTAGTTGAAATGTTCATATTTCTGATAAATGTTCAAAATTCATCGGGCTGTATCTCAAAAACTCTTACTCAGAGGATATCCATTCTTGGTATGCTTCAAGATATATGTTGGCCCAGCTTGGAAACAAAATTACTAGTTGCTTTGATGTATTTAAAACATAATGTTCATGATCATGGATTTTTCGTCACGGAGTCACCCGAAAAAAGGACAATAAAGTTCACAAGTGGATAAAAACTGAACCGCTAGGGTTAGAAATGTATCAAAAAGTGTTCCAAGGAGCCAAGATATATACCTTTCAATATACTAAATTTGTTTAAACATACTAAGAACTTCCTGATTTGTCCTTCTTCTATCCTAAAACAACATAAGTCAGGAGTTTGAGCCATAAAGGACCAAGTATGGATCCTTGTGGGACACCACAGACCACCTGTGCCTTGCTAGAAAGAGTATTATTTGCAAAACCTGTTTGAAATCTCCAATCTAAATAATTGTCAAACCAATGATAACTGTTAGCCCAATTCCATAATGGTTAATTTTCAATAAAAACTTTTGAGGTTTTCCAAGAAGCAGATACTTTGAGTTTGAGTTTGAGTTTAAATAGCCTTTATTTTCCTTCTTTTCAATATAAACAGATACATTTGTCTTTGTATTACAATCTCTCAGAAAATAAGGCAGGCTGCTTTTAGGATTATGCATCCCATTTGTGGCAGCAACCTTACCCATCTATCATTGCATGACATTTCTGCTTGATAACAATAGTCTGGAAGCCGGAGGGGATGACCCCAACTTCTCCGATAAAGTTTTTTTCTCTTCTGATTATAGATGTATAAGGTCTAGGTAAAATCTTCAGGGTGGGTGTGGAGCTCTCATCCTTGGGCAATTTGAGATATTCAAGATGGCCGCCAACAACCTCTCAAAAACTAGAAAAGGCTCTATCTCTGCTTCTAATCAACTTAGAGACACAAATATAAATGCAAAAAGTACATTTCTGAGGTCAAGGAACACAACCATTGTACTTTTGAAAAGATAAATGGCAGCCATTTTGAATAAATAATGAACTCATCCATTTAAAGTATGTGTTTTTTTACCAAAATCTTGAAAAAACTGAATATTTCAGTTAATATTCAACATGAAAATGTATACAACTTAAACATCAATTAAATGTACGTCTTAGAGATGAGAAAAACAAATTATGTCAGTCAGGAATTGGATATGGTGGCCATTTTAAATTAGCATTATCTCAGACAAGTTGATGAAAATCAGTCATTACTGAGGAATCAAGTAAATTGAATTATGTAGAGAGTGGGCACATACTATATATTATATTGATAACAAATGACAAAAGTGATTTACCTGCCTCTAATAGATAGACCCCTAACAGATCCAGGAAGAAACAACAGCAGCATGTGTAGATATACAGAAGACAGATATGTTTAGTGCACCAATAGGAGGGGTGCCTGACATGCTCACTGGAAAGATATTCCCTGAAAATGTGAGAGCTCTGTAGATGCTGGTAGAGAAACTTCTTCCCTCAAACCACAAACTGAAGAGCATAAATGACCTCAGGTAAATCCAGTCTACACTAGGGGCCATTCAAATATTACGTAACAGCATAGGGGGGGAGGGGGGGTCATGAAGTTTGTTACAAAGTGTTACAGGGGGGAGGGGGGGGCTAGCCAAGTGTTACATAACAATTCTCAAAAAATATATATACAAGAAAAAAAAATCTCTAATTTTGGAAAATGCACCACCATCTAACAGCCAGGTCTCAGCAACATCATGTTTCTCTCACCTCATCCCTGTAATATTGTATACAAAATTTTGGCCCTCCCCCCTACCTGCCCTGCCAAAAAAAGGTATTGATTTTGTGAAATGGACTCATCTCCTGACCCCAATCCGATCTTGGAACACTGGACAGGGTAGAGGATGCACAACCTCAGGTCTCCCCTAATATGATAATAAGGATATTAATAAACCAGTAATCATATATCACTAGATTACAACTTTTTTGCACAAAGGAAGTGGTCATTTTTTATCAACATGAGGTGGGGGTTGGTGGATTGTCGCACAAGCGGGTCGGAATTTTTTTGGTCCCCCCCACAAGAGGGGTTGAACATTTTTCAGTCTCTCCCTCCAGGCAGGTTGAAATTGAGCGCGGCCGACCCCTTTGAGCTATAGTAACACGCAGGCTTTTCCGCTAAGAACATTTTTTGGTCCCCCGCCCCCATTCAAGGGGTCCAAATTTGTTGGTCCCCCCCCCAAATCCACCAACACCCCCCCCCTGTTGTTAAAAAATGACCACTCCCTAAGGAGGTTATAATGGTGTTGGGAGGGGAGGGGGGACAAATCAGTTTCACCTGGTTTCAGACTTTGAGGAAATCTATACCCTGCACCTGTGGTTTGTGGTTCGTTTATCAGTTACTGGGGGAGGTGGCGTAAAAATGTCAGACCCCTCCTGAGGGGGGGGGGGGGGGAGTGTAAAAAAGTCTGACCCCCTTGAGGGGAGGGGCATAAACATTATGCCCCTTTATAGCCAAAAAGCTCTACGTTACTATAGTTCAAAGAAGGGGGGCAAAACGTTTTTGAGGGGCGAGGGGGGCACACAATCTTCACCACCCCCCCTGTAAATAATAAATGAATACTCCATTAGTGTCTGTGTTGTGTTGTATCATCCTAGTTTGATTCAACCCACTGGTTTTGCGAGTGCATTCGGGAGGACATGATCATGGCATAATTATGCTCATTGAAATAACAGAAATTCAAAGGTTGAGAAATAACAAAGAGAACAAAGTTATACACATAGGCCTGCTGTCAGACATAGGCCTGCGAATACAACTCGATGTTGGGGGGGGGGGTACAGGCCTGTGTTACGTAATTATGGAGGGGGGGTCTGGCATTTTGTTACAGTGTGTTACAAGGGGGGGAGGGGGGGGTCAAAAAGTGGCCAAAATTGTGTTATGTAATATTTGAATGGCCCCACTAAGCTTAGAAGCAATCAGAACTACACATGTTTGGTTTGACAGTATAATTATATAATCAATATATAATAATATAATTCATCAGGGTAGAGAGGGAATGAGACTGGCTGCTCCACATACAGGCAGTGTGTGAAATACTTGCCCTCTAATTTGATGGAAATTCAAAACTATCCCTGATATGATGTATACTGCATCATACACTAGGTCTCTGACATGCTTATAGGCAGCTTAAGATTGGACAACATGACCAATTCCCAGCATCAACACCTCTGGCAGAAGTCTATACATTCATAAAATCTATCCTACAAGTTATCTACTTCTAGATAGGAATACCCCCCATGTCATCTTAAACTCCCTATTAACTTATATGCAGACTATAGTTGGTCTCTGCCTTAAGGAATTGAGGTAAAAGGAAATGGCACCTAGACCTAGCATGAAGAAGAAAAACTGGATAGCTGACAGACCAGCATAATATTGGGATTGATGAACCAGAAACACAGGAATATCCAGCTGAAGGTTGAGTCAATATAACAGAAAGAGTTCTGAACCATCCGAGCATTAATGTCACTGATGCCATCAAATTGGCAACTATGCAAATGCAGATATTTGAAGCACTTTGGCTGGAGTTCTTTCACAATCTCATCTCTAACACTATGTACACCATGGGATTATGAAATAAAAGCCTCAAAGTTGGAGACACAGAAATTATGCTAGGACTATTTGTCTGCACTCTGGTTACCATGCATCAAACACAGAAACAATTCAAGTCAACTAGCACCAGCATCAGATTTGATGCAGATGGACAGATGCATGAATCCAGTTAATTTCAAACAGTATGACTAAGTGTCCAGTATGACTATTGGAACTAGCTAATAAATGGGAACAGTCACAGATGCCAAAATACTTGATGGGTGTGCCATTCTCTGGTTATTCCATGGCCAGGAATTGGAACAGTGGGAGACTACTTGGATGCATTCAGCTGGTGATTGATCTCCTTAAACATATACTTTGTAATCTCAGATACATACCAGGAAGGCCCCAAATCATCAAGTCAGAGCAAACAGTAAAAGGACAGTGTATACTCTCCGCTGCAATACTCCTCTGCGTACAAAATGCAGTTCTAACTATAACACAAAACAATTATTACCCTTTCTTACACAATGTCAAAGATGGGTTCTAAAGACTACAGATGTGAGATCAATCTTCTGTCCCTTTCTCCCACCCCCTCATCTCATCCCTATTAGATGCATTGTGTTGTCATTTCACCACCCTATATTTTGAAGTATAGAGCATGGCATGTCCCAGACTGACTGTGATGTATATCAACTAAACAACCTTTTCACCAAGATTGTCAAGTTTTGGGTCATATCATTTCCAATAACACTTTCAATATGTCACAGACAAGAACTGGTAATAACTGCCAAGCTCTCTGTGTGGAGCTCTAAAAGTTCATTCTACTAATCAAGTGCTATGATATGGATACTTTCCAGGAGGAAGCAGATAATGTACTGGTGTAACAAATAACTAGTGTGCAGGCCCACTCCATTTTGTAGTAACAGAGGATAGAGATGCATCTATTCAACTGCTACAATCATTCCAGACATATAAATCACCTACGGACAGGCTGCAATACTGTGGTAATCTTTCATGGCATTGATAAGGCCTAAAAAGAAAAAAGTTGTGTTCTGGTACCCCGACCGACCCTCCACTTTTGGAGCCGACCCTAATTTTTTTGGGACATTTTTGTAATTATTTGTTATTTTTGGGACATTTTTGGTGTTTTTACTCCTAAAATTTACCTTTTTACCAAAAAATAATTGTCAAGAAAAAAAGAAATCCGACCTACGGACACAACGTGGTTTTTTTAAGCCTAAAGGGAAGGTCCTCAAAACACTGAGAACTGGAAGCTATCAACTGACTAATGTGTTGCACATCACTGCAGCTCTGTCAGATGCATTGGACCAAGCCAGTCCATACATATCACTATACCTGGGACTGTGTGGTTGTCACTCAATGAAAGAGCTATGTCAGAAGAATATTGCCAGTACGCACCTTAAAATTGTTGGTGCAAATCCACCAGCTATTGACTACTAGGTCAGAAATGCTATTCTCGAGAAAGGTAGAGAAAGATGTAGCCCTGGCTGCAGAAGTGGATTAAATGCTCCTGTGGTGGGGACAAACCATGTGTGACACAGGCATGGGGTTATAGAAGCTTAGGCTTGGGCTGTTCTATATAATGTTCATGTCACGGAGACAGGCAGTGCTGGAGTCACGTGTTCATGTAGAGCAATGATGAGGACCAGGATCTAAACCATATGAAAACATTTTCTATTATATCATAGCTCCAGTTATAAATAATAGATGGAAATATAATATGACTTCCTTTATAATACTGAAAATAAGCATTTGGATCATTGAATTGTGCTGTGTGGATAGCTGGCTAGTGAAGGGTCTACTTGATCTCCAAAGCGTAATAGCTCCTGATCAGCATGTCTAAACTTGTAATTCTAATTTAAAATGGCTACCATCCTAATTCTCAGCCATAATTCAGTTTTCTCATCTCTAAGATGTACATTCATTTGAATTTGAAATTGCATACATTTTCCAATTGAAAAAATGCAAAAATGCATATTTTATATGGGTAATCTCATTATTTATTCAAAATGGCTGCCATCTATCTTTTCAAAAATGCTATGGTCGTGTTCCTTGACCTCAGAAATGTATCATTTGTATTTTTATTTGTGTCTCTAAGTTGATTAGAAGCAGAGAAATAGCCTTTTCTAGTTTTCGGGAGTTTTTTGGCGGCCATCTTGAATATCTCAAATTGCCCAAGGATGAGAGCTCCACACCCACCCTGATAATTTTACCTAGACTCTATACATCAATAATCAGAAGAGAAAAAAACTTTATCGGAGAAATGGAGGTTGGGCTACAAAGGGGGCTTCTACTTCCAGACTACAATGGTTAGTATGAAAATACCTTAATGCTAAACTATGATATAATTTGGCATGTTTGTTCTATACGTGTCCTGGTGCAAAATAACAATGAAAACATGTTTGTAGCACAGGGAAAAGAAACAAGTAGCTCTAGCTAGGGAATTTCCTAATGGCAATTATCAAGAATTGCGACGAGGTTTCCCTTACTTTCTGAATTCATATTGAGAGTTTATGTGGGGTAGATAAATAGTAATTTTGCTTGTCAATGTATACGTGACCATGGATGAACTGATAGGAGTGACAGGCAAAAGTACTGAGAGATGTATGCTGTAAACCCGTATAAAACCTGTGTAAAAGCATGTATAAAAGCCTGTAGACTTTATTTTGAGCAAAAGAAAGATTAAGTATTTTAACTAGTTTATCAGGCATGTGGGTAAAAGCAACTTTGAGAATTTTATAGGAGACATTTTCAAAAGCACAGGATTCATTTGTATTAATTTCATTAATTAATTAAGCGACTTCTTGGGTTTTAGTTGTAAAAGGTTCAATGTGATTAATAGAGCTGTTATCATATTGCATCCAGGGTACATGAAGATCCTTAGCGAATTCAGGACCTATCTGAGTAAAATACTGATTGATGAAGTCAGCAGTTTTCTGGTCAGGTACCGTATCACAGGTGTTGTGGTTAGTTAGTAAAAAAATGTTTTCTGTTAGGTTGACAAGGGATCAGTCCATTGAGTATTCTCCTGAATTTCCTAGGGTCTTTCTCGTAGTCAACCAACAGCTCTTTGAAAAAAAAAATTCTCATACGTGAAACCTTTTTGTTGGAAGCGTTTTAAGCTTTGTCAGCAATCATTGTCAAGGACAGAATTTCTGGCAGTACCTGCTTCGATATTTTTATCCCTAATATACTCGTATGTGTCTTGTGTCATCCATGGGTCTCTATAGAGAGGTACATTAAATTTCTGTAAGGCACAGTGCTTATTTAACGTATTAATAATAGCGCCAAGAAACAGTGACCAACAAGTCTCTTAAATATTATTTTCTTTCTCATCAGATAAATAGGAAAGTGGTCCAAAATATATATGTTTAGAACACAACAAATTATGTCGAAGGTTGGTGAAAATTAGATCCAGGGTGACATTTTTATTTGTCGACATTCCTTAAAATTTCATTTTATTTAGAACTTGATTTACAAGGTCGTCGTCCTCCTTCACTTTGAAATTGAAATCTCCCATTATTATAAACTCATACTAGTCTCTATCTTTGATACCAGATAACAAGTTTGTAAAATTTGTAATAAATGTCAATTTATCACCATCAGGGGAGGTGATATACATTCACCATGATAATCTTTTTCAACATAGGCTTACATATTAGTATATTCTGAATTTCCATATGCTGATAAGATACACATAGATCAGGAAAAAAATCATGGTCAACATAATGTTTAATATAGGTACATACACCACCGCCTGTTTTAATATTACGATTGGGTTTTATGACCTGCCTGTCCAACCAATACCTCCTATAACCCATAAACTGGTAGTCACACTCGTCATTGTCACATTTTAACCAGGATTCAGAGAAACCGAGCAGTTCTAGGTTGGACCATAATAATTCGGTACAGATTGAAGCATAGTTAGCTTTGATACTTTTTGCGTTTCAATGGAGGAATCTGAGACCCTTTGCATCCCCCAACTCGTCCATACTACCTAAAGCTAAATTTGATCATGGTTTTTGAGCAAATTTCACATTTCCCTAGGGCGACGATATGTATTTACATACAGTAATAATAATTAAACAACTTCCTTCGTTTATCAATGTATGACCAAATACACTACATAAGATGCCAGAGACATAGGCCTTCATGCCGTCTCTGCAAATTAGATCCACGTATAATCACGACTTAGGAAAGGTGAGAGGTGTGAGACATTTGTTACCGGTAGTTGTACAATACAATAATACGTGGAATTTGAAAATATATATTTGGGTTACCAATTGATTACATTACCGAGGTTTAACTAGTATAGTTATTAGATACGATATCACTGATCGAGAGAGAATCATTATAATATTAATTCATCATTATACGTATATATTTGACATGAATTCAGCCCTAAGGTGGAGGAGTAGCTTGTGTTGCTGTTGCTGCTTTTGGCTCGGTGTCGGCTGCAGTATCCCCTTTGGCAAGGTAAGGATTTTCAGCTCGCTTGCGTTCAAGCTTCTGCTGTTTGGCGTCTTCTTTGGTGGGTAGGGGTTGCTTGTTTGTGTGTGTGTACCTCAGTGCCACCAGCATTTCCCCAAGCCTGTTGCCATGGGTAATGTTCTCTATTTTAATAGAGTCGAATTGTCCCAAATGGAAGGCACAACCGTACGTATTGTCTAAAGTGGCTTCATATAATTGAAGCCCTTTGGTGTCTGTGAGCTGTTTTAAAAGTGATTCATCAGTAAATTTGATGCCTTCATCATGTCTTCTTCCATATCAAACCACTCCTGGGTTTTTAGCAGCGAACATTGCGTCCATTGGCAAATTGAAGGTCATCACCCTTCGGTGGACATGCATCTGGTTGGAGAAAGCTCTCTCTGTGGAGTCAAGTGTTTGGCCTTCGTATTTGATCTCACATTTGTATAGGTTTCTGAAGGGAGCATGGCAGCTCTGGAAAGTCAGTCCACCCTGTGTGTTCACCATCTTCACCTAAGCTAGGGTTACCCACGATGATTGATGTTCCTCTGACTGACACATCAATGTTCTTGTTTTTGGCTGAGGCTTGCAATGCCCTTAAGTCTCTCTGCATTAGTTTCTCCTCGTTAGGTATATCATCAGACAAGTGTATGCCTTTTTATTCATCCATCCGCGTAGGGTTCTGAATGTTGGTGAGCATCAATGATTTGTAGTGCCAGGAAGCAAATACAAAAACAATCTGACGCGGTTTGGGTTTGAACTTTGGTGCCCTACGATCAACTTGCCCACCTCCACTGTGGGTTCTGTTTCTTTCCTCTTCGACTATACTGTTGTCATAAGGCAATTTGAGGTCATTTAGTAGTTGATCGACTATGTCTCTTAGACTTTTGGGTCTGTCCTCTGGTATGCCTTTCTTTGACTTCAATCGTTTGTAATTTGTCGTTGTTGATATCATTGTCACCTTGCAACATGGTGTTGGACGCACTCATAATGGTACCAGAATGAGGACATTTGGTCGGACTTTTCTGATAATCTCTGTGGCTGGGAAAGAATTTGTTTGGGCCCCGACCATGGCAGAGATTGAAGATGATAGTATCCTTGGGTTGGATTTTGCAGCGCTTTTCGGTGCGACTTTGAATCCGAAAAGTGGGAAATTGAAGATTGAACACCAATACGATATGACCATACTCTGTAAGTTAATAATTATAAGTAGTGCCGCCAGTGTGGCGCAGACTGTGAAGATTCCCCCGGAACGACCTGTGACGTGTTAGCCAGTTCAGGGAGGCTAATCCAGCAGGGATTAGCGGTTATCAAGCCTGATGTGGCTGCATTATCCTGGAAGGGATTGGAATCTGCGGATACCCTCTTAGGGAATTCCAGATGGACGGTGACACCCATTTCCAACCCCGGAAACTCCAAAGTATATCTTGAAAAAGGCACTGAAGTTGGGAAAGTGATACTTGCGGAGGCAGTCACCAGTAGTCAGCAAGACCTGAGGTTAACGGAAGGAGGGGAGGAAGAAATGCATGAGGAGTTAAGTAAGTTGTTAACAGGGTCATCCATAACGGATGAGAATGATCAGGAAGCCCTAAGGGCTATGCTGAAGAGATGCAGGCAAGCCTTTGCGGCCCCGGGGGAACCCCTGGGGAGAACTGATAAGGTGTTGCATGAAATTAGAACCGGGGATAACCCCGCTTTTAAGATCCCTAACAGAAGGCTGCCCCTCAAGAAGAAGATAGTGGCAGAGGAGGAGATTGCAAAAAATGCTATGGGATAATGTTATTGTTCCCAGCATGAGTCCTTGGTCTTCACCTGTGGGCATGGTAACCAAGAAGAATGGTAGCATACGATTCTGTATTGATTACCGGAAGTTAAATGGGTTGACTAAGAAAAACTTGTATCCTCTCCTGAGGATAGATGAAACTATTGATTCCCTAGGGGGAAATGAGTGGTTTTGTACACTGGATTTACAGTCAGGTAGGCATGAAGCCTGAGGATATGGATAAAACCATGTTTTCCAGCCATTTTTCCATCAGTTTGTTTGAGTATAAGGTAATGCCGTTCGGGTTATGTAAAGCGCCCGCCACCTTTGAAGCCATGATGGAGACGCTGTTAAATGATTTATTATGGCGGAAATGTCTGGTTTACTTGGATGACGTAATAGTGTTTGGAAAAACCTTTGCGGGCTGACTAAGCAAGATCAGGAGTGTGACTGAATAGGAAGTACCCAGGGGTCCTAAAGATGTGCGATCCTTTCTAGGATTCTGCTCACGCTATCGGGATAACCTGCCAGGGTATTCCCGGGTAGCCTATCCTATCCAGTGCTTATCACACTGGACTCCCGGAAACAGGAAGGAGGAGTTTCCGTGGGGAAAGGAACAGGACGCAGCTTTCTTAGCAATAAAAAAGTTGTTTGTAGAAACACCGGTATTGAAGTATCCCACACCGGATTGGCATTTCATATTGGATACAGATGCTAGTAATGAGAGTATTAGGGCTACCCTCAGTCAAGTCCAAGGAGAAGTGGAGGTCCCCATTGCCTTTGCTGTAATACTATGAGTAAAACTCAGCGAAATTATTGTACCACCAAGAGGGAATCGAATTGTTGGCTGTGATAGTATATACTAAAAAGTTCAAACATTTCCTCTGGGGGTCGGATTTTACATTAAGAACAGATCATTCTACTTTGAGATGGTTATTGAATTTCAAAGATGCAGAGGGAATGATTGGACGTTGGCAAGCGCACCTCTCCGAGTTCGGGTTGGAGCAAAGTCAGATCCTGCATAGAGCTAGGGTAAAGCATGTAAATGCCGATGCACTTTCCTACAGTGGCCCAGGAGGGCCAAAAAAACGTGATTTTGAAAAAAACACTTTTTTGATAACAGATGTTTTTTCAAATCACTTTTTTTCTAGAAAAGTTGCTTTCAACTGTCAACTTGACAGTTGACAGCAACTACTTTTGAAAAGAAAGTAACCTGTTTTACTTTAACGAAAATGTTAGAAATGAAATTCCCTGGAACGTTTGAGTAGGAGATACTACTGGCCAGGGATAAGTAGTGATCTGTTAAGATGGATTGCTACTTGCCCAGATTGTTGTAAAAACAAGCCTGAGCCTGGGATGGGTAAAATGCCCTTATCCCAGGAGTTGTTTGGAGTGGGATTTGCGCAAGTTGCAATAGATATCATCAGTGGGTTCAGAACCACCCCTGATGGAAATACTTGTATGATGGTCGTTACTGATTATTATACTAAGTATACGAGATTGTTTCCGTTGGCGGATCACAAGGCAGCAACCTGTGCGAAAGCTTTTGTGAAAGGTTGGGTATTGTACCTTGGGGTTCCTCTCATGATGCATAGTGATCAGAGTCAGGAATTTGAATCTGATCTCTGGCAGGAAATGTGTCACCGGCTGGCGAATTGTAAGACTAGAACAAATCCCTACAGGCCACAGAGTGATGGGATGGTTGAGAGATTCGATCGGACATTGATTCAGGTGTTAAAATCCCTGGTAAATGACAAAATGGATGACTGGGATGAGCAGTGTGATTATGTGTGCCATGCATACAATAGCACTGTCCATGCTAGTACTTCCTGTTCCCCGAATCTGTTGGTTTTCGGGGAGGATTTAATAATGCCCGCTGATCTGGTATTTGGGGTGGTAAGATTGAATCCGGAAACCCCTTGCCATGTGATGTTTGTAGAATCCCTGAGAGACCAATTTAAATATGCATATGAATTGGTCAGGACTGAGTTACAGAATAATGCCACCAGGCAGAAAACCCGTTATGATCTGGGCCTTAGGCCTCGACGATTTAAAGTTGGTGATCAGGTAGTGAGGTTGCATGAGCCGTTATTGACTCTGAAACTTGCTAGTAATTGGGATGGACCCTTTGTTGTTACTGGTATTGTGAGTGACAGTACTGTGGTGATACGTTCATTACAGGGAAGGATGTATTAATCTAATGTATCTCGATTAAGAGAATGGAAGGGGAGAGATTTATCCCTAGTTTCTTATGAGTTGGAAGTTGATACTTTGGTAAAGGAAAGTGAACAGCGGAAATTAGTGAAGGAACCCCCAAGGAAACGTGGAAGGCCGCAGAAGGTGGTTACCTGGAAACTAATGGTGCATAAAGCAGCCTCCCCGATAAGATCGGGGAAGAAGGCGAATAATAAAGTCTCGCCTGCTGAAGGGAAAAGGACCCGGAAGGGTGTGGTTAAGGCTAAACCGACTCTTGAAAAGGCATGTCCCCGAACCAGGTCTAATGTTATGCCTAAAAAGACGCAGTCCCCGGTTTCTAGCTAGGGATGGTGTAACCTAAGCCGGTACACAACGAGTGTGGTGTCCTGTAATCTAGTTAAAAGTTTTATGTAGAAGTAAATACAGCCGAAATGGTCGTGGTAGTCCCCCTTTCAATGATCCCATGGGTGATGGAAGGATAATCCGGAGTGTGTGCTTTTATGGCACCCATATATATTTCATTGATATTCTCGCCGAGTTGAGAGAGCCCAAGGATTAGCACGTGGAATGGTGGTGCCAGTTTACAATTTTACGCGCGGTTGACCTGGTTCTGGAATTGGGTCACGGGACCGTTGGCAGGAATCGCCAGTTGAGATTGGGAGTTGATCCAGAGCAGACCGTACGGGTTCTGAATTTTACTTGCGGAAGGGGTGGTGGACCCCTACAATTATCCATCGAGTCATTTTTCTTGAGTGAGACCACACTTAGTGTGGAGAAGCATGGCCTCTGAGCCAGACCATCAACCGGTGGACCCTCCCTAGGAGGGTGACTCCGCTAGCGGAGAGAATGTGGTCGACACAAACCTTATAACCCTGAAACCCAGGAGGAGCTTGACTTTCTGGGACAGGGGGAAATAATGGACGTGGACGGTGACTCCCAGTCGTTGTTGCGGCGTACTAATGTCGCTGCCAGCTACCTGGAAAGCCTTGACATTGAAGCTGTCAGCCCCGCCGACAGCCAGATAGATACCACAGCACCAGGGTATCAAATAGCAGGTACTGTGTATCATGGGGAAGGGCCGGTGGATACGGATCCGCCCCCACCCGAGACACCCCTGTTGGCAGAGTTCATGTCAATATACGATGGACGTGAAATTGAACTGCACAAGGACATATTGCGTCTGCAGTGGAGGGAGCACCCCACTGGATTGACCCGCTCATAAAGCAGGCCATTCAGCTCTTCCTGCTGGAAGAGGAGAAGGAGGAGCTTCCCGCGGACTGGTTTGTTTACTGGGAAGCCCTCCAGAAAGGATTACCTGTATGCTACTGCCTACGATGAGCTGTATTCGATCTGCATATTGCAGATATACAGCGGAGAATTCCCCCTTTACCCATTCTGTCGTTAGACCCGGATTGTAGTATCGCCGGGATGGTGGTGACTGCTGTCAACAGATACCGGGCCCGTATTGGTAAAATACAGGGAGCAGTCAGAAGAGTTCTTCCAGGGGAGAGGACGCCAGGCTCGCCGGAACGAAAAGGCAAGACAAGCCAACTTGCCGGATTCTGTATTAGCAGAAAGTTCATTGAGCAATCAGTCCGGAGTACAACCCGGAACTATTCCGGCTGTAGGATCAGGGGAGGAGGCCATGGACGTTTTTGAGGCCAATACTCCCCCGGTAACAACAACTGGCGCACCCGCGCCAGGGACGGCCACGTTGGCCGATATGACCGCTGCTACAGTGGCTGCCGCCACCGTAGCCACCGCGCTGGTGGTAAACACAGCGCAGATCAGTCCCCTCCAGAGTCAACAAAACTCCGAAGAGGAGGAAGGGGAGGTTCCAGCACATGCTGATGAACCTGAAAATGAAGAGGAAGATCCCATCCCACCTAACGACATGATGCGCAGGACCTGGGGCAATGCTAACAATAAGTTCCGTGTGTTCATTCCCAATTCCTGGGAACAGTGTCCTATTGGACCAACTAATTTTAGTTGCCCACTCGCGACCAACTGTAAAGGTCAGAGTGATGATGAGGATTGGATCCGGAACACTCCCCGGGATCAACCTCCATCTGCTTTCTATGAGCAGTGGCTGGCCGGATAGTTACTATACTAGAGAGCAGAAAGAAAAACTTCTTTTGCTGTGACTCGATGGTATAACCAAAGAGAGAGGAACTGGTGTCTGTTCGCGGATCGGCACAGAGAGGACCATCCTCCGTCACCTCTGTGAGAACCACATGCACCATTGCCTGGTGTACCATTGTGATATCACGGAAGGTAGAGAGTCACAGTTGTGTAATGGGTGTCTTGAACCCCGGAGAGGTGACCTTATGCGTCACATGAAAGATTGCCATAATATGGGATCAGTGTAGCGCGCAATCGTGTGAATGCCTACATTACGCTGTTTGCTATCAGTATAAATCACTGACCAGCGAGCAGCATGCGAAGATCCGACCGGCAACTCCATATTATTGTGAGGTTACCGATGGCAAATTTTAAGCCCAGATCGCAAAGGTTGACAGACTTAACAAGTTTGCCATGAACTATAAGGAGTATGGCATTCTATGCAATAGTCGTACATCGAGAAGGGGTGCCGGCAGTTTCCAGCAGCCGTAAACTCGAGGAGGTGCTCGAGGAAGTAGCCGGTCCGGTAGGGATCGCTCCCGGTCTTCCTCTCCCGGCCGGAAGAGGAGGAATGCGGGTCCTACATTGGAAGATATTGATAATTCCTACTGTGGGAATTATCAGGCCCTGGAAGGTCGTGATTATTACCGCCAGTATCCTGATCCGCTGTACGTTGACCGGAAGGATCAGAAACGAGACTCCGGTGGGCGTGCCGAACACTCAACCAGTACGTATAGTTACCGTACAAGATGTCTGAGCAGTTCAGACAGAGCTAGTAGTCAACAGGACTATGGAGGTGCCCGGCAACTGGATCAAAGGCTAGCCTGCCTTTGACGTACCCGGGAGGTAAGGTCTCCATCCACCCTTCAAGGGTTATGGAACACCTTACTGTGAAAACTGAGTCAAAATCTTCAATCTCAGTTGTGGCTCCTCGGGGTATTTCATTACCGAAGCCAGCAGCAGCAACAGTAGCAAAAGCGCCTGCTGTGGACGTTAAACCCATGGTTCCTGCACCTAAGGACCCGGTTGTTGTCTAGCCTGTCGCGAGATCATCCCGCGTGGAAACTACCGGGGATGTAAAATGAAAATACATCCCCATAGTGAACTACTTCTCCCGGGAGGAAAAGGCGAGCTGTGAAATAGGGCAGAAAATTGTAACTGAATTTCAGGAAGCCCAAAGACAGCTGGCGGTGGAGTATAACACCAAGATGTTAGGCCTGTTCACACAGGGTCTAAAGATAGCCCATCGGGAAGAGAAGGCATTAGTCTCTAGTGGCAATGCTGAGTACTTGGCAAAGAAAGCCAGTGAAGTGGATGGTGGAAAAAGGAAAGCCGAAGCCGCCGCGGAATTCGTTCACCAGGAGAAAGAGACGTTAGCCCAAAGGCTACAGGCCATAAACGTGAAGTTTCACGGGGTGTTTGGCGTAGCATTCGATGAGTGGGATGGTACGGCCGAACACGATCTTGCCTTAATGAGGGCAAAGGAGAGCCATAAGGGTAAAATCTGAAAGGTTTCAGGTCTGTTTCTGTTCTGCAGAAATAGGGTAAGGGAATCTTGGCTTTCCAAGATGATTTATTGTTCTTTCATTTAATAAGATGTCATATTTTTTTTTTATGATGGTTTCCCTTATTACTCTGGGAAGATAAGCATTCTTTTAGATGCATAAACAAGGGGGGACCTTCCGTGGAAACTCTGGATTTACCTAACTACTCAACTCTCAACTAAAGCTGACCTGATGGGGAATCAGGACTCCACTAGGAAGCTGTTAAACCGACTACCCTCAAACTAACTTTTGGGATACGTTACCATGAAGTTATTCCTGATACTACTGTGCTGTGTTAAAAACTGTTCCTGTCCAAGGATTACATATTAAACAAACTGAATTGAATTGAATTGAATTGAAACTTTTTTTATTTATCCTGCATAAAGTAGGCCCAGGGCCTGTTTGCTACATGCAGCTCAGTGTAGGTCTCGATGGAATGAGAAAACATACAGTTTCCCTAAGGGAAAGTTATATGTCTACACATGATGAGTACCACCCAACAGGGATTGCCCAGGTTTGGGTAGGACTCATGATGTAAATCTTAAACTAAGTTGTTAACCTTTGATAATTATTATTTTGTCCCGTAATATGGGACAAGACCACTATTGACTTTATGATTATTAGCAATTGAATGAACTAAATGAATAATTATGCTTAGGATATAATCCCGGTATAACATATATACAGTAAACATAGAAACTAAATATTTTTGGACTAGATGTTGTTAGTCCTGACACTATGCTGTGCTTGTGGTTTTCAGTTGTATTATACTTACCTATATAATGAACATTCCTGGAACGAGGACAGGATACTTGCCGAGCTGTGTATATATAAACTTACCTACGCGTGATATTTATCCAAGAAACAGTATTAAGAAGTGGAGAGCACCTAACTCATTTGTCTATTAGAAGCGGAGAGCACCCTGGCCACAACTAGATCACCAGTAAGCTATATTTATTTGTAAGGGTTTCCGGGTACACTGCCAGGTTACTCATAAAAACATATTAATATATATATATGATAAGTCATAACTATTGTGATACATATCACCTAAAGTATTTCAAAATGGTGTTCTGACATTTACCATATAAAACAGGTTCAATATTATGCTATTTATGAAGATTGTATGATCTGATGAACTAGGAAACTTGGTTACCTATGATGTTTGTATAAAGTTGTTAATACTGTGTGTAAATATTACGTGTACCATTGTGTACTGTTGTGTGTTGACCCTGTTGTATGTTGCGAGAGGTATTATGGTTACCGGTTATGTAATCAGATTACCCGGCTTAAAAGGGCTGTGGTTACTTTTATCTATTGTGTGGATGTATTCATTAAAACACATACTAATGTAAGATGCTGGCGGTTGTAAGTCCTTATCAGGACTGGGTTTTATTAACTTTTCTGTTACACTTTAAATATAACACACCGGATGGGCATTTTTTTATTAACCTAGTAAAACTTCATAAGGAAGTTATATCGAAATGTGTCAAGCTGTTGGATTGTATGTACTAGTATACTCACATATCAAAAACATGTATTATGGTTGCTATTACAGTGTGATGCCATATTTATATTGAGTTCAATGATCTCGCTTGTGTAGTATGTAGTGATAATATGTTTACGCCCCTAGTTACTGTATAGACAATAACTGTAAACGTTTGTCTGAAGTGTTTTCTATATGCTATGAAAACTGTACATATTTTACCACTTAGTTTTTGTCTAGGGGGGGTAGTGTAGGGGCATGATATTACATATTAATCTCATACACGGTTTTTCCGGGTAATGTCTACTGTTTACTCGGCTTCTCTACCTGGAGCTAGCGCACACAGTTCCCGGGAGAGGACTCGGGTCCTCTCTAGGTTACCGTGTGCCGCTCTCAGGTGGGCTGCCGACCCACCCACCTGGCCACTTGACCTAAGAGCCGGTGATTATATAAGACCTGTGTGTTTACCTGGAAAGGAGTCAGTGCAGACCCGACTGACGATAGACTTCACCATGTCCAACCGTGCGGACAACGTTGTATACTAAGACTATACTGACTGTTTCCTATTTTCGTATAGAAACCTGATTACCTGTGTGTATCGATTCCACACCGATTGTTCCCTTGTTAAGGAACAGAAGTTGCTTTGTAATAAAAATAATCTCGCACCTGGAAACTGCTGTTCTCGTTGTTCCTTAGACTAGAATAACTACGAACCACCACATAGTTATAAGAAGCAGCATTAAGTCTTTTGGGAAAAAATTTGTAGATAAAATAAATCATAAGGCAGAAAAAAGTTTCTTGTGTGAAAAAATGTCAATGTGAAGCAGTAATCGGTGAAAAACAAGTGCTCAATGTGTGGTGTGCCTCATATATGTTTAAAACATTTTAGGCCGCTGCTCTTTGTTGCATTTTACTGCCAATTTATTAGCTTTTTCCTGCTCCCCTTTGAATTGTTTCTCTCTATCTTTATAGTGTTGTTTATATTTTTCCAGGTATAGGAATGTAACTGTTCAATTTACTGTTTAGCCTGCATTGAATCTATAATATCCTCCATGTCTGTTATTGAATCTGACATAGTCCAAAATGTGTCATCCAAATTGCCCACTAGTCCCTCAGAGTCATTAATGCTCGAATTAGCATGCAAATCAGAACTGTTTAAAGCAGATAAGTTACAAAATTTAGTAGTGTTAGTGTCTAAGAACTCTAAAACACTGCACGTTGTCATTTATCTGTTTTCTGTGATCGTTCACAAATCAGTGTTGACATCAGCGGATGAAGGAAATGCTACAGTCCCTCAAATGCTTCTTTTGGGATTCTGCTCACTATGCTGAAAAGCTTGCCCTTGTAGGCTGGATCTTGTCTTGACTTCCAGTCAATCTTCTTGGACATTGGGGCTGATCATGTTCCTGCCGCCTGTCGTTTGGAGTAGCTTACAACCACAAACGACACCACATATCGGGCCATCATTAGCTACATATAGCGTATGTGATTTGCAATCATAATATGCATGACAATACAGTGCAATTGGTGATTGGTTGTGTAAGTTTGGTTTATTGTACATATATGCAGAGTAGATATTAACACTACTGCAATACTACCCAGTATGGCTCTCAAACCAGCTCTCTGGATAGTGCAATTCTTTATAGAAAGTATAGAGGTTCAAGTATGAGGAGTATTGTGGATCCCCTATATATATATATATATATATATATATATATATATATTGTATTGTTCCAATTACTCTATTGGGTTATATTATGTCAGAGCAATATTGCAGCAGATGCAGTGTACCACAGGAGAAACCAGTGAGTAGGAACTTTACAAGCCACTGGCGGGATGCAAAAGGGACTGTTGAACGAGGAGGAGAAGGAACTCTGTAAGCAGATAAATGCTGCTCTGCGGAAGGCGGACAGAGTGGTAATAGTGCCAGCGGCAAGGGTTGCAGCGGCAGCAGCAGGGGTGGCAGCATGGTCGACAGGCCGAATGGGACGTGGTCGGACCTGGATGGTTCTAGCACACAGTGGAGAAAGGGCAGTGAGTTCAGAAGTGTTCCAAACTATATTGAGGATAAAGACTGGATGGGAGTTTCATTTACTGAGATGATCAGTTCCCACATGAAGTTGGCAGTATACCAGGAGGAGGTAACCGCCGAGGAGTACAGGGGTTACATGTCACATGTGGGTTACCTGGCTATGAAAGCCTTGTCAGGGGCCTACAAACCCATAGCTTACGGATTGTACAACACTAAGATACGGGGATTAGCTGATATGAAGGGATGGTAAGCCTTCACGGGAGGTAACCCTAGCCACCTTCGGTTATGAGAACACCTGTGTCGCCTACCGGTCGAGGCAGGTGGCAAGACATGCAATAATGATAGTGGCTAGAATAGCGGTCAGAGACGCCCCCTCCCCCTAGTCCCATTCAGGGTCTAGCAAGAAGGGGTCCTGCTACAGTTGGGACCATGATAAGGAGGGGTGCACCTAACCATCCCCCTCGCCAGCAGCGGAGCACGTGGGCGTGTTTACATTGCATGCAGAAGTAATGCGGGGACACGTAGGCGTGTTTACATTGCATTCTTCAGCACCACACCACGTTTACATCGGGCGCTGGAGTAACGCCTGACCCGGAGCACGGGGATAATAGTGCCGATGCAGCACAGGGTGGTGCAACGCGGTGCCCATTGGGACAAAACAAGGGTACACCCTAACACACAGCAGCAGTAGTAACACATTAGGGTGTGTGAACAAGATACTGTGGACCACAAGCAGTGGTTGTGTGTAGAAACAGTGTGGGGGGAGGCATTCCTCTACTTTATATTGTCTCTGCTGTAGATTGTATAAATGATTGTGAGAGCAGGTAAACATTCAATGTTTATGTGGATTGTACAAAGGGGGTCTGTGCATGTAAGCACTCTATAGGGGCACTAGGGTTCAATTACTACCTTGTAGGGTGTTCTCTAAATGTTTTCTCAGGGGGGACACCGTCCCAGTTTGGGGTCACATCATGTATGGGACCATATTTGGGCATAATGTCATAAATATTGATTGTGATGTACCATACTACCGGGATAACTATGAAACCAGCACTGAAGGGTTAGGTCATGACATTATGTTTGTTGAATTGGTTATTACACATCTGGGAGACAACAGGCTATGTATGGGCCCCTCCTCATCGCCATTTTGTTTTTCTAAGATGTCAGACTTTGTGGCGAGAGAGGGGTTCACAGAAATTGTCAATTATCTCAACAATTTTACTGTCATAGGCAGAGAAAGGGACAATTGTAGAGATGTCCAGTTAGCCCTAGTGAGTTTGTTTAGAAGAATCGGGTTCTTTGTGAGCTTTAAATGCTGGCGTCTCCAAGCACGATGTCTAGAATCCTGGGTATAGAGATAGACACTGAGGAAATGAAGCTGAGACTTCCACAGGATAAGATGGTGAAACTAATCTAATTCTACAGGGATTTGCTGTGAAAAGAAAGCAACTAAAAAGGAGCTGGAGTCCCTTGCAGGCATCCTGGCCAACTGTGCTACAGAATGAATGTTACATAGAGGGGAAACATGACACATCAATGTGTTAGAGATGCGGCCAGTTCTGCTGGCTGCCCGGAGGGACAGATGGGAAGGAGCTGGCGTGTGTATGTTGACTGACAACACAGATGTTATGTCAGCCCTGAACTCTGGCAGGAGCAAGAATGCCAGCACTATGGGTTGATTAAGCCAGCTGTTCTGGCTGGTGGTGGTTAATAACTTTGACATTTGTTCAGTGTACCTCCGAAGCAAGAGGAATTCTGGGGAGTGTTTTATCCATACCCATGTGACAGGAGGCAGGTGTGCCTATACGTGACATACATTTCATCTGAACTGAAATTTTCTTCAATTACAAATTGGTTACTCATGGATGTGAAGGCAGACAGGAGTGGTCATTGCAGCCAGCTGACAGCCACACCCCCAACACCTCTCACACCCCATCTGGTGTACAACCCCAGACCTATTTACCACACCCTGCCAACAACTGTCCTACCCCTCTCCTTCCGGTTCCTTCTTCCCTCTGCCACTTATATCTCTGTCTCTGCCACTGTCACTACGTATTTTTGTAATCTTAATCCATCCTATACCCTTGGACACTCTATACACGTGTGATACTTCCCAAAAGTTAGTATTACATTATTCCAACTCACTCATTGTCCCTGGAGGAGGTTGGATACTCCACGGAGCTGTTGTGAGCATATCCATGGAATAGCTTACATATACACACCAGACTGTGACAATGGCGGCCTCTACACGTTCCCACACTAGGTCTGTAACCTCACACCAACAAAGCCAAAACTCACATGCATCTACTACAGCATCTTCACATGTAGATCCAAGAGATCGTACAGCAAGTTGGGTAGATGAAGTTGCATCATCCTCGGATCATGAAGTATCCTTTATAACAGTTGACCGTGCACCATAATCAGTTCCAGAGTCAACACGAACAGGGCCCCCTCCCAGTACAGGCAGGAGGTCACGTCACTCATCAGTACAGTCTAGTCACCATGCAGGCAGAGGCCCGACCTCATGTCACTCCTCTAGGTCGGGCAGCCTAGCAGCATCTGTTGACTACCGTCTAGACACTATTGAGGCTGATGTAAATACAATGAGAAGTGACATTAAAGGGGTAAAAGACACAATGGATGCAGTGACATCACAACTCGCCATTCTGGTTAATACAGCTCAGAAAAACGTGACAATAACATCTGATACAGCAGCAAATAACTCCAGTGTCAACCCCCTGCCCACTGACACATCAGCAGCTGTAGGTGGCACGTTGCCTGGGATATTGCCCCCCACTCAGCTGAGAGCCCAGGCTAATCAGAAAGGATTTGTCGATGCACACATCAAGAGAGAGGAGATGGCGCACCATAAATCAGATGGTAAGAACCCATTCATAAATGACATATTCACAGAACGACTTTTAGGCAAACCATATATGTTTGTAGAACGGGAAGGAGTACGTACTCTAAAAGAGAAGTTAGATATTAGAGGTGACATGAAAAGTGGTGAATACATAAATGCCCTCATAGCACTATTGGAATGCCCACAGGCATATGAGAGTGAAGACCGCTCACACATTCATAAGCACCTCCATGAAGTCTCTACTGACTCTTTATCTCGCACATGGAAAAATGTGATGGCATGGTCACAACATGTATTTGACCAAATCGAGATTAAGAGGCTGCACTGGAAGGAATACCAGCTTATTCAAAATGAGAGGTTCCGCCTTTCATTCTCAAAAGTAGGTGACAGTGATGGTAAACATGTGGCTATGGGTGCCAGCAATAACAAGATAATAGTAGCATGTCCAGAGTTCAATAGCATCAAGGGATGCAGGCATCGCAGTCACCATGATCAACAAAGTGTCAGACTACTTCATGTTTGTGCATTTTGTTTTGCAAAAGGTAAAGAACTTCCACACACTGTCATTGCCTGCAACAACAAAATGTTTGACTCATCTCACACACATCAACCACTACAATTCCAGGGAAATCGTGGGTCTGTGTCAGCAAATGTTTACCATTCCTCTACCCGGCAGACCCCAAAAAACTAGGCTGGGGCGCTGTGATGGATACACAGAGAGCCCCAGCGCCCATACATCAACAGAGACTGTTTACACAACAAACCCACGTGTCTCCTGCACCACGTGGCTGTGACAAAAACATAAACAATCCTGACCTCACTCCTGCCCTCCCAACGCCAGCTGTAAGCAGGCCAGTGATTGGTCAGCCACTGAGACTCACAGAGGACGTGATCTAGGACGAGATTCAACATGGCAGTAAGGTAGCCACGATGCCAACAGATATTTTTGGTGAAGTTTATAGTGAATATGAATCAGTGATAGAGGATTTATCGCATGCAGCACATAGGAATAGAAGGGGTGCATGCTCCCACACTGTGCACTCACTGTCACCTGCACCTGCTCTGCCTCAGACCACGGACACACCTGCAGACAGTGGTGGGACTGACACACAAACACACAGTGGTGGGATCTTCCATGGAGAACGATCTGTCCCACTGCAACCAACAGGTATGGACATTGACTTTCACATAATACGTGAGGCTTGTGAAAAAAATGATATGAGCATGAACATTGATATGTCACCCCAACGTTTTGCACACCATAGACAACAACATTGGCCAGAAATGGTCGGGGTAGAGTGTGCAGGTTGGGATGAGATATACAAAAGGGTTAAAGCTACAGGGGTGCCCAATGCTAAAGGGGCTAGAATACTGTTACCCACGTCACTCAATATTCCAGCATGGGAGAAATACTTGTGCAATTCCCCTGATGAAATTGAACTTCTAGACTATGTGAAATTCGGTTTCCCTATGGGATACATGGGCCCCACATCTGACACATCAGGGGTTCCAAATCACCCTAGTGCCAGTAATTATAAAAAGAGTGTGTCAAAGTTTATCCAAAAGGAAATGTCCATGGGTAGCTTGATTGGGCCATGTGACAAGCCCCCATTTCACCGATGGATGCATGTTTCCCCTCTCATGACAAGGGAGAAGCGTGATAGTGATGATAGGAGAGTGATTATTGATATGACCTTTCCCCGTCAGTCATCCGTGAATGCTTACATTATGAAAAACACAATTTGTGGGGAATTACGTCAACATGCATTACCCACAGTAGATAACCTGGTGGCCGACATCCTTACTATGGGGTACGACTGCCATCTCAGCTCAGCAGATTTGTCCCGCGCGTACAAGAACTTCTCCTCCAATTGTTTGGATTGGCCGTTATTAGGCATGGAATGGGAGGGGAAGTTCTATTGTAACACTACAATGCCATTTGGTGCCCGTGCTAGTAGTGCAAGCATGCAACGTGTGGCATCAGTCATTGTATCTATCCTGAGATCTGAAGGAATTGTGTCACACATGTACTTAGATGACTTGATTGTGGTTTCCCCAAACAGTCACGTTGCGGCACGAGACTATGCTCGGGCAAGACAATTCCTCCAGGAACTCGGATTGCCAGAGGCAGTCGACAAAGCACAGCCCCCAACACAAGACATTCGCTGGCTTGGGATTGATATCAATACTCATGATATGACCCTCTCAGTACCAGATGACAAAATACAGCTAACACTGGATCAGGTGGGTAGGGTCATAAAGAAAAGATCCATAACAAAGAAAACGCTGCAATCACTGCTAGGTCGGCTATTACATATAGCAAAATGTGTGCGTCCAGCACGACTGTTTGTGAGTAAACTCTTAGAGGCCCTTAGGGGCATGCAGCACTTCTATATGAATGTGAATAGCGAAATGAGAAGTGATCTGAGGTGGTTTATTGACTTCTGCAAGGACTGGAATGGGGTAGCAATGATACCACGTCACATGGTGGATGTAGACCTGTTTGTTGATGCATGTCTAACAGGTATAGGAGGAACAGATGGCAGATACGCCTACTGGAAGCAGGTATGTCCACTGGAGGACCCAGTAGACTGTATCACCGAATTAGAAGCAGCAAATGTAGCTGTAGCACTTGACACCTTCATCTCTCAGACACAAAGGGGCTATCATGTGAGAGTGCACTGTGACAATGAAGCGGCGGTTAGCGTATTCACCACTGGTAGAGGTAGAAACAGGGTACTATTGGACTCTGCGAGAAAGGCATGGCTGGTCCAGGCTAAGTTTGACATACTGATATCATATGTGCATGTTCCAGGTGTAGACAATGAAATTGCTGACAAATTAAGCCGCACACACATCAATGATTCTCATCTATGTGCCACACACCAGTTAGTACTGTCCAGAAAATTGTTGCCCACTCTGCCAGATACTAAATTGTTTGACAAGCTTTCCCCGAAAATATCTTGCAGATCCGGCCGTTGTGTGTCTGCAGAGACATGCTACAGTGCGCCAGTTCAGATCGAGGGCCATAGGCACAGAGAAGAACCATCAAGTGGGAGCCAGGACCTACCTGGCATTCATGTGGCGGGTGAAGGCAAATCCACACTCGCCACATCACAGCATGGTCTGCACGTATCTGGAGTACCTCTGTCTACACATAAAGGCTCCAGCAACCATACGGAATTACCTGTCACAGGCCAGGGTTCATGTCTCTCTGGTGACAGGGGAAATGTACCCACTTACCCACATGCGCATCACAAGGGCCATGGAGGCTATAAACAGGAACAAGGCATATGTGCCACAGACAAAGGTGTCAGTGCCCATGGAGGTACTGAGGCCTATAGTTATGCGGCTGCAGGCATGCCCTATGAAGAATATTGTGAGGGCAGCCCTCCTGCTGCAATACTACGCAGCTCTCCGACCAGGGGAGGTAACCCCACCAACGAAGAAAAGGTTCAGCCATATCTACCACCTCACAAGAGGGGACGTGACTTTCAATGGAAGGGATCTAGAAGTGATTATCAAATCTGGAAAGACACTGCAGAGGACGGGGGAGAGGAGAAAAATCACCCTATCCCCGGCTGAACTGCCAGAACTCTGTGTAGTTGCTGCAGTCAGGCAGATTAGCATGGACACACCTACACGCTCACCCAATGACCCATTGTTCATGTTCAATGACAATAGGCAACCAGTGCCTACCTCTGAAATACGCAAGCACTGGAAGCAGGGCCTCAAGGACCTGGGTCTATCAGTGAAGGCATATACACTTCACGGTCTGCGAAAAGCAGCTGCAACCCAGGCATATAAAGCTGGGGCAAACGAGCTTGACATTCAAAGGTATGGTGGATGGAAGTCCAATGTACATCGGACGTACATTGCTTCATCTGCCAACAAATCAGTTAACAAGAAGTTGATCAGATCACTGCGTTCTAAATGAGGTAGATCCTCCAACATGACGAACCTGACATTAATGCGGTGTGCATCACTCCTAGCATAATACACATCTGCTATATATTTATCAATTTATTCCCATTCCCTCCCACCCATACTTCCTTGCAGGTTTGGCACTTACTACATATATAACACATTACCACATAAATGCCACTTGACATGTGTTAACTGTAACATGCATAAAACTATTATGTAATCAAAGGTTATATTGCTATTGATAACATATTAAAATGTCAATATTGTTATCTCATATAACAAGTAATAAATACCATGTTTCTCCAATAGTGCCTCCCTATTTCCTCACCATAAAGGCTGATAAGCGAAGGGTAGTAATGGGTTACTCATGGATGTGAAGGCAGACAGGAGTGGTCATTGCAGCCAGCTGACAGCCACACCCCCAACACCTCTCACACCCCATCTGGTGTACAACCCCAGAACTATTTACCACACCCTGCCAACAACTGTCCTACCCCTCTCCTTCCGGTTCCTTCTTCCCTCTGCCACTTATATCTCTGTCTCTGCCACTGTCACTACGTATTTTTGAAATTTTGAAATTTTCTTCAATTACAAATTATGTGAGTGCGCTGAGTGACCACCTGATCTCACTAGGTTACCCCTCCCCCATCAAATGTGAAAACTTTGAGTATAAGATGTGCATGTTTTAAAGCAGACAATGTAGGCCATGCAGCAACTACCAAGTGAATTCGAACTTATATTCAATGGGCTAAATGACACTGTGGGCCACACTTCCTTCAGGGCAGTTGTCCTAATCTCATTTAGGAGTTTGCTCAGGAAAGCACATGTGACAGTCTCAAGTGCCACATTTTAGAGTTTACATACGTATTTTATTCACACGGTGATATTCAAAATACGATACAAGTCAATGGACACAAGGTCCCAATTGTGTTTTCCAAAAGTACCACAGATGACAATTGTGTGGCATTGTACAGGATGGTATATAATCAACACAGTATTCCCAGGAGATCTACTCCAGTGTGCTTATAATTCTAACACATACGGGTGTCTTTTTCATAGGCAAGTGGGCTTCGACCCATTGGATATACAGTTTAGGACAGTACAGTTAGTTTTGGGCACAAGATACAGGTCACAGTTAGATAGGATTTTGAATTACCTAAGTTAATCTCACAGAGTATTGTGAATAATGTAACTAAGACGAGTATATAATATATATAGCATATTAGGCTTTGACTAGCTCTTTAGCCCGGAATAATTTTAATACTGTGGGCATAGCTTTGGCTTTAAAGCCTCCACGTTCAATACATACCTCGGTACAGAGGGCTTCTTCTATAGCCCTTAGTATTTGAATGAGGATATTCCAAGAGGCCAGTGATAGCAGATCGTGTAATACGTCCCCCAGGTACAGGGCACTTATAGGTTATACCTAGGTGAACAGGGTTATGGGTATTATCATACAGATATTTGTGCATAAGTAGTAATAGTTGCATGTCATAGCGCACACTCAAGAAATCCACATCAGCTTCAGTATGTAAATCCTTTATATGATATCGCTTTTGGACATTTAAACTGACTCGCAGGCATCGATTTTGCATCAGTTGTAGTTGCTTAAATTGTGTTTGTACTACACCATTAAACAGGTAGCCACAGTACTCTAAAACTGGAAGTATTGTTTGTTTGTACACAAGAATGGCAACATTAAGTGACATGCGCTTTCTCATGTTTGCTAACATATGACATCTATTAGAGGCACTACTGATGTTTTTACTGATGGTATTTTTAAGATTTATATTATTGTCAAATATGATACAAAGATATTCATATAACATACAGCATTCAAGAACAGTGTTTCCCATGGTAATTAGTGGGGTACAGTCAATCGATGAAGGGGGGTTAAAGATTTCAATCTTGGTCTTCCCAGTATGGATACATAAACCACTCGTGCAGAACCAATCATACACATTAGATGCGTCCTGTTGTAGTTGGCTCGCTGCATCTTTGAGGCTGGACGAGGTGGGATAAAACACTACGTCGTCAGCGTACATCATTATTTTACTATTCACAATTACATTTGGTAGGCTATTGACATAGCAGATAAAAAGGAGGGGGCCTAGTATTGAGCCTTGAGGGACTCCATAGGATACAGGAAGTATGGAAGAGGTAGTTCCATTACAGGTTACACGCTGGCTTCTTTTCCCCAGATACGCATGAAGCCAGTCTGTGTAGAGTTCGGGCAGGCCTAGGGTTTTCATTCTGGCAATTAATTCTAAGTGGTGTATGCTATCAAGCGTTTTCCGTACGTCCAGGAAACATGCCACCAAGTGGTCACCTCTATCTCTGGCCTTATAGATGTCATTGATGAGTTTGAATACTGCATCATTTGTTCCCCTGGACGCACAGAAGCCAAATTGATGTTTGCTAAGGACTTGGCGGGACTCTAGTTCATTATATATTCGTTCATATACTATTCTTTCCATTATCTTACTAGGCGTTGGAAGTAGGGAGATAGGTCTCCAGTTGCCAATATGCCTAAAGTCCCCAGCTTTTGACAGGGGTACCACTTTAGCACAAGACCATTGTTGGGGGAAACTAATTGTATGCAGGCCATGGTTAATAATATGGGTCATTTGAGGGGCCATTATCAACAGGACGTCCTTAAGGACTGCTGCATTTATATTATCCAAGCCACTGGACTAATGGACCTCAATGGATTTTATTAGCTCAAGGACCCTTGAGTAGGGCACTAAGGTTGTGTTTGTGGGTTCATAGGAGGAGCAGAATGGTGATGAGATGGCAGATACAATTGGTATGTTGCCTAGAGAAGTAAATAGCTCTGAGCCTATGTTAGTAAAGAATTCATTTATATAGGGGGGCACTGAATCACCTCTTAGCTCTTCCCCTGTTGTATGATGGTTTAGAACAACTTCAGGTTTGTTACAGCCCGATTTACCCAGGAGTAGGGCCAGTTCTCTCCAGAATTTAGTTATTTGCTAGGTTTTGCAATTTTGTTTTGAAGTATTCATCTTCAGAAGCACGGGTCTTGGTGTTAATATCACGCCTTAGCTGTTTAGCACATTCAAAGAGGTAAAAGTTCTTTTTATTTCCCTGGCAATATTCTAACATGTATTCATTTCGTTCATAGATAGTTTCCAGGATATCCTTTGTTATCCATGGTTTCTTTCTATTTTTGAACGTCATGTCTTTTATAGGACAATGAAAATCAAGATAGTAAGTAATGTAATAAACGATACTTTGTCCTTTATAATATTGTTATGTTATTAAGTAAAGAACCAAAGTCAACACAGTTCAGATCAAGTGTACAGGTGGTGAATCACAGGTTTATTCAGTAACCTAGACAGGCAAAGCTATATCAGTGCTAACTCCCTATAGAGTTTGGAGCGGGTCAGTAGGCTTGTAGCCGATACAATCACAGGGCCTTTGTCCAAGCGTGGATCCAGAGTGACCGACGAGTCCCATCGGATGCAGGCTATATATAGGCAGCCAGCCTGCGCACGCACACGCAGACCGGAAGCCTATAGCGACCTCTGTCTATACCCCAAGCCTGGGGCAGGTGCTGCCACCTGCCGTCAGGCTGAAGGGTTCGGATGGAGTTCACAACACAGCATCCAACAGAACCCGTCATATAAACCCCATATAACCCTAGCCCCTACAGTAATATGAGTTAGTAGGATGGACCATTTAGTGTCCACACAGTTTGTCATGTACAATGTTGTCCAATCAATATGCAAAAGATAATCAATGAAATCCGACTGTTCATAGTTTTTGTAGGAGCGGCCTCTAACAGTGACATTTACAAAGCTTTCTTTTGGTTTTTTCTTTGCTTATTAGGATAGGGACGCGTGATCTCCAATAACCCAGAGTTCTCTACCTTGTAGTATGGGATTTCGACATAGCCTGTGTTTTGGCTGAGTGAAGTTTATGACAATAGCTTCTATGTCAGTATCTGACTGACTTAACGAGGTCAAAAGGGAGCCATTTTGTTACAAATATAGAAAAGTATATGGGACTAATCATTAAATTGTGAATATGAATATTTGGAGGCCCTGTTGGTGTCCAGGATCCGAACGACATTGCTGCCCTACTGACTAATCATATGGTTTGACTCTCTCGAGGGATTTCATCTTTGGCCTAAAACAACTTATGTATTCATCATCTCTAATATGTTTCTAGGAGCCAACTTATAATACCCAAGCGGTAGCAGAACGCCACTGGTGGTGATCATAGGTATTAGTTAACAACCCTGGACATGTATTGTGCTTGATGATAATCAACAATAATATAGTGTTGTATGTGTAATCCTAGATGTGCGCATGTATATTGATAGCGGTTAAGTATTCATGATATCACACTAGAAATATGTTGCTTTGACCAGGGAAGAGGTGGCCATCCTGTCAAAAGCCCTCTTTGAGCTGCATTTTGGGAGTGAAAACCGAATTTCCTGATTATGGGAATTGTATATTGCATCATAATGTCTGAATATATTGTATATAACAACCTAACCAAACAGCTATTTCATTCTTAGCTTCCCCCTGCACTACACTGGTTCCATGGAGAGGTGGCACGTAAGAGGGCCGGGGCCATTTCCTATCATGCAGAATAACATAGCAGAAAAAGCATTTACTATTCAAAGACGGGTGCACACTTCATAGCAGGTGACATCTAGCAAGGACTGCGTTGTTGGCGTGGGATATTGAACCCTATTGCTATTTACCCTAGTAGCAAACAGACGGGGCCAAACCATGTTTGCAAGTGTGGTTCGGAGTGGGCCAACCAATGGATGCCCGTTGGTTTAGGGCACTGGGATTTGGTGTGGCCCCAAGTGGGCTGCCCGAGTTGGGCTCATATCAGGTCTTGGATGGGCTGCCCGAATTGGGCTCAGATCGGGTTTTGGATGGGCTGCTTAAATTGGGCTCAGGTCGGGTTTTGGACAGGCTTCCCACTTTGGGCTAAGATTGGTTTTTGGACTTCCCCAATATTTTCTTTTATTTGTTGAATAAGATAGGTCTTGCTAATCAACCCTATACTAAGGCATAATCATACTCTTCCTACACAATAACCAAGCAGACCTATCATCATCAGGTTTATACCATATGCAGCATAGACAAGATTCTATAGTATACATTGGCCTTCAAGTCCATATTTCATACCTAAATGGAGCATATTAGTCTGGTGTTAGGTAAATTGTAATGCCACAGAAATAGAGTCTACATCAGATAGCTGCTTAGAGAACCTTCTTTTTATCATTCAAATATACAGTGTATCTTATTTCCAAACTGTGAGAACATCTATTTATTGTTACCTATTCTACATCACTTTAATCTTTTCTTGTATTATTGTATGATGATGATTTCTTCTGGCTGTGTTGGAAAGATATTGTATAGTAGTGACATCTGGTGTCACTTATCAGAACTACTAGACCAGTTGCCCTGTCCCAACCCAACCTCAGCACACATTGACTAGCCCACTTTGAAACTGATCTGAGCCCAACTTGGGCATCCCCCTTTGAAACCAATCTGAACCCAATACTGGCAGCCCTCTTTGAAACCGATCTAAGCACAAATCAGGCAGCCCACTTTGAAACTGATCTGAGCCCAAATCGGGCAGCCTGGTCAGGGCCATACTTCAGCCCAGCCATCTGCCCAACATGAAACCCAGCCCAGGTTTGCCTGACTTCAAACAGCCATTCCAAGCTAAAACCAAATTGGCCCATGCTGGCTTGCTACTACAGTAGTGTAACGGTCGCGGAAAAGTCATCTGGAGAAAGCGGGATTCGAACCCACGACCTCATGACTCCGGAGCCTGTGCTCTACCACTGAGCTACTTCCCCTGCTGACAACTTAAACGCACCCTACGTTACTGGATCGGCATGGTCCTTACATAGGGGTGTAGGATTACCCAAGTGATACCTCCCTGCGGAGTTATCACCAAGGCGCGAGTAATCCGTGCCCCTACACTGCCCCTACTCAGCTTACATCAACCATTCTAGACTTGGATTCTCCGGGACTGGGCTTTCTCTCCCTCCTAGAAGGGGCTTTATCAAGCAGTGATAGAGAGTCCCAGCCCTTGGAAATCTAGTGGTCCTCCAACATCAGGGATGCTCACCCACTGGAGACCGAAGGTTCCAATGGGGCTTTATCAAGCAGTTGCTGAGATACCCCGGCACCAACGATGTAAGCTTTCCACAACATACCGATTCAGCCAATCCAACCGACCCGTTGACACGTCTCCAACTGCGTTACTAACTTCCAACATACCCTTCTACGACTTGGTTGCTCCCAGTAGCTGCTAGGTACCATTCCTGGGACCCACTGGGGGCTGACCCTGTTTCCAAGGTCACCGAGCCCCTAGCAAATTGTAACGCTTACCAACTGACGTGCCAACGTGTCAACGTTCAGGCATCACGCGCTTTCTCCACCAGTGTAACGGTCGTGGAAATGTCATCTGGAGAAAGCGGGATTCGAACCCATGACCTCATGACTCCGGAGCCTGTGCTCTACCACTGAGCTACTTCCCCTGCTGACAACTTAACCGCACCATACATTACTGGATCGGCATGGTCCTTACATAGGGGTGTAGGATAACCCAAGTGATACCTCCCTGCAGAGTTATCACCAAGGGGCGAGTAATCCGTGCCCCTACACTAGTATACACTCATACACACCTCTTCACAGCATTGTGTTATAAAGAGATGCTTGAGGCATTGTATTTGCAAACTAAGTTATAACTGATTTGTGATCTTTCTTGCAAATTAGTGACCTTAACTACTGATGTAGTCTAATAAATAGATATCCCTTCAAAAGACCTGTGCATATACCAACCCAATGAACAAAATACGGGGAGTTGTAGTATGTTCGACATGCAGACGATTGAAGGCACAAGGGATGTTAAACGTGAATAGTGAAGTTGCTTATTAAAATATTGTATATGTAAAACATGGTGTAGTGCAGTATTCTTTATTATTTTGATATTTCAATATGCGAGAAAAATCATCTCTGTGCTTAAAAAGTAGACATTTATATCGCAACTAAAGTAAAAACATTAATAGGCTGCACAGTTGTCACTGTGTGGCAAATCACATGAGGCACCTGGAAGTTATAGTAGAGAGCTCAACGATGATCTGTCTGATTGAGAGGTTTCTCCACAAGTGGTATATTGGATCATATCACACAAGTGGAGAAACCACAAATTCAGACTGACAAGAGTGGATCTCTGTGTATTTTTCTATTATTATTGATAAATCATATTTGAAAACAACGTTTAAATATTAATTTCATAACTTTTGTGACATCATCATGGGGAAACACCAAATCGAGAATGAGCATCAGTTTTTCAATTGGGGTGGGGAGAATGGGCATTTTCATAACTTTGTTTCTCTACATAAACTGAAGGTTACAGCTGTAAATACTATGACCCTGCCCGACTATCCAATGTTGCTTGTGTCTCTCCTAGATATCAGGATTTATGGATATCAAATATTCTAGGTTAAGATTTCATTTCATGAGTATATAGTATAACTAGCTAGGAGGGGATATGCCTAATAAGTGTTCAGTTAATTATTAGAATAAATATAAAATGGCACCTAGGACACTTACCCCATAAAACACAATGGTAACTGAGTTCAGAAAATCAGCCACTGCCATACCAACCAGGATTACGTTAGTTGAAGACTGCAACTCCTTTTTTACCAATACTGATACAATGATCAACATATTTCCTGAAATATAAGAATTTGATTTTGCATACATATTGTATATGAAACTAAACCTAATGATATAATGTTTGAGTATCAGTGATCTGGTATATCGTTAGAATGTTCATTAACATAAATGAACAGACAAAACATGACAAACAGTACAGTAGTTAATTGTGGTAAGTTTTTAAGTTGTCATTCTAAGGGGCTAGGTAATTTCACATAGTATAGGTGTCTATCTTTCTTTCAGCGGGGGATTGCTCACACCATGAGATGGCACATTTATAACACTTTCTTCAGCAGATTCTACCTTTAGCAAATTCATCACATAATTCAACACCACCAAGCAACCATGTGTGTGCCTTTGAGCTGGCCTAACATAATCAGTGTTTCGGGCTGGTTCATAGGCTACCTGAAGTATGTGGGCCTTTGTCTTGTCCTTCAACAAATTGTAATTCTGCTTGTGTACATTGTTGGTAGATGTGAGGCCAGGAGTGCTAAAATATACTCTGAGGCCTCTATTTTAGAGGGTCTGTAATTTCTTCAGTTTCATTTCTAGGATAGGATATGCATTACAAATAAAGTTGGCAATTAGCCATGTAGTTTGGGTTTATGCTTACATATGTGCAGTGTAGATATTGATGTTTCTGCAGTATGGACCCAGAGTGAGTCAGTACCTGCAGTGTGGATTCAATATATTTAAAGCGGTGGCACAGCCACATGCATTGGCATTAGCTAAGAAATCTGTATATCTGTATATGATAGTCGGCGATTGTGAATCAGTACAATGTGTGTCATACTAGATATGTATATGTTAAGTAATAGCAGGTTGTATGACTTCCAGATACTATCCTAAGAATGGACTCTGCTGACCAAAACAGCAGATCTCCCAGCCAAGACTACATTGTACAACCTGCAGTCATCACCGTCGGCACGGATGGATCGGTGGGAAAGACAATCTGAGTTGATATGCTTTACGCCGGACTTGTGTACAATCTGCGAGCTCAGATACCCGTGACATTGATCTTCCCATCATACCATCAGCTTCTTTGAAGTTGAGAAGCCACAGGAAAAACTTGTAAATGGTCAGTACGGAAAATAAAGTTACCCCTATACAGTATATAAACTTCTAGGTGTAAACAACAACGGCTAGCAGTTTCATCTTGGTCCTACAGTAGTGACGCTGGGTAGTACTCAGACCTTTACACTTCTTTACAGTGGTCAGCATCATCTCCATCTTCTTCGCGAACGTTGCAGATATCAAGTTGAACTAAAACGGTCCCTGGCGCTTGGTGAATGCAGTATTTTCCTATGACCTTAGGTCGAGAGGGCCAAACCACTGATTTCCTCCTAGGGAGTCCAAGCTCTTGTTGATGGCCGGCAATGGATAGGCGTTCTTCTATGTTAACATTGGATGTTCTTCATCAAGTCAGTAAGAGTCCGAAGCCAGGCCTTTACTCTTAGACCGTGTCCACTGTGAGTGCACTAAGACCATGAGCACATCCTTGACCCCTCCCTCTTTTTGAATGTATGAAGGCAGCAGCCAACAACTCGGCTTTTTCCATAATCTGAATCATTGTCACCTGATCCATATTCTGGAATGCCACTGTGGCTGTTTCAGGTGTTTTCAACAACACTTGCTTCCATGTACAATGGTCGGTGAGCACAAGCAAAGCATTCAGGGAAATGTCCTCCATACATTAGACAGCTCCATGGAAAGTATGGTGTCTGATGAAGATACTGGATAGTTTGCTGACTAGCCAAGGTTCAGTCGAGGAAAGACCCTCGAAGCCTTCATATGCAAGTTTTCGCAGGGCCATTCTGAACTATCACAGGCAATTTCTTTTCTACTGACTTTGTGTCTCGAGCTGGGTCTGAGCATTTAAGGGGGCCACAGATCCTAGCAGCTAGCTTGACGAGGCATTCAAGAGTCCCAGCATCGTTCTCTTGAATTGAATTGAATCCTTTTTTTAAAGGTAGCCCGCTCTTTCTGCCCAGACAACTCCTTTAAATGTGATCACATTATATGACAGATTGATGGTGATTCAAATTCATATCTTTTAATGTCATATGCTATACTGCATTGACTGGATGGTTGACGTGAAACCTTTTATATTTAACTATGCATCAATTCGTCTAGCAAAGCATTACTCATATAACATCGTTCATGATTTCATTATGTTTTTTTGATCATAATACACTTTTACATTCAATAGAAAGCTCTGATTTGTTTATCAGCATTTTAGGTAAGATCACTAGCAATTAAATAACATTGACATTGACTTTGTTGCCCACAAAGTTCTTTACCCTGCTGATGTGTGGAAAAACTTGTTGGGGACTGTCCCGTTCTACTCATAAGTAGTTATAGGTGATTGTACAAAACACTGTCTAAGCCATTGCACTGTTCTAATGACTTGGATATCACCACTTTGTCAGCCTACATCACCACCTTGGCTACTCGTAGGGCACCACACAAGTTATTGATGAACAAAACAAGGAGGGGTCCTAAGGTTGACCCTTATGGAAGGCAATAATCAAGTAGTTAACACAAATAGGATAGTGAGAGGGGGGGACTGACCAAATAATCCAATTTGCTAATTTTTGAACATTTTTTTTTTTAAAGTGTCTTACTAGGTCAATAATTACTTAGCATAATTACATGGATTTGGCGCATTGCCGTTCTTTCACCAAGACCTCTTTCTTTTGCAAAGTCTTAATGAATGAAGTTAGTTGCGTGTCATGTCGCTTATAATTATTTCACCAATAGCAATGTAAATATAAGAAATAAATTTCATTATTTTGATACACTTGAGATGATGAGATGAGATGAGATGAGAGGAAGTAACATATATAGCAAACAGGGAGACAGTTGCATGAAAAACTACATAATGCATGTGTTGATATCTAATTTGATTTCCTTTGTAAAACTAGAAAGGTCTTCTATCAGCCTATACTTGGAGTTCAGGTTGTTCCAGCAGGAGATGGCATGATACAGAGCACTCCTTAATACAATTGGTTTCAAGGTAGTCCTTCATGTCTGCGAGATGGGATATTTCTATTGTCTATATACCTGGGTAATTTTTATAGGGAGAAGGCATAAAAGAGGAGGTCAATTTTCCTTCTTTTTTCTAGCATAATACATTTACTTGTAAGGTGGGTTTGTTCTGTTGTCATACAAGGATTTTTTCCTAATTTAACTTTATAAATTATACATAGGGATTTGTTTTGGATGTACTGTAGTTATTGGTTCTCACCCCCATTATACCTATCCCACATATAATCAAAGTAATCAAAAGTGGGTAAAACCATAGTATTGTATATTTATAGAGCAATATATTAGCTAGTTGATGTACCTTATTACGTAAATTATTACTAACATTTTTCCTATGTGCAATGAATGTCATATTAGGGTCTATTACAAGTCCCAGATACTGGAAGTCATGTACACGCTTAATGATGACCCCATTCAACTTAAACACAGGGCTAACATTGGAACAACATCCATTTAGTTTTCTTTTCATTAATGGTTAAACTATTGGTTATACACCATGAGAACAAAGCAATTAGGGCTTCATGCATGCAATTCTCCTGTGTGACAGATATGACGGCATCATACGCATAAACTGTAATATCATAATTATATAAATCAGGTAACGTGTTAATATATATATAAACAGGACAGGGCCAAGTACGAACCCTTGTGGCAAGCCAAATGTAATAGGTAAACGACTAGAGGTAATATAATTGGTTATTACACATTGTGATCCATCAGTCAAGTAACTCCTAAACCATTGACATGTTTTTTCACTTAGTCCAAAATCTGAAATTTTCTGAATTAATATTAAATGTGAGACAGTTTCAGATGCTTTCTTATAATCAAGGTATAGAGAGAAGGTGGGTTTGTTTATTATAATATTATCTAGTACATTGTTAATATGAGCACCTATCGCTGACTGTGTGGTATGACAATTACGATAACACTGTTGATATTCTGTCAACAAATTTTATATACTTATATGCTTTTGAAGCCTAGTCCTTTTTTTCCCCTAGTGTTTTACCAGGGGTAGCTAACACGCTTATAGGTCTAAGGTCATTTACATCAAGTGAGTTTGGCTTTTTAGGCAGCGGTACAACAGTAGCTATCTTCCAACTGGCAGGGAAAATACAATTCTGTATACATTTGTTATATAAACATAGGATAACATCAGCAATGGCTAAAAAGGCTTCCTTAATTATAAACTTCTTAATATTCTTTATTGAATAAGGCTTATTAATGTTAATCGATTTTATCAGCTTAATAAGCTCTAAATAGCTAACAGGGTATAGCAAATCACAGTCTATCAGCAGAGAATTAACATGCCTGTTCCCGTATATGGTGCTGAGGGTGGAAGGTCATTAGCAAGCTTTTCACCAATTGTAGAAAAAAATTCATTAATATTTTGAGCACATTTGTCTGAAGCGATAAGATCACCATCACCTCTTTCTTTTAGTTTCAGGAGGGTTGACGCTGCCTTTACCGGTAAGAGTTTTCTAATTCCTGCCCAGAACTTAACGGGGTCATCCTTCCTGTGTACTAGCAGAGAGTTCCTTTTCTCTTTACGACTATTAAATATTAAAACCTCTACACAATTCCTATGATAAGTGGCAATTCACAATAAAGCCGACCTAACTGAAATGATGATGATAAACAACGACAATAGATAATTAATTGACCAATTTGGGTAGATTTAACCACCCCTTATTTATTAATGTAAAAAAAGAAAAAATACACAGGTGTGGATCCCTGTTGTTGGTTATGGTCTAGTGAACAAGGAGACCTTGACCCAGACCTGGGGCATACAGAACCAGCAGGCCAACTAATCATACCGGTAGCATTATACTTATATAATTATGGGGTAATTATATACACAATAAAGCTGACCTAACTGAAACGATGATGATAAACAACAACAATAGATAATTGATTGACCCATTTGGGTAGATTTAACCACCCAACACCCAAACACAAATAGGGTAAGGAAATTATCTAGAAACTGCTAGAAAGTTGACAACAGTTTTATCTTTGGAGACCTTCCTCTCCAGAGTGTCTGTCAAATACACTAACACAGCGAGGGACCTCCAGTCTCCCCTGGACTTGATCTCCACCAAGGTGAAACCGATAGAGAACAGGAAGGAGGCCCCCCACTCTCCGCGAAGAATGGAAATGTCCTTGAGACCCACATGACTGCTAAGACTTTTCAGTCCTGCGGAGAAGACACCGTATGTCTGTGGTGTGCGACCGCTGCCGGTCCTATATTGGAACAAATAGTCAGACGAATGAAGATGAAGGCTTACTATGAGATGCTTCACATGCTGAAGGTGGCGTCAAACACACCGATGGCCTGGCCACTCACCGTCACATGGGCCTTCCTCAATAGTCCTCTGAAGGCCATAATGGCTGCAGTCCACCAGCACAGATTGCGAGACAAAGACATGTCTAGTAACTCATACATCCTTGACAAATCTCTCGGAGACAAGGGCACAGCTTGTTTGACTGTATCACCCAACAATCTCCGCGCACCCGCCATGGTGCGGGACACAGAGAAGTCCTTGGTCGACACTGGGACAAGGCCATACAGCTTCTGCAGATATACTACCACACTGATATACTGGGCGTCCAAAAATATTTGAACTTGCGGCACATATGCATTATCTAGAGGCACAAGGTCTTTGAGTCACATGGTATAGGTGACAGATTGTAGCGAGGGCAGAACTCATAGAAGTGTTTTCACTATGACTTCCTGGTGGGTTTCGTGGCGGATGCCAGTGCCATGTCATGGAGGTGCACCAGCTCTACTTCTAGCCGGTGTCGGTCTGTTACAACGGAGGGAGAACAGGGGGTCAATTTGGGCTACACCTGGGTAGGACAACCTCGAAATGAAGTCGGCCACCACATTCACCTTGGAGCGAAGGTTGCAACACACAATCTTAATATTAAACACAAAACACATCCAGAACAGGTCACGCAGCAGAGACATTGTGATCACGTTCTCGCTCCTGCCGGTGGCTAGCATAGGGCACACTAGAGTGTCAGACCAGATCAAGATGGTATTGTTATTGAGCTAGCGACCCCACCTAGCCAAGGCCATCATCACTGGCCACACTTCCGGGACATTGATGTTCTCCAGAAGATTGTCAAACGTAGGTGGGGGGAGTAGTGGTCTAGGAAGAAGGGGAGATCCTTAGCCCACTTGTCTAACCAGACCCCATACAACCAGTCCGAACCGAGACTAGAGCCAAAGCCCCGTGACAACGGGTCACAGAATATCTTGGCCACTGGATTAGAGGGCTGGAGTATCCGGGCCTTGCATTTAACACACTAGCAAATGACCTCCACTACTCCGAATCTGCCTTGAACGTGGGTGACAGTCTTGCTCTGTCAGCGGTTTCTGACAGGGAATTGGTCAGATTAATCACCCTCCTGGAGAAGGTCCTGCCCCTGTGCACCACTCTGGCACAATGCGCCAAGATGCCCGATAGCTGTTGGAGTTCCAACTTTGAAGCACTGGTCCTTGTCAGAAACTCACTTATCTTTGAATGCAAGTTGTCTAGCTTTTCAGCAGGGAGGCTCAACTCCATGTCTACACTTTTCACCTCTATTCCCAGACAAGTCAGGACTTGGAAGGGCCTAGTACCTTCTCCCACTTGATGTCAAATCCAAGGCGCCTAAGCACCAGAATGAGCATGTTCATGTTGACCTCAGTCTCGCTCGGACTAACCTAATACCTTAAAGTCATCAATGTAATTGAAATATTCTGTCTACACCACGGCGGCTGAGACACCGCACCACAAAGTCACCTAGCTGAGTGAAGAGCCAAGGGGCTGAGGCTAAACCGAATGACAGGCACCTGTCCATTAAGACTTCCGGGCCCTCGCCTAAGTCCCAACGCAGGCCCTGATATGTCACATGGTCAGGCAATATATTCACCCATCGGTACGCCTTGGCTAAATCCACGACAGCTAAAGAGTCCATTGGCTGTAGCATGTCTATGATAGAGTGCAGCCCTTTGTAAGAGAACTTTTGTTGAGTGGTGGACATGAAGTTGTTGAAGTGGGCGCTTGCAGTCTGTTATAGGCCTAATGCCTCCATCTTTTTTCTTGATGGCTCCCATGCTGTGGATACACTGAGGTGCACCAACAGCCTAAGTTATCTTGCCTGCCTTCACCTCAGAAACCAGAATTTTACTTATCATGACATTGAACTCACTACTGACAGTACTTCTATAATTGGATTGATCATAACCCGGGATATAGACATCATCCACAATATGGAAACCAGTATTTATACCCCTCAGTACAAAATCATCCTCAGAGCACATGGCATTCGGGAACAAGACATACTCAGCCGCTTCTCTACAAGGCTTGAGTTTGGAAACTACAGGGCCTATCATGTGAACACAACTGCAGGTGCCCAATACACAATCACTGAATACTTCCACTACACAGTCTTCAATACACACACATGCTACCAGTGTTCTCACCCCTAAGGGCAATGTACCATTTGGATTGACATTAACAGTAACAGCCCTAGAGCTGTTTTGAACCTGCCCTAGGGCAACACAACTAGTCCTCCCAGTAGGGGTAACAAAGTCTGGACCTAAGTCCTGTTCATCAACACTGTTTTCAAAATCTAGGCATAGGTCATTTGTACACAAATCACTGAATGACACTAAGCCACATGGAGAATCTGGCTTGCTAAACAATACTTTGTCCCTAGGGACCTCACTGAGTGCACACTTTGCTTGTGAACTGGCAGCACATTGATGTTTGCCGGGCAAACACTTATGTTCGTTGGGGGAACTTACAGTACTGTAATATTGAACAGCGCCCTGTCGGAGGTCTAGACCTCCCACAGGAACAATATATTCATAACCAAGGTTAATTTCATTTTAAGCCTCTAAGACCCTAAAAGCAACACCTGCGACATAGTTATAGTCAACTGGCGACATTTCGTCCCAGTCCGCGCTGTTTACAGCCAGACCAGCAGAAGACAAAGTACAAATGGAATGATTGCGACTGAACGCGGACACTGGGCTGTCCGAAACCTCATCTGCAGGTACAACAGGACAAGAAGAGGTGATAATGGTAGTATTTGTGGACTTACCTAGTACAAATTTGCCATAATCGATGAAATTACACTCCAGCGAAGCGCCTTGTTGATCCTCACCATCTCTGGGCGGCCATTTTGAACAAGGCATGCTGGGAGCCAGTGAGGATCGGGCGCTAACTTTTGACAAACTTTAACGCTATAAGGCGCTAAATAACCAGGATTGGCCGCAAACGACTCTGATATACCTCTAGAAGTATTAATTGCAGACATATTGTCCAGTTTCTGATTTTTTCCGGAACAAAACTGAATTGATTCGAGCGGACAGCAGACCAGTGGTAACCCCCCTCCCACCAGCGAAAACATCAGGAAGCTCTTGCTCTGCAATCCGCAGAAGTCTTCGAGACGAAGAATGTGTGGAATTTGAACGACTACACTGGCGCTCTGTGCCCTGCTGGTCCTCTGTGTTTTTCTGCTCTCTGCTTTGTACAGTGGAGCAAGACTCACCCACTGATCCTCCCTGGGCTGGTACTGGAGGTGCTGGGGGCTGACTCTGGGAGTCAGGCTGCAGGCTTCTGAGCCTGCTTCTTGATGCTGGGACAGTTGGGGGCCTTGTGGTCATCATATCTGCAGGAGTAGCAGACATGGGGTTTCTTGCAACTGGCCTCCTCACAAGACTTGAAGTTGTAGTACCAGCATGGATAGCCATCTCCTCCTCCATCCCCTCCTCCTGACTTGGCAGCCCTCCTCTTGGCCCCCTTGGATTTCCCTGAGGGAGGCGGGGCCCTACTGCCCCCACCCCCAGTCTTGAGGGAACTTAAACCAAGAAATCTGTTTATCAGGGGCTGGATACCATACGCGAGCACTCGCATCCCGTCAGTGGATGCCAGACTCCGAACCCCCGCATCATAGGCTATGAGGTAGCTGAGGTTGTAGATGACCTCCGCAGACCGATCCGACAGGTACCGCATGTGGGACAACAGCTTAAAGGCATCTTCCATGCCCTTCTCCACCTGCCACTCCAGGAGGCTGCACAGGCAGGAGTTGAGCTGCCCGAAGCTCCTGGGCTTATCCTGGCCATCTGGTATATATCTGGTGATGTCCATGTTAACCACATGCTTGGCCCTCCTCCATTGTCTGCGGTGGCGCCTGGCACCGCTTGACTCAGATGACAGGGAGCTGTCCGACACAGGATGGCCAGGCACCGGGAGGCCAGGCACTGAGTGGCCAGGCACAGGACCCGGGCTCTGGTTCGGTTGTTGGCTTTTGAGGACTCCCAGGCGTTGAACCTAGTACTCACAGCAGTATTCAGCCCCTGAACAGAGGCTGACAGCTTGGCTATGTCCTCTCTCACACTGGTTAACTCCTGCTGTTGGTTGGTCCTCCACCAAGTCCCTTAGCCCAGGCACTGAGATGTTGTCCTCCTCAGACTCCTGGTAGTCCTCATCATCAAGCTCATTGAGGCTAAATAGAGAGCCATACTGGTCTGTGCCAACCTAGCAGTATGCCTAGTAGTGGCTCTACCTGGGGGTGTAGCATAGGCCCCCTCCTGGCTACCACCTGCTTGCTGCCCACCGTGCACAGGCAGGACTTTCTCTAGGCCTAAAGCTGCTAGCTCCTCCTCAGTCATAGCTGACATAGCACAGGCTTTACAAGTAGGTGGCTTGTGTCTATGAAGGCATGTTTTACAAGCCCTCGACCTGACATGGTGGCTGCTCAAGGTAAAACTCAAAGTAAAAATACACAGGTGTGGATCCGTGTTGTTGGTTATGGTTCAGTGAACAAGGAGACCTTGACCCTGACCTGGGGCATACAGGGCCAGCAGGCCAGAAAGGCTTAGTATAAACTAAGTAAACATACATAACAAGCTGGAACTAATCATACTAGTAGCATCATACTTATATAATTATGGGGTGATTATATACACAGAAAATGATTAACTTCTATACCGGTAGACAATATAGTTAGCTATGTGAGTGGGCTTGTGTTTTGTAGAATTAAAAGATTTGAATTACACAATATAGCTGAAATAAGGTATATTTATGTGTGGACTCCCCCTTCTCTTCACCACACCATGCCACCCATATCATAGATTGCAGTGATGACACTGCTAGAGTCCATGACCACCTTCAATCTGACATGAAAAGAATAACAGCCTGGTGCCAGCAAATCTGCCTCACTATTAACGCTATGAAAACTAAGGTGGTCTTGTATGGTAGCAAATCCCAGATAAATAGGTTAAAGACACAAGACTTGAAGGTAAAAGGTATCTCACTGTAGAGCCCAGAGAGCTATCTATAGAAATTGATAGGAAGTTAACTATGATCAAGCAGGTAAATAATACCATTAGAAATGTCAGTTTCAAGTTAATAAATCTTTGTAGACTGAAATTCTGGTTGACAAAGCTACGGCACTACAGATTTACAGAGGCAACTATGACAGAATCCCTACAGTTCAGTTATATGCCAAGAGTAGCGTACAACTGCTTGCTGATAGAAGGAAGCAGCAACTACTGTTAGTTATGTACAAGGAGTCTATGAAGCTGAATCTGAGACCGGTAGCTAACCCAAGAACCAGGTCAGACCACTAGGTCAATTTTATTGTTAAGATGCCCAGGCTGGAAGGCTTTGAGAATACTCCTTTCTACATAGGGGTCAGGTTTTAGAATCGGCTAAAGCCAAAAGTCCAACTGTTACCTCAAAAAAAGAATTTTCTCTTTTTTACATTTCATGTGAAGAACAGGGGATCCGAACGGATCGGACATGTTGATAACGACAAGATGAGATATGTGAGTAGCCATCCTTGTAAGATTGTAAGATTGTAAGATTTTTTATTCAAGCAATATTCACGGTTTACACTGCGATATTCATATGTTGAACAAACATTATGTACACATATATTAAATTAACATATTAATACATAAGTTTGTAGAATTAGCCAGCCATAAGGCTGACTGTAGCGGTAGATCAGGTATAAAACATAGTTATCTCTTGCAGAAGTCGTGGGTTGGGAGTAGGAGCGTTGGCAAAACTCGTTAGTGTGTACATTATCACATTTTTACCTTAATGTTTTTATGAGAGCACTGCTGGTGCAGTGGACAGGTCAATTGTTTATCGTCTCAAGATAATTATGTATAAGAAATTTAAAAATTAGAGATGATGTATTAATGAATGTATAGTATTGACGAGACCTCTGCGGGCAGTGCTGGTGCGCTGAACCTGGCAGGGTTAGTCCAGTTGGTCTTGTCCAGCTGTGTTTGTAACCCAATAGTGTTGTCAGCACGTGAAGGTCGGAGAATACAAAACTAAATTACTTTAAATGGGAGCAGTGCTATGGCACTGAACTTGCCATCTATAGTAGAAGCTTAATGAAGCTATGCAAATTTACATACATGTTTTACTCTTATTATTTACTACTACTGAGATGAGAGCAAGTACACTTGTCCACCTATATTGGCTTTGAAAAACGCTTTACCAAACATCTGCATGCAGCTACCATCAGCTGAATGAGCTTTTACCCCCGTTTTGAGGTTGTCATGCTCATCTGCTAAAAGGTCATGGAATCTTTTGGAGATCATGGAGTTACTAGCCCCAGTATCAACCAACAATTCTGCAGATGTCCCTTCACTGCTACAGTTAAATACCACCTCTTCCCATCTAGCGGTGATGGGTTGACGGTGAGATGTTTGAAATCCTAAGTGACACCAAGATCTATGCCCCAGCTTTTCAAATGCTTCAAGCAGGGGTAATTCGGGTACAATCCAGCACTACTGACCATTTCCAGTTCCTGTACTCAATTCGTGGCTCCCCCAGTACTTCCTTCATGGATGCCTTCTTCACCGGGTTCACTAGACATGCTTGAAAGGGACTGATCAGGTCCTCCCTCCAAGCTTCCAGTCTCTACTGCAGCTCTGATCTCGTTGTCTGCACCGCTGGTGGTATGCTGGCACACATTCACCTCAGGGGTTACTACCTTGCCATCTTCAGCAACCCCACCTAGTTTTCCGTCTTCTTATCTTCAGGCTTGGGCACTGGTTTATCAGCCGGACACTCTGTAGCAAAATGTCCCAATGCCTGACACCTATAACACTTCCTAGTGGTTTTATCCACCCTCAGTTCCGAATTCTTCTGTGAGGCTTGCTGATTTCCAGTGATCATGTCACTCAGTCTCAGAATAAGTTTCTCCATAGACTTTGTTGTTTGTGGTGTTGTAGGAGGTCTGCCTGCAGGTCCGGCAGGTGCAGGAGTCACTTTCCATTCTGACTTTAAATAGCGTTTCAAATTTGAATTTGAATAAGATTTGCCGCTGATCTTCTGATGACGCTTCTTGTCATAATTTGCTATGCCCATGAACAAGTCCGTCAAGGAGTTTCCAGCTTTCCAACTATCACAGGCAGCTTGTCGCTCATCAGAATCCCTTAGGCCCTTAATGAACTGTGAAAATAGGTCATCCAGGAACTGGGGGTCATCCCACTCCCATCGTGGCCTAGCTCACCAGCATTGATAGTCACCCCTCTGGTTCTGGCTCTGGCAGGAGCAACATTACCCCTACCAGATGATGACTCATAGACTCCATCACTGACATTGCCGAATCCAGCAGTCTTTATTTCTCTTCTTCGCTTGAATCTCCTCTACTTCCCTAGCGACTGCCTTGTGTTCATCCAGCATGGCTTAAGTAGTTTCTCTCAATGTCTGATGGAGCTCATTCAAATCTTGTACAGCTTGATGTTGCCATCATTCCAAGACTTCAGTCCACCGACACAGGGTGTCTTGCTATTGGGCGTATTGATCCTCCATCTGGTTGAGCTCTTTTCGTGCACAATCCAATTATTTTTGCTTCTTTATGGTCTTCGCTTCTGGGACAAATGGTGACTCAAAGCTTCAAACTCAGCATTCATCTTATCCATCTCAGCTCAGCCATCCATCTACTCTTCTCCTTTGCAAAGTGGTGTCTTGAGATCTCCTGCCGATGATGACATTCAGCATGAAGGATACTCATAGCCTGTGTTCGCATAGGAGCAGCATGTCCCTTCAAACCACCAGTTTCAAACGAAGAATCTTCTAGAGTCAATCCTAGATCTTTTCAATTGGCATCAGGGTTACCCCTTCTTGGCAACGGAGTGGAACTGTTATGACTCGGCTCATATTGTTTCTCTAAAGCCGCTACAATCACAGGATCCAGATTCGAAATGGGATGAAGAGACGCTCCACCGGTTGCCTGTTTTCCCAACAAAAACTGTAAGATTCAACTTTCTAGCCGAACTGGTCACAGAACCAATGTAGGGGTTGTGAAAGTATGAAACAAACACAGGTTCGAAATTTCGGTTTGAATGCAACAGGTTTATTCAAGTCTCAATCTTTGGCTCTCATATAAACATGGCCTCGAAATAGTATTCAATAACTGTACAGGTTAATCATAGACAAGGCTCAAAGTACACAAGTAGCGTTCTCGCTGGTTCGAAGTCAGTAGAGCTGTTTGAACTGGTCTTGTTCCAGCAAGGGCTGGTGCAAGAGCCAAGAGCAGGAGGGCTGTAGGGGCCTCGGTCACAAAGGTATTGAAGGGTGTGGGTCTGAGCTCCCGGATGTGGCAAACCGTGGGCTCTTATATACCCTGGTTGCGGACCAAGCAGTGTCAATGTGGCACCCCACCGGCTTGCCATCTGGAGTGCCCTACTTGAACTCGCAACCGGGTAATCATTCAGGGGACATCGAATAGGACGCCAGGTGTTGCCACCTAGCTTAGAACTATGCCATTCCTGCCTCGAAACCATGAACCCATTTTACACGTAAATTATTGCCCCTACACTATTATGCCTATTTGTCTATGTTGTATGTTTGATTATGCTTGCCTGTATTTGATTGTCTTCGACTACTTTGACTACTTTTTGGAAGCTTTACTTTTGTAGTCAATGTCTTTTTGATCAGCTCATGTTCTGAACATGGGACACACCAATCATATCCTATCCTTTTGTTGTCTCATTGTAAGCTATTCCTTTGTTGTTGTCACTTCACCTGTTGTCATATATCTTATAACTAAGCCGATTGTGTCATGCAAACCAAGAACCTTAAGCATTCCATTGTGAATGACCAGGATGATATAGATTATCTCAATGGACAACAACAACCTATGGCAGATTATCACTACCTGGAGGGCGTTTTCCCCAATTGATCCAATACAGAACCAATATGGAGTAAAAATAAGGACCATATACGGAACCCGTATTGGGAAGCCCAAAAACTGTTTTTTTCCCCCCTCCGTTTCACGTCCGTATGTGCATAAGGCATTGGCATAAATTCTGCTGCATAGGGCATACCAATATGGCACTCACCTGCCCTAATTGTAAAAATGTACCAAAACCAGTCTACATTCCAGGAAACCCCTAGGGAATTCCCTCTGTGACGTCATAATGTGTACCAACATACGGAGGTAGGCTGGGGATGGTATAAATAGGGTCCTTATGCAGGGGAAGAGACAGGGGAGGGACAGGAGAGGTTTGGGAAGGGACAGGAGAGGTCAGGGAAGAGACAGGAGAGGTCGGGGAAGGCACTGGATTCACCTCTGAGTCCATACATTTTGCCCTAAGTATGTACGATGGCTGGTTAGGTCGATAAGCAGGGGCATACCCACACCCTGATACCCACACAGGGGAGAAACCTCTCTTGTGTAAGCCGGACAGGCAAAAGATATCGACCCAACAGGCCATCGTATGTTGTTTGTTTGTATTTCATTTATTTATCCTGGCAGGAATGATTGACCTGGTAGGTCGTATTACTCATACACCAGCATCTGTTCCGATGTGCGGAAATTAATAAAGGCAAATAAGCCTATTCTTTTGTTTATAGTAGGGAAACGCCCGTACAGGGGCATGTTCCTACTATGTATAACTTACCTAGACAGTCATTATAAAGTATATGGGATTAGAATTTGTTACTATAACTAATGATCAGGTTGACCATACTAAGGTTAGTGTATACATGGCATACAGTGTATTTTCTTCTTACAAAGAAAATAGAAAAAATAGAAGCAATAGAACCCATGCTAGGTAATAGCTATGGGTAGGAGAGAAAAAAAGGGGGGGGATTGCGGTGCTGTTTTAATGCAATCCTAATATATCTAGACTGAATGTACTAGACATATTTTTAGAAAATAAATATATATAAATATAATACCCAGTATATGCTGACGTGCTTCATCAGAAGCACGCCACCATATAGTCGGGTCCATATGTGCAAGGGCCTATTCAATAAGCTATTCTTCTTCTTATGGTATTTCTGGGTAGGGTGCACTGGGTATACCCGCAGTAATAATACTGGTAGGTGTTAGTGTATGGGGGGGGGGGGGTTTGGTGGCTGGATGGGGAGAGGGGGGGGGGGGCTCAACGCTCAACCCTGGGGATATCTGGAAAGGCCTTGATTTTATTCTTATAAATATCATCGTTCCATTGTTTAAATTGCTGCTCATCATGTATAGCTCTAGTCTCTATCTCAAAAGAATTCCATCTAGTGGCAAGCCTATACTCTAAGCTTTTTCTATAAGTAGGGTTTAGGGGCCTATTGACTTTTAAGAGTCTTTCATCATGGGCCCTGGTCCTTATGGGTCTCCTATCAATACGGGTTATATCCAAGGATTCAATAAATGCTTTATGGGATAGATGCTGCTCCCTTCTGTCCTCCATGTAATTTAGATCTGCTAATTTTAACAGCTTCTCTGTGTTTATGGTACCACGGTGACAGAGAGCTGTCCTTAATCCCTTATTTATGGCATTCTGCAATTTGTTTATATGAGTTTTATTGGCAATCATATAGCAGATGTCCCCATAGTCAGTTACAGGGAGAATCATTGTTTTCAGGACATCAACTGCTGCCTTTTCCGTCATATTTTTCCTTGCATGCCTAAACAGATATGTTTTATAGTCTACATTTCTCTCTAAGACATCAATATGTTTCTTAAAGTTAAGTTTATTATCTAGCGTCATTCCAAGGTATTTGTATGTAGGGGCAAATTCTACTATGTCATTATCAATCTTTAATGAGGGTTTGGTCCATATATTGTCAAGGGATTTAGTAGAAAAATTCATGGCTTTGGTTTTTTTAGTATTTAGTGAAAGTTTGTTGTCTAAACACCATTTTGCAATTTTATTAAGATCAGAGTTTATTTTTCTTTCCATTGTATTATCTAGTGGGGAATGACTTATATATATAACTGTATCATCAGCATAATGTTGGCATTTTAAATGATCAAGTGCAAAATTCATATCATTAATATATAATAAAAATAGTAGAGGTCCTAGTACAGATCCTTGGGGGACGCCACATGTTAGTAGTTCTTCTTTTGAGATGATGCCATTGGCTTTTGTGCATTGTTTCCTATTGGTTAAATAGTCAGAGACCAGTGCTACAGCACGTTGGTCAAATCCTATCTTTTCTGCTTTATTTGCTAGAATTTTGTGGTCTAAAGTATCAAATGCTTTTTTGAAGTCCAAAAATATAGCTGTTGTGCAATGTTCTTTATTTAAACCCTGATAAATGTTGTTTGTTAGCTTTATAAGACTATTTAATGTGCTTCTATTTGGCCTAAATCCATCTTGGTTTTCATTTAGAAGGGTTTCTTCATTTAAGTAGGTAATGATTTGCTTGTGCATAATTTTCTCTGTTATTTTTGAGGGTAGAGGTAATATGGAGATAGGACGTAAGTTACTTACATTAGCTGCATCTCCACCTTTGGGTAAAGGCGAGACAAGGGCTTTTTTCCAAGGTACAGGAAAGGTACAAGAGTGAATAACTAGGTTTACAATGTGCATCATTAGGAAGGGAACTGCCAGCATTGCATCTTTAAGTGCCTTAGTACTAATATGTTCTACTCCTGATGATTTATCCACTTTGAGTTTTCTTACTAGTGAACTTATTTGGGCTTCTGTGCAAGGCCTAAATGAGAAGACACTATCTGTTTCCTCTCCCTGGAAGGTCCAAGGGCTGGTCATATCTTTTGCCAAATTTGACCCAATATTTGCAAAAAATGAGTTTATGAAGTCAGCAGTGTTTTCATCCTGTACAGGGGTATTATCGGCCTGGTTTATTAAATTAAATTAAATATTTTTAGGCCTTGGATTTACTAGCTCACTTATAGCCTTCCAGTATTCCTTAGGTTCCCTTTTGTTATTATCAAATTTTTGCTGAAAATATCCCTTTTTGGCATCTCTATGTGCATCAAGAGCTAAACCCTGGAGGAAGTCAGAAATTCTACCATCATCAATGTTGAGCGTTCTCCTATATTTGTTTATAGCATAATTCTTATCCTTTATGAGGGCGATGATGTGTCTGTCTAGCCACGGTTTCATCTTCTGTTTAAAAGTAAAATTCTTTATAGGGCAAGTGATATCTAAAAGGAAACTTAGTTGCTTTATGTAAATGTCCCATGCCTTTTCAGGGCATCGGCAATTTAATAATTCTTCCCAATTAGAGTTTTTTATGCCCATAGTGAAGCTCGGGGTATCATAGTTCATATAACTTCTACCTACAAAAGACAACTTCTCCATAGGAATAAAGACATGTTCACGTGTCATGTACACTAACTCATGGTCACTAAGACCCGGTGTCATTATGCCACTTGTTTTTACATGAGGGGAGTTAGTAAATATGAGATCAATAGTGGTGGGTTCACCATTAGGGTTATAATGTGTGTGACCTTTTATAAGCTGGTCGAAACCTAAAGTGGCCATGGTTTGCTTAATCTTTTTGCCATCTCCCTCATTGGTGAATTTGTAATTTATGTTGAAATCCCCCAGGACAATTACCTCATTGTTTCTATAATATCTGAAAAAATGTGTTAGTTTGTTAGTGCATATATCAATGGCTACATTTACTTTCCCTGATGGTGGCCTATATACATTAAATATTGTTAGTTTTTTGTTATTTCCTTTTTTGATTGTAAAAACCTGCATTTCAAGGTCTTCTACGCTAACACTGTATGCTTCTGAGACATTTTGACCAATGGTTATGTCCTCCCGTATGTAGGCCATGAGACCACCACATTTTTTGTTAATTTGGCGATCAAGGCGTATAAAATTGTACCCTTCAATGTAAAGATGGTTGTCAGGAACATTATCCTTTAGCCAGGTTTCAGAAATTGTGAGACAATCTATAGACTTACCACTCATGAAAATCCTAAATTGATCAAAAGTTTCCTCCGAGAAAATACTTCTTATATTGAGATGGCAGACATGTTGGCCTCCAGATCCCGTTAGGCTAAGAGAAGAGACCCCGGTCCCTCACACCACCAGCCACGCCCCCCAGGCCCACACCATTAAGGTTTCCCAGTGCACCCTCCCTTATGCTAAGGCGATATGTCAGGACTTTGCTTCTAAAGCTGCCTGAGTTACTATTAAATGATGGTAAGAAGTTCATTACCAAAGTTCAAAAGAAAAGGGGGGGGGGAGGAGTGGAGAGGGGGGGGGGCACTCTATGTATTGAGATGTAGGTTCGGATATTCCTAATGTAGGTCGTATTTGGATAGAAAAGAACAGAGATAAGGATAAGGAAGGAGGAGAAAGACATGTAATAAGAACAGTTATATAATATTTAATTATAGTAAATTATGATAAAATTATAAACATGAGAAATGATTGAAATGATAGATGCTTTACATAATATATTCTGAGAGAGTCCATTTTTTACCGGTAGTCATTAAGTGACCTAGTTTATTTATGTGAAGAAAATACCGGTACAGCGTCATCTATCCATTAAAGCATAATTCCAGGTGATTAAACCTTGAGAGTTCCTTGAGGAGATTTTCGAGACAGGATACACAAAGAGTGAAAATCTCAACATCCATACATATGTATATAAATATACACACACCCACATCAATCTTATGTGAATCTGTATACATAGCCAACATGTAGTAGTAGGCTGTTGTGTTTGTCTACCGCAAGAACTGACCTATGTACAACGTTTTTATAGAGTCAGTTTGTTAGTTTCTTAGCATTATGTTAGTGCTGGGGTTCATGTCGCGTTATCTATTATATTATAAGGGTGAAAAGTATTCGGTGATATAGTCATATGACTCCGGGCAATTGACCCTTGGTATGTCTACACCGTAACCCTTGTGTATATAATTTGAAAAGATAAGGTAAAAAAGGGGGGGGTGGGTAGGGAGATGTTAGTGTTTACACAAATCATTAGTTTTCTATACCGGTATGGTGTATGATATCTACCTGTTGCTAAACCTTGTTCAGTGCTAGTTGCACATTAAACAAATAGTAACAGGGGATATTCTGAGGTTGGCTATTTGGGTAATACACAGTTAGGGAGAATATGAGCGAAGAAACCAATATAATACGTCCAATTTCTATAAGTCCATACATGTATTTTGATTAGTGCTTGCGTCTAGTGCTAATTACACCGTATGACACGTCATCCAATTAATGTAGATCTCTTTGTGTGTTTGTGTCTAGTGCTAATTACACATTATGACACTCCCACCTCAGCAGTTCTTGGCGAGATCCTATTATGTGGGTCAGTCGGTCAGGCTACTTGCAGCGCTCACAATATACCTTCGGCTGATCAGCTATGTAAGTGCCTCTTCATGTAGGTTGGGCGCCTTTATTTACTGTTCTGTCGGTTGCCGCTATGTATTTTAGTTATTAGGTTGGTGATATGTATATAATGCATACAAGCTGAGATGTTATGGAGATTTTGAATAAAAAATGTTGACTTAGTAATATATTGAAAATTATTTGGGGGGGGGGTATTAAGTGCAGAGTTAGTATTAATTCTTAATTATGCGGAACCTTATGCTTAGGCTTGGTTTGCCATTTTCCTCCTATTAGCCAGGATGGAGTTAGCTATAGCATAACCCCATGTCTTCTTGGTGTTGGGGTCAGGGTGCAGGCCGTCCCACAGTTTTCTATAGCGATCATATCTGTTACTCCCCTTCAAGTGATGTATAGAGCTTTGCCACCAGGGACCAATCACACCGGATTCCTCATTGATATTGACGATAACCAGGTTTAGATGGCGCACACCTTCATTTATCACTGTTTGTTGTAGGGGATACGGGTTTAATAGGAGTGGTTGACCATTCGTAGGTTTACCATGTACCTGATTATACCTCATGACCTTTACACCTACTAATTGGGCAATAGCTACCGGGGGTGCGTCTAGCCTTTTCATTAGAGTGTTTTTGAACAGCTGATATTTTGTTGTCATCACGTCTACTAAATTTGCTACCTCCTGGAAGATTGGTGTTACTGTGCTATTGGAGTTCAAATTGGTCAGATTATTGATCCCTATAGCAGCTATTACCAGGTCGTACGTGTTGAGTGACAACTCTTCCTCCACCCAGGGTAGAAGGGTCTCTACTGTAGTGCCAGACTTCGTTAGTAACTTGACGTAAATGTCTTGTACGGTACCTTGTTTTATAGCAGTTTCCTCCAATTTTTCCATTACCTTAGGGTAGAGTCCGGCTCCCCTACTGTCCAGGGCAACAAGTACCCTAAACATGGCGAATTTGAGGCAAATACCAGGGTAGAGCAGGGTAGAGCAGGGTAGAGCAGGTACCAATGTAGTGTGACGGTGCATACAGGTCTCACTCTGGACGGATACTGGCTGTAGCAGTCCTATAGTAGTAGCATAGTGTACACAGGGGAGGGGGTGGGCGGGCGGCTGGGTCGTTGTCGTCTGCAGCGCCATACCGACTAGGCGGCGCAGAATAGTGTAACCCCGCTTACCATCGTACAAAAGTTGCCGACCTGGCCGGCCATCGTAGTTTGCTTTTAGGCTGGGGGGATAGGCTCTAAGGCATAAAAGTGTACCGCTATCATACCTTTATGGGTTGTAGGGCTCTGAGGTGTTGTCTGACCTTCTGAAGAGTGACCCCACACATATTTCTTCCCGGTCTGTCTCCCTCAAAGTTTTTTACCCCATCCATAAGAGTGTAGCCACTACCGTATGTAATGTCAGAAGTGCATTCTGTGAGGTCAAGGTCCCCTGTTGATATGATGTAATCACGACAGCCCTTGTTTATAGTAAACTTTGAGAGTTGCAGTGCCTCCAGTACTTCTGTCTTGCCTCTGTCCATCTATCATTTTTCTTCAGTCCTTTTGTGTATTTTTTAGCCTCATAGGGGCAATCGGTGCACAAAATTCTTGATGCAAGGGAGGGTTCATCCGCGGCGAGAGCAGCCTGGTGCTGAAATCCCTGTTCCACACTGCTATAGAATAGGCCTTCAAATTTCACCCTAGCCTCATACATATTCGAGAGGATACTATGTTTAGACTGGAATGCGATTGCATTTTCATCTTCGTATTTGACTGTCTTTATGGAGGATAACTTGAGCTGGTCAGGCAGTTTTCCCAGTGTCTCAGGTGTGTAGGGTTGGTTATCAATGAAGACAGACTTAGAGGTAAGCCTAACTGTATGGTTCTTCGCTTTGGCATTCGCTGCTACTACTTTTAGGTCTTTGAAAGTGTTCTGTTGAGCGAAGGTGAGGTCGTCTCCTACCGACAGCCCGTCCCACTGATGCATGTTTTTTAATTTTTTGACATTTTTGTAGAGGGTACCCTTATGTTGTTGTTTTTGGAATGTCAACATAATAGGGCGGGGGTTGTCATCACTAGGGCCCCCAGGGGGGGGGCGCCCCATTCGATGTATGTCACTGCAGTCGTGGCTTGTTAGGCCCGTTCCAAGGTCAGTGAGCAGGGCTGTGACAGCTACAGAAGGGCTGTTAAATGTTGTCTCTCTTACACCCCTGAGGATGATGTTGCATCTTTTCTGGAAGATTAGGTCATACTCCTTCTCTTTCTTCAATTGACCTATCACTATCCTGTTGGTGTTGTTCTCACAGACAAGATCTTCGCAGATAGTTTCCAGTTTCTCAACCCTGGTTTTCAGAAGCTCCAGGTCAGCGACCTTGACCTTGATGACCTCGATTTCATCGTAGTTTTCTTCAATTCTGCTGCTATGTGCATTGACGTTTTCTAGGAGTTTTGTCACATGCTCTCCAGATTCTCGGTGTGCCCCTAGAACCTTGTTGGTGTTGGTGATCAAGAGGTTAAGGGTGTCTGTCATAACAGTGAATTTCGTATAGAAAATACTTTCGAGCTCCTTTATAGATTTGGCCCCAGGAGAAGGTACCACTGATCCATCTACCTCAGGTGGTCTAGGTAGTGGTGGGGTAATCTTTGGTGGAGAGGATGAGGGGATCAGGGCAGCTATTCTACTGAAAAGGGACGTGCTTCCTCCAGTCTTAGCCGGGGTGGCTTGCAGAAAGGCCCCAAGGTCATCATCGTCAGCCATGGTTTTTCAACTATTCAATTATTAATACTGTATGTATAAATGAATTGGAATAGTATGGGATGACTCAGGTTAGTCCAATAATATACGGTGAAAGAGTGAGACTCGTATGTTAGGATAGGCTGTATATGGGCCGGTGTCAAGCGGAGGTGACAGGTATAATAATAACACTCAGGTAGGCTTAGCGGTGGCAGGTGAGTCAATGCTATAAGTATGGGCAGTGACCCTTATTCCCACTCACGGTTCTCAAGGTGCCGGTGTGAAGGTCCAATTTGTATTAAAATCCTTTCAAATGTCTCTAGTTTAGTAAATTAAAAGTGCTGTGCACTATCCATGTGTTGTTGTTGATCACCTCCTCCAGTATCGTGCAGGTAACACAGGTAGAATATCCTTAGGAACTAGAATTAGTGAGAGCGCCCCGGGCTACACGTCCTCCCTACGTAGTGGCCATCTTGCAAGTGTGTTACTTCCTTGCTAATTCCAGGCTGTGTTGGTGCTCCCTTTTTAAAGTGCACATATATATATGTAAAAAAATGGCTCTAGATTTGTTTCAATGAATAGATAAGTTAAGTCCAACTTCTACCCTTATAAAAAAAGAAATTTAAAAAAAATTGAGTTTCAAAGAAATTATACAAAAAATGTCTTTTCTTCTGGTAAATAATGGCCCTATGGAGCTGAAACTCTGCGTATAGACTCCTCGTCTAAACGGTGGTAGACAATAGCTATCAGAGTACAGAGCTGGCTGGGCGCCAGTGCTGCTGGCCTCAACTCCTCTCATATATATGTAGGGGCACGAATAATACGTGTACATATAGGTCTGTGGAGTCAGAGCGGGAAGTGCCTCCATCGGACACTAGGTGGCAACACCTACGCCATGTCCTTTCGGTTATCCGGTAGCGGAGCCAGGCAGTGCACTCCAGACGGCGCTACGGAGGAGTGCCACGTTGACACTGCTTGGTCCGCGCTCAGGGTATATAAGAGGCCGAGGCTGGCTACCTCAGAGAGTTCGTCCCAGGACTAGCTCTGACCCACACCTTTCGTACCTTCGTTACCACTTCGATCGGGGCACCTTCACCCCTCCCACACTCTGGCCCCTGCACCAGTCATGCTGGCTCAGGACCAGATTGTCCAGCGTTGCTGACTTCGAACTATCAATAGAACACTGTACATCTTCAAATGGTTAAAAACCAAGTGAACCGAGCAAAAACCTTCGTGTTACCTTTAAGGCTGTGATCGAATAAACCTGTTGCATTCAAACCAAATTTGGAACCTGTGTTCGCGTGATACGTATACGAAACCCCTACATTGGTGCCGTGACCAGTTCGGGTGAAACACAGAATAGCACAGTCGGTTTGGGTGAACATGGCTGAACAGGCAAAGGGTAGAGCGCCTCTTCACCCTATTTCGAGTCCGGATCCGGAGGTGGTAGCGGGCCTTGAGAAACACTATGGGCCAAGCTGTTTGAGTTCGACACCAGAACCAAGGAGAGGCAATCCTGATTCTATTCGAAAAGATCTAGGGTCAAACCTGGAGGATTCTTTGTTCGAGACTGGCGGTTCGAAGAGGCACATTGCTCCTATGCCAAAACAAGGCATGAGCATTCTGCATGCTGAATAACACCAACGTCAGGAGGTGACACGCCGTCACTTCACCGAAGAGAAGAATCGATTCGAAGAGGCAAGGATTGCAGAGATGGACAGGATGAATGCGGAGTTTGAAGCCTTGAGTCATCGGTTGGTACAGCTCCGTAACGAAAATGAGGAGTTGGACGGCGCGACAATGGAGAAGCAGAACCACTTAGACACAACAAAGGCGGAGCTGGAACATATGGAAGACCAGTTCTCTCATCAGCAAAATGTCTTGCGGCGGCGGACTGAGGTTCTTGAACAGCGTCAAGATAAGACCGTACAAGAATCAGACGAACTCCATGAGACGATTAGAGAGGCAACCAAAGCGATGATGGAAGAAAAGGACCGTGTTGTTCAGGAACTGAAAGATTTGCAGTTGAAACGAGAGAGGGAGTCAACTTGAAGTGGCTATTCGGGGTTCGATCATGTCAGAGACCAAGCCGTTTCGATTCGAGTGATAGATCTCTGAGATCTGATCCGAACGAGCATTAGAGTGGCCCTACGAGGAGGTCAGGGAGATCTCCTACAAATGCAGGCAGACGAGTCTCTCGACGTGAGTCAATGTCCCCAGGGATGAAGTTGATTTACGATTCGAACCCCTGCATTGCTGAGATGGGAGTTGACTGTGTTAGCAGACAGGCTGATAATGCTGATATCGTAGATTGGAGCATTGAGCAGTCTCGCTTGTTGCACAGGGACAACCACAATGCTGCTAGAAGCACTGCAAGCACTCCAGTTCCATTCACAGGCAGGCAGCCATGGCAGGACTGGTTTGCGGACTTCATGGACGACATGAGGTATAATCGGTGGTCCGAGCAGGAATTGTTGGACGAGCTTCTTCGGCATTGAGAAATGGGTTTGGCAAGTTAGCTGTGTCGAGATGGAGAACGATGCATGGTGCCGGATCGTTTACCCAATTGGTGGAATGCGCCAGTTACCTGATCGGTAATGTGGGTAATGAGGATCCGCTTCGGTTGTTTCGAAAAAGGACTCAAAAACCAAATGAGTCTCATTGTGTGTTTGGTCTGGAATTGCAGGGTCTCTTGCAACAAGCTAGACCACGATGGCAGTTAGATGACCCACAGTTCCTAGATGATATGTTCACACAATTCATTGAGGGGTTGAGGGACTCTGATGAACGAACCGCAGCCTGTGATAGTTGGAAAGCTGGAACTTCTCTTACCGATTTGTTCATGGCCATAGAAGACTATGACAGGAAACGGCATCTGCTATCTTCGAGAGTACTTTCGAGAACTTCCAGTATGGTACAAGACCCACCAGCCTCTGATACAGAGGAAGGTGATTCTGGAAGGGAGGAGGAGATTGGCGCAGTTGCTCAAAAGAACAGCGGCAAATCTTTTTCCAATTCGAATTCGAAGCGATATCCGAAGGCTGACAGGAAAACACCTCCTGCAACCTCTGGAGCCACCAGCGCACCTTCGACTACATCCTCAACTCCTAGTTCTATGGAAGAACTCCTGTTAAGGTTGACTGATTTAATGTCTGGAAACCAGCAATCAGCAGGGAGGAATTCGAAGCCAAAAATGGATAAGACCACCAGGAAGTGTTACAGGTGTCAGGCCCTGGGACACTTTGCAGCAGAATGCCCAACTGAGAAGCCGGTACCAAAGCCTGAAGAGAAGAAGACGGAAAACTAGAGGGGGTTGCTCGGGATGGCAATGTAGTAACCCCTAAGGTGAATGTAGGCCAGCTTATCACCAGCGGTGCAAGTGATGAAGTCGGAGGTACAGAAGAGATTGGAAGCTTGGGAGAGGGGCCTGATCAGTCCCTTCTAGGTATGTCCAATAAACCCAGGGAAGTAGACATCCGAGAAAGAAGTGCTGGGGGAGCGACAAATTGGATACAGGAGCTGGAAGTAGTCAGCAGTGCCCGATTGTCCCCGGATCATCCCTGCTTGAAACACTTGAAGCGGCGGGGAGTAGATCTTGGTGTCACAAGGATTTCGAACGCTTCACCGTCAACCCATCACCACTGGATGGGAAGAGGTGGTATTTGACTGTAGCAGTGAAGGGAAGGTCTGCAGAATTTTTGGTTGATACTAGGGCTAGTCACTCCATGATCTCCAAACGATTCCATGATCTTGTAGCCGATGAACCAGATAACTTCACAACGAGGGTAAAAGCTCATTCGGCCGACGGTAGCTGCATGCAGACGTTTGGTAAAGCGTTTTTCGAAGTCAATATAGGTGGACAGGATTATCTTCTGTCGCCTACTATTGCTGATCTGAGTGATGATGGCATCATCGGATTAGATTTTGCTGTGTTGTACGGGGCAATGTTGGAACCTTGTAGGGGGACGTTGAAGATCCGTACAAGGTGGCCGTGCAGTGCGTGTTGAGGAAGGTATCTTTTGTAGCCTCGGTGGTACAGACGGTTAAGATACCCCCAGGACAGACATGCGATGTGCTGTTTTCGAGTGACAGTATCTTCCGAGATCAGATGGCGGTGGTTGAACCCGAGTAGTATAGTATGTATCGGAACGGGACTATAGTTAAGTACTGTTTATTACTCAATCGACATGCAGCCAATCAGAGGCCTCCATTTGGTCACGTGACCGGAAGTGACCTACTTAGGGGATTAGTGGTGACGTCACGTGACCTAGTTAGCCAATCAGAGGCCTCCATTTGGTCACGTGACCGGAAGTGACCTACTTAGGGGATTAGCGGTGCATTCTGGGTAACCCTGCAGCCAATCAGAGGCCTCCATTGGGTGACCGGAAGTGACCTACTTAGGGGATGGTGCATTCTGGGTAACCTACTGACCTACTTAGGGGACCGGAAGTGACGTCATATGACCTAATTTAGGATCACGTGATCGGAAGTGACCTGATGAGTCACGTGACCGGAAGTGACGTCACACGACTTAATGGCCAATCGGAAGCGACCTGATTGATCACGTGACCGGAAGAAGAAGAAGTTTTTTTTTTGTTTAGGATCCCGTGACTGGAAGCGACGTCGTCACATGAGTGACGCTTTAAGAGACTGCGCGACTTACTAGTAAAAGAAGCCGTATGATAATAAAAACACAACAATATTTTCTTTTAATTTTTTTTATTTTTTTTTTTCAATCTTGATAAACACTCTATTTTTGAAAAGATGCACACGCTTATTTTATTTTTTTTTTTTTTCATATCTCTAAAGGACTCGTTGTCACACCGTCAGAATGCACGCGACGCTTATAATACAAGTAGCGCACGCCGTCTTTCTCTATGGTGTAGGTGACCATTTTGTTTCGCACCACTTTGAAATTTCTATTTACAGCAATGAGAGTTTTTCGTTGGCGAAGAACATCCAAGAAGGCGTCTGGTTCCTGGGGGTTTTGTTTCTTCTGTACGCCTTTTGCACTCCATTTTTTGGATTTTCTTTCACCGGTGTCGCTGACTCGATCGTAGCAAATGTAAGTCTTAGGGTTGAGACTTAGGATCCCGTCACCTTCCCACTCCGCTTTCATGAGCCCCGAAGTTCTCAGATCGTGAAGGTACCGTCTCTCACAACATCCGCCGGGCGGCGCACACCATTCTCGCACTCTTTCCGTTTTTGTCTTCACGAAAAGCTCTAAGTGCTCGTCGCACACCGCTGTCGGAAGCCACTTTCGTTTCTCTCTGAAGTACGTCTCTCTCAGGCGAGGTTTCACTAGGTCATCCAACGTGGCACCGCTGAGAGCCATGTAAAGACTGTCGGTGTCCATTTGACAAAGGGCATAATCGCGCCGATCGACGAATCTATCCAAGAAGTCGTATGTGAACTCTAACATTTTCAACTTCGCGTACTGGTATACCATGAACCCTATCTGAATAGGGAGGTTGTTCTTGACCGTTTTCGGTTGTAGTTCGACTTCAAACAGATCGGAAGTCAACTCGGACGCCTTTTTGAAGCGCCACGAATTGGCCAATAGTTCGAACTTCCGACTGTCAGTGTATCTCACCGCCGTGTGTTTTTCTTTGTTGCAGATTGTTTTACCGTACGTAGCGTTTCCCATTAACTTGTAACAGTCTGACAGAATTTTCTCGTTCTCGTTCACGTCGCCACGTCTTCGCGCCGCCGTCACTTCGTCCGCGAAACCGGCAAAGGAGCGTTTAGGTAGGTATTCTACCACCAGCTGCACTTTGGTGACTATCAAACCGTGCTCTAAATACCACTTGAGAAGCGGCGTTCCCAAGAGAATATTTTTTCCGTGGTAACTCCCTATCAGACATCTCTGAGGCGTGCTCAACAGCTTTTCTTCCTGCGCAAAGTCTGACATGTGAGGGCCTATGTCCGATTTTGAAACGGTCGCGTTCTTGAAAACGGGGGTCATTTCTTCGAAGTACTCTCGTAGGTGAGGCGGCGTAGTGATGTCCACTTGAACTAAACCGAACATTTTCTCCTCTTTCACAGCGGAAAGGATGTCGCTCTCGCTCATCGCGTTTCGAGACACTTTCAAAGCGTCAACCTTCCAGCGTTGTTGGGAGGCCTTGACCCGCTCATCTCGACGCTTCATCTCTCGCCATTCGCACTCCCACACGACGACCAGCTTGTAACCTAACGCTTTCAAGTAAGCGCTTACTCTGGTCGTTCTGTCGCGTCTCTCCTCTCTCAGTGAAGCGCACTGATATCGGTGCGACGGTATGCACTCGTGAGCGTGGAACCAACACCCGTGAAACTGGAAAACCGTATTAGAGGCCGCGTGAAATCCGTCCACGCGAATTCTCCGACAGCCTACCGCCATCTCGCCGCCGTTCAGAGCGTGGCGCAGTTTCACGTCGCGGTCGTGCTCTACGAAGCGTAACCACTCCAAAGCGCTGTGAGAGTTTCTTTGCCTGATTTCGGGCTTGAACTCGGTCTCGGGCCGTCTCACCGCGTAATAGCCCGTGCAGTGCGCTTCGCTCATGCAGCGCAAGTACAGAGAGTTAGCGTCTAGTCCTAGGATGTGTTGGCACGGTCTCGCTTCTTCGCCGTACTTGTGCTCCCTTATCCGCGTGGTGCCCTTCTCGTGAAATCTATGGAAGATGATGGAAGGACCGCCGACTAGATTCTCTTTGATCAGAGCGTGGAGGACGGCGTCGAACTGGGGAAACGTTGTGAACGCGTCTTCTAGGTTTTGGAAGAGGAAGCGTAAAGTCAAACCGGCGAGAGAAACTCCGTCTTTCAACATGTCGATGCCGCGATCTTGGAAAAATTTAGCGTGATTTTTCAGAGCTTCTATGAAAGGTTTCACGTCTTTGTTGTTGTAGTGGATCAAGTAGTCTTCCATAGTTTGCATCTTCTCGTCGGACCAAACTTTCTGACATGCGGCGTAGTCGGATTCGGACATTTTGACGCCCGTCAGCTCGCTGTCGAAAGCCGATCTCGGCGGCAGCGTTCTGTTTGCCAGTTTCCTGGTAGACGTCATCCATTCGTAAGGAAAGTGACCTTTCTCTTCGTTCCTGGTGAAAGCTCGCAAATAGGTCGCGTAGTTGTAACCGGGTGCCAAATAGTTGACTACGTCCAAGAAAACCGTGTGCTGTGTGTAAACCGCCAAGTATTGATTGCTTCTCTTTATGACGCTGAATTCTTGGTTTCTTCGGTCTCCGGAGGCGAAGAACGAGTGAAGGCGTATTTTGATCAGGTTCAAGTCGTAACGCCCCGAGTTGAAGCCCACCACTGGAGCTTGACGGATGTATCTCAGAAGACGCTTCTTCAGTTGAACTAACGGGTGTCTGGTCTGAGCCGCAGCGAAGCCGCCTGGAGAAGGGGTGGTGAACGTCGCCTCCTCCAGCAGGAGAGCTTCACCTATCGCCGCATCTAACTTCGCTAACGTCGGTCGGTAAAGTTCTAGCACAGCTTCCCCGATCGCTTTGGCGTTCTCGTTTATGTGATTTAAAACTCGGTCCAACAAGGGGTCGGAATCTGCGTCGGACGCTCTGACGAAGCAGACGGGCCCCTCCCACCCCGGAAAGTCGGATGCGACGCTAGCCGACAAAGGGACGTGATCCCACAGCAGGGACACGTGCTCCGTCGACGGTTCTTTGCACGGTCTGAAGAAAGCCTCGAAATCGAAGGCGATCTTGTAAGGGTAGATTCCGGAATGTCCGTCGGGGGGAAAAATGGAGAAGTCTGCTAGCGCTTCGAAAATCGTTCTCGAATTTTGGTAGATGCCACCTACGTAGCGCAACTTGACTTGTCGGCAAGAGGAAAGCTGGTTCCTGTGTCTCTTCAGCAAGAACTCGGTGGTGAACGCCGCCTTACACTTGCAACATTCGTATATGCCCGCGTACGCGTTGAAGTCCGTGACGAGAGAGACGTGCAAACCGCCTTTCGCCGTCAGGTGTAGGTTGACTTTACCTCGGGCGGCCACAGTTCTGGAAGGCGGTCTGATCAGAGTAACGCGTCTTCTCAACTTCCGCCCCGGCACTTGACGCGACGCGGTGTAAACCGCTATTTGTACGTCAAACAAGTTCTCTAACGCGGGTAAGTCGCGGATGTTCAGACCCTGAAAGGATTCAGGTGTGGCAGCGGGACAGAACTGACGTAACAAATCTGAAGCGCGCTTGCTGGTGTTGTATAAGTGAAAGGAAATGCAGCGGAAGATGCAGAGGTTGTCCTTGTTGGGAAAATCTAACACGCCGCTTCTCTTTCCAACTCGACCGGCCTGAGTGATCCTACCGCCTATGGGGAATTCCCCCGGTCCCATGTAAACGCAGATGTTCAAATTGGTAGGAAAAAGAACGTGCCACTTGGTGTCAGCGTCGCAAAGTTTCCGTACCTCCTCGCAAGCGACGGTGTTTTGCATCTTTGAGAGGAGCTCTTCCAAAGTTTCTGAATTAGTTACAGTAGGGAGCGGTTGTATGAGAGTTGCGTTGTTCTGGGAGGCGTGGAAGTAGCGCAGTTTGCTCTTGTCTTCTCTGTGTTGTAACAGTAAGCCTACCGAGAAACCCACTTTGTATCTGAATCTTTGTGTCAAGTGAATGCGACGCATAGTATCTACAGCGTCACTCAACTCGCCGGTTGGTAGCCTGAAGTTTGTTACACTCACGCGAGTCCCGTGCATCCTGACGCCCGTTTGTATCGCAGGCCAATTCGCCGTGAACGTTTCCTCCCCGTTCGGTACAGCACATATGCGCGGAGGGACGGTCACCCCGTCCAGAGATTCGCGTCGACAAGCGCTCTTTCGGCAATCCCCTTCGCCGCATAGAGGGCAAAACTTAGCTACTACTCTACAATTTTCTACGTGTCTCTCGTGGTTGTACGCTCTTTTAAACATTTTGAAACACTTTTCGCATACGTACTGTGTCATGTTTTTTTTTCACTCGGTTACCAACTACTTAGCCGTCTAACTATCTATCTAATCTATCTAGCCATCTATCAATCTGTCGTCTATGTAACTATCTTTCTGTCTGCTGTCTGTGTATCCGTCTGTCTGTCTGTCTGTCTGTCTGTCTCATACAGCGTACGTCAAACGCTGTGTGTGTGTGTGTGTGTGCGCGCGTGAGCGTTGAGCGTCTCTCATTCCGAATCTATGCCGAGATATTTCAGAATGATCTCTGTTTTGTCATCCAACTCTTTGAGCGCTCTGGCGGACAGCGTCACCCCCTGCTGTGTGGGTTTTTTGTCAGGACCTTCGTACTTGCGCACGTGGACGAGGTTCTTACCGCTGTAGTAGCTCACAGCTGCGTACACTTCGCCCGCCTCATCCAGCACTGCGAACCAGGGGGTGTGATTAGGTTTTCCTTGCGCGGCCGCTGTGTCGCGTATGCGCACCACTGCGCGGATATCGGCGATGCGTGCTATGAGCTCGCGCAGCGCGTCGGCCGTGAAGTGCACTCGCTTGCTTCTGGTCAGAGACGCCTCTTTCACCTGGCCGTCTTTTGTGTAGCGCGGCCTCCTAGACAGTCTAGCCACGTCCTCCCAGATCTCCAGCGTCAAAGCTCCGTCTAAGCAGAACTCTAACCCGAGTGTTTTCTCTGCTTCTTCTCGTCCATCTCCTTCTTTTTCTTGTATTTTTCTCTTCTTAGTGGGCCTTGTTGTTCTGGAACTCACCTTAGAACGTTTCACACCCGCAGGATGAGTAACACCATCAGCGTGAGCTGAATCAGCAGCAGAACCGATAGCAGGAGCAGCGTCAGCGCTGGTGGTATCGGAGGTCTCGTTGTTGGAACAGCGCAGCCACACGCCGTCCGTGCTGTGTGTAGCGGTAGAAGATGAAGCGCCGCCGCCGCCCTCGTAAGGTGGCGGTGAGGGCAGTCGCCACGGACCGGACGGGGGGGCGCTAGCAGTGGAGGAAGTGAGGTCGAAAGGTCGAAGAGGGAAGCCGAAAAACGTACCGCTCACCCCTTGCCCTTCGGGTTCTTCGTACGCCTCGTCGTCAGCGTCGTTCTCTGTCTCACCCTGTTGCTGCTCCTCCTCCTCCTCTTCTTCTCGGTTCAGGGGCTGAGTGTCCGAATAGCTGTAACTCTCAGCGCGAGCGGCGTCGAGGGCGTCCGTCGATGTAGTGGTGGAGGAGAGGGGCTGTGCAACGTGCGGCAGGTCATCAAAGTCATCAACAGTAGTGGGGAGGTAAAAACCCGGTTGCCAGTACTGCGCTGTGCCAGGAGCGTTGTCGTCAGTAGTAGTAGCAGTAGCAGCAAGTGCAGCAGAAGCAGCCGCAGCAGGCGCAGCCGCAGCAGACGCAACAGTAGCAGGCGCAGCAGCAGCCTCAGCAGGCGCAGCCGTAGCAAGCGCAGCAGTAGCAGGCGCAGCAGCAGCAGCAGCAGCAGCAGCAGCGGCAGGCGGGACGGCGGTAGCAGCGGCAGCGCGCTTAGCAGCAACGTGTACCGTCGCGAGTGTAACAACGTCGCTAGCACGACGACTGCTACCAGTAGTACTACTAGTACTACTACCACTACTACTACTACTGCTACTACTAGTGCTACTGCTACTACTACTACTACTACTACTACTGCCGCGAGCGCTCGCTACAGCAGGAGGGTGATAAGACCAACCGGCTGCGGCGGTAGTCTCATGTTCAGTAGCAAGAGCAGGCACTGACGCTAAACGAACGCTGTTCCGCGTAGTCTTCTTGTTCTTGAACGCCGCTAGCTGTTGTCTTTTGCTCATGGTGGTGACTGTAGAGAGCAGCAAAAAAGAATGAGTGAGTGAATGGAGGTTTCCAAGCCCCTTATATACGCCTTCTCGCTTCTAGAGCTAAGCTACTTACCGACCCTGTTCAGCTGCCGCCGGCTGGCCGGCGGCCATTCACAAAGAGAAACAAAAAGACATAAGGCATGACGTTTTCAGCTGGATCCCTTTCCTCCCCCCTCTTTTGAGAGATCGACTGTGATGATGAGCTAAGCCGCTTACCACCCTGTTCAGCAATTCAACGCGCATTAGCTGTATAAAGGGTTAAGCGGTTGCTGCCTGCCGTCGACTGACCGGCGGCGGCCATTCACAAAGACATAAGGTATGACGTTTTCAGCTGGATCCCTTTTTGAGGGATCCACTGTGGTGAGCTAAGCCGCTTACCACCCTGTTCAGCCATTCAGCGCGCGTTAGCTGTATAAAGGATTAACGGTAACGGTGATGAGCTTACAGTGTGTATACAAAAAAAAACTACAGGAGGCGTGTGGCGTGAAGCAGGACCCCCCTAAGACGAACGTGTCTGTCTGTGAGTAGAGGCGTGTGCATGTGGTGAGCGACTTAAGTGTAAGACAAAAATCGCCACCTCCTGCCGTGGTGAGTAGACCGGGCCGGCCAGGCGGGCGGGCGGCCGGCTAGTTCAATAGGGAGGGGTGACAGCTGCCTAAGGCTGTGCATGAAAAAAAATCCGATTTTCACCTGACCTCTGACGTTTGTTACAATGAATGTCAGAGGGAGGGAGACGTCCTCGGGTAGGGGGTAGGAGGTATTAAGGCTATGAGTGAGGAAAAAACACCGTTTTCAGCTGGTCTCCACGGATAGCGATGCCACACCCCCTCGTCATCTAAGCTCTTAAGGAGCGGAGCGGCTGAAAAAAGCGTCATGCGGACAGGGTGCTAGACAGCTGGAGCGCTGTTGGAAATGGGATTAAACTCCCTCTGTATAAAAAGCTCTCATTTCTGTTGGAAAAAAAACATATCACCTCTGACCCCAGTAACGGCTACTACCACCACCACCGCCACCACCACCACCGCCGCCACCGCCGCCGCCGCCGCCGCCGCCACCGCTGCCGCCGCCGCCAAGACGAGACGAGATGGCTCAAGCTATTCCACTTTCAAGCTCGCCTTCACCGCCCGGTGCGCCTGAAAAAAAGTTAATGCGGCTTGACGACGTGAGACGCGGCGCGAGGCAGCAGACCGATGATGGGGAGACCCGACAGGTAGGACAGCGGCGGTTAGCCTATAGCGACGCCTTGCTTCGTCAACTAGGTAAAGAGTTGAGCGGCTGTTGGAGAGAGTTGGGCAGTAGCTTAAAAGTCAGCGCCGCCCGTATGGATGCTCTAGTAGAGCGCAGTGTCAAGACACCGGAGGAGCTGTGTACGGCGATGTTCCGAGTGTGGTGGGGTGAAACCCCGCATCGTCATAGATGGGGCGAGCTCGGTCGCGTCTTCACCCGCATAAGACGCATGGAACTGTTGGCTCAGTGGATGGCCCTTCTCCACAGACAGGGGTTGGATTTCGAAAACCCCGACTCGCGCGCGATGCATAAGCACTTGGGCACCCTCGGCAGACGTCTGGGTAGCAGGTGGAAAGAGGTGGGGGACCATTTAAAATTGTCGCCTGAGAGGTTAGATAAGATCGCTGAAGAATGCGAATACGGAGGAAGTCCCGCTGAGTGGGCCTTCCGAGTGTTGAAAATGTGGCAAGATGAAGCTGACGGCGCCGGCGGTACGCCTTTTGAACTCCTTCGAGTGTTGACTGAGGACATGGGAAAGTTTGGCCTCGGCATCGCGATATTACTTGACTTTATCAAGCAAGAAACAACGAGAACGACGGACATGTGAATTGTTGTGTTTTATTTTCATACGTCTTCTTTATTAGTAAGTAAAAAAAAAAATATCATAACAATTAAGACGCGCGATCTCTTAAAGTGTCACTTCCTCCAGTCGCAGCTGATCGCCTCATCGCAGCACGTGATAAACAAAAAAAAAACGAAGAGACACGCTTCTTCCTCTCGAGAGGAAGAAGCGTGTCTCTCGATTGAAATCTTTTTCTTTTCTTTTTTTCTTAAAAGAGACAAACGCCCCTTAGAGTGCTCCCCCACCCCCCTAGAGTGCCCCCCTCCCCCCTCCCCCCCCTCCCCCCCACCACCCGCCCCATGCATCCTAAAAGCGCCCCCCTCCCCATGCATCTTAAAGAGGCCCCCCTCCCCCCCTCCCCTCCCCTCCCCCCCTTATACACTCTAAAGAACGCTTCTACCTAGTTCAATAAGTCACTTCCAGTCGCTCGTAAAACAATAAAAAATGAAAAAAAATGAAAAAAAAACTTATATCGTAGTGTTTTTTATTAGTTTACCGAAAAAAAATAAGAGACTCGCCTCCTCCTCCAAAAAAAAAGATATCACATTTTAAAGCCCGTGACCCCTTAAAGACGCTCATCTCTTCATTAAGTCGCGTGACGTCACTTCTTCTTCTTCTTCTTCTTCTTCTTCTTCTTCTTCTTCTTCTTCTTCCGGTCACGTGATCAATCAGGTCACTTCCGGTCACGTGATCCTCAATGAGGTCACTTCCGGTTGGCCATTAGGTCATGTGACGTCACTTCCGGTCCCCTAAGTAGGTCAGTAGGTTACCCAGAATGCACCATCCCCTAAGTAGGTCACTTCCGGTCACCCAATGGAGGCCTCTGATTGGCTTCAGGGTTACCCAGAATGCACCGCTAATCCCCTAAGTAGGTCACTTCCGGTCACGTGACCAAATGGAGGCCTCTGATTGGCTAACTAGGTCACGTGACGTCACCACTAATCCCCTAAGTAGGTCACTTCCGGTCACGTGACCAAATGGAGGCCTCTGATTGGCTGCATGTCGATTGAGTAATAAACAGTACTTAACTATAGTCCCGTTCCGATACATACTATACTACTAACCCGATGTGGTGAGACTAGCATCCATTGGACTCGAGAGTGCAGATACTTTCGTAGGCAGTGGCAGCAGGAATTTGATTCATATTTCGAATCCTGGAGAGGAAGTCCGTTATCTGATGAAAGGTACTCCCGTGGGGCAGGTGATCGTTGCACAGGCAAGCACCAGTATACTCTCAGAAGATACCAAACCTAACCTTGAAGGGATGTTCGAACTGCGTCCGGAACTCCAGAAGTTGGTGGGCGATTCGAGCCTGGTGACGGGGGAACAGAAAGATCAGTTGAGACGGGTATTGATGGAGTATGATGCAGCCTTCGGGGAACCCACTGGTTTGGGGCGAACTGATATGGTGCTACATTATATTAATACAGATGAGGCTGTACCTTTCAAAATCCCTTATAGACGCCTCCCAGCACTAGCCCCTGGTCCAGTCCTGTTCAGATGGTAACTAAGAAAGACGGCACAATTCGCTTCTGTATCAATTATCGGAAATTGAATGGTTGCACAAAGAAAAACTCCTATCCTCTTCCTCGTATAGATGAGACTATTGATTCCCTGGGAGGAAACCAATGGTTCTGTATGCAGGATTTACAATCCGGATATTGGCAGGTTGGAATGAAGGAGGAGGAGCCATGTCGGTCTTTTCCAGTACAATGTGATGCCGTTCGGGTTGTGTAACGCCCCTGCAACATTCGAAGCCATGATGGAATCTCTGTTGAGTGATCTGTTATGGAAGGAGTGTTTGGTGTACCTGGACGACGTAATTGTATTCGGGAAAACCTTCGATTCGTGCCTGGCTACTCTAGTCAAAATTTTCGAGAGGTTGATAACCAATGGTTTGAAATTGAAACCAAAGAAGTGTCACCTATTTAGGACTTCAATTAACTATCTCGGTCGGATAATATCCACTGAGGGCGTTAAGGCGGATCCTGAGAAACTAGATGTTGTGGGAAAAGCCGGAAGGTCCTAAAGACATACGGTCCTTTCTTGGCTTCTGTAGCTACTACAGAGACTTCCTACCGGGGTATGCCAGAATAGCTCAGCCTATGCAGGCTCTAGCTCACTGGACTCCGGGTAGAAGGAAGGAGCCTTTCCCATGGGGTCCTGAACAAGATCTAGCATTCGAAGCCGTGAAGAACCTATTTCGAACCACCCCAGTTTTGAAGTATCCAACAGCTGATGGACATTTCATACTGGACACTGACGCCAGTAACGACAGTATAGGTGCTGCTCTATCCCAGATTCAGGAGGGGATAGAAGTGCCACTGGCTTTCGCTAGTAATACCCTCAATAAGGCCCAGAGGAATTACTGTACTACTAAGCGCGAATTGTTGGCGGTAGTAGTATATATGAAGAAGTTTAAGCACTTCCTGTGGGGAGGTGACTTTACTTTACGGACAGATCACTCCTCCTTAAGGTGGTTGCTAAACTTTAAGGAAGCAGAAGGAATGATCGGTCGATGGCTGACCCATTTGTCCGAGTTCGGGTTGGAAAATAGCCAAATCCAACATAGAGCAGGGAGCAAGCATATCAATGCTGACGCCCTTTCGAGAAGACCCATACGGAAATGTTCTAGAATGGATTGCGATGATTGTGGAGCCCATAATGCTGTAATAGCTGGAGATTGAATGCCGTATGATGTAGGACATTCAAAAGCAATGGAATGGTCCACGGAAACTATCAGGCAATTCCAGAAGGGTGATACTGTCATAGCAAGACTAATAGAACAGGTCTCCAGTGGTGTCCAACCACAAAGACCAACAATTTTGATTGAGAACCGGGAAATGAGACAACTTCTTGCTCAATGGTCTGAGCTAACTGTTGTTGACAGTATCTTATGTAGGTGGAAGATAACACCATACAAGACCAAACTTCGACAAATCGTGATACCCACTGCTATGTGAAGGGATATCATGTATTTCATACACGGGCACCAGACCAGTGGACATTTTGGAAAGAAGCCCTCCCTTGCGCGACTGTCCAGGAGGTATTACTGGCCCGGCATGAGTAAAGATCTGCTAAGGTGGATCTCTACTTGTCCGGATTGTTGTCTGAATAAACCAGGTGAAGGCCTGGGGAAATTACCACTAACTCAAGAACTGTGGGGAGTTAGATTTGCACGCATAGCGATTGATATCATCAGTGGCCTCAAAACCACTCCTGATGGAAACACGTGCATGATGGTGATCTCTGACTACTATTCGAAGTACACTAGAGTGTTCCCTCTAAAGGATCATAAAGCCCATACATGTGCCCGTGCATTTGTAAAAGGCTGGGTGCTTCATCTAGGCGTGCCCTTGATGTTGCACAGTGATCAAGGCAGAGAATTCGAATCCGAGTTATGGGCAGCAATGTGCCATAACCTTGCTATATGCAAAACAAGAACGAATCCGTACAGGCCTCAGTCTGATGGTCAGGTAGAAAGGTTCAACAGAACCTTGATACAAGTCCTGAAGCCTCTGGTCAACAGTCAGATGGATGATTGGGACGAACAATGCGAGTTTGTGGTACATGCTTATAACAGTACGGTGCATGCTTCCACCGGTTGTTCCCCCAATCTATTAGTGTTCGGAGAGGACTTGATTTTGCCTGCTGACTTGGTGTTTGGCGTAGCTGGGATAAACGCTGAAATACCATGTCGGGTGATGTTTGTAGAGGCATTGAGGGATCAATTCAGGTCCGCATACGAGATGGTTTGATGTGAGCTAAGCAAATCTGCATCATGGCAACAGGTGGGCTATGACATAGGTTTGAAACTTAGGTCCTTTCGAATAGGGGATGAAGTAGTTAGGCTACATGACCCCCTACAGCAGCTGAAATTGTCACCCAACTGGGATGGTCCATTTACTGTGGTTCGGATTGTTTCAGAATCTACAGTGGTGATCAAATCCATGTTGGGGGCCTGTATAAATCCAATGTAGCCCGTCTACGTCGGTGGCATGGTGATGTTTCGGCGCATTCGAAGTCAGGGGAGCATTGGAAGTCAAGTGACACTCAGCGGAGAGCGACCACCCCGGAACGACGTGGTCCTGGTAGACCTAGGAAACTAGTTATACCCTCAGATGAAGGAAAATCAATGCCCCCTGGTATTGGTAAAGTGAAGAGGAGCCGAGGTAGGCCTAAAAAAGAATTTACCAATGAAAACAGTTCGAGCTTCTGGTAAGAAGGATAAAAAATGTATAAAAAAAGTCTCGGCAAATGAAGGTCTGAAGGGGAGGAGGGCTGTCCAATTGACTACTGGACATCCTGTCGAATCTTCCCAGATGACCAGGTCTAAAGAACCCAAGGTAGGGTTAAGGCGCAGTCCACAGTTTGGCCAAGGGACTGCTGTGACCTAATTTGTATACACAACATGAAGCTTCGATCCCATGATGGTAGTACAGACCTAATTGCTGTCGAGTGATCAGAACTAGGGCAGGTGCTGGTTGTATGAATGTCCCCGAGGGTGGCAGACGGATCTATCCGGCGGGTATTCTTACGCTACCCTTAATGACATTTGCCTACACTCCTGAAGAATTCATAACTAGTGACACCCATGGTTCTGTGGAACTGACTCAATAAGGATTACACTCCGGTGAGCTACCCGTTCGATCAGTGGCGGGAAACGCGAGTGTCTACCGCTGCGTTATCCGTTAGAAAAGGGCTATCCGGTGAGGCGTGGACGCTGATTGGTTGACCTTTGCTCCCGCGGCGGGCGTGACGGCGCGAGACAAGAAGGGCAGCCGCCATATTGGAACAGCGCCAAGAAGACGCGCGGACGCTGCAGGGTAAAGAGGAGGATAAAAGGGGTCTTGGTACCAACAAAAGTCTTCCGAACCACATCATAACACGTCCAAACCTGGTTAGTTCCCGCGGAGCTTTGTTCTCCGCAACATCTTCGACTTAAACTTCGTTTTCATAGAAAACATTCAACTTCGATGGAGGAGCAGTACACCCCCGGTGAGGGCCTCCAGTCCGACGACCTGGATCTATTTGGGGACGTGGAAGATGGCCAGTTCGACAGCGTACAGGAATCAGATTATGAATCTGCCTCCGAATCAGCAGGGAGTACGGTCACCGTCCGAGTGGCGGGGATCGGCACCTATTCGACGGCTGAGCAGGATGCTGTGGCCATGCCACCTCCAGCGACAGTCAACATGGGGCCGTTGCCGTGGCGCAATACCCCAAAGCGAGTGGCTTCGAAGGATATCGATAACTCCACATCCACCCGGCTTAACGCGGCAGGCGATCTGGAGGAGGACGACATGCCGGAACTGGAGGAGGTGGGTCAAAAGATGCCTATTCATTCAGTCTAAGACGAGGAAATGGAGGATTACGTGCGTAAATCATTAGCTAGACAGCAGCTGATGGAGGTGCTGGAATGTGATCCGCCATTCGATACTTCGCTGCAGCTTCATCCCACACTCATGGCGATGATGTTGGATAGGCTGGGGAGTGAGGGCTTTTATCGCTACGACCCTACCTGGTTAGACAGTTACGGAGGAGCGATTCGAGGAGCTTACAAAAATGGAGTCTTCAGTGACATTCTGTTAGAATGTGGTACGAACTTTAGAAACCTCCAGCGAGCCAAACTAGTGGAGGAACTGGTCCACTCAAGCGATGGGAGCACTAATAGTACAAAAGGGAAGAAAAAGAAACTCACCAAAACCAGAGGTAGTCGTAAAACTTCCCGTTCGAGTACCCCTCCAGCTACCCCATCCACATCCGAAGTATCCAAACCTGCCTCAGCCCAGTTCGAACCTCTTCCTAAGACTCCGGAACCTTTACCGGTCCCCTTCGACAAGCCTTCAGCTATCGTTGAGTTAACACCTATGGAAGTTACCTCCGATACTCCAGAGTCAGTTGAGCAGGAAGCTCGGTTCGCTCAGGTGGTGAGAGAGTCCGATGAACTCCGGGCAGCCAATGAACATTTGTGGCAAAGCCTAGAAGCTATGCAAGCTACCCCTAGGGCTCCACTCACCCGAGCTCAATCCAGGAAGAACCCCAACCCGCAGTAGAAGGGACGATCGGTGTCTGACGCTTCGGATGTGGAGGAGGTACCATTCGAACTTCCTAAGAGCCAGCGACGTAAGGTGAAAAAGGCTGAAGCACGACAGCCCTGTATCCCTCATGTCCTGCCTCCACAAACCACAGCGTTAAACATGTCTCCAACTGTGAGGTTGGTTGATGTGGTCTCCGGTAAGGCTTCCACCCCTTCGACGCCTCCTAGGGCACCAACTAAGACGCCTTCGACGCCACCAAGGACACCGTCCAAGACTCCTGTGCAGGTTCCCATACCTGCATCCCCATCCACGTCCTCAGAATCAGGACATTCGAATACACCACCTGTGGTTGCTTCTCCCCCTCCGGCTGCTGGAGCGACCGCCTCAGTAGATGTTCCTAACTCTCGGGCAGAAGAAATGGTCTGGCGCAATGCTTCCGGGGGCTTCAAAATATTTAGGCCCGAGTGTATGGAGCATTGCAAACGGTCCAGGGACATGTACTCCTGCCCTAAGGCAATGGACTTCGAGGATTTGTCCGACGACGAAGAATGGATCAGGTCTAACTCACCTAGCACATTCGGATGGGCGGAAAATTGGTGCGGTCGGCTTCAGGATCGAAAACAGTTCCCCGAGTCCTACTACAACCACGAGGGACGCCCCAAGATTCGATGGGCTATGGCCCGGTACAAAGCAGGGGTAAGGGAGGATTGTCCTTTCGATTCCTGTCGTCATTATTACCAGCACAAGAACCGTTCCATGCCCACTCGTCTTTGATTCATGCGGCACCTGGTCGAGTGCCACATGCACCATGGGGCGCAGTACATCTGCGCTGACACCGGCAAGTCCAATAAGAAGTGTACGGGGCCGTGGACCCTCCGAAGGGGTCGTATGAACGAGCACCTAATACTATGTCATGGCCAAGCCATGATGTTAGCAAGAAAGAACGTGGGGGACCTCCATGCACAACTGGTGGCGGGCCTGGACAAAGTGAAGTTCGAGAACATCACCATCGAAACCCCACAGTTTGGGAACTGTTGGACCTAGGTAGCGCCTTGTATCAGGAGGTGTACGACTGGAGAGCTGCCAACCCCCTCACGGGGAAACGAAGTGAGATCAACAGGAGTCCGGCCACTTCCGAACCTGACTGTAAGAAAGTCAGGTCAGAAGCTTCGGCCCCAAGAGCTCCAACTGCAGCACGAGGGCGAGCGACAACGATTGAGCACCGGTCCCCACTCCAGGACCTACGTCCTGACTATGGTCCGGACTTTTCGGCCCCAAAAGGTCGTTCGCAACTACAAACCCTTCGTCCCCTGACTCCTGGTAACCTGGCTAGCAGGACCGAGTATCCTTCGATGGATCCTCCTGGTCCGGAAAGGCAGACTGAGAGAGATCCGTACAAGAACCTCCCTTCGGGTATCCCTGTAAAGGATGCCCTTCGTCAGCGGGACTCCCGAAACGTAGAGATGATGGACTCCAAGCACTTTGTCCTTCCTGGGAGAAGGACATGGTGGTCACTGCCACCATCAACACCCCCCAGGTGATGGAAAAGGCAAAGCCGGAGGTTAGCAGCTCTACAAGGACGGTGGGGCGTAAAACCCCTGCTACTACTTCGAGTTCGAAATCCGTGAAAACTGAGCCTGTGGTGGACCCAGTTCCGGTGACCACTTCGAACCCGGTCACTACCACACCAACTACGACTGCTAGAGGGGTGACAGCAGCAACTGTCGCTGCCTCAGTGGTTACCACCACTACCACCACAGCCACTGTGCCTTTCAGGCCCATCATGCATGAAGAACCAGCAGTCAGTCCGGAAAGGTGGTATGATTTAATGGTGAGTGGTGAAAACCTTGGTCCGAGTGTACGAATCCCAAGGGACTACTTCGAGCCTGTGAAGGCCCCTGATGCAGTAGTGCATAAGGACCTGTATGAACGATGGTTGCATGAGCACCAAGCCGCCATGCAGCAGTATGCCGCCTGGGTGGGGAGGGCATCCGCAGACTATGCCATAACCATGCAGGGTAAGGAAGTGGAGAGACTAAGACTGATATTCAAGAAGCAACAAATTGACGAGCAGGCGGAACCTGGTAAGGTGGCTGAACTCACCAAAAGACTTGAACATACGAAGAAAGAACTTACAACGGCCCGCGCCTTTCAAAAGGCCTCGGAGGACACTCTGGAAGATCAGGCCAAAACCATGAAGGCACTGAATGTCAAGTTCATCTGAGTGTTCGGAATCGGACTCACTCACTGGAGTGGATCTCTTGAGGAACTCCAGGATATTGTGAAGGACTTGTGAAGTGATTCGTATGTTTGTGTATTCAGTTGCGTTTTATGACTTGTGTATATGATGTTTCGATGATATCTTAAGAATCCGTTGTGTTCGTAATTACAAAACGTCCATGATTGGAATCATGATTCGAAAAGCATAAACCGGGTGTGAGATGCATAATTGATACTTATTGTCGTTTAAGAAATGTCTTCGTTGTCTAAAAAAAATAAAAAATGTGTTCATACTTTGAAAAGTATAAGTTATACTGTCTACTATGATTCGAACCAACAACTGTAAATAATGTTCGATACCCTCCTTTATCTCCAAAAATTTTCTTTTTGGACATAACAATTGGTATTTGGATCTCGAGAGTATATCTATTTTTAGGATAAAGAGTCATATATCATTTACCTCATGTGGGGGCATATATTACTACATTCCTTGGTTATAAGATTTGACTTCACACTTATGTTGGTTTCATGTATTCTGTAATTCCAATAGGTCACATAATTACCTCTCCAGGGACGGTTCGCCCATATAAATATTTTCAAACCACTTCTTCTGGGTCATTCCGTCCTAAAAAGTCACATAACGTGCATTTCTTACCTACCTTAAAATAATTTATAATCAATATTGTATCTCAACAAAACCATACGGAGCTGTGATCTCGGTAGTTAGGAATAGTGTAGGACATATATATTCACATATATATTCATATCTTTATTAAAGATGGATACTCACGTATCAATCTTGTCGTTATAGTGTTGGATCTATAAGATCCCTGTTATGTACATAGAGTTGTAAATGTTGTTTGGTGTAACAGGTCAAGCTAAATCTAGTTGTACTTTCCATGTGTTCGTACGGACCATAATTCGAACCTTCGAATTTACGCAAGTAATGTCATTATGTACACTGATATTATTCTCTTATGTTCGAGTCGTATATTATATCAGATGTATTGTACCCTTGTTATAATCTGGTGGGGGTGATGTAGGGGCACGAATAATACGTGTACATATAGGTCCGTGGAGTCAGAGCGGGAAGTGCCTCCATCGGACACTAGGTGGCAACACCTACGCCATGTCCTTTCGGTTATCCGGTAGCGGAGCCAGGCAGGGCACTCCAGACGGCGGGACTGAGGAGTGCCACGTCGACACTGCTTGGTCCGCGCTCAGGGTATATAAGAGGCCGAGGCTGGCTACCTCAGAGAGTTCGTCCCAGGACGAGCTCTGACCCACACCTTTCGTACCTTCGTTACCACTTTGATCGGGGCACCTACACCCCTCCCACACTCTGGCTCCTGCACCAGTCATGCTGGCTCAGGACCAGATCGTCCAGCGTTGCTGACTTCGAACTATTGATAGATTACTGTACATCTTTGAATGGTTAAAAACCAAGTGAACCGAGCAAAAACATTCGTGTTACCTTTAAGGCTGTGATCGAATAAACCTGTTGCATTCAAACCGAATTTGGAACCTGTGTTCGCGTGATACGCATACGAAACCCCTACATATATATAAGGGAATGGAGATTGAAAGGTTATTTCTTTATGGTTAAAGCCCTCTTGTCCTCCGAATACACCTTACTTTTTTCCAAGAAATATTAATTTAAGCATGTTCTAGTAGGCCAAGGTCAAGGTCCCTACATTCAATGTGGATGTGGGGTACTTTGTTACCTATGCGGGAGTAAAAATGTCTGTATGCGGTGTTAAAATGTCTGTATGCTGCATAAGGGGCAATTTATGCTACTCCCATAGCTCAGGAATTGAAGAGACTTATACGGACATGATGTGGAAAATAATATCCGTATCCGATAAGGAAAAACACTTTTTTTCTGTATGCGCATACGGGATCCCGTAAAGGATACGGGATTCTACTTTTTGGTAAAAAAATGTCAATATCCGATGAGGAAAAACACTTTTTGCCCGTATGGGTTGCCGGGACCCCCGTATGACACATACGGACACAAAAACCAATGGGGAAAAACGGCCTCCTGTACTATGGTTGATAAACATTTTTGGATCAACAATTCCATGTACATCTGTTTATTGGATTGCAAGAGTATATGCTTACCATTATAAGTTGAAGTGGAATTTTATTTAAAATCTGATTCCTTGTTAAATAATAGTATTAACAGTCATTATGCTCACATCAAGCATGTACCAAAATAGAAACTTGATGTCATATGAAATATAATACTTTCCTTTAGTTACACAGCTTTACACCATGTAATACTATGTAGTAAAAGAGTCTCGCTTAAAGCTCACTGTAATGAATATACTGCACTGGGAGAATCGGCTATTATCTCTATAGGGATAAGGGCCAGGCACCTTAAGTATGGGAAAACACATTTTCACAACAAACCATGTTAATCTGCTTCGAATATATTGTTCCCATATATTTAAGTGAATTAAAATACAATTACAAATGCAATTAAAACTTACCAAATATCCCAAGAATCAGTGATAGAGATGCCAATACTGCATTGAATACAGATAGTGTGATATTGTCTCTCAGCATCCCAATAGGAGATTCTTTCCACTTATTGAGAAAAAGTGTATTATTACCAGGTAAGCATTGAAGAGACCACTCTCCCCAATGTGGGTAGAAAACGAGCCGGCAATATAACTTTGCCCGGAGGATTGGGTTAATTGCTATTTCCTTGACCTTGCTTAGCATAACGGTAGAATAACCTATTTGACCATGAAAATTTGTAATAGAAGGATGAGCAAAGGGCCAATAGTTACGCAGCCCTTCCTGAAATATGAGTGTATTTCATGTGCAGCATAGAATGAATTATAACTTCAGAAATATTGGCAGTCTACACAATTGCTGTACAGATACATTCATAATAATGTGACATAAAAGAAAAACCAATAATTAGAAATATAATTATGTTTGAAAAAAGCAGTTGCTCCAGAGTTGGTTACACAAAAAATGGTAATATATATTCTTAGAACACCTACTTAATGGTCAGAGATTGCTAGAGTATAGCCTTTAGCATTCTTGGCATGACTTCTACCATGTAACAGCAGTAACCTAGGGCTCAATTCTCAAGGTTGTAGGACTCAGCCATTCCCCGTATGATTACCGTCTAGCTAAGCAACAGTAAGATCTTAAATCATATTAGAGTATGGTTCTTGTGTAACATTCCCAGTATTGTAGTATCACCTTTTATCTGGATGCAGTTGATGAAGAATCAACCAACCATGTTCTGTTTGGAAGAGTACAATGCATATATTTAAATATCTTACTCAAAAAGCTGAGACAAATGTGGATGGGGAGTAGTATAACCGTGACAATAACAGGGGTTCTAACAAGGTTCCGGACAGGTGACTTTAGTCACCTATGTGATCTGAACCAGGCTTACAGTGTGTTTAACCTGATACAAAGTAGGATCCAAGAGTTGCTAGTAATATACATCTCCACATAATAATATTCAGTTACAACCATAGTGTTGTAGTGATTCACCTTACTCCTCTCACCCTCATGCTGTGTGCAGGCGCTGCCTTGCCGTCCCTCTCCCAGACTTCCCAGGAATATCCCAATGTCACCGGGGACATGCCCCCTCCCCCCTGCAGAAGGTGGTGGTGTGGGCCTGGGACTCCCCGATTTGTACTCACTGAACCTTGACCACTGAAGTGTTTGTGACACTGTTGGCAGGTATATAAGGCTTGCCTGCCAGGGAACCTTTTAGTTCATTCCATGACTCTTGCTGCTGCAGGAGCGTAGAGTGGAAGGCAGCAGAGGATCCTAGATCCCTGCTCTAGGCCTACTATTGGTACTGGGCTCCCCACAGATTGGTTGCTCTTATATACATCTCCACCTCCTAGTGATTACTATGACAAGTCCTTTGCTCCAACCCTCCCAACTCCCACACTGGAGTTGGAACCTGGAGGTTCAGATTGAAGTATCATTGAATCTTTCTTTCACATAGAATATATTTAAGATATTTGAAAGAAGTTAGGGGAACCTTTTCTCAATGAGAAACAATCACTCTGTGGTCAAGGATCACTATCCAAGAGAATCCTAAAGTGTGAATTGCTATAGTATCAAATAATAGTGTAGGTAATGTTTTTTTTTCTAGGAGCTGTTGTCCAACCAGAGGTGCACATGTATATTAACCTGGATAATTCACCTGGATGATTCTGTATGAGGGATGCAATCATCATGGGGTGCAATTCAATACAACGCTGAACCATAGAGTCCTTTGATTCACCCGCTGTAATTCTATCCTGAAATGTTAATCAATGCTTAGCAGAATGAATCTTACCAACTTGAGAAATGAACCCCTGGTCCACATCTGCTTTGGTGAATTCATACAATGTGACATATATTGTTGCTTAGTGTGCTGAATAAGGTTAAAGTACACTTACCAGTTTTGTCTCATCATAACACAATACATGACAGAATTTAGCCTTCCTGAGATATTCATTGTTCAGAATATCTCCAGGGGGGAAGGGGCTCCAGTCTTCTACCATTGTTGTCAGTGAGTCAAGTCCTGTAGAGGGATTTGGTCGGTCTGCATCTCTCTCCAAGGTAGTATTAAAAGTTTCATCCCCACCTCCTAAAATAAAGCTCCATTACAAAATATATCAAGGGGAATATAACTATATTCACTGAAATATCGAGGTCATTTCAAAACCATGTCAGATATCTGTTTGTGTGCATCCTTTTAAACTTATGAATTGGTAGTGCTACGGCTGCAAATAATACTGTAAAGACAAACACTTATTGTCTTCGCAAACATAATTGGGTGATTTGTGTTGTTTACACAGCTGGGTAATTCAGTATTAGAATAGGATTACTCACCTGGCCTCAGCTCTTCCTGCCCATGTTCAGCTGCAAGAGCTGGTGCAAGCAGGAGGAGTACCACAGCCACACTATGGGAGAAGGCAGACACAGATTACACATATTGCTTGGAAACCAATTTAGCGAGGCAAATTCTATTAGAGGAAAGAGAAAACTGAAATTCTGAACAATATGACTCTCCCTAAAAACATAACCAACTTGACCTATTACATACTTATGATGTTCTACAGCAGTACACTGACTATCATCTCACCCCCCTAATAGTCCATGAGCTGAGCAATTTCTGAGTCTCACATGGGGGGAATAAACCAGACAATATATATTGGATTGGCATATGTGTGGGGAGCCCAAATCACTTTGCTAGACATCTGGATCACCCAGCTTTGCTTCGTAATCCTCTGAAATATGTCTAAATCACGTTTTTTGTCATGTTTTCCCATTTTCAGGTCTAGATTCCTTGATAAGTGTGTTAGAAGGCTAAAATCCAGTTTCAAAATGATGCTCTTGAAAAGGTCATTTTTAGAATGCCTTAGATTATGTTCATCTTATTTAGATTTAGTTAGAATTAATTGAATTAATTATGGTTATTAAAATGAAATAATCAGATAATTGATTTAGAATTAAATAATGCATGTATAGTTCTGTATAGCTTACTCATTATTACACCCAAATAGGTAGCTAGCATGCTATATAAATGATATAGCATCTTTTGTCATTGTGGAGGGGTTTACTACCGTAACAGTCTCTGTGAAAACTTTTTCGCCATGCAGGACATTCGGTCCGGCAGATCTTTTATTTCGCAGGACCGGCTTAATTTTTGCAGGCCCGGATACCCCAGAGCACTTTTCACCTTGTATAAAGCAAGAATTTACATTGAATAAATACAACTTTCTTGTATATTCTTATTGAGACATTATAATAAGTGCAATTTTCAGTAATATTATTGAAAATGTTTATGCAAAATGTTTTTCTCTCTAGAAACCTCAATAATGGTCCGATTTACAAGCCGTAAAAACTGGCATGGGGCCAGAGATCCAGCCAGTCATTTGGACTGGCAGTATGGCCAGTCCAGCCGGGCCAGCAGGCATTTAGCCGGCTATAGCCGGTGTCCGGCACGTTTTCACGGAGACTGCCATAAAACCTTGCATATAGGCCGCTGGTGCAGCGGATAGGATCAGCACAAAGTCTAGGTGTGGCTAGTACTTAAGTTAGGCTTATATGCAAAGTTTTAAGGTAACCATATGTGAGGTTTTAAGGAAACCATATGTGACACAATCGGAGAAAAGGGACCTTAATGCCAGGTAAACTAAGGTACCTTCTCCTATAGGCCACAGGGTGAGCCACCAGAATGTGAAGTTCCGTCCCAACGAAAGGGGCACTAAATTTTGAAGGTGGTTTCATATAGCTATTGCCCCTACCAATCTAAGAAAAAAAGTTCTCCGCGTAAAATTGCACCGTTTGCGTGTAGGGCAAGGTCAAAGGTCAAGGTCATTCAAAAATAGGGCTAGGCCAGAAAATTTACTTATTTTTGAACTGCTCTATTAATATCAACAGGGTGGGTCCAAAATTTTATGTCAAGGTAGGGTGATGTAAGACCTTTATCCATGAGAAATTAAAATGACCTTGGCCAAGGTCAAGGTCACTATTTTCAAGGTCAAATATTGAAAAATGGCCCAAAATAGCTATCATCCTTGGTTTCAATAGCTCTGGTGATCAGGAATATCACCATAAGTATGACCTATGTTGCTCAAATGATGAGGAGATGTCATAGGGACAATTTCTTCTTGAAATTCCCGAGAAATGGCTCCCGTTTCCATGGCAACCAGTACCTATTTCAATGTTTGATATAATAAATAGCTGCAATGAAAAAAACTCTTGACGACCTCTAGAGCTTAATTTGTATTAAATCATCTAGATATCTGGCATGGATATAGAACATGAAGACTGCCTTCTATTAATTTCTTAATATGACCTCTATCAAGGTCAAGGTCATAGGAGCAAGGTCAAATATAGGAATTTCTGTCTTTTTGGCCATGTTTGCTATATATAGACGTAATCCAGTAAGAGTACAATGATGTCTATGAGTATTATGTTTTGGGCATTGTGTTTTTGTATAGCCAATGGCCCCAATAAACATAGGCAAAAAGTTCTCCACTCAAGGTCTCTTGGGAATTACATCAATTATTCAAAAACTGAAAACAGACCTAGAAAAATCCTCCTAGAACCAAATCTACACGAAAAGTCACACCTTTTCAGGGTATTTTTCTATCTAATTTAGTAGTTTTTATGGGACAGGGCGCATTTACAGCTTATTTTCAGTTTTACATAAGAACCCAAATTCGAGATATGATTCCCACCATACTACAAGTAGTATCTTGGCTTATGATATCTCATATTAAAGATCTTGACACAAACTTTGATTATCAATTCCCCCCTAGATACCCCTTTCCACTTGCCTGGATGTCAAGATAGAATGATATAACACTTACATACAAGTTAAATTAAAATAACCTAGACTAATTTCAAGGCCACTCTTTTGAAGTCAAATGTTGAGAAAGAACTGACAAAAGCTGCCATAATGCTTTATTTCAGTAGCTTTAATGATTAGGAATATCACTCCCTTTTATGCTCAGTAGATGATAGGTTATATGGATTATCTCTGTATGAAATCTGTAAGAAATGGCAACTGTTTCCATGGTAAGGAGTAATAATTAATAAAATCGTAATATGTGTAATGGATTTTTTGCTTCCATGTAGTTATGATGCGTAGGATAGGACTTATTTCTCTCTATTTCTAAGATATAAATTTCCTTCTAATACACATCAGGCTGTGTCTCACGAGATTGGGCAGAAGAATATATATATTGGTGCTGTAAAAGTTAATATATAATTTACAGGATAAAACGAGGGAAATCCATGACTACATGTTTTGGTCAAGCCTACCCCTTGAGTACAATGTAAGCTATATCAAGAGAATTTTGAACATGACCCTGTGTGCGAAGAATTTGAATTTTCTATTTATCAATAATTTACACATAGATCTAATGGAAAATGACATTGGGTGAGGGGGGCACTGGCCTGTGTTAAGTGATTTTGAGCAGCAGCCTGTCATTTTGTTACAACTTGTTACAAGGGGAGGAGGGTGGGGGGAGTCAAATTAAGTGGCCAAAATTGTGTTTCATAAGAGGAGTGGGTATGTACAGATGTGCTGGATCAAATTTAGATATCTATTGTGCAAGGTTTAAGGAACCCGAGTTTGGGTTGATCCCATAAGCCATCCTGTCAATCTGATTATGGGGACTTATGTACTGTATCATAAAATCAAAAACTTGCATGTAAACCGCATCCTGACTCTGGGCCGATCCTATAAGCTCCAATGCTGATCTGACTTGCATACTATCCACAGCTTCTGTTCTTGCATTTACAGCAGCGATTTGTGGCCATATTTCAATATTTAACCTCGAGAAAACTGAATCACTTTGATCTTGGCCAAGGTCATATTAATTTCTCATGAACAAAGGTCTTATATAACGTGTATCTCTTCGGAGTTTTTCGAGAATAAAGTCATTGTTATTGTAATCTTGATGAGCCCTACCTTGTTGATGTTGAAAGAGCAGTTGCAATCAGAGAAGTATGCTTTCTGGTATAACTCTCCCTCTCTTTGACCTCATCATGCAAGTACATGACTTTGAGTGGAGAACTTTTGGCCTACGGTTCTTAGGGCCATTAGCTATACAAAAGCACAATGCCCGAAAAAAAATGCCCATGAATAACATTGAATACCACTGGATTACGTCTAAATGTAGCAAAAATGACCAAAAATGCAGAAATTCCTGTATTTGACCTTGCTCCTATGACCTTGACCTTAATCAAGGTCATATTAAGGAATTCATATAAGGCAGTCATCATGTTCTATATCCATGCCAGATATTTACATGATTCAATGCAAATTAAGCTCTAGGGATCACCATGAATAACGCTATTTGTCATATCGAACATTAAAAAAGTTATCTGTTGCCATGGAAACGGCAGCTATTTCTTAAGAATTTCAAGTTGAAATTGTCCCTATGACATCTCCTCATCATTTGAGCAGCATAGGTCATACTTATGACGATATTCCTGATCACCAGAGCTATTGAAACCAAGGATGATAGCTATTTTTGGCCATATTTCAATATTTGACCTTGAAAATAGTGACCTTGACCTTGGCCAAGGTAATTTTAATTTCTCATGGACAAAGGTCTTATACAACTCTATCTTGACATGTAAGTATAGCCCCTTCTTGTTAATATTGAAAGGGCAGTTCAAAGATGAGTATGTTTTCTGGCGTAACTCTCGTTTTGCTTTTTGAGTGACCTTGACCTTTGACCTCATCCTGCAAGAAAACTACATGACCTTGAGTGGAGAACTTTTTGCCTATGTTTATTGGGGCCATTGGCTATACAAAAACACAATGCCCAAAACATAATACTCATAGACATCATTGTACTCTTACTGGATTACGTCTATATATAGCAAACATGGCCAAAAAGACAGAAATTCCTATATTTGACCTTGCTTCTATGACCTTGACCTTGATAGAGGTCATATTAAGAAATTAATAGAAGGCAGTCTTCATGTTCTATATCCATGCCAGATATCTAGATGATTTGATACAAATTAAGCTCTAGAGGTCGTCAAGAGTTTTTTCTCATTGCAGCTGTTTATTATATCAAACATTGAAATAGGTACTGGTTGCCATGGAAACGGGAGCCATTTCTCGGGAATTTCAAGTAGAAATTGTCCCTATGACATCTCCTCATCATTTGAGCAGCATAGGTCATACTTATGGTGATATTCCTGATCACCAGAGCTATTGAAACCAAGGATGATAGCTATTTTGGGGCATTTTTCAATATTTGACCTTGAAAATAGTGACCTTGACCTTGGCCAAGGTCATTTTAATTTGTCATGGATAAAGGTCTTACATCACCCTACCTTGACATAAAATTTTGGACCCACCCTGTTGATATTAATAGAGCAGTTCAAAAATAAGTAAATTTTCTGGCCTAGCCCTATTTTTGAATGACCTTGACCTTTGACCTTGCCCTACGCGCAAACGGTGCAATTTTACGCGGAGAACTTTTTTTCTCAGATTGGTAGGGGCAATAGCTATATGAAACCACCTTCAAAATTTAGTGCCCCCTTCATTGGAACGGAACTTCATTTCTAATCGCTTTTTTGGGACCCACCCAATGGCCTACTAGTACATATGCCGTAAAACCTTGGGTATAAGGCTAATTCGCGTGTAAGCCGTTCGTGTACCGTCAATTTCATATGGGGCATCAGCTAACCTTTACCCATTTACCCTTGGTACTGGATCTCGTTCCCAGGAATCAGCACCGATCACCTACCCGGCTCTATAAGGCGGCCCATGATTGTGGCCCAGATTGTTGCCCAGCCTTGGACCAAGCCTGGGCCAGTCTTGGACAGCTAAATAAAGTCTTTAACGTTTTGCCAACATAAGGAGCCATAGAGAAACATTATTTACCATGTTTTCCTTACTGGGAGACACCTCTCGTTCCCCTCTTGTTACTTGTCCTTACCTGGGCTATGCCCTGACACTGCTCTATGTGGATTCCCAGAATAGCCTACACCTATGGGGTTTCTCTCCTGTGTGTGCCACTATCTGTGACTTTAAATTGTCTTCTTCTGTCATTATACATGTGTTCCTTTAAACCATTAAGTATGGTATGATAGCTTAATGCATCATACTCTTGCTCCTCACAGTGCATAAATTCAGCCATGGCAAGTAACTTGCCAGTGGTGCAGTCAGGCATCATGCTGACCATACAGGGTTGAGACAGTTCCGAAGGGTCGGCATGATGCACCAACAAATTACTAGCCAGGCCTGCATTCATGCATCATGACAACAAATGTCATCTTTTAGCAACATGCTGTCCTTAAAGGCTTAACCTACCTGCCATTGTAAATTGTTTCCAACATTGAGAATATATATGTGAGCTTTCTCTTCTGTCTAAGCTACCATGTGTCTCTTTAAGATACTCCCAGAAATGAGGAAACTCCGGCAGGTATAACTCACTCAAGATATCACCCAGTGATCTTACTGAGTTTCATTTGGAAACAATTGTCAATACATTATCATTTGTATAATTTCCTGATGTGTTCACATTCATCGCCTGCCCAAGTGTATCACCAGTTCTCCAAGAATTGGGATCTACCCCTGAGAGGTGCTACCACCTAGTGGATTAACGATGCAAACCAACTAAGCTAAGGCATAGGACTACGAGGCTGCCAGTTGTGGCAGTGTTATGAACTAACATATCAAGTACATTTTAAATATATTCCATGTTCCCAAACATCTTCCAAGATTCTTAATCTAAGCTGGACAACTGAGATGTCTAGCGAAGTGATTTGGGGTCCTCAGATATGTACCAATCCAAGATTTATTGTCTGGTTTGTTCCCCCAATATGAGACTGATATGCCATATATGTGCGTTGGGCTCAAGGTCTATAAGGCTGATTTATTAGATTACAGTAAAATCAGGTTATAAGAAGCACCTGTTTAACTCACTTTGCCTCCCCTATCAGCTGAGTCACTTTGGGAATTGTTAGAATTCTGTACCCTGCCTCCGCACTTAAAGGGCTAAGGTCAAGATTGATTGTCAACCAAGACCTCAGAGAGAGGCCCTAAGGATGTGGTCATTTTTTAAGAACAGGGGGGGGTTGGTGGATTTGGGGGGGACCAAAAAAATGTGGATCCCTTGAAGGGGGGGACCAAAAAAATTTGGACCCCTCTTGAGGGGGGGACAAAAAAAATTGCACCCCTTTTTAGTGAAAAAGCCCGTGTGTTACTACAGCTCAAAGGGGTCGGCTGCGCTCAATTTCAGCCGGGCTGAGGGGGGACCAAAAAAATTTTGACCCCTCCCATGGGGGGGACCAAAAAAATTTCAACCCGCTCTCGCGAAAATCCACTGCCCCCCCCCCTGTTGTAAAAAAATGACCACTCCCTAACTCTGTGGTACAAGAGGGTAGGGTGCTCACTCTGTATGCATGCTGGTAATATCAATGTTGAAAGATACTACATCTGACGCTTACTGCTCAAAACATGAGTCAGGATTTTTAAAAATTAATCTCTCTGGAGGGGGGGGGGGGGCAGAAATAATTGCACCACACTTGCTAGTGAGATGAGAGAAATTTTGGTGAGCTCGTGCCAAAATACACTGACCCGTCCGCGGTTAAAACATGACCAGTCCCTTATTAGCCAAACTCATAGAAATATAATGGTAGACACGCCATCAGGCCATACCTCAGCAGCAGTCGACATATATGTAAACGGAGTGGGTAATTCTGCCAATGCCTTGTTGAACTTGTAGGACTTCCCCTGCATGAACATTGATATTTGTCTAAACTTTATCTTTTGCTTAAAGTCACTCAAGTCAAGCTGCTTAAAGTGCATGTCATGTGGATGCCTTAATTTGTTGATGCACCAATGCAGCCCCGATGAGTAAATCGCTGATGCTGCACTGCACTGCATGAGTTCAGGGAGTTACGAGAACGGAAATGTCAGTAAATGTGTAGCCGGTATGGGCTTTGAGATTTCCGTTGAGTTTACTTAGATTTATGTTCCAAGAGATTTACTGACTTACAGAAATATTTGTAAATCCCAATATCATATTTACTGACCAGGTGTAAATCCAAGTAAATCCAAATGCCAGGAGTATGGCAGCTGGATGTAACGGGGGGGGGTGGACAAAGAGTAGGACCAGTCAATGGGGAGCACCTGAGACTGAGAGACTAAACAGGCAGGGGGACACATCTCCCACAGCTTTCCACCACCTCCTCAATCGGCCCAGCGGGAGGGGGAGGTGGGGCTAGAAGCCCTACATCTCCCACAGCTTTCCAGCTATCTTAAACTATCTTAATGCTATCTTAAACTATCTTAGACCATCTTAAAAGAATCACTACGCAAATAAAGATAGCACCACTAGTAGCAGAAAGTCCATTGTGGGATAGGCTTGTTATTAGTATGTAATAAGGGGGGGCTCTCCCAGGGGGGCCCTGTCCGCCAACCCCCGTTTTTATTATTTTATTTTAGATGAATATGTTGTCTCATCTGGATGGACTGCCCACATGATACTATGTCTCAATACAAACCAGGGCTGCCTTAGATTAAGACATTTCAAAATGTAACTGTTGCACTGTTAACGTTGTCTGTGCACCTGGGAGAGCTATCCCGTATTTGCACGGAGAAGGGGTGCCATATGCAAACTGGCTCCTGGCGGCCCTGTAGTGCCACAGAGACCGCCACACCTACCGCTACCTGCCCCTCCAGGGCGTATAAAAGGGGCGCTATACTGCCTCCTGGTGTACCTAATGTACTTTAAGTGCAGCTTAAAATAGCAGGAAAGCAGGTCATTATTGAAATTCAATATTTTTTTACCATGTTCCCCATAAAGACACATCGGCCATAACCAGTTTTTCAGATGAAATTCAAATGGGATATAGTGATATAGGGCATTACCTTACCTTTTAGAATCTGAAAGAATTTTGTAAATATTCAAACTAGAAGTATATCTATGACAAAATTAGCAGTATTGAATCACCACAAAGTAAAATACCCCAATATATGTATATGCATACCGATTAGGGAGATGAAGCCTAATTGCAATTGATTAAGCATCCAGATGTTTAAATTCAAAAGTGTTATCAAATTCTAAATTGTAATATGCATAAAGGAAATCTATATATTAAGTAAAAATAACTTATTTTAGCTCTTTTATAGAATTGTCAGATTTGATCAAATTGATCTAGGAATTTTTCATAGGAAAATGTTCTTTTCTTTTACCATGGCAACCGAAACTCATTAAAAATGGGTAATTTGGGGCTATTATGTTGCTATAGCAAACTATATTTTGGCCATAATGCATCCAAATAGACTTAACTTACACTTTCATGATTTGATGCCTTAAATATTGCTCAAATCGCAATAAAAAAGTCTCATCTAAGTTGAGAATCCCAGCATTTCCACAATATTAAATACAGGAACACACAGTTTCAGGCATCCAGAGGCGATATGCCATACATCACTTCCTTCATTTATGGAAAATCACTTACATTTGTCAGTACTTCTTAGCTGGCCCTGCTCATCCCTAGGGTCAGTACAAACTCCCCAAATTCCTTCCTACCTGGTTCTACCAGTCCAGACATAAACCTCATGTTTACATGACATAAACCTCATGTTTACATGATGTAAACCTCATGCCTACCCATATGCACTCCATGGTGGACAATGCAATAATGATGTCTAAGCCAATCAGGAGCTAGTCTCATTTTAGTCACATGACCAACACTGTACCCCCTTTATAATTGGGTTGCAGTGTAAGCTCCTAAGTCCCCTGCTGCCTGACCATGGGAACACACCTCCTGTCTGCCTGCCTCCTACCTCCTGAAGAGCTGCCTGACAATGCATTAAATTTGATAATTTATCTTCAAATGATGGAAGCCTAATGCCCTGAATAAAACTTGCCCCACCATCCCAACACCCCTGGTTGTTCTAGGACTTTTGTCAAGTAAACATGAGGTTTTTGCATCAAGGCAATATGAGGTTTACATCACTTAAACATGAGGTTAAAGGCTAAGACTTCTTAAACCAAATTGTAAAATCCTCTGGCAGGGTTTTTGAGTTTATATAACACCTCAGTTAAATTTAGAATCGCCCAAGCACAATCCCTGAGAGCCAGGCATGTCCCAGCCCTGTAGGATCGTATTCCATAGCAAGTACCCAAAATATAATGGCTCAGGCAACCAAGAAATAGGATGCTGGTTGTTCCCTTCCAGCAATTCACTGCTCTACACAAGTTGCACTGGTGTGACCAGCAGTTAGACTATGCCAGTGGTAGTAAACAATAATATTGATACCCACCAGTGTACTAAATGTCTAGACTACCAGTTGTGTGTCCACAGAAAACGGTATACTACCCCTTGAATAGACCACATCCCATGGATTGGGTTAAAAATATACACTTAAATACACAAGGATTCCTTTCTGCATTGTGTAACCCTAGAAGCCTAGTTCAATGATTAATTTAAGGAGGTCATGATAGCTTTATCCTGGTTTTATAGAATGTTTCATACCAAGCCAAGCCTGATTCATGGTCCCCCTACCAATTTCACCTGACCAGGCTGGTCCACTGGTTCAAGGTAATTATAACCACAGGGGTGGCTAGTGATCAGTGCAGACATGAACTACATGATCCACTCTCCTCCACTCTCAGAGATCGGCCCCTTTAACATCCAATAAACATGAGGTTTACATCCCATAAACATGAGGTTTACATCCCATAAACATGAGGTTTACATCACGTAAACATGAGGTTTACATCCCATAAACATGAGATTTATATCACGTAAACATGAGGTTTATGTCATATTTATAAACACGAGGTTCACATCATGAAAACAAGAGGTTTATGTCATGTAAACATGAGGTTTACATTGAGATTTACTTGGCTTTATCGGCATGTAAACTAGATAGTTACTTGATTTTACATTTGCGTAAACAGGGACGTTCTGTTGTATACTGAGTCTGTAAAGGACACATTAAGATAATTTTACTTTTTCAGACCAATATCACGTAAATCTGCCCTCACCCTCCACAGCTGACTTACCTGACGCGACGTTTCTGAAGAGGCCATCAACATCACCCGACTGTAGGCCCATGTTGCCGAAGCCCAATCCCGCTGTAGCTAGCCCAGTGTGCAGGGTGTGGCTCGCCCCCAGATTTATGCCTAGCCCACCTGCCGATGGCAGACTAGAGAAACCTGGCGGGGGTGTCGCGGAGAGGGGTCAGCCTGAGGTGTAGGATTGTTGCTGTTGATGCCGGTTGGACCCGTGTTGGCCCCGCTGTTGCTGTAGATGTTGCTGTAGTGTTTGCTGATTTTGTTGAGTAGACTGGGCAGAAGGGGTCACATCCCCTGCCAACCCAGCCCACTGTTGCTGCTGTCTCCACAGCAGAAACTCTGCATAGGAGGGGTCTGCATCCTCCTGCTGTTGCTGCTGCTGCTGTTGATGCTGCCCCAACACCTGCTATTGATACTGCTCCTGTTGCTGTTGGGTGTGTCCATGCTTCCCTTCATTGGTAGGATCAGACAGTTGAGAGGATGTTGTGGCCCCAGCAGGCCTAAACACACCCCCTGATTGCTTATAACTGCTAGACTGACCTGTACCAGGATGAAGCGTGAAGCTCCCCGGGTGTCCGTGATGAAGTGTGGAGCCTCCCGGCACCCCGGGATGAAGCGCCCCACCCGTGCTCAAAGACGAACTCTCCGCCGAGGTATGTGGATGCTGTCCCTTCTTGCCAACGGTCGCACAACAGTCTTCCAACCAACCTTCCTGCGACATTTGCGACGGCTTTGAGGGCTTGGGGGGGGGGGGGGTAATCGACCATGCTCTTTCGTTTGCGACAGGTTTTGAGACTTAATTCGCTTCCGTTTGGCCAAAAACTGCGAAAAAGCGACACCCTCCTCTCTGTTTTCGTCTGGGCGGATGTTATGACCCGCCATCTTGTTTTGCGCATGCGCGCCGAGCTGCTGCTTCGCGGACAGAACGGAAAACCTCGGTCCGCACGTTCCCCGGGTATTGCCGACAGGTTGTGGCTGCTGGTGCCCTGGTCCGCGTAGTATAAGGCTGTTCCGCGGGTATCCGCAGGCCGCTGCAATTCTTCTCCGCTTTGTACAACATCAACAATGCCGCGGAACGCGGCCTCTGCGAGGTTCGTATCTCTTTCTATCCGGTTATTTGCTGCTCTGATACCCGCTAGCTCCATTTCGGCCTCTTTTAATCGCTGAGTCCTCTTTAGGTCCTCTTCCCTGGCCCTCTCTTTGATGGTAAGTGCTTCGATCCTGTCCAAGGCCTGCTGGAGCTCTCCCTCACCGGCTGCGGCGTATTCCGCGGCCTGCACGCTGTGTTGGCGGGCCGTATCGCCGGGGGGTGCCGGAGGCTGAGCTGCCCTGGCCGGTCTCCTGCCGGCCCTGGGAGCCACCATGGTCGTCCTGTGCCGGTGCAGGCTGGTCCTGCCCCTGCAACACCTTCCTGGGGGTACCCTTGTCTGGGTTTGGGGCATTGCATTGGGGGCAGCAATTCCTGTTGCCATGGTACTCTGTCCCGCAAAAGCAGACCGTCATTTTGACCGAATTCTAGACCGAATCTAGAAAAAAACCAAAGTCTCTGTTGGCCTGCTGCTGGCCTTGCTGCCTGCTTGCTTGCTGCTGGCTACCTCCCCTCCCCTGGAGAAGAGTTCCACGGCTGGTGCCGGTGGGAGGCACTAGGTGGCACTGGTATGTACACTAATATGGGAATAACTTCCCCAATGGAAGTTATGCCCCACAATATTGCAAAGTGAATTTTCATTTCAATTTTCAAAAAGTGAATTTTCATTTCAATTTTCATTTGTGAAATGAAATTTCACTTTTTGACCCTCCTGGGCCACTGTACTTGCCCTATTTGACACCATTGAAAAGCGCTTCACCGAAGGAGACGCACACGCTGTCAAGATTGCTTCTATGTTTGACACGGTGCATGGATGACTGTCACAAGGTGAGACACGTGTTTCTGAACTAAATGACAGCTTGGCCCAAACCGATGACTCACATGATTCACTAAGCAAAGTCTGAACATGTCAACAAGGTAGAAAGCGTACAAAAACAACTGTCGTTCATTGAAAGTGAAAACAGACGCAAAATTCTGGTCTTAGAGGGATATAAAGAGGTGGAAGGCCAAAACCTGAGAGAGATTGTCGATGACCTACTTAGGGACCTACAACTGAATTTCATCTCTACCTCAGCTGAATCTGTGTACAGAAGGGGTCGATACGTCAAACCACAAAATGGCAGAAAAGTCAAGTCTAGGCCTATTGTCGTCGTCTTCTCCTCCAACCAATTCAAGCAACAGATTTTTGCGAATGTCAGAAATTTACGCAATGGTTTGGAGTGTCACTAACTGACGACCTGTCACCTGAAGATAGAGTTAAACAGGGAGAGCTAAGAGCTATAAATGCCTTAGCCAGATCAAGGAATATTAAATCTGCTGTCGAAAACCTAACGATAATCGTTTCCCCATGCTCGCATTGATACCCTACCACAGGGTCTGTCACTAAAGGCTGCCAAAACACAAGACACCCAGGATGGAATGGGGGTCCAAAGCAAGTATGCGCCATTCAGTAACTTGTATGAATGCCAAGTACCCTTTGAGGAATACCTGTACAACTCGACAGAGAGGGGCTTTCAACATCAACTGGCCCTAATGTGTGACAAAGCCGAGCTGGTAAAAGAAATTCTTGAGTTGGAATAACCGTATGACTGTATGATTGCTGGGAAAAGACTGATAGTCTGGAATATTTTAGGGATTTTATTATCCATACTGGCCCAAGGAGCATTTCATTCTAAAATTTAGCGACAGGTATTTCTTAGATAAATCAAGGGTGCTGATCTTGGTGTGCCGCTCGCAGTTCTGAAAAATGAAGATTTCCATGGAAACGAGCCCAAAAACAAAATGGCCGCCAATAATGCTTGAGAAAGCCTAATTTCTATATAAAAAAGCATATATTTATAACTAATGGGTAAAATCAACCATGGATATCATGATTGAAGGACAAAATTAGGTCCAAATGAGGGTCCTTGGCCATTATTGTTGTAATGATAGAAGAAAAAAAATCGGAATATCATACAAGGTTACCATGGTAACCGTTTCACCTAGCAACACTGGTAAATGAATAAAAGTGCATTATGGTCAGCATATTAACAGCTTTAATGAAGATATCTACAATCAATACATTACTGCAATAATCAAAACATAATTCAGTGGCAGGCATATCATGTCTAGCAATATTGCCTCCATTTAGGCACCGTGAGCTGTTGCCTAGCAACCAGAATGGGATTTGCTAATTTGCTTGACAACAACCCTGTATAAGTCACATTACCCTAATTCTGAGGTAGCGTATCCCACTAAATCAGGCCGAAGCAATTTGAGTTTACTATTCCTCTTTTTTTAGCGAAAATGATTGCCTAGCAACAGCAATTCTTAATGATTGTTTGCCTAGCAACATAGTTAGCATCACAATATAAAAAAAGGATTATGCAAAAATGATTAAGGCAGACTTTATTCATATGCTTGGTGCATAAGGATCCCAGAGATGTTAACAATGATACTATTGTGCTTGCTGCTTAAGTAAGTAGTTTTAAATGCATGAAAAACCTGTTTCTTTTGATGGTTTCTATGCATAGAACATTTTGAAAGTATTGTTGCTAGGCAACAGATTTCATAAAAATGGCAAACACAAGGGTACAGTAATAAACCCTAGGGGGGGGGGGTGGTTTTTTTAAGTATACAATTAACCTCAAGGGTCAAATGACACTCATCCCATTCACTGTAGTCTTTGATAAGACAATAGTAGAAGATAGTTAGACAGTTTACCTTGTTAATGTTGCTGTTGCTAGGCAACAGCAAACTAGCAACAGCAAACCAAACAAATTTATTGAAATAGACACATTTGGTTTAAGGGTTGGGATAGCCCTAAACTGGTGACCTGTAACATGGGCCTGCAGCTTCTACTAATGCAGTACTCATGGCATAATTACTGCTAATGAGTGCATTAAACATGTAAAAACAAAGCTGCCCCTGTTGGGAGAATGGAGAACTATGCATGTTTAGCCCAAATGGGAAACTAAGGCACAATATTTAAGAGATCTTAGAATGGTGATGTAAAGTTTTAGAAAATTAGAGTTGATCAAATTACAAATTATGATAATATTCACAACCTCATAAGTTGAAATTAAGACCTTCTTTGCCAATTTTACCTAAATACTAAAACAATTGCCAAACTGAATACTGGCTTGACAACAAAGACATCAAGACAGACAAACTGGAGTCAGGAGAGCACACATCTGACGACCTCAAAAGAGGTGTTCATCATGATGCAACATACAGCTTTTCCAAATGTAAGTATGGAGTGTTTTATTTATGTTATATAGATTACATTGTTAATATGAAAAGGAATTATTATGGCTAAAAGAAAAAGAATTTACAGATTATATGTATGAATGGGTGATAATAGGGGTAATCCTCCATCCAGTATTGTCTTCAGGAGGCCAAGCCTTACTATCATAGTCCTGCAGACAACCATTTTTCAATTGGCTACCATGTTCTTAGTTTTCAATGAATTGCTACGATTCTTTTTGGTACTAGTAGTTCTCAGATCTGTGAAGACAGTGCTTAAAAGGAATAGAGCTCTTAGTGACCTTGAATGACCTTGAGATTAGGTCAAAGGGCATAAAGTTTAAGGCCAAAGAGCATTTCTTTTTATAGGACCAAAACAAGGGGACTCTCAATAGGCAAAATCAAGCCTTGGGTAACATCCTTTCACAATTGACACTACACAGAGGCCCTCACACCAGATAGGCATCCATATATCTCACACTAGGGTAGGGGTGGTGATTGACTTTTGTGTGTAGCTTTTTTAATGATTCTGATACTGATGTCTTTCTTATAGGTGACAAGTACACTACATTATTCATACTGCAGCATTGCCTAGTAACAAGTCGAGTGGTTGCTGCATTCCAGTAGGAGATCACACCATCACACAGAAGTGAGTATCTATAAGCAATGCCCTTAAGGTGGGTCAATCCTTTTGAATCAAAGTCATCAGAATTCCACAATTCTCTTTCTGTGGGTACACTAAATCATTTGAAAATGGAAAAGGAAAAGAAAAATAGGGGATCTTTAGGTACTTTTTAAATTATGGATATTTTGAAAATAAAAGCACATCACACATTATATCTAGAGGGTACAACCCTTGATACTAATCAGGGCATCCTCATACCTTCCCACTGCGTCCCCATTCTCCCCCTTCCGTCCCCAGCCTCCCTACTCCATCCCCAGCCTCCCTACTCCATCCCCAGCCTCCCTACTCCGTCCCCAGCCTTCCTACTGAGTCCCCAGCCTCCCAACTCCATCCCCAACTTCCCTACTCCATCCCCGACCTCCCTACTCCGTCTCAAGCCTCCCTATTACATCCCCAACCTTACTACTCCATCTTTAACCTTCCTACTCTGTCTCTTACCCCTCACTCCCTCCCCCAGTCCCTCTGGAGGCTTCCCTGGCCTCCACAGGGCAGGTGCCACCCTCAGTTCCTCTGGAGGCTTTCTTGGCCCCCTCAAGCCACAAATGGTACCTGTCAGCATTCGGGAGATTGGGGGGGGGGTTCTCCCAACTCCCCAAAAAGTTGATGAAAATGATGAAAGTCCCCCTCCACAAAAAAAAACAGTCCAAAATAAATGACACAATTTAATGACATTTAGGTAAAGTTAGTGGTCGCTCAGCCTGGTATTTAGGGGCATTATGTTACATCACTGTGTCTTTACAACAGCTTTTATATACCGTATTCGACGTAATAAGCGCACACCCCCCCCCCCGTTTTTGGCAGATTTTTAGACTACAAATAACCAAAAATATCTCAACTTTTGACCCCAATTAAACTCTTAACTACTAAAAGGTGTCCACAATCATTTTTTAAGTGCACTGTGCGCTTATTACGTCGAATACGGTAATCTTATTTGCGATTGTCCAGTTTGGCACACATAGAGCAGGGTACAGCAGCTGTATCTTCTGGGAAAAGGTGTGAAAGCGAGTGCAGATGAGTCCAGCCTGCTATACCAAGCTGCTGTCCTGGGAGAGTGTATAAGGGTGGCCTGAATTAACAGGCTCTCTGTTAAAAACAGGCCAGACTCCGCCTGATAATAGTCTGAATATCTTTTCTTTTCTTTTTAGATGGAACCTCTCCTTAGTCTAAAGAGGAAATCCTCCTCAGAGGAGGATACTGAGGAGATATGCTTCTTCTGTGAGAAAAAGAAAACCAAACGTTCAAAATTAAATTCAGCTACAGACAATGGTGTGAAGAAAATTAATAGCAGCACAATAATCAGATCAGACTGTCATGACATCAAAAATGCAGCTGTAATCAAGAAAGTTCAAGCGTTCAATGAAGCAGGCACTATCATCAAACATTGGCATCATGTTTGTTACTCTGACTACACCCATTCTGAAAAGTTAAAGACACTTCAGGATGCGTATGCGAAGCAGATTGGCCAAGTTTTTCCAGTCAGGTGGTGGTGATGGGAACCCAGGACATAATATTATGATCACTCGCAGCAAGGTCTCCCCATTGAACTGGTCCTTATGCTTATTTTGTCAAACAGAAGAAAGTTCCTGTGTAACCAATTTAATTTTAACACCAAAAAAGAGCAGTGAAATCCTTGATTTTTCTCAGTTTGATCAGTATCTTAGTCTTGCTTTATCTGGAGTTACTGATTTAATTGCCAATGATGGATGTTACCATCTGCACTGCTACTCTAAATTTCAGTACCACAGTAGAAGGAAAGCAGCTGGTGCTCAACAAAATCCACTGCCATTACTTTGGCTTTCTGATGAGCTGATCTTGGCAGCTAAGAAAGGACTGGTGATTGAACTTGAGGAAGCTTAGCAAAGATATCTGGTGTTAGCTGACTTACATCAAATCACAGTACCAGCATCATTTGTCAGTAAAAGATCCACATTCAAGATGAAACTGGAGGAGATTGTAGGAGACACAATCCTGTTTGTTCAGCCCAAACAGTCATGTACCGACGAGCGAGGCATGATACTGATTCCAACAGAGTTTTCCGCTGATGCCATTGCAATGCTTATAGCTGCAGAGGACGAAAGCCTTACAATGCCTGCATACGTATCTGATGACTCCTCTTTCCTCTCACTAGTGCATGTGGCGCTAAAGATCAGATCTGATTTGATTGAAAAAGATGGTCACAAAGGTCTGTCAGTTACCAAAGAGGACGAACTTGCCTGCATCCCCGAGAGTCTGCAACTGCTTCTCGGTATCATATTTGCTGGGCAGGATTTGCTAAATGATGACATAGACAAAACCAGCTCCTGGCAAAATAATGTGCTGAGCATTGGCCAGGACATGGTGTATGGTGTAAGTGGAGGCCACAAGTGGACACCAAAACACATCGGACTAGCAAACATCCTTCATCAAGCTACGCGATCCAAGAAGCTTGTGAATGTCTTTAGTAAGGCTGGCCACTGCCTAAGTTACCAACAACTACAACCAGTTGACACAGGTCTTGCAGAGAAAACACTGAAGAGTATGGATACCAAAACTGGTGCAGTCCTTCCTCCAAACTTGAAACCGGGAAAGTTTGTCCACTACACGGCAGACAACATTGACATTTTGGATGACTCTCTGGATGGAAAGAATACGTTCCATGCTACCCAAATGTGTGCATGGCAGACAGGTCCAGCAGAAGATGCTGGCTTTAAGGATATAAATCCCTCACAGAAGTCAACTCTTTCCGTACCAGCAGCTATGGACCAATTGATTCCAACTAAAGCTGGTGTCATTGACCATCCATGTCCAGTGTATGAAAATGCAACCCATAGCATATTTGATGTGAATACAGAGGTATCCCATTCAAGTCTGGCAAAAGACCTAGCATTCCTCATAAAGCGCCAAGATCAAGAGCTGAAAGATGGATGGACACAGTTTAATGAGGACACAAGTACTTTGGAAACATCACCAACTACAGCTGGATATCTCCCAATTCTGCAGGCACCAGCCCATGAACGTGACACACTGAATACTGTCATACAACGTTGTATGTACATATCAGAAAAGATGGATCAGCAGTATACAGTCATCACAGTGGATCAAGCACTCTTCTATAGATTGATGGAGCTCAAATGGCAAGTACCAGAATACAATGAAAAGGTATTCATTCGCCTTGGTGGTCTCCATATTTCTATGAATTTTCTCAGATGTATTGGACAGCATATGGAGGCGTCCGGACTCAAAGAAACATGGGTAGAGAGTGGTTTGATTAGTGATGGCTCAGCAGAGCATGTCCTTGCAGGGAAGGACTACAAGAAAGGCATGAGACTTCACAAGCTTACATTCCAGGCTTTGTGGACAATACTCCTACCTGGCTTCAAGACCTATCTATCAACCAAGGATATCCATCTCCTACAGCAATTGGAATCAGCAACATCTTCAACGGATGTTATCTCACTCCTAGTGAGCGTTGATGTGCAGGAGTACATAGAGACATATGCCAACGATCAGTCCAAAGATAACCCAAACTTCGCATTCTGGTGGCAATACATGCAGATGGTGCAGATGTTACTTATGCTGACCAGAAGTTATCGGGAAGGGAGCTGGTGTCTTCACATAGAAGCATTCAAAGCCATGCTACCTTACATTGCAAGATATGACCACCTGAATTATGAAAAATGGGGTCCAGTGTATCTGATGGAAATGGCCAACCTCCCGCAAGCAATCAAAGATGAGTTCCTGAAAGGAAACTTCGTGATACGGAATTCAGAAAGAAAATTCAATGGAGTTGATGGGGATCATGCCCAGGAATGGCTGAATCGTGTTGGAAAAGTATCTGTAGGAATTGTTGGCATAACAAGGACAAGGACTGCACTCAATCGATGGGCACTCTCATATAATCTCAGGGCAGATCTGTCAAATGTAACAAGTAGAGGGTATGGTATTGATGACTCAGACACATCCATCCCTGAATCTCTTCCTCACCAAAAGAAAAGGGACAATGCCGATGAAAAGAAGCTTACAGATCAGTTGACAGCTTTTGGTGTATTCTCCTCTACCGAGATGCTACAGAATATTGCAAACAAAGATGAAGCTACAGACAAGATTCAGGAATCACTGCTCTCAGCCTACATGAAAGGTAAAGAAAAACTGAAGGAGAACATTCAGTCCAGATTGGTTGAAGATAACAGCAAATTCAATCAACCAATGAAGAGAGTGAATGCTTTGACCTTTGCAGATCTCTATAGGGTGTCAAAGCAAGGCAAAGAGAAAGAACAGAAGACCATCATCAAAGCTGATTGAAATGTTATGCAGCGATTGATCGTAGCATATGCCTCTGGACGAGATGTTGACCTAGGTCAAGTTCAGCAAGATGAATTGATGGCGGTACCACTCGCACTCGCAGAAGCCAATGGGAACTTGAGAACAGGAAACAAAGCACTGCTTATTGACTGTCTGACCAAGGACATAAGCTGTCCAGCAATGATCCCAAGAACACAAAACCATGAAACCACATTGATTATTGATGGGCAAGCACTAGTCCACGGGTTGGGCAAGCCATCAGGAAAAACATTCCAAGAATTTGCTGAGGTGTTCATGACAAATGTGCTAAGGTCGGGAGAATCCTGTGAACGGATAGACTTGGTATTTGTGTTGCATTGGCCGTCATTGGGTGCACATTGCGGCGCTTCTAGAGGGGTTAGAGAGTCCCAGGAGGTCTCATTGGACAGCCCCCGGGACTCCCTAGATGCCCAAGTGTATATCTCGCTGTGCTCCCAGCCCTTCGGGAGTTGTAGCTCAAAATAAATTTAGGAGTTCCAGGTGCGCTCAACAAAATGATAAATATATCAAAGCAAAAAAAAAGTAGAAACCAAAAGCCCTATATATGACAAATAAACTGTGAAGTTCACAGTTTTATATCTATTTTATCAAATGCATGATTATCCGCTACTTAAAAAAAAAACCAAGGCGTCATATGCTACCTCCTAGCGGCTCTGCACTGCCACACAGACCGCCACACCCCTCCCCCAGCTACCTGCACCTCCAGGGCGCGTACAAGGCGTCATATGCTCCCTCCTGGCGGCTCTATACTGCCATACAGACCGCCACACCCCTCCCCCAGCTACCTGCACCTCCAGGGCGTCAAGCAGGGACTTAAAGAAGATTAAAATTGCAAAAAGGCTGGCACTGCTTAAAGTAGGTTAAAGCTGATGACAAGGTGCTGGGCCTTCTTTAAGCAGCTTTAAGCACCTTTGTGATACTAACCTGATTAATATCATAGGCTGTACCCCTCCAGAAGCCGTCAAAACTATGTATAATAACGTGATTGTTGTCCCATAACTACCATGTGTAGTATCAACGGTTAACGTTGTACCCTTAATTTTGATATGGTGTAATATCAGTAATTAAATTTGCTGGGAATGTCATATGACATTCCCGGTGTATTTAAGATGACCTTAAATTCACTGGGAAGGTCATATGACATTTCAGGTATATTTAAGATGACTTTGAATTGACTGGAATTGTCATGACATTCCTAGCAAATTTAAGGTCATCTTAAATTTACCGGAAATATCATATGACATTTCCGGTAAATTTAGGGTGAACCTACATTCACCGGAAATGTCATATGACATTGCCATGACATTTCCTGGTTGTTTAAGAAAACCTTAAATATACTTAAACAGGAGTTTTCATGCAGTGCTAGGATGGAAAGAAGAAAAAGGTAACTTGTGGCCTGTGCTGATGACAACAGAACCCATACCAGAAGTATGCCTACAGCTGATATCCTGTAAATGCAAAGCTGGCTGCAGAAATCACAGATGTAGCTGTTGGAAACACAACCTTGCCTGCATCACTAACTGCAGATACCAAGAACCATCCTTCAAGTGCTATAATGTTGCAGAGTCTGAATAGCCTGGTAAGCAAATATATAAATATCTATAGCAGTTGTACATTATGATATGATAATGAGATAGCTCTCTTGCCTGATTAAGTCTAAGTAACTATTGCATAGTGTAATAAAACCTAAGGAAGAAAAAGTCATTATATGTGCTGCATAATGTACTATACAGGCATATGTACCATTGTCATATACCATTATTCTGTAACATTATAGGTGATTATACTTACATTCCAGCTCGGGAAAGGACCTAATTGAGTGGCAATCAACAACCTCAAAACACAAGGGTGGCCGTTGGGATGACCTTCTACCACAACCAGCACATAGGATCACAAAAGCTATAGAGTACCTTCAGTATACTTTCTATGACGGTATCGCAGCATAGAATACACACAGAAAATCCCACTGGCTACAGTATACTTGCCATAGATTTTACAGTACTATAGTCATTATTTTCATTACCGTTATATGGGTAATCGCCTCCTTGGATTCTTATTACACATTGAATGATAATAATGATTGTGATGGGGAGCTTATAACAAGGCATTTTTATTGTGTATAAGGGTATTACATGAATGTGATATGGAGTTATTATTTAAAATACATGTACCCCTTGTGACTGTATGGCAACATAAACTTGCACAAATCATCCCATCTTTTTGATAACTTGACAACCTTCTCTCTATGACCAAACAAAAGAGATTGAGGTTACATCTTTCAATGAGTTATCTATTAATGGGTATCATGATAAGTAGGTACTTTAGAATACCCCTATTCCATCCCTCTATCATCCCTCAAATATGTGATTATCTCATTTATGGCAATTTAGTCACTGCACAAAACTCACTGTAATGATCCAAGTCAAGTCAAGGATCTAAGATTTAACAGCTCACCAAACATGGAGCCGATTATTACAAATAAAGTATCATTTGCTATCATTGATATTAGTTTGTTTTATTTATTCTGTTGTCAACACAATCATATACAATATTAAACGTAGCATCAAATGTAGCCGAATTACCAAAAATAATATCCTGTACAGCTGAACAGCTTTTAACTTTATAATATAAGGTAAGGCAGAACTTCAGAAATAACATAATGACACAATCAAACCTCTCGTAGCCAATTTAGTGAGGATACGTTTCATTCAGGAGCTTAGGACCTTCTTAATGTGTGTTGCTAGGCAAATAACCATTTAGAATTGCTGTTGCTAGGGAATCATTTTCACTAGGAGTAAAGGAATGGTAAAGTTGAATTGCTAGGGCCTGATTTAGGGGGGGTATGCTACCTCAGAATAATACTAATGTGAGTTTTACAGGGTTGTCGTCAAGGATATCAACAAATCCCATTCTGGTTGCTAGGCAACAGCTCAAGGTACCTAAATGGAACCAAATTGCTAGACATGATATATGCCTGCCACTGAATCATGTTTTTATTATAGCAGTAATATATTATTTGCAGATATCTTCATTAAAGCTGTTAATATGCTGACCATAATGCACTTTTATTCATTTACCAGTGTTGCTAGGTGAAACGGTTACCATGGTAACCTTGTATGATATTCCGATTTTTTTTTCTTCTATCATTACAACAATAATGGCCAAGGACCCTCATTTGGACATAATTTTGTCCTTCAATCATGATATCCATGGTTGATTTTACCCATTAGTGATAAATATATGCTTTTTTATATAGAAATTAGGCTTTCTCAAGTATTATTGGCGGCCATTTTGTTTTTGGGCTCGTTTCCATGGAAATCTTCATTTTTCAGAACTGCGAGCGGCAGATTCATGATCAGCACCCTTGATTTACCTAAGAAATACCTGTCGCTAAATTTTAGAATGAAATGCCCCTTGGGCCATGATATTCTGAAAATCAGTCCCTACTATGAGAAAGTCAACTGCCATAGCGGACAAAGAGGAGGACTTAATGTTTGATCTAAATGAGACCAAATACTCCTACAACCCCTCACTGATGGACAGCCTTATTGATACGCAGCGGAAAATGCTGTATGAAGCCACATTCTCAGCCAAATGGGGGGCCGGATTCCATCTGGGCCAAGTTAAGGACATGAAGAAAGAAAATATCTGTGAAGACCAAAACCTGATGGGAACAATCCTCATGAGGCTAAGAGGTGACTTGATCCTAGCTGCAGAAGAAGAAGCCCACTCATCAAGACCACGGTCCCCCCCACCCCCCCTCTCACCCAATGGCACAGTCGAACTGGGCGTCAGATCCTGAAAACCAAATTATAATCTCACATATTTTCTAAAAACCTCCTTAGTACAATAGAAAGCCGCCAACAAATTTAAATTCTATTTTAGAAAAATGTATCTGCCTCACATAAAATTTTACTTCAGAGTACGTGAAATTACGAGACTGAAATAACAATAAATGACAGCAGATATTCTAAATTAAAATAGTACAAATAAATAAGGGTGTAATTTACCACCTAATTGATTCTTGACTGGGATTGAGACAACAAAGTACGTGTAACTACAACCTTGGTTTCCTCACACCCCACCCCAAGAATACCTAGTGCCTTTAAAATGGCAAACCTCAACGATGAATCAGCTGAGGGACGTGCTTGGAGGGACCATACAGACCACATGGCAAAGTACTGGAAGCCTTCTCCTAAAAACTTTATCCTGTGTAATTCTAGAGGCAAATTTCTGCACAAACACATTTTGACTGCCACTGAATCAAAAACAAGATTTATGGTGCAACACTTTGATGGTGCTACCATCAAAGAACTGATAGTTAAAGCTGAATATCACCTCAGAAGCTGCCCAAGGGGTAATGTCTTCATAATTGGTGGACATTGTGATGTGACGACCAAAAATCATGCATCAAGTACCATCACGTGTAACTGGGTTTTGATGCACCTAGCCTTACAACCCACTTATGTGCGTTCACAGAAGAAGCCTAGACTGGTTAATGCACTCACACCCCCTGGCAAATGTAATAATATGTCCATTAACAAGATGTGATATATCAAAGAAAGTATCTAACATGTGGCTGGGTCAGCAAGATGTGATTGATACCGCAATCCACGACTACAATATACTAGTTGTCGAACTCAAAGAGGCAAATCAAGTCCCGACTCCATGGGTAGCAAATCACTTCTTCAAAGAGAGAAAGGGACATTTGAACACCAAGCCACATGTCCTAGGTAGAGATGGTATTCACCCAACTGAAAGCTTGCTTCAGAACCGGGGACAAGATTTCTCAAATTGTTTTGACAAAATTCCCATAAAGTTAACACATGACTCAATCTAATAATACAGATACACTTCATTGGTAGCACAACTGTATTAATAATAGGAATATGACACTGATACTCCATATATATTTACAAAGCCTTTTCTTTTGACAAAAATTCCGTTAATATTAGCACTAGACTAGTTTGTCAATACCGGTAAACAATATTAGTAGTATAACTGTATATTTTAATAAGATGGCACTACCGGTACCTTATACATATTTATGAACTTCTGTTTCCCTAGTAAATAATTGTGATTATCATATGGCTAAGCCAAAGTGAATGATGATTATTTTTGTACACTACCGGTATATGACATGATGTGGATGTAGAAATTGCCAGGTCCTGATATTAGGGCCTACTAATACTACCGGTACTAGACTCATAGGCATCATTACATATTCGCGGTGTTAATGTTAATTCTAGAATGTAAGAGTTCATTGAGCTAGCATAAATAAGCTGCTACAAAAGTAGTAATATACTGGGACGAGTATTTTAGCCGTTCATCATCCTCTACTCTAGGAATTAAATCTTCCTTTTCTCCTAGATGGCTTATAAGCTGAGGTCTAGAAGAAAAGACCAGGCAGATGAAGACCAGCTGTTATCCGTTGGCTTCTGGGACTCTCGACACTCCCTGAATGATCGATCTGGAAGGGAGTCCACGCATCAGATCCGCAGGTGTAAACCTCTGACCTTTCAGAGGGTTTTGTTGAGTTTTCTTCTTGCCCAACAACGCTTGGAAGAAATCCAAGCCGATCTTGTGTTGATCCTTTTCCCCGTCGTCACCGTCGTCACCGACGTCACTCTCATCTGCCTCGACGTCATGTTCCTCTTCCTCACCCAGATCCTGTTGTGACTCCAAGTAGGCAGACGCACCTAAAGAGTCTCGGGTACCACCCATATGGGTCTTAGCTGAACCTCTTGGGTAACCCTTTGTTCCTTTCCCGCCGGCGGCCATGACACCCGCTCCAACGGTCAGACCTTCCACCATACCTGCCAACATCCTCATCTGATTTTCCATCAATTTTCTAGAAGCTTGCATTTCCACCAACATTGCACCAACCATTGAGTCATCAAGGTGTACCGCTTTTGGGGACTCTTGCTTGGGACTCTTGCCTAGGTAGGCCTCGGAGTCCACAGCCATCTGTTAAGTGTCCAAGTAAAGCCGCCAGCCTTCACCCAAGGCGTCCACTGCCTTGCACTCGATCGCGGATTTCTTCGCCGCTGTTGCATAAATGCAAGGTTTTCCCCCTTTCGGGACATGAGACTCCCTGCACTCACCACACTTTTGTAACTTCTTCTCCATTTTCTAATCCACCGGTAACTACTAATCATTGGCTACCAACCATCCACCACTACCACTCGCACGTCATTCCTCGGTGGCTGTACACAAGCTTCCGCTTGAATGTCTGTTCGTCTGAACCGGCTGCATGCCAGGTTCAAAGTCAATCCACCACGGGCCGATAGTCACTGGCATTTATAGAGTCATAATGCCTACATTGATGTCCACAGTAATAGGAATATGACACTGATACTCCATATATATTTACAAAGCCTTTTCTTTTGACAAAAATTCCGTTAATATTAGCACTAGACTAGTTTTCAATACCGGTAAACAATATTGGTAGTATAACTGTATTTTTTAATAAGATGGCACTACCGGTACCTTATACATATTTATAAAGTTCTGTTTCCCTAGTAAATAATTGTGATTATCATATGGCTAAGCCAAAGTGAATGATTATTATTATTGTACACTACCGGTATATGATATGATGTGGATGTAGAAATTGCCAGGTCCTGATATAAGGGCCTACTAATACTACCGGTACTAGACTCATAGGCATCATTACATATTAGCGGTGTTAATGTTAATTTGAATAAACCAGTCATACTGACTGAGCAGCCGGCTGATGATCCAGTGGGGCAGGACAGCCATGAAGTGCAGGTGTCGCCTACACCGACAGACACGTGCACCGTCCAGCAGATCGCACCTCAACCCAACCTGACCCCTGAGCAGCCGGCTGAGGATCAAGTGGGGCAGGACAGCCATGAGGTGCAGGTGTCGCCTACACCGACAGACACGTGCACCGTCCAGCAGATCGCACCTCAACCCAACCTGACCCCTGAGCAGCCGGCTGACGATTCCGAGTTATGGCAACAACATCTGCTAGTGGGATTGGAGGAGGAAGAACATTGGGTAGAGATTACTCCACCATGCTCCCCAAAAGCTACAGTATGGGACAACATCCTATTGGGACTAGACAATACTGAGTTCATGGAAGAGACACCACTGCCTAGCATGAGTAGCAACAATGATATCCATGTATTGTTGACAAGTGTGTGTGCAGGACAGCATGGTCTGACCTTGTCTGAACAAAATCTTGAGGATGCAGTCATGGATAAGACACTGCCACTGCAGCACAGTCCACAACTTGTCAGCTGTGAGCACAAGTGCGGCGACACCTCTGCTTCCCATACAGTGAAGCTCAAGCAGTGTGACAGGCCTACTAATGAGACCCAGCCTCCTGCAGAGCCAGCACCGCCTGCTGTGGTGCAGCAAAGTGAACCAGAGTATGTTGACCCGGCCCAGTGCAGTCAATACATGAATAAGCTTGGCCTGTATCCTGTGGCCACCTTGCCACAGCAGGAGTGTGGTGACACCTCTTCCGACACAGTGCAGCACAGTGACGCCCCTACTAACAAGACCCAGCCTCCTGCCGAGCAAGCAATGATTGGTGTGCCGGAGCAGAGTGAACCAGAGTTTGTCGACCCTGCACAGGTGGACGATGACGGTACTTGGGAGGAGGATACCAACAGTTCCAGCCCAGAATCATCCCAGTCAGACAATAATGACCAAGCACAGTGCAATGTGCATGGTGGTGATACTACAAACCCCAGGGCCTTCATGTTGTCGGTGGACGATGTGTATGGTACTTCGTTGGGGGAGGACGATGACAGTTCCATCCCAGGATCATCCGACTTGTACTCTTCACCAGTAAAATACAATTTGGAGGAGAGTTCACCGTCCCCATACACCACGATAACTTCTTCATCTGAGAATGAGGAAGAAGAGAGTAGCAGTGAGACGGATGAAGCATGACATACAAATGAGGCAGACAAAGACAACGATGCGGACCGACTAATAGAAGTGAACTTGAACACCGGTTTAACCAGCCCCGTGCAGGATGGAAGCCTCCAGCAGCCCGTTACAGATGCCCCGAGTGGGTAGAGAATCCGGAGGTTGGCTTTGTGCTGGCCACCGATTCAGAAGGCAACGATGACAATGACGATGTGGACCAGCTAATGAAAGTGAACTTGAACACCGGTTTAACAAGCCCCGTGCAGGATGGAAGCCTCCAGCAGCTCGTTACAGAATGCCCCAAGTGGGTCGAGAATCCGGAGGTTGGCTTTGTGCTAGCCACCGATTCAGAAGGCGACGATGACAATGACTATGACGACGGTCCGTGCCCCCAATGGGTCGAGAATCCGGAGCATGACATTGTAATGTGTACCGATTCAGAGGGCGACGATGATGACAACAACGCTACTCAGTGCCCCGAGTGGGCCGAGAATCCGGAGGTTGGCTTTGTGCTGGCCACCGATTCAGAAGGCGACGATGTCAACGACAACACTACTCTGTGCCCCAAGTGGGTTGAGAATCCGGAGGTTGGCTTTGTGCTGGCCACCGATTCAGAGAGGGACGATGACGATGACAACTGTCCGTGCCCCCAGTGGGTCGAAAATCCGGAGCTTGACTTTGTGATGTGCACCGATTCAGAAGGGGAGGATGGACATGATAGGGACTCCGAAAGTCTCGAATCCTCTTCTGTGTACAAGGAGACAGTAAAGTTCTTGGAAGATATTGGACTACCTGATCCCACCTCTGCCCAACTGAAGATGGCCTTACCCCTTTTTGAAATCTTGGAACAACTAAAAAATGCTTCTACTGACACCAAGAAGATTCTTTTCAGTGAGCGTCTGGCAGGTTCAAGGAAACAGTTTTCCCAGAAATCAAGCATAGCCCGAGCGATACGTCTGTCCAGGAACTCTATCTTCCCCAAGAACAAAAGCAAAAAGCAGATGACGTCTCGCCGTCGCATGGCTGACTATAAGCGCCGTGCTGTCGATGAGTTCCTGCGCCGTGAAGACAATTCGTACACACTTCCCGACAAGAAGTATTTCAGAAAAGACGTCGGCGTTCCTATTGTTGTGCTGGTAGACTGCATGCGCAACTAACACCACAAGTTCGTCGTGGAGACGGACCTGGCCTTGTCCTTTGCTACCTTCTGCATAGCAAGGGACGAGTGCACCGTGAAGACCTCTGTCTTCCTGAAATGGTCGGTATGTCTCTGCACGCCAACATGGGATTGATGCTCGAGGCTGTGCAGGGCTTGCCAAACCGCACGTCTGAGCTCATACTCTTGTCGGACATGGATGCCATTACTGCAGAAGTAGTCCAGTTCAAAAGGTGGGACAAGGAGACACGATGGTACCCTGGGGGTCCTAAGCGACGTAGGGTGTACCACACGGTCCTGGAGAAAAAACAGTACACGAAAAGGAAGTTCAAGAAACGATTCCTATCTGCTCTTAAAATTTTCAGAGCACACCAGGCAAGGGTAGAAGCCCAGTACACAGCTATCAAACTCCTGAAGGAAAACCTACCACCAAAGCACGTGATTTGTCAAATGGACTATGCCGAAAATTGGTCAACGTCTTTCATGGCAGAGATTCAGGCAGCCTTCTTCGGAAAAGACCAGTTGACATTACAGCCCATGGTGATGTATGCAAAGTTGTTGGGAGAAGAGGGGGCCAAAAAGTTGAAAAACTTGAAGTTTGTTGGGATAAGCAGCATGAAGCAAAAGTGTTTCCCCACAACCTTCACCTTCCTTTTCCTCCTTGTGGCTGAAATAAAGCATCTAGTACCGGACATGGAGCACCTACACCTGGTAACAGATTCTCCCTCTTCACAATACCGGAACAGGTACGCTTGCCAAATGATGAAGCAGGCATCTAACTTGTTTGGCATCTGGATAACCTGGAACTAGTTAGAGGCAGGCCACGGAAAAGGTCCCTGCGATGGAGAAGGCGGCGCTTTAAAGGGTTTGGCAGACAGAACAGTGAAGTCTTTTGTGGATCAATACAACCTGTGGAGGAATTCATTTCCGTTGTTCAACCACAAACTGAAAAGATCAACCTACTGAAAGCAGACCCTAAAGCAAATAAAAAGCAGTACAAAGGTAGTGGAGAGTTAGAAGAATAAGGAGGTACGAGGAATAACAGCTGTACACCAAGCCACCTTCCACGAAGGAAACCTCTATCTTCGAGAAACTTCCTTCTACAAAGATTGCTGCTTGACCGATGACTTACACCCAACATGTGACGACTGGTTCAAGGAAGGGAAGAAACCCCCTAATGTTGACTTACCCAAAAGAAGGAAGAAGAGACGTCGCATCGCAGGACAGAATGCCAAAAGTGCACAACAAGAATCAGAGGACAGTTCTCAAACAGACAGCGAGCCTGATTCCGATGTGCAGCCCCATTCCACCAGCGAGTCAGACAACAATGCAGACTGTGAAGAGGAGAGTCCAGAGGTAGTTAACATTGAAATTGCCCATGCCCTAGGAAGCAACGAAACGGCTCCTGAGGAAGCAGAATTCACCAGTGACGAGGATGATCAGCTTGACCAAGTGCACTCAACACATCGGACAGAACTGCGGCGCCATAATGGGGTAGAGAGAAGAACACGCAGTGCTGTGAAGCAGGCCAAACACAGACTTGCACTACATGTCACCCAAGTCGGCGAAGACATGGAATACACCAGCAGCAGTGAGGAAGATACAGATGAAAATGAGAGTGACAGTGAACAAGATGCCAACTTAGAGGAGAAGTACTCTTGGTCTGAAGTGCAGGAACAAGAAAAAATCAAAAAGAAGAGAAGTGAAGGAAGGTTTCTGAATGAACCCAGCTCTTCCTGATGAGCGTACTGAAACCCTCTATAACATCACCACCACCACCGCTGCAGCCGCTCCCGCCGCAGCAGCAGCAGGCCTACCTTCCAATATGCCCTATTACTACAGACAGGCAGTACAATCCCTTCATCCCAATGCAGCATTACACCAGGTGCCACAGTTTATCTACAGGGACTTGGACTTAGTGTTGAACGATCCTACTTTGGAATCGCGAGAGAAAATGTTGAAATACGGAAAGTTGTTGAATCCCAACAACCACAACATCCCAACATCCTACTCCCCCTTGCCACCACTTCATCAGACTGGTGAACACCACGTCTCCCTGCTAGAGGATTTACTCCAACAAGTTCAGCAGAATAAACGTGTCCCCACCACCAAGCTGTATAAGAGATTGCAAAACGCCACCTCGGTCAAGTGGAACGAGGATGGTACGGTGCGCGAGATGATGGGTAAGAGAACAGATCCCGCCCTTTGAATTAACATAGTGGACTTACTGAACGACGTCAGTAGGCATAGGAAGAGGGTGCAGAGGGTGTAGGCTACACCCTGTTCAAACAGGTGCTACGCGCGGAAGATCCCACCGGCTCCTTGATCGGTAACCTGTTGTATAAAGCGAGCAGTCCCAAGAGTCCTTCGAACATAAGAGCTGGGGACAGAGGAGAGAAACGAGTCAGCTCCGACACGGAAGAAGAAACAGCAGCAGAGAACGGTGCGGTGGCCACCCCCTTCCACTTTGGTGACGCTTCCGACGACAAAGACGACGACGATTTCCAAACTCCGACTACCAACAGATCGTCACCATCAAATATGCCGCTGTCGTGCTACTACACAGAGCAGTATACCACCCCCTCCACCAGCAAGACGGGTGATCGAAGAAAGAAAAAGAAACCACGCAGTCACCAAGCGAACTTCAACGCTTCCCGCCCTCATGGGGAAGTCAGTTAAGAAACTGACCAAGAAGGAAAAAGAAAAGAGGCATGTTATAGCTAAATTTACCAACGTCAAAGCACCCTCCAGTTTCACTAGCGTCACCAAACTCCAGAAACATCATTTTTGCGACCAAGACCCGGCTGTCATCCGAGATGCCTTGGTGTCGCTGGACGCCTACACTAAACATAAACCCATTCGGAGAGAAAACGCAAGCAACAAGACGATAACCGGCGCAATCGATCAGCAGTGGCAGTTAGATCTGATGGACATGCAAGCTTTAGCGTCTCACAACGGTGGCTTCCGATACGTGGTGACGGTGATCGATGTTTTCTCCAGGTATGCGTGGGCCGCTCCCACCAAATCCAAAAGCGGCGCGGCTGTCACCGAGGCTTTCCAAACCATGTCTGCGGAGAGACAACCGCGCTCCGTTCAGACAGACAAAGGGAAAGAGTTTCTCAACAAGATCTTCCAAGATCACCTGAGCAGCGAGGGCATGGAGTTTTTCACCGGCGAGAACGACAAGATCAAAGCTAGTCTAGTGGAGCGCTTGAACCGAAGTCTGAGGGAGAAGCTGTAACACTATTTCACACACTTGTAAGCGCACGTATCACTACCTGGACGTACTGGACGATGTAGTGTCTTCTTACAACCGCACTCACCACAAAACGTTGAAAATGGCGCCCGCTGACGTCAGCTCGGAAAATAGCGAAAGGGTTTTCTACAGACACGATGTCCCGAATAAGAAACAAATCGATGAAATATGGAAAAAAAAAAAAGACGTCCACCGCCGACGTCATCACTCCGGGTGACAGAGTGCGGATGTTGAGAACTAAAGGCGCCTTTGACAAAGGGTATGAGGGAAACTGGCGCGAGGAAGTGATGAACGTTGCTCAAACATTGGGAAGCAGAGGGTTCTAGCTAGAAGACGACAGCGATGAGGAGATAAAGGGCTTGTTCTACCCTGAGGAGGTTCAGAAGGTCTACAAGACTTGTTATGACAAGACTTACCTGATAGACGAGGTGTTGCGTCGCAAGACCATGGACGGCAAAGAGCTAGCTTTCATGCGTTGGTTGGGTTACAACGACAAGTTCAACGAGTGGATTCCTGTCAAAATAATCACGTAGAAAAAATTAACATCACCCTACTTAGCAACAGCTCTATGGAGTATGACCCTGACAACAGCTTGACGTCTTTCCGAACTCACTTCGACTCGCGGCTCCTTCTGACCGAATCGTACGAAGCGGCTCTGAGTGAGATCATCCTCCCCACAGAATGGAGCAACGTGCAAGAGGACGATATGATCATGGTTGTTCCTCTGCGCACGAATGGTTCACTGGCGGAGGCGAAAAGAGTTTTGGATAACAGGAAACTCGTCAAGAGAGAACCCCCCCAAGTAGACTGGGCCAAAGTGAACCAGCTGATCGGTCTGAAGAGCTTGATCTTGAGCGCTGACCCGCTAAATGAGACGGAGGCGCTTTATGTCCTGGAAAAGAAGCCAGACACGACGCAAGAGCAGCGAGTGAAAGGGGGGAGAAAAAAGTTCAAAAGAGACGTCAAATTGAAACAGAAGAACATCATATACCAACAGTTCCTGTCTGCGTCCCGCAAGCAGGAGGAAACGAGCACCCAGGCGGAAAGTATGGTTGAACGCATGGAGCAGAAAATGAATGTGCGCTCCTTTCTGCCGAACATGTTCCCTTTACCCCCTTTTTTCACCGGAAACAACGCCCACTTCGTCCAGGGCTTTAATAAGATCATGACAGATAGACTAGTGGGTGATAGCTTCCTGATCCTCGACAGATCCATCTTCTCTTACGACGGGATGACGAGACGAGTCACCGTCCACCCGCCGAGACACACTTGCGTCCTCCTCACCGACCATCTGGCGGACATTCTAGGCTTCGGGGCGAAGACTCATTTAGATGCGACGACCACCGGCGTCTACATGATGGACCCCTCTGGAGACCTGTACTCTGTGTACGTGTACACCGACATCATCCAGGAGAGACGTATGGGTGACATGCAACTGCCTCTGTTACGCTGCGTCGCGGTGGACAGGACTGGAAAGAATCAATGTGGGATGGCGGCTATCAGTTTTCCGCATTTAGATTATTCCCCCTTGAAATCCGAGACGTTGTACGAGGTCGGCGTCTACTTAAGAGACAGATCCGGGCGTCCCATACCATTCAGTAGAGGCGAGGTGACCGTGACACTTCATCTGAGACCTGTTTAGCGTTAAAGAAAAAATGATACATCAACGCGTTCCGTACTTTCCACCAAAGCGCACCACCGGCCAAGGGTACAGCTATTACTACAACGCGCAGCTGGGCAACGGCATCAATGTGTACAGCGGGCGCTCTTTCCAGAGCTGTCACAGTTTCGGTGGTGCTCTATTAGAGTTGATGCGCTCGGCTACTCATCTGTTGAAGAAGGTAGTCAAAACTCTTCCGTGCCGGCGTGGGCATGGCTAAAGATGTGATGGAGGGGCGGACTTTGAAGAACAGCATGAAAGAGCGAGGAGTAGGCGCTCTCAAGAGGTTGGGGAGTACGGCCTTCTCTGGAGGAAAAACAAACACCACCACACCCAAGAAGAAGAAAGCGAGGACCGCCAAGCGACGTCGGCGCTCTCCTCAGACGGGTGGTGGCTCTTGCAAGAGGCGCAGAGGGGACATCTTCGACCAGTAGACAGGCGGACGACCTATAAATAAAAAGACCTAGAGGACGTTGGTGTCAGTCCATCAACAAGTCGCAAGAGTACACAGACCTCAACGAGAATTACCTTTATCTAGAATGCGAGGTGGTGAAAGCGAGCGGCGACCCGGTAGTGGCTACCGACGTAGTGGCTCACTTGGCTCACTCACTCTTCAAAGACGTCCAAGTCTCCATCGGTGGTTTCAAAAAGTCTGGTAACACCGAGACCTACCCTTACCGGGCTTACCTGGAAGGGTTACTCAACTACAACAAAGATGTGAAGGACGGTATCATGAGCGTCCAGGGTTGGCATCAAGATACACTCGGTCACTTACACGACTTAACTGATGAGAATGCTGGGTATACTGCGCGCAGAAAGCTAATCTCCGACGGTCGCTTTTCGCTGATGGCGCGACTCCACTTTGACCTAGCTCATCAACCGAAGTTGATCGTTGGAGAGACGGAAATCAATCTCACTCTCAAACAGGCGGCCCCCTCTTTCTATCTCATGTGCACCGCTGAAGCAGGCTTCAAATTCAAGATCTACAAAGCGAAGCTCTTCGTGCGGCAAGGGCTGGTAGCGGATTCTGTGGCGGAAACGCATGAAAGAGCTGTAATAGAACCCTTCGACTACCCGGTCAACAGAGTGGAGGTGACGACGTACGCCATCCCTGGAGGAAACAGAGATCACACCTACAAGCACTCCAACACAGGCCAGCTACCCGAGTCAATGATGATTTGCTTCCTGGACCACGAAGCCTTCAACGGTAATTACCTGAAGAACCTGTTCAAGATGCAGCATTACGACATCAGCTCGCTTCAAGTGATAGTGAACGATCAGAAGGTGCCGAACGACGCCTACGTCCCCGACTTTAAGAAAAAGGCCGCCGTGAGAGAGTACCTGGCACTACACATGGAAACGTAGATGTACGAGGGCGCGCGCTCCTGTGGTATTTCATACGACGATTTCCTAACGGTTACACCGTGTTCCCCCTCGATCTAACCCCAGACAGGTCGCACGACGGGTGTCGCGTCAACCTTATAAGGGCGGGTCAGCTGAGGGTGGAGGTCAGTTTCCGCACGTCCTTAGCGAAGACCACAACGGTGCTACTCTACTTGGTGTACGACAACGTCGTCCAGCTGACCCGAGATTGCCATCCCATCACCAACTACCACATGAACTGAAGACACTGTGACGGTGGTAGCGTATGAATACGCTTGAAATAAGTAGAGTGTTGAAGGAAAACGTTCACACAAAACATTGTTTCCTAGGTGTTTTCTCTTGTGACACTATTCCGAAGCACCCTATCAAGGACACTTGTTTCGTGAGCAACACAGATCCTCAACATTTACCAGGTCAGCATTGGGTGGCGTTTTACGTGTCGAGGACTGGTGAAGTGTACTACTTTGATTCCTTCTGCTTACCGCCGCTGAGTGGGGAGTTCTTGTGCTTCCTGAACCGCTCTGCACCGTTCAAGTGGCAAAGAAACAGTATTCAACTCCAAGACACCTCTGCTGACACCGGTGGACCTCATTGCGTTCATTTCCTAATTGAAGCATGTCGAACAAGAAACCCGAAGAAATGCGTCATGCAAATGAGCAAAAATCCAAAGCTGAGCGAACGGGCAGTGAGTCAGAGGCTCGCGATGCTGATGTTGTGACAGAAGTGGGGTGCTGCGAGGGTGGTCGTTTCATGCAAGCAAAAGTTCTCTGCCTTGCCGAAATGGTGCTAGATTTATCCAAAGTAGTGCAATGTATGTTGGAGAACAAGAGTGGTGGGTGTGAGAGTGGCGAGGCGAGGCTTTGCGGTCTGTTGGGTTGCAAATCGAAGAACAAGAAGAAAAAGACATAAACTTGTGTGTGAAAAAAATTATTTGAAATGTGAATAAAAGAAATGAAAATAAGTTATTTTGTGTTTTTATTTTCATACATAAGTTATTTTAAAGTCTAATCAGCTCATCGTCGATGTGTTTACAAAACAAAACAAAATAGAGTCACGTGCGCTCACTAATCCCATAATTAGGTCACTGATTGGCTGAGAGTCGCTAAGAGTCGCTAAGTAGGTCAGTAGGTCACCTAGAATGCTAGCCTCTGATTGGCTGAGAGCCTAACTAGGTCACGTTACCATGGCAAAGGTCACTTCCGGTCAAATGGAGGCCTCTGATTGGCTGAGAGTCCTAACTAGGTCACGTTACCATGGCAACGGTCACTTCCGGTCAAACGGAGGCCTCTGATGGCTGCAAGTCCAATGAGTAATAAACAGTACTTAACCATAGTCCCATTCCGATACATACAATACTACTGCTGCAATAGCTAATGGTGCTGCTCATGCTACTAGTGCTGCTGATGTGACTGCTGCTGCTGCTGCTGCTACTGCTGCTCCTGCTCCTGCTGCTGCTGCTGCTGATGATGAGGACGGCACTACTGTTGACGGTGGGTCTCATTCATATCCTTACTGGTCGTCTATGTTTTACGCCCTGCTGCTGCTACTGCTAAATCAGCAGAGCTTGCCTGTGTGTCTAGATAGATTGGAAGAAAGTTCCCTCTCTACCTAAAGACTTTTTCACTAAGGGAATTCTGAATGTACACATCAGACATGTCAGAGGATCTTTGATTTCTTTAACAAGGAGCGCTCTGAATATTCACATCAGCAGGGCTTGCTTGTGTGTCTAGATAGATTCGAAGCACTTTCCCTCTCTACCTAAACACTTTTTTCCACCAATGGCAGTCTGAATGTACACATCAGACATGTCAGAGGATCTTTGATTTCTTTAACAATGAGCGCTCTGAATATTCACATCAGCAGGGCTTGCCTGTGTGTCTATATAGATTGGAAGCACTTTCCCTCTCTACTTTAACTTTTTTTTTCACCAATGGCATTCTGAATGTACACATCAGACATGTCAGAGGATCTTTTGATTTCTTTAACAAGGAGCGCTCTGAAATATTCACATCAGCAGGGCTTGCCTGTGTGTCTAGATAGATTGGAAGCAAAAAAAGAAATTTTCATTCATTTTAAATGTTATTAATTTTTATCTGCAGAGGGGTTTACAGTGCGTTCAGCTGATGGCGGTCAAAATATTCGAAATATGTTGGCATTTCAATCTGTTCTCATTTTTGACCTTTCAATAGAACTCACAATTATATGATGATTTTTATTGTTTGTTGGTACCAAATTTTCCAATTCAAACCCACCGAAGCACTTTTGGCCAACAATGCCTGGGAAGTTCTCCGAACATCTAAGGCACCCTAAATTTGCCATATGACCCAAGAAGCAACAAACTTTCCTTGCTGCAGGCACATCACAACCATGACAAATCAAAAGAAGCCTGAACAGCTTAGGAACAGTCTGGAGCTATAGCGTGAAATCCATTTTGGCCCCAGACTAATACCACAATCATGTCATTTCGAAATTTTCATAGAAATAAAAGGAATTTTACTTTTAAGGGATTTCCATTCCAAATCTACATTAGATATTCCCTGAAAGGGAATAAGTGCAATAATATCTACAGAGTAGACAAATACACTGACCTGTATCCTCTCTAAGCCAATCACAAGGGTGAATAGAGATCACATGACCTTGGAAAACCAACGATTGGCAAACTTGAACCTACCTGTCATAAGGAATTCAGTGTTGGGACATCCGAGCTGTGCCTCGTCCATCAAACCCAAATGTGTCAAATGAGCAAGCTATGACTTTGATTAGCATGAATAAAATGTCTGACAATCAGGCCAGTTGAAGGCGGAATAGGGATGGCAGAATAGCAATCCCTGTGAAAACATGCCAGTTTATTACCAACCTGAATGGTGACATAACCATTCTAAAGTTGTGAACTCTAAGTTCAGTGCTGTCTAAGAACCTTTCTGCACCTCGTAGGATTCTGACAAGCTCACTCTAAAATTAATCTAAAATCAAAGCAATGGTGCACTTCTAACTTTATCAAACTCTATTTGTGTGATTTCAAATATGGTACATGGTTTCCAATGTTCACAGTTGTTGCCTGGTTATTACTACTTCTCTTTCTCCCCCATACACAATGTATCAGACTCACCATCCTCGCAATATTATAACCGAGGGATCTTCTTGATTCTGCGTTGTTATCGTCACCTGTTCGGTCTAGATGCATCTTGGACCTACTTCAAGCCAGCCACGGCAAAGGGCCCTGTGATGGTGTCAGTGCTGCCGCCAAACGGAATGCAGATGTACTCATGAAACACCACTGTATCTCTGAAGAGGAAATCACCGCTGCCAGTGAGCAGGTCGCTGACCTCAGCTGCGACCAGGCTGTCGCAGGCACCATGAAAGTGCATGCTGCTGTGCCTGCTACACCCAACCACTCCATCGCCGTGCGCAATACCTCGTGCTTCCAGCCCTGCTGCTGGGAAGACAACAAGTCTGTGTGTAGGTGTCCCGGCTGGACCGGACACGAGCTGTTCCCCACAGACCCAGCAGCAGTGGCGCCGGTTGAGGCCAAGGAGGAACCAGCGGTGGAAACCCACAAGGTGGAAGAGTTCATCGGGGTCACCTACAACAAGGAATGCTACATCGCAGAGGTCCTCGAGCTGAACATCGAAGGAGACTACGAGATGTCATTCATGGCGAGGCGGAACCTGTTGGTCAACGAGTTTGTGTGGCCCCCACGCAAGGACATCTGCTGTGTGCCACCATGTCACATTCTCACCATGATCCCTGCCCTTCAGCCTATCAGCAAGGGAGGTTGGCGGGCAGAGAAGTTTGACCTTTCAGCGGCTGATCTCGTAGACGTGCAGGACAAGTACTCTGCATGGAAGAAGCAGTCGTAAGCGAGGTGTAACATCCGTCAGATCTATCTGTTTTCACACACTATCTAGTAGGGTATCCACAGGTTAACTGTAGTTGGCAAGAGTGAACCATGTTAAGAACATGTAGGAACAGATTGTATAGTCATTGCCGCAGTCTGGTGGTGGTAAGACCATCATATCCTATGCTATAAGCGATGGGTCACATCCGTCTGATTTATTGGGTATCAGATACTGTCCAGTAGAGTACCCACAGGTTAATTGTAAGTGGCCAGGTGGTCTGTATTATTGTTTAATCTATTAGTATACATGTCTGCCTTATTGCATGAGGCCACAAAGATGCCATTTTGGTGAATTTATATTTTTTGTGACTTAGATAGTCTCACGCGAACGTAAAAATGTGTAAAACTTCAACTTAAAACAGCTGGTGCATATACAAAAAGTGTGATATCTGATGCTTCGTTGATGTATAACAAGAGTGAACCATGTTTAGAACATGTAGGAACAGATTATGTAGTCATTGCCGAGGTCTGGTGGTGCTAAGACCATCATATCCCTTGCTATAAGTGCCGTGTAACATCTGTTAAAATGCATCATATTTTAAGTTCAAACTGCTTGTAAATACCAGAATGTGTGATTTTTGGCAGTTTCTTGATGTACAACAAGAGTGATACATATTTAAAACATGTAAACTTCACTGGTATGGTTAGTTGTTCAGTCTGTTGGATGATAGAGTGATATTCACCAAATTTGTAAAATGTGTAACATCCGTCAGATCTATCGGGTATCGACACTGTCCAGTAGAATATCTACAGGTAAACTGTAACTGGCCAGATGGTCTCCATTATTGTTTAATCCATTAGTATAGATGTCTGCCTTATTGAATTTAAATTTATTGTGACTTACTTAGTCTTGCAGAAGCATTGAAACGTACAATTTTTTAAGTTCAAATCATTAGTACATATCCAAAATGTGGGATATTTGGAGGTTTCTTGATGTACAACAACAGTCCAACATTTTAAAAACATATAGAAACCATTAGTTTGGTTAGATGTTAAGCATGCAAGATGAGAGATTGATATTCCCAAAATCTGTAAAATGTGTAACATCCTTTGGATATATCGTGTCTTTTTAGCCGGCGTTTGTGGTGCATAGGTCAAAAAATTGTCAATATGATAGCTAGAGGCTTATTTATCTTAAAAGTATACATAATGAAGATAAGATATAAGAAGTTTAATGCTAAACTGAGCTCTTATGAGCAATTGAGAGTAAAGATGGTGATGTGATACACGCCAAAATAAAAAAAATCAACAAGACCAAAACTTTGCTGGCTCCAGGAAAAAAAGTTTACTGCTTAGGGTTGCCTATGAAATTAAAGAGGCCTATGAGTTTAATACGCCATGTTCTGGACATAAGGAAAATAGATCAGACCGATGTTACACTCGATTACCAGCGTGTAGTTGATGATGCATAGAAACTGACCCCCTAGGAGTTAGTCAATTCGTCAGGGGTTTTCATTAAGCCAAGATATGAGGCTCTAAATATAATTAAGTGATTAACATTACTGTTGACTTTGTTGATTTTTTACATGTGGGCCCAGAATTGTACATAAGTAGATGGTCTGACCCATATGGTTTTTCATATATCAAATATTGGCTATGTCAATGCTTAATCACCGTCAGTTTACAATATTTAACAAAGAAAAAAAAGTCATTATATGTGCATATAAGTGTTTATCTCAGGTTATCATTGTACAGACTTGTACTGCATGCATCTAACCATAAAAGATGTATGTTAATATATTCTGAAGTTGTTTTCGCCTAGTGATTGATATTTAACATAGAGAATTACCATATGCATGCTCATCAATGATTCCAGTTGGTTTGTTTCTTGTGCATCAGACATAGTTCATAAAACAGTTGTCGTCATCCTTGTGTATTAGATAATTGTTGGTTGTTATTCTGTATTAAAAATGAACTGCTTCCTTATATGAGTTGATTCCTGTTTCATCAACACTTATGATCTAACTTCAGACACAACAAAAGCCATTTACTAGATGTAAACAAAGTTATTGTTATTCATAACGTGTTCTTGTCAGTCAGACTTCTAAACTTCAGACACTCACTCTTGCTTCAAAATACCACCTGTACCATGGGATTATCTCATAGTTAAGATAGTCCTGCATTCAAAAATAAAACCCAATATTGAGCTTTATTATAAAATGTTGATGTTTAAAAGACTTTTTAGTCTTGTCACTTTAAATGATATAAGCACTTTTACATTTGTATCTTTAGACTTTTCAGAGTTGGATAGAGACATTTTTATCACAATGGGATCTATAGTCTAAACTGCCCACAATACAATAACACAAGTGTACAAACTAAATTATTGGCAGATGAAGCTCAGTTGATGAATCAAGTTTTGGATTTTACCAGAAGTCTATTGCCTATGCATTGTATAGTGACATTATATATTGTGCTGTAGACAAAATGGTGCAGTCAACAGCTCTGAACCTCAAAATGTATGGGATTTGCCTGAAAACAAAGAAACAGCATCTATGAAAAAGCCAAATTACAATTTTATGCTGAAATGGGTGTGAAGTGAAGATGCCACTGCAAGGTTACATTATTTTTTGTACCATCACATGGGTGATGATAAGCCCACTTAACATAAAAAAACAATAGCAATCATAGAACAAACGAGTTTCTAAATCCAGCTCAGGCTAAGAGTCTATCAGCAAACGTTGCCTCATCGAGTCTCCAATACCTCCATTCTAATCACCTTCCTCTATATTTCCATCATCAGGAATTTGGGTTCCCTTTCCAGATTTGCCCTTGCATTGATATTTTAATTCAGAAAACTTCACAGTTATATAAATCCGCTATACACGGAGGCCACTTACTACATTTATTAGAAAATTACTACTATAGTCTCTGTTGGACACAAGTGGACCCAGAGGTGGCTGCTGCACATGTCCACAGTAAACATAGTTACCAGGCGAATCCGGTGCCAAACCTAGATCTACACTTTGTGCTTCATTGTACCAGCAGGGGTTCCTTTTATGGCAGCTGGATTTCCTGATACAGAATCTGCTCCTGATCGTTTTTTGCAGCAATAAGACAGAACCTCTTTGAAGGCTGCACGGAACTGTCTGAAAATACCAAGTAACGAGGTAGTACCAAAATACAAAGAGTACTAAGAGGGTCTATTTTAGATCTTGTGAGAAGTGTTTCATATAAATATAGTTCTTTTGTCTGTGATTATTGTAGATTTCTAGTCCTGTATGGACTGTGGTGCCCCCTGGTGGATTGAGTGTACAGTCCACTGTTCCCACTTCCCACTAATACCCCCCTTCAGTTATGTTTTCTGCATAGATTTCCTCCAAAATTTATCATGAGTATAATGAAAATAGATATTTTGAGGTAAAAAATATTTTCCATCTGCTAAAATGGGGTTTTATCTCTGCTTAAACAAATAGGTTTGGAGAGGGCTGTTTAGACTGTTCTCTTCATACACCAGGGGGCACCACTGGCTTTTGTCTGTAATAAAATTGGCTAGTGGACCCTTTTAGTACTCTTTTCCGTTTGGTTGTACATATAAAAAAGGCATAGGCTAGAGAGTATCTTTGAGTTATTGCTGCTGAGGTGAAACAGAGGCAACATCCAAGGAATCTGAAAGCTCAGTAGGATACGGCCTCAGTCTCACCTTATAGATATCACACGAATTTGGTTTTAGTGATTTTTGCATCTCTTGTCTTGAAAAGTGCATTTTTCTTTCAGTACAGGTATAGAAAATATCTTATATTACTATCTTTATTTTACTTAACATTTATGCTGAAAACTCAAATACCTGGGATGGGTATTGCAATCATCTAGTGATCAGAACTGAACAAAATGCTGGAATGATTAACAGGTGTGACCCCAGGTCAGCAGATGACCCGGGGTCAATCCCCAAAGAGCCTTAAAGAGGCACAATAGTTGGGAATAGAATATTTTTAGCCATACCCAACCCCACTATAAAGACCCTGGGGATTCTTTTGGAACTATTGTCATTTTGGCAGGACCACTCTGTCACCTAGCAACAGCAATTTTAAGCATTCCATGCCCAGCAACCAACACAATATCAGGGATAAAAGGTAGTTGCAATACCTTCCCCTACTGTACAGACCCTAAGGATTCTATTGGAACTATGGTCCATTGACTAGGACCCCTCTGTTATAGGTTTTTGGCCATAACCCAGCAAATTGGTTCCATATTGTTTCACCCTGTTTTACCCCTGGAACTGTGTGCTCATTTCGTGCATTTTGTGTGACATGTTTACCATGTAACAGACTCACACACACAAACACAGTGTTCCATGGAACAGATTCACACAGTTCTGACCGATTTTTAAAAAGCTTATTCGGACAGGTGCATTGTCTGATTCACAATACATTGGGACCCTGTTTAGATACTTATAGCTAAAGAAAATCATTCTCTTTAATCATGAAAAGGGGTATAATCAACTTTGATGACACCTGGTGTCACACATAACAGGTATTTGTGTGATGCAGTGTCACCTAGTTTCCCTTCTGGCACACACTCACACATCTTCAAACATAACCATTATCACTTTGTCAGGTTTGAATAGTGCATGGTTTTGACACCAGGTGTCATCTTTGTTGTTCCTTGTTATTCTCATGGGTGAAATGGAATCATTTTCATTGTTTATAACCATTATAACATGTTGTCAATGCAAATTAGACCTAGCTATACACCTTTAATTCTATCAAGTTCCATTAGTGATTGAAAAACACACCATATGATTTGATTAAAGCGGCATTAAGAGGGACCACAGACACCTTTCCTCTGGTAATCTTGTTTGGATAAAGGTCTGACCTTTTGTTACAAGTGTATACAGCTGATAATTGGCATGAATTGTACACAACTTCATCAGGCCTTCACTACCATGGTAGGAATATTGTTGAATGAGATAGTATGCCCATATACAGCTGGGAGTGCACTTACAGATTTCTGCCATGGTGCCCTATGCCAACTTCTAAATATAATGAGTATTACAAACTAAACAGACTTTCCTTTCTTTTTCCAAAAAATCTAAAAAGAGAAACAATATGGTTGGAAACATTTTTGTGTCATGGTACATGATGCTGTGTGAATATGTGTGAATTTGTGTGAATATGTGTGAGTATGTGCCACTTCTTGTCCTATCGGGTATGGTGTCACATTGTGCCAATTAGTTCCATAGGACACAGTCACACAAAGTGCACGTTCCAGAAACTCAGTCAAACTAATTTGCTGGGAACTTCACCTGTTATATATATCCTTGTAATCTCATGCCAACTGTTGCAGTTTTCCTACGACCCCCGTAATACCTAGCAACAGCCATTTCAAACATTCCATGCCTAGCAATTGACATAATTTCTGACCCTGGCCAATCTTATCCATCATCTCCCACTACAGTGGATGCCTTTATTTTTATTTGCTCACTAGAACCTAAAGAATTTCTCCAACACTTGTGTTTGGTTCTGCCTTGTAAAATTTAATCTAAAAGATTCACCTAAATCAGATTTGATAGAAAACTCACCTTGATATGATTGCATAAACTAACACATTGGTCCAGCTGTTTATACCTCTCACCATATCAATAGCACCTGCAATCTTCTTCGCATAGAGGAAACTAAATGTTCGTGATTGGCCGACATCTACTGACATATAGGCTTGCAGAATCTGGCCAGGTGTCACGGTGATGATGTAAATAACAACAAGTGTTGCCATCATGTACGTCAGCTGAGGACATAATAGAAATAGTAATGCATGAGTCAAGCTCATCAGAGAGCCGAGTCTCCTAAAAGGAATCAATGTCTAAATATGTATAACTAAAGAATAAATTCACATAAAGACTGTCAAACTGGAATAGAATACACATAGTGCTAATACCAATTAAGTCTGAGTGATTACCTTGAGGCGTGCCCTTTCAGCTGTTGTCTGCCTGCTGTAAAAGTAATCATCTCCCTGTTTAATAAACATCATTTATTAATACATCATTTTAGATATACATTCATGTACTACGTAACATCTACCTGAGTGGCAACACAATAAAACGATTGATTAGATTGACCAATCCAAAGTCATCCACTGTCATGAAATCCTTATTTTCGCTAGGAAGGCACATCATTAGGAATGAATCATACTCTAGTTCTAAATAATAAGGTTTATGATATTTTTTGCACAAAAATAAAAGTCTGGCTTTCTCACCAAAAATACATTAGGAAGGATTGTTCTCTGATGATGCATCTAAACAAATATGTGGCCAGTTCAAACATACCTTGAATCTCCTGTCATCTCCCTAGATTTCTTAATGCTGGTACGCAGGCTTCGTACAGCACAGGTGTAGTTGAAGCCTAAAATGGGCACTGGTAGAACTAAGTAGACTGCCATTTTGTAGACCGTACGGATCCATGGTTCGAGGTTTGAAGTCACAAAACAAACATATTCTGGATCATCAGTATGTACATCAAACTGTAAAAAATCAAAATGTACAATTTATCCACAAAGATAATTTCAACTACAAGCTTCAGTTTACTGAGATCCAAGATACTACTTCCTGTGCCAAAAAGACTGTAAAGTACTTAAATATTAACTGTTCTTTGTTCTTCGATTAACAGACATATTCTATACCTTAAAATGTATTGAAATAAAGAATAATCCAAAAAGGAAAAAAAACCACAATGGTCAGGTCTGCTTCCGTAATAACTTATATCTGAGGAGAGAGGATTAATCAGCTAAAAATGAAACGACACTCTTTAGAGCGGATAAATATGTGGATCAATAAACATGGGGATATGTGTATGGATGTTTTGTAAGACAACTTACCGAAAAGTTGAGTGCTAGATATCCATAGGCCATCACTCCCGATATAAACCAATTCACAATAATGATCAGGAATGTTTTCTTTGGGGTAAACTTTAGGGTCTTCTTCATTGGCCAACAGATTGTAAAATACCTGAAACCAAGAAATGGAAACATTTCTGTTTGTCTTTATTTCATGTGTTGTTTCATGGACATTGATATCAAGTGCAGCAGCAATGATACTCAACCAGTATCTATAATTATGTGAAGGATATTGATTTATGAATGTGTAAAAGAAAAGTAATACAACTATCAAATTAAGGTGCATGATGAATGAGCCGCCTCCTGTCCAAGGCAAGCTGTGTAGATTTCAATATGCACAGGCATCAACTGCTTTCTGGAAACTTACTGTACAAAATAACAAAGATATAGACATGTAGTACTGTTATATTATGAGAGTCTTATAAAATGATATAGAAATAGAAATAGAAATTGAAACAGTCACACTCAGGTTGCAATAGTATTGAAGAAGGGTCTATTGTAGCATAGGGAGCCCTGTCTTAGTAACTCAGGTTGACATATTAGCTGAGGAACACCAGGCCTCTTGTATTATGAAAAAATAAATTGAGTAAAGTGACAATATGTAGTATTGCATGTTTGGGGACCCCTTCAGTGGCTCTTGGGACCCCTTCAGTGACTCTTTGGACCCCTTTAGTGACACTGGGGACCCCTTCAGTGACTCTGTGGACCGTTCCAGTGGGTCTGGGGACCCCTTCAGTGGCTCTTGGGACCCCTTCAGTGACTCTTTGGACCCCTTCAGTGACACTGGGGACCCCTTCAGTGACTCTTTGCTGATTCTGTGAACACCCCTGCTGACTCTATGACCACCTCTAGCCCTGGAAACACCCAGGTGGGCTGTGGGTATGCATACCCTGGCATTAGTAGATGTCTACTAGCTCTGAAAATCTCTTTGCTGGTACCAAGGAAGACTCTATACCAGAGATGACTGGATCATCTTCCCCTATACCAGGGATGGCTAGATCATCTTCCCTTATAGTTATACCAGAGATGGCTATATCATCTTCCCCTATACCAGGGATGACTATTATCTTCCCCTATACCAGGGATGACTATATCATCTTCCCCTATATCAGGGATGACTAGATCATCTTCGCCAGTACCAGACGACTGTACCACCTCCCCCAGTATCCGGGTTGCAGCTGAAGGGTCCCCAGAGTTACAGAAGCGGTCAACAGAGCCACCAAAAGGGTCCACAGAGCTGCTGGAAGGGTTCACAGTGCTGCTGAATGGGTCCACAGAGCTGATGGGAACCACTGGAAGGGTCCCTAATCAACCAGGTTTTTTTACAATACCTACCCCCCACTGTAAGAAGCTCAAGGACTCTTAGGGAACATCCACATGTAGCTAGCTGTTATTTATACCTCCTAGCTAATGAACATGTCCACAGAGAAGCTGGAGGGGTCCGCAGAGTCACTAAAGGGGTCCCAGAGCAACTGGAAGGTCCAACAAAGCCTCTTAGAGAACTGTTTGCAGGGTCCCAGGAGATGCTGAAGGGGTCCCAAGAGCTACTTGAATGGTCCACAGAGCTTGTTTCTTTATCAACCTCGAACCATAGAATAGCCTGAATCAAGGTTGTTTAGTTGTTGCCATGCTTGTTGATAATGAACCTCAGGACCATGGAAATATGTGATAAACAATAATAACAGTCATTGTTATTCGCTGTGTTAGCAATTAGCTATGTTAGCAACAAACCAATTGAACCATTGAATTCTTTGGGTCCAGTTTAAAGGGGTAGGTATGATTATAATCAACCTTAGGACCATGAAAATATGTGTTGCTAGGCTTAGAAACAAAGCCATAGAACCATTGAATTCCTTTGGTCTAATTTGGGGGGGGGGGGGGGGGGGGTAGGTATGGTTGTAATCAACCTCAGGACCATGGAAAACTGTGTTGCTAGGCAGATAAACAATTAGAACAGTTGTTGCTAAGCAACCAGCTGTCTTAGAAACAAACCAATAGAACCATTGAATTCCTTGGGTCAAAATTAGTGGGGGTAGGCAGTGTTAAAAAAGTATTTTAAGCCATATCTAGGTCATTGGAGATGAATTTCTTGCTACTAAGGATCTTAATGTTTGACCTTGGTGATTGCCTGGATGTTGCCATGGCAATATAACATATTTCTGACAAATTCCAAGACAATACTGTCCCTAGGCTATGTCAGGATAATGTAAAAGTGGAAAATCATATCTGAGATGTTATTCCTATGAGTACAAAGTATCAAAAGTAGGTATAGGCCTATATGACGTTTTTGTCAATTTTTCCATGTTTGACCTTGAGAAATATGACCTTGACCTTGGCCAAGGTCATGTTACGTTTCTTAGGATGTTGATCTCATATAGTTCTATCACCCCACCAAATATCAGACCTGTGCTATTTATATTAACCGAGATTTTTCGAATTGACCTATTTTTTGGGTGACCTTGACCTTTGACCTCATATTTGACCTTGTTCCGACACCTGTATGACTCTACACACACCAGATTCGAATTCCTCAGCCCAAAAATAGGGGGATAAGCCCTTCATACCAACTATAGCAGCCCAGTCCAACCTATTTCAAATCTGACACCCTGGCCCCCCTATTATGTAGTGCAAATGTATCATTACCAAGAAGAAATGGTTCCATCCATATGCAGCCAATCACATATCTTATGAATTGTGTACTTAACATTTTGTTGTTATATAAATTCCCGTATTCCCAAGATGTTTTCATGCTTATTCTGGAAATATGGGAAAAATATTGTATCTTACAGGCAGCACTAGATGCACAAGCCTGATATATGAGGAAACATGTAACGATGGGGGGGGGGGGGGGATGTGAGTGGAGTTTGGAACCATTATTCAGTAGGGGAAGGGGGACTCTAGGTCCAAGTCCTCCTCGGTTCTATACAACTTGACCTTAAAGGGGTTAAAGGCCAACATTTTGTACATTTAAATGCCAGGAGCATTTACCATGACATTGGTACGTTGAGGGACTATATAGTTGACTCAGACATTGATTGTGTCACTATTTCTGAAACATGGCTGACTGAGGAAGTGCCCAATAATCATGTACTAATAGAGGGATATTCCATGTCAAGGCTGGACAGACAGGTTGACAAGGATGCAGGAGGATTGTTGACATACGTTAAATATGGTCTAACCTCCAGTTCTGAATTATCAATGCATAATGTGAGTAACCCAGACCTAGAAGTTATATGGACTGTCATATCAAAAGCAAACATGCGCAGAATCGTGATAGGAAATATATACAGACCTCCAAATGGTAATGTGGTTAATGCCTTGGATAAGTTGAAAAAGTCGTGCAATGACATTGATTCTGATAAATATCCAGAGATATTTATGATGGGGGATTTCAATATTGATTTTCTTAACCCTAATCCTAACCAGGATAAATTGAAAAATATTATGGCCGGGCTGGGAGCTAGACAATTAATATATAAAGATATCACTCGATATAATCCAAATAGAGAAGGGAAGGATTCCATTCTGGACTTGGTCGTTACTAACTGTGAACATATTAGTTCTTCAGGAGCCTGCTCTGTTGGTGGTATAAGCGACCATGAAATGATTTTTGTTACCAGAAAGCACATTCCTGTGAAAAAAATTCCTCTATCCTTTATAGGACGTAGCTATAGGTTGTATAACCAAGAGCAGTTCATAAATAGTCTTAAGAACCTAGACTGCAACAATTTCTGGGGAACACCCTCTCCTGATGTAGCATGGGATATGTTTATTGCTCCAATAAACCATGTTCTAGATATAAATTGTAAAATGAAACAATTTAATTTTAGTCAGCAGAAAAAACCCTGGTTAGATGCAAATTTAATGGCACTTATAAAAGATAAAAATGATGCAATAAAGCGTTTTAAAAAATCAGGTACCCAAGATGATTACAACATTAAACAATACCTTCAGAACCTTTCGAAAAAACAGAATAAAATTGCAGAAGAAGAATACCACAATAAAGAAATAGATGATGATGTAAATAACCCAAAAGAATATTGGAAAGCCATAAACAACATAGTAAACCCTTAGCCCAAAAACATTTCCTTTAATCTATTACACCATGACACAAATCTCCATGTCAATAATGAGGATACAGCTAACTACATAAATCAATATTTTGCAAACATTGGCCCTAAATTGGCAGAAAACCTTTCAGAACCTTGAACTCATAGGCCTGAGCTATATATAGAGCATTTCTCATTCACCCCTGTCACGGAATTAGAGTGTATAAAAATAATTAGGAAATTAAAAAATAAAAAACCTTCAGGCATAGTGGGAATAAAAACTAGTGTTTTAAAAGACGCAATGCTAGGCCTATCCTCTCATGTTATGCTCATAATGAATCTTGCCATAAAAAATTGCGTCTTTCCAGATAGCTGGAAAAAGGCTGTAGTGACCCCCTCCCAAAGGGTGGAGATCCCTCAGATGTAAACAATCTTAGGCCAATATCCATACTACCCCTCCCATCAACAATTCTGAAAAAAAATTCCTCATAAACAAATAATGAATTACCTAACTGAGTTTAAAATCCTGACAGAAAATCAAGATGGTTTTAGGCCCTTCAGATCAACAATACACAACCTCACAAAGTTCACTAATAATATCTATAGAGAGTCAAATAATGATAATGGAACAACAGCAATTTTTTTGGACTTTCAAAAAGCCTTTGATACAATAAATCATACAATATTAAAAAAGAAACTATCCAAATTGGGTTTCAAAACTAATTCCATAAATTTAATAGTAAATTATCTTACAAATAGGGTCCAAACAACAAAAGCAAATGGCATAATGTCAGATCCACACCCTGTCTCTTGTGGAGTACCACAAGGGTCAGTTTTAGGACCATTACTCTTTATTGTTTACATCAACGACCTGGGCTCAGTCTTACAGGATATGCTGTGTCAGCATTATGCTGATCATACCGTAGTCTATTTTCCCAATGGTGAGCATAGTGTACAGGTAGAAAAAAACTATCAATCAGGTTTTGGCTAAGGTAAATACATGGTGTAAGGCAAATAAACTCTCCTTAAATGCTAAAAAGACAAGAGTTATGAACCTTGGAACAGATACTCTGTTAAAACAAATGCCCAAAATAGCCGTAAAAATAGATAATACTCCATTAACTAGGGCATATACATATAGGTATTTAAGCATCACAATAGACACAAATTTAAATTTCAAGGTACATGTCAAAGGGGTAAGTAGAAATGTAAACCACAAAACACACATGTTCAGGAGGTATAGGAGGAAGATTAGCACAGCAGCTAGTGAAAAGGTTCTTAAGCACATGATACTCCCCAGCCTAGATTATTGTGACACTCTCTATGATGTAGCTCCAAAAACTATCCTGGAAAATCTTCAAACAGCATTTAACAGGGGTTTAAAAACCACATATAATAAGGAGGAGTTTCATGAAGCCCCTTTATTATCCAAGTTAAAGGTCAATACCCTTGCTGATAGGAAAGAGATGCACTTAAGTCAATCTGCTTACATACTATCACAAGATGACAACTGGATTGATAGGAGAGATGTACATTCATCCCCGTTGTCATTACAATTATAATTATAGACTGCCTCCTAAATGTTTGGCAGCGAAACAAGTTGAATCACACGTGCTTAGGAATTGGCATCTAGGATGCCACCCTCTCTTGGCCTCAAAACCAGAGAATCTGTCTTCACTAGGCCTTTGGCCTCACAAGCAAACCATATATGCATGAACTAACCTCAAGAGAACGCTCATCTATTTTAACTGTATCTATCTATAAATAAAAACATATATAATAATTTTTAGTAATACTGTGAAGCAGAATATGCAGAAGATGTGACGACTGTACGCACTTGGAACCGGAAGATCATTGCTGTGAGATAGCATTTAAATGAGGTTTCAATAATAATAAAAAAATGAAAAAAAATATTAGGACAAAAGCCCATGATGGCAAACTACTAATCATAAAAAGGCCAAAAAAAAACTTTTATAGGAAAAGTCTAGAATTCCGATTACCTTTGCTCTGGAACTCCTTTAAAGAGGATACAAGAAATATTATAGAAAATGAAAAATTGCAGAGCTGGAACAAGAAGAGGTTCAAGGACCGACTGCCCCCCCCCTCCATAAAACTGTAAAGTGTTTTTTTGTCTCTCTTCACTCACACACCCCTACCCCATCACTTAAGCTTGGGAAGAAATTTCTCATAAAAGTTCATACAGTTTTCCTAAATATAATATGTTTAGAAATGATAGAATAAGTATATATAGAGGAGGGGGTTTATGCGCTTATGTCGATGAAAATGTTTCGTGTTCTTTAAACAAGTTTATACACTTGAATCGTAGTAACGACGATATTGAAGCCCAATGGCTACTTTCTGTAAAAGGTAAATCAAAAAAAGCTCTATTATGTAATATTTATAGACTACCAAGCGGGTCATTATTACATTTTTGTGACACCATGCGCGCATTGTTATTACAAGTTGAATTATTAGAAACTTATGATGTTTTCATTCTAGGTGACTTTAATGTAAACGCTATTACAAATAGCCCAGACAAAACGAAACTTTATGAACTTATGGATCAATTTAATTTAAAACAATTGATTAATGAAATAACCACGACCTCTGGGACGAATACATGTATAGATTTAATTTTTACAAATTGTGACGAAATCATTTCTAGTGGACCGCTTAATATTCACATTAGTGATCACTTGCCCATCCATGTATTGCGCAAACATGTACATATTAAGCATGGGTACAGGCAATTTAAGGGGCGTTCATATAAAAATTATGATAAAAAAGTATATCTAGATAGCATTGAAAACTGTAATTGGACTTATTTTAATGAATGTCAAAGTGTGTCAGAGTGCTGGGACATTTATGAGAATATGTTGAAGCGTATGCTTGATGTATCATGCCCTGTAAGGGAGTTTAAGGTTCTAGACAAGCCTGACCCGTGGACGTCTAACTTCTTAATAGAAAGGATCACGGATAAGAACAACTTATTGTTAGAAGCAAGAAGGGCAAGATGTATACTGCTGTGGCATAGGGCTTGTCTACTCAAAAATGTAGTTGGTGTTGAAATAGAGGAAGCAAGAAATAGCTATTATAAGAACCTATGTGACAATAACCTTAATGATTCAAAAAAGTTCTGGTCCATTCTCAAGGATATCCTACCTTCTAATAAGTCCAAATCTAAAAACATAAATTTAGTTGATAACGATGTACCCATTACCCTAGATGAAACATCAAGCTTTATAAATACATTCTTTGCAGAGATAGGACCCAAACTTGCCGCTGAGCTGGACGATCCCTATGTCTTTGAAGGCACTAGATGCCCTTTTGATATGCCTGAAATTTCATTCACTGATGATGAGATTATACTGTGTATTAAGGATATAGATGTGTCCAAATCGTCAGCCATTGATTACTTGCCAACAAATATTTTCAGAGACGCTGTTTTACATAACCCTTCTAGGTTTATAAAGATTATAAATTTATGTATTCTTAATTCCGATATTCCGGACTCATGGAAAATTGCAGTGGTAACCCCTCTTCCCAAGGGGGGGGACCCCTCAAATGTTTCAAACTTAAGACCTATAAGTGTGCTACCAGTACCGGGTAAAATACTAGAGAGGTTAATACATAACAAAATAATGATGCATATAAATACACACGAAATTCTAAATCCAAAACAGGGGGGGTACCAAAAAAAGAAATCTACACTCGATTCTATTTCGACTTTTGTTGATGACATATTAGACAATAGAAATAGAGGCAATATTAGCCTGGCAGCATTTATAGATATTAAAAAAGCCTTTGATTCAGTAAATTATATAATACTCCTTAACAAACTAGAACAATATGGTATAAGAAACAGAAATTTAACTTTAGTAGAAAATTACCTCTCTCGTAGACAACAGTGCTGTATTGCAAATAGTATTAGATCAACCAGGCTACCCCTTACATGTGGAGTCCCCCAGGGATCCATTTTGGGCCCCTTATTTTTCTTGTTATATATTAATGATTGTATTTCTACCCAGGATGACCACCAGACTTTGCTCTATGCAGATGACTCAGTCCTATATGTTTCTGGCAAGAATTTCCACACCTTATCAAATAGATTAACAATAGCTTTAGATAATTTTGGATCCTGGACAAGAAAAAACAAATTAACAATTAATGAAAACAAAACTAAAATTATGACCTTCGCCTCAGATATTAAATAAAAAACACTCCCAAAGCCCAAAATCAAATTAAACAAAATTTTGAAAACAGTTAGCTCATACAAATATCTGGGTGTCATCTTGGACGAAGAATTGAAATTTACTAAATATGTTAAAAGTGTAATTAATAGTGTTCGTTTCAAATCAACTTTAATGTACAGGGTCAGCAAAATGATGCCTTCTAATGCCTTGCTTAGGGTTTACAAAACCCATGTTTTACCAGTAATTGATTATTGTGATATTCTCTACTTAAATTCTAATGTGACGGCATGTGAAGAATTACAAAGGTTACAAAATAAGTGTTTAAAAACATGTTTATTTAAACACATTCTGACTCCAACTGAGGTTGTACACGGAGAAGCTAAGCTATCCACATTAGTTGAGCGAAGAAAATACCATTGTAAATTATATGCCTTTAAAAGGGCTCAATCAGATAAGTATTTACAAGAGAGAAAGCGAGTAACAAGGTTTACTACAGCTCCTGTATTAAAATATAACACTATTCACTGTAAAGCTTATGAAAACAGTCCATGTGTAGCGTTAGCACAAGCCTGGAATGCCCTTAAACCTGATATAAGGAATGTTATCGACTATGATGTGTTTAAATCCAAAATGTCTGAAGAGTTAATCAAGACAGTGCCTGTTATCACTATATAATTTACAAGAAATAACAAATTTATTTGGGTAATAATCAAAGGGGTCTGTAAAATCGCATTTAATATTTGTCACGATGCCGCGGCCAGTTTTCAATACATTACTTGTTATAATATTACTATTGTAAAATGAGATATTATCATATGGGCAACCCCTAATAACTGCTCGCAGATAGGTTGTCCATGGACTTTGTCTGGTCGTACTGTAAATTAACTCAAAAATTGTTTACGTGAATGTATTTAAATCTAGACCAAATAAAAGTTCGAATTTGTTCAAAAAAAAAACAAAAAAAAAAATACTCAAAATTGGACAATAACATCAGTCCCTGGGAAACACCATCATCCCACATTATTTGGAAATAACATCATCCATTTAGGAAATAACATCATCCTATGGGCAAATAACATCAGCCCAACAAATTATTTTTTATGTTTTGTATTATAGAGAAATGATCTCTATTTTTTTCTCCATAAACACCATGGGAGAAAGATGTATTGGGGGCTCAAATCCCACTAATGTGGGTATGAGACCTCAATATATCATATTATATTATTATAAGAAATGTAATATATAATTAGCCTTTAAGGCAACTATATGTTACATAGTGGATATTCATCTTCCATATGCTACAACATGAACTGCCATTCGCTAACGGGGCCTGGCTCCACTGTCTGACAGGATAAATAATGAATAATCTATCAATCAATCACAGGCCAGCATTTGATCACCTGACCTACTCATTATGCCAATGAAGACGTGACCTAGTTTCTAAACCAATTAGCATTGAGTATTTGGTCACGTGACTTATTATTATTTCAAGGGGGAGGGGCTTATTATGTAAATGAGGATATGGCCTAAATATTTTTTGGACAAAACACAAAGACAAATAAGTTAAGTTAAGGTAATTTTTATTTACATTCACAGTTAGAGTTTACACACATTACAATCCTGTCGTTCACCCAAACACCTCCCCCTAACAAATAGCAATTAGACAATCTCTACAAACAGTAGTTTGATAGCGCGTTGGTACCCGACAAAACCCACACATTCCCAACAACACCTGGAGTCCCTGCTGGTACTGTCATGTGACTGCCACAGCCCTGTATATAAGGTGGACTGCTTCTCCAGAGAAGTCAGTTAGGTTTGGGACTACTGAGGCAACACCACCCTGCACTCTGGGTTAACTCTATGCTGTAGTTGTTACCCTACTGTATTATTTTATAAGATCTGGTTCTGATCCCTGTTATAACTCACAGTTGCTGCAGTAAAATAATACTGAGCATTATATTAAAGTCTAATTGTACCTTGTCTGGTCTTTGTTCTCATAAAGTCACATTAGTAGTAAGCGACCAACTACAGGATCTTTTTTATTTTGGATGACATCTAAAGGAAATGTGTTTTTTCCCTGTCATCTTTGGACTTTAAGCTTAGAAATAGTTACAAATCCCCATAAATATCATCCAATCTGTATTTTTTTGTCTAAAGTACTGATATATATTATGCGATTTGAAAAAAAGATCAAGGTTAGAACTAGCTGTTTAGATCAAGGATCTTTAAGCTATATTAATTTCAATAATTTCACACAAATGTGACTCAATCCAGCATAGTGGAACTTATGTCGCACATCAAACATTTTTAGTTATCTATGTCCATCCAGAGTGTTAATTTGAGCTATGCGTGATTAAAGTGCAACAAACAGGTCGCGACCTGCTCGCGAGCAGTCAGCGAGCATATCACTAATTGGTTACCTTAGTAACTTGTATCTAGAATTGAGATATCAATCTGAAATTTTTACCAGGCATTTCCTATGGTTATATCTAATACATACTAAAAGATTGGTCTCTTTGGGGAAATATTTTATTCATGCAACATTGTTCAAAAACACATTCAGTTTACAAATGCAGTGTGTGGGGTCCTCCATGTTCATGTCACATTATTTCTCCAGGTCAAAATATATATCCATGGTCGCTGCTGATTGCGTATCATCATTACACCCTAAACCAGTAGCAGATTATGATCATATTAACAACACAACATCGTAATAAAATATGTGATATCCAAGTATATGGCATACCTCGTTTTGGTACGTAAAGAGGGAGTTCTAGTCAGAATCACTTGCAATCCACACCTCATCATCAGAGTCTTCTGCAGATAAAGGGCTCCTTGGTCTTTTCCGATAAACAGCACCTTTAGGTCCGCCTCTCCCTCTAGGCTGCTGTTGTCCTGGCTGTTGCCCCCTTCCCCTACCTCTGCCCCTACCTCTGCCCCTTCCCCTACCTCTGAGTTCCTCCTGGTCTGCCTGTTCACCGACACCCCTTCCTCTGCCTCTTCCTGTGGCTCTGCCTCTGGCTCTGGCTCTGGCCCTGCCTCTACCCCTGCCTGTGAGTTCCTCTTGTTCTGCCTGTTGGCTGTTGCCCCTACCCCTGCCACAAACTCTGCCTCTCCCTCTAAGTTGCTGTTCTTCTAGCTCTTGTCCTGGCTGATGGGTGTCAGTGTCATTGTTGTCTTCTCCTATACCTGACCCAGGCCTTGGTACTGTTGGCTTTGGACAGGTGATATCTCTTGTGGCATTGGTACTGATATTGGTACTGATATTCTCAAACAAGTACCATTGGCTATAGGCAGGCAATCCATGGGAGGGGATGATGGCAGGGTTGCCCCGGGGCACATCTGCTACTTCCTTTGTCAAGATGTTGCAGAGCACAGGTTCTTCATCTTCGACCACTTTCTTCATTACAACCCTACCTGGGTATTCATGGCTAAACTCAATGTGATGGTACTCCTCAATGCCATTCACTGCCTTGCTGAAAGGGGCTAGAAAAGTCTTCCAGTCATATGAAGGGGCTGAACAGTTTCCTTTCTCATCGCCCACTAAGTGTGGGATGTTGATTCCTTCCAGGGTGCTTCGACGGACAACTTCCATAAGGTCCTCCAGACTGGAAATTTTGTGTGACCTGTGATCAGGAAGTTGAGAGTGATGGACATGTTGAGCCTAGTCAAACATGGCCACATGAAGTATGCCAACATGAGTTCTTGTTTTTATTTTGACCACTGCAATTGTCGCAATGGAGATCCAAATTCTTGGGGCCCAGGGCGTAGTTCTCGAGATAATGGTGGAGATATGAGATCACAGCGTTGGATCCCTTACTACTGCAATGAGACTCATCTATTAGGTAGTTAACCTGACTTGGTCCTGCTTGCATTGAGACACCGAAGATGCCACACTTTCTTGTCACTAGAAAGTAGAGTGGGCCTGGCTGCATGGGGTAAGAGAGCAGGTGCACTTACTGGGCATAGTCAAAGCTAACATGCACCCGATAGTCTGTATTACATGGTGGATGAGGGCCAAGTGCAGGAGAACCAGCTGCTTTATATTCCTCCTTTGCCTTCTTTACCAGGCCCTTTCCTTCCCTACTACCTGTAAATGATGTTTGTATTTTTTTAAACTTTGCCTGCTTGACCTCTTCTTGGAAACAGCTAGACCGGTGGATGTCTCTGTTGTTCCTCTGACACTCCCAGCAGAGATCAGTCATGGGCCTTGCACAAACTATTCCTGGGAGGAGCTTTCCCCACAAACTCCTGAAAGTAGACGAAGCAACTGCCCTCTGCTGGACATCTGCCATGGCTTTTTCATACAACCTGTAAATGTCAGCTTTGGAGGAGGGGAGAATTAGTATATCATCTCTCTTGTGAGTTGGTATTCTGCCAACAGTTCCCACTCCAGCATGAGAGTTGGGAAGGTGGAGAGTATACCTGTCACAGCATTCTCCAGGACTTGGAGACATCTGTGACAGCAACCAACCTGTAGGGAGCCCAGCTCCAACAGTGGGACTACAGCAGGGATCTGGGACCCACTGCTGTGTAGCACTCTATGGACTGGCATGAGCCAGCCTCAAGGAATACCTTGCTGGTGTCCTGGCAGGCAGGCCTTATATACCTGCCCCTGGTCAAGGTTCAGTGGGCACAAATCCGGGAGTCCCAGGCACCCAGCACCACCAGCAGCAGGGGGGAGGGGGTCTGTACCCAGTGACCGCGGGACCTTCCCGGGAAACTCCGCGTAACCGGGCGGGAGCCCCGGCAGTCGGCGTGAGGGTGAGAGGAGTAAGGCGGATCACTACATTATGAACAAAGAATATTACAAAAACACTAGTTGACATTTTAAAAAGCCTGGTCACAATGAATGTACATAAGTATAATTATTGGTATCTATGTAGGTCTGAATTGTAAATCAAAAACATATCCAATATTCCAGACCAATGCAAATGTACACTAATTAGTAATAGATATATTGGTATTAATTTGATTTATTCACAGACTTAAAACTAATGATGGGATTATGAATGGGTGCATCGAAACAGAAGACCATGTGGTTTTTGCCACTCACCTAAAATCAGCACACTTTGTGCTCTCTTCATCCTGAAGTTGTTGTACCAGATCTGGTTCAACCAGGGGGAGATCTTCCTCATCTGATGATTCTGCTACATCCTCTCCACCATTCTCCTCAGTATCAGACTCACTATCCTGATCAGAATCCTCAGAATCATCGAAGTTCTCAGAAAATAGGAAATAATCATTCACAAGCTAACGCCATCCTCCCTGTTCCGCAAGAGCGGTTGTTAAGTTGGCCTAATTTATGGCATTAAGGGCATTAGCCACTGTGTCAAACTCAGCCATTTCATGTCCCGAATGTTTGCGTATTCAAAATACACTGTTTGGGTTAATCATTGATAATAATTCTGTGTTCAAACATGAAAATACACCCTTACTAAAATTGCCTCTTGTCGCCGACTCGTGGTAAACAACTCAAACCGGAAGAGGATGCTGGGTGCTCCGCCAATCAGCGGGTCGCATTTGTGTCACGTGATGTGTTGTCAAGGGAATGTTTGGTCTTATGCGATCCAGTGGCATTTGAAAAACACCCTGCGATTGGCTGACTGACAACTTACAATTGTAAAAGAGCCTGCCATTGGGTAGACGAGTTCGCACCACACAAAAGCATGCCAAAGATGGGCATTGGGCCCGGGATGGGGGGTTCTGACAGAGCAACAAAATAGACAGAAAATGCATCGTGAATACTGTCTCGACGGCCTTTGTTCTTGACAAAATATCCATGTAGGGGTTCTTAAAATGTGAAATTAACAATGTTAGGAATTTCATTTGGGTTCAAAACTCAGGGAATGGCATGATAACAGTATAAATCAAACAAATCCATTGAAACCCCAATTTCAGTAAAATACATGTTTGACCCTTTAGACCCCATTTTCAGGGCTCGCACTAAAGCAACATAAGGTCTATTATGCTGGATTGAGCCACAAATGACTAATAAGCCAATGGCCTACTCTGGATATTTCAAATGCAAGGTCCTATTTTTTTCCCACTTTCATACAGTAAATAAATGGGAGAAGTAACTGCTGTAATCCTGAGGAAATCTCTTGGTGGGAAGTAATGTGTATCGTACCCGTTTAACAAGGGTTCTTTGAAATACAAACTATCGCTTGCTTGTATCACGCTCTGATTCAATTTTACAGAGACCCGATGTTCGTAGATCAAAACAGTATCAGGTGACACAACATGGTAGTGGAGACCAGTCACTCTCCCCTTTGATTTGGACAAATTCTTCTAAATGCACATCACTGACGGGTGGGGGGAGCCATTGTCTTTTTTCTCAAAGTAGGTCTCTCCCATGTGCTGCTTCACCAGCTCATTGAGTGTACACCCACTCAGAGCCATATAGAGGCTGTCAGTATCCATCTGACAGAGGGCGTAATTACAGCGATCTATAAACCTGTCTAAGAAGCGGAATGTACACTCCAACATTTTCATTTTTGCATACTGATACACCATGAACCCTATTTGGGTAGGGAGGTTGTTGTTGACTAACTTTGCTGGTTATTTCGATACCCTTCTTGAAGCACCATGAATTCTCCAACAGTTCAAAAGCCTACCCTCTCACATACATGACGCGACTGTGTCATATGAACAATTTCCAATCATATGATGGCAGTCCGAAAGGATTTTTCGTCTGGGTTAGCATCACCCCTACAGCAAGCTATCACTGTTAAACCGTGCGGCATATACCATTTCAAAAGCGGCGTGCCTATCAGAAGTTTCTTGCCACGATAGCTGCCAATCAAGGATCGCTGAGGTGTGTTAAACAAATTTTCTCTATTCACAAAATCTCTCATCTGCAGACTGATATCATGTTTGGAGATTGTGACATTTCTTTAAAGATTGGTGTCAGTTCCTCAAAGTGTTCTAGTAAGCTAACCCAGTCATACCCCGTATTGAAATAATTGTTCCGGTAAGTGTTGGGAAGTCTCAATGTCCCCCAGAAGCAAACCGAACAGGTGATCCACTCTTAGTTCTCAAGCGTCTGCACTCTTACTCCACTGCGGTGTTATGCAAATGTGAGCATGAACCCAAAACCCATTGAACAGAAAAAAGGTTTGGGAACCCGGGTGGAACCTGTCAAGACGCTGGTGTTGAGAGCCTAATGCAACCTCACCACCGTTGAATGCATTAAGCAATTTTACTGAGTTGGCATGTTCCATGTAGCGTAGCCACTCCAAAGCCACTCTTGAATGTTTTTGACGAAAGTCTGGTTTGAAGTCTCTCTAACCTGTGCAATGTTTTTCACTAATACACTTCAAATAGAGGCTGTTTGCATCTAAGCCCACAATGTGTTGACAAACCTTCGCTTGCTCTCCATATTTAACCTCTCCTTTTCGTGGAAACTGTGGAAGAAGATGGAGAGTCATTTGAAGCAGAGAGTGTAGATGAGCATCGGCTTGGTTGGACAGGATGTAGGGGTCGTCAGTGCTCTGGAACAGGAACCGTAGCGTTAGACCCGGAATGGAGATCCTGTCTTTGAACACGTGGATCCCTCACTATCTGAAGAAGTGAGGGTGGTTAATGAGAGCTTCCACAAACGGCTCCACCTCTTTGTTGTTGTATTAAACTATCTCAACCAGTTGTAGGGGAAGTGGCCCTTACATTCATTCTTGGTGAAAGCCAGCAAGTAGTTCTGGTAGTTGTAACCCGCTGCCAAGTAGTTCATGACATCTAAGAACACAGTGTGTTTGGTGTAGACAGCTAGATATTGGTTGTTTCTCTTGATGACACTAAAATACTTTGATTGCTGTTCCCAAGAGAAAAATTTGTTAAGATGGACTTTAATCAAGTTCAAGTTGTAGCGGCCCGAATTGAAACCCACTATGGGGACTTGTTGTATAGCGCAAGAAGGGCCGCTTCAATACAACTGAGGGATGTCTACACATAAGGCTGTGTCTCACAACCTTGAGCCAATGTTTTTGTCTCTGATCGGGTGCCGTCTCTGACCGGGTGCCTTCTCTGACCAGGTGCCGTCTCTGACCAGGTGTCAGAAAAAAGGTGTTTTAAAAAGAATTATACTCATGTACATAAGGATTTGTAAAAACTTTATTGCTGTTGTTATATAATTATAATTATAATTACAATTAGCCTCCTGCTGTCAGAGACAAAAACATTGGCCCAAGGTTATGAGACACAGCCATAAGCCAGTCACTGTCAGTGTCTCGTTTCTGAAGTTCCTCCAAGAAGGTAGCTCTAGCTATTTTAGTGTCTAGCACACTCAACATCGGTCCGGATTGTCAAGCACACCTAGACCTATTACTTTAGCTGTGTCGTTAATGTAGTTCAACACATGGTCGAGTAAGGGGACTGACTCACTGTCGGACTGTCGGACGAAGCACTAAGGCCCCTCACACCCCAGATAATCGGACACCACACTAGTGGACAAGGGTTAGTGTTCCTTCAACACCTCGACATGCTAAGTTGACTGACCAGGATCTGGAGCCCTAAAGAAAGCCTCGAAATAAAATGTCATATTGTAAGGGTAGATTCGTTGACTGGCCTTTTGGGGAAAGATGGACACTTTAGCCAACTCATCAATTACAGAGATTGTATTCTGTTCTGGTCCACATCCCCTTTGTAGTTGAGCCTGACCTGTGTGCAGGGGGGAAGTTGACTAGTGTGACGAGCCAGAAGGAACTTGGTGCTGAACACCGCTTTGCAAGAGGGGCACTCGTAGATGCCCGCATTGGCCTTGAAGTCTGTGATGAGGGCTACGTGGTGACCCACTAGGTGCAAGTTCACTTTGCCATGAGTGGCAGACACGACAGATGGGGGTCAGATCACTGAAACCTTGCACCTCACTTGTAGACTGCAATTTCTGGACCCATTTGGTGATGTGTACTTTGTCTACGTGTACAAGGAGGCCATCCAAGACAGAAGAGTGGGCGACATGCATGTCCCCCTGCTACGTTGTGTAGCAGTCAACTGGAGCGGGGTGGACACAAGTGGTATACAGACATTCAGTTTGCCACACTTAGACTACTTCCCACTCAAGTCGCAGAGGTTGGATTCCATTGGTATATACTTAAGAGACTAAAAAGGATGAACCGATACCATTCTTAAGAGGAGACGTGACGGTGACACTTCATCTACGACCAACAGAGTGCTAGTTCAACAACCCCCTTACTTTAAGACTGGTGCAGGCAATAGGACAACCAGTTCCGGTTACGGCGCATACTACATAGCTTACTTGTGTGGGAATGGCATGACTGTCTACAGCGGTTGACCGTACCAGGGTGGTCAAGGTGTTGTTGGCGCTCCTAAATCTGATGCGTGGTATTCAAGACATTAGGAAAGACCCTGCTGTGCGCTGGTGTGGGTGTCACCGAGGATATGCTGCAAGTTGGAGACTGACGACGAGGCTCAAGAATCATGGCAGGGCTGCCCTGAAAATTTGACCGGGAGAGCACGCCCAAGAGCAGAAATAAAAAAGCAACAGTGCAATAACGCACCAGTCAAACGTCGGCAAACGGGGAATTACACACCAGTTGTCCTAGTAAGAAAGCTAGATGCACAAAGAGGGATGTTTTTGACTTACTGTTACCAGAACAAGGGGGGGTGTAGTGTTAGGGAACTGGATCTAAATGCTGTACTACTGACTCAGACAAGAGTGCTCAGTCTGCATCCACTGGAATCGAGATAAAAAACTCTTTGGGTGATGGTAGTAACATTACTTTTACCATCGGCAAGTCATAGGAGTATACCAACCTGAGCAAAAACTATGTACAGCTGGAGTTGGAAGTGGTGAAAGTGGCCGGTGGGGGGGGCTTCGCACATTCTCTCTTCAAAGACGTTCAAGTCACCATGGTCAAAATCTCTGGTAACACAAAAACTTATGGTTTCTGGGCCAACCTCAAGGCCCTACTGAATGGTGCAGTTAGGGATAATCTGATCAGAGTCAAAGGTTGGTTCAAGGATATGGCTTGACAGTTTAACGTGCTAACCGATGCAAAAGCAGGCTTTGAAGCACGCCAAGCCCTGATCTGCAATGGTTGATTTCAAATGATGAGTTGTCTCACCCATCAAGTTTGATCTCACCCATCAAGCCAAGTTGATTCCTATATCATGGGTGATGGTACCGAGTATAAGATGAAAATACACAAAGTGAAACTTTATGTATATTGTGTAACTATAAATCCTGAGATGGTGGAGACTCAGGAACGTGCAGTGAGTACTCACAGGTCTGTCAAGTTCCCCTTGAACCGAGTAGAGCTTACCACCAAGGGGAACAGAGACCATACTTACACACTCTCCAAGATGCTTTGCTTCATGGATCACAATGCATTCAGTGGTCACTTCAAGCAAAAAACCTATGAGTTGAAACACTACAATGAAAACTTGGTGCAAGTCATTATGAACAATCAGAAGGTCCCCATCAACACTTACACGCCAAACTTTTCCAAAGGGGAGGTTGTTTTGAGAATACCTAGCCCTTTACACATAGAAAGGGATGTATGAGGGTCACCCCTCATGCAATGTTGGGCTGTCAGACTTTGCAAATGGCTACATCGTGTTCCCGTTTTACTTGACATTGGACGTCAGATCAACCTTATTAGGACAGGTCAACTGGGAGTGGAACTCAGTTTCAGTACGGCACTACCCACGACCACAACTGTGTTGCTGTACTTGGTGTACGATAAGTTGATTAAGCTGACACGGGACAGACATCCCATCACGGACTATCACATGAACTGAGCTATTGTGTGAATACATTGGAAATCGAGCAAGTCACTGCATACGTCTTCGAGTTTCTAGTCCTTTAATGAGTGTTTTTTGTTGCAGGAGAGGTGCTTAAAGTAGGACCCGCACCTTGTCAGCAGCTCCCAGCAACTTTCTCCTACTTTAAGCACCTTCCTACTTTCCTGCAACTTTACATTTCACTACAAGTCTTTTAAAGTTGACGGAAATCTGCTTAAAGTAGGGCCTGCAACTTTCCTGCAACTTTAAGACACTTTTATCATACCCAATATAAACACTGCATGACCTTCCTAATTTTGACGGCTTCACACTTTGCTAAATTTTGCTTAATGTCCTATATTAAGGCTCTTTAAGCAACTTTCTAGAACTTTAAGCAAACTTGTCAGCAAGAACTAAAGTAGCAAAAAGACTCTCCTGTGACTTTAAGCAACTTATGGCGCGCTGAATGGCCGTTATAAAAGTTGCTGAAAGTTGCTTAATCTCGCGCTTGCAGGTTTGCTTAAAGCTGCAGAAATTTGATTAACCCCTGACTTGGAGGTTTGCTTAAAGTTGCAGACATATGATTAAACCCTGACTTGGGGATTGGCTTAAAGTTGTTAATATGTGATTAAACCGCAACTTGAGATTTGCACAGGGACCTTTGTATTCTATTCAGGGGTGGGGGAGGGGTTCATCATTATGGGGAAATCTCTCAGGTGATTGAACAGTTTTAGGAGGTAGAGGGTGACCCTGGGGACCCTGGGTCCAGCTGCAGTGCCCTGGGTCTGACTCTGAGTTCCTTGGTCCGCCTCCAGGGTCATAGGTTCACCTCCAAGGTCATAGGTCAGACTTCAGGGTCTTGTATCTGGGCTTGTTTCTGAGGGCGCAGGTCTTCCTCTAGTGTCCTGGGTCCGCCTCCAGGGTAATGAAATTATGAATGCAAAAAATTGTTATTATGACAAATCATATCATTTTCAGTAGTTAAGGATGGCATGTCTTACAGGAGGTAAAGGCATGGCCGGGAGGAGGAAGGCAAGGTAGGGGTAGGAAGACAGGGGCAGTGGGGAGGTAGGCAGGGCCGGGAGGACGAAGCTAGGGCCTATAAGACGAAAGCAAGGCCAGGGGCTAGAGGAGGGAGGTAGGGCCAGGGGGGGAGGTAGGGGCGGGAGGAGGAAGGCAGGGCAGGAGTGAGGGGAGGGAAATGACTGAGGAGGGAGTAAGGACGTGGAGTGAGGGGAGGGGAATGACTGAGGAGGGAGTGAGGACGTGGAGTGAGGGGATGGGAATGACTGAGGAGGGAGTAAGGACGTGGAGTGAGGGGAGGGGAATGACTGAGGAGGGAGTGAGGACGTGGAGTGAGGGGAGGGGAATGACTGAGGAGGGAGTAAGGACGTGGAGTGAGGGGAGGGGAATGACTGAGGAGGGAGTAAGGACGTGGAGTGAGGGGAGGGGAATGACTGAGGAGGGAGTAAGGACGTGGAGTGAGTCAGGGTTTTTGGCTCTGTCACAGCTTTCTCCTATGGTAGTACTGTCCAGATCTATGCACCACTTTAGTATATTATAATTATAGAGTCATTCTGTGATCTCTCATGGCTTCCTATTTTTTTAACGTTTTGAATGGAGATTTATTGAGCCTCTCATAATATACGGAAAAGTGGACAGTTGAAGCACAATAATAGTCAAAAAACATCATACATTAGGCCACTCAAAAAAAAAAAGTGGTTTCTCATCACCAAGGACTGAAGAATATGACGAGGGAGGGTTTTTATTTGGCTTTTTTTTTTTTAACTCGCGGGCTAAAATGTATAGGCTAATATATCATTTTCACAACCCAAATTCAAATCTTATCAGTTAAGAATTTATTGGTCTTTAAAAGTGGGGAAATTGTAAGTTATTTCTATCTTACTGCATTACTAGCAGCATTAGCTTTAATTTGATACCAAATATGCCAATATTTGTCCATTTTTATCATATTTTTCAACAAAAATGTGCAAAAAAAAAAAAAAAGTTTTTCTCAAAAGCTGATTTTTATGATGCGCGCGGTGATGAGAAACCTTTTTTTTTTTTTTAAGTGGCCTTATCAGTATCAACATTTACACACAGGCCTACAATGGTTCCCTCCCCCGGCCTCTAAACCCCTTTTCCCTCCATCCCAGCCTTATAACCCTCCCTACCCCTTCATGAATGATATTATTTGTATTAAACACAAAACAACTTTATATGAATCTATCCATTTATAATACACATTTTTTCAGTAGGTCTCAAAACAAGAGGGTTGGGGATTACACCAGTTAGGTGTGAGAAGATGCCAGATGGGATAGCAAAACGCATTGATATTCCACACCCCCCCTCTCCCACAAAAGAAAAATTTAAAAATCAAAAATCCCTGCCTTCCGACATGTTTATGTTTATCCCAGGGCTTCCTCTTACCAGTTCCTGCCCTTGAAATATGATGTCCCTGAAAAGGAGCGTAACAAAGACAAGCTGTGGCCCTGCTTTTGGCAAATATCAAATTTGCAGGAAGGCAGTATAGTTCATGCCTCTGTTTTGATGTGTAGCCCTTAATATCTATCTATTCTACATGTTGCACATCCCCCCCGACTTTCCCCCTGTCCCCCTATCACCCATGGCCCATATAGTTATATAGATAGATAGCCATATCCATAGACTACAGGATATGCACAATGGCTAACGTGTAAATTATTAGATAAGTACAACAATGGATAAGTCGCTGGATATTCCCTGGAGGATAGGTAGCATGGGTGATAGGAAGATATAGCTATCCTAGGTAGATAAAGTTATGCTATCTGCGGATAGCTAAGTTGAGGAAAGGGTAAAATGAAGAATATACAATGTGTGCAATATGCAGCATGAGGGATAGGAAGATAGAGAAAGCTAGAGCGAGAAAGAAGGATCAATAGAGTGGAAACTAGGCATGTGAAGGGCAGGCAAGGTGAGGCATGGATCTAGATAAGCATGAATATCTAAGAGGATAAGGGATATGTCATGGAAAACCTCTGCGGACCTGTAGAATATGGTACATAACCTCTGAGGCGCAGCCGAAGAGGTTATGTACCATGTTCTACAGGTCCAAGGAGGTTTTCTCACTTATACTCCACCCATCCATCCATAGTAGATCAAGAAAATGATATATATTCATCTTTTGATAAGGAATTTACATGGTTTTCGAAATTCGTTTTCATTTGGATAATCTGGGGTTTGAACCCACACATTGATTACCCTTGAGCTAACATGATTAATTATCTAAAGCAAAACACAACTTTGCAAGTTACCTGGTGGCCAAACGGATAGGGCACAGGGTAATGTAAGCAAAGGGTCCCAGGTTCTATTCACATCCTGGTCACCATTATACACTTTGTAATTTGAGATCATTTTAAATGTCAAATCATTATTCATCATGTTAAGAAATTGAAAAATGGAAAAATGGTAAGGAATACAGAAAGTCCTAATTTCCAATGATATCAATGCATTATTGCAATAGTGATCTCTTTCCTCAATAAAATAGTGAAAATAATTCTAAATATTTCCACCAGGTATTCCTCTGCTAACCTCTTAACATGGTAACCTAAGTAGGAGGTCTGAGTGTATACCTTACAGCCTGGGCACTATAGTATAGTGGTCATGTCATTGGACTTGCAAGCAGAACATCTTGGGTTCAAATCACCATGAGGCCAAACACATTTTTAGGCAATGATATCTTATGAGTAGAACAATAGATAAGTAACCAGTAGTTCTTATGAGATCCTTCACACAGGTGTTCCTCTGTGGCCTACCTGTTAGGGCAGAGTTCATCAGATTGGAGGATTTACCAACCTAGGTTCGAATCCACTAAAGGCAGGGTTTTAAAAGGAAAACCATCCCCATAACCTCCTCCCAGACTTGTCCTAGTTCACATAACCTCCTGAGGAGGTTATACACATAACCTCCTGAGGAGGTTATATGAACTAGGTCACTTCCCTCAGGCTGTTAAACATCACAAAGTGGTCTGAGAGAGGAGAATATGCCGTATAACCTACAGTAAGAACAATAGACCAAACACCCAGGCGGAGTATAAGCACAGAAACATGAGATATATGCAAGCTGAGGGATAGGCCCTACCTCCCTCCCCCTGACCCTGCCTCCCTCCTCCCCTGACCCTGCCTCCCTCCTCCCCTGACCCTGCCTCCCTCCTCCCGGCCCTGCCTCCCTCCTCCCGGCCCTGCCTCCCTCCTCCCGGCCCTGGCTCCCTCCCCTGACCCTGCCTCCCTCCTCTCGGCCCTGCCTCCCTCCTCTCGGCCCTGCCTCCCTCCTCTTGGCCCTGCCTCCCTCCTCCCGGCCCTGCCTCCCTCCTCCCGGCCCTGCCTCCCTCCTCCCGGCCCTGCCTCCCTCCTCCCGGCCCTGCCTCCCTCCTCCCGGCCCTGGCTCCCTCCCCTGACCCTGCCTCCCTCCTCCCGGCCCTGCCTCCCTCCTCCCTGCCCTGCCTCCCTCCTCCTGGCCCTGCCTCCCTCCTCCCGGCCCTGCCTCCCTCCTCCCGGCCCTGTTTACCCCCTCCCTGCCTCCCTCCTCCCGGCCCTGGCTCCCTCCCCTGACCCTGCCTCCCTCCTCCCGGCCCTGCCTCCCTCCTCTCGGCCCTGCCTCCCTCCCCCTGACCCTGCCTCCCTCCTCCCGGCCCTGCCTCCCTCCTCTCGGCCCTGCCTCCCTCCCCCTGACCCTGCCTCCCTCCTCCCGGCCCTGCCTCCCTCCTCTCGGCCCTGCCTCCCTCCCCCTGACCCTGCCTCCCTCCTCCCGGCCCTGCCTCCCTCCTCTCGGCCCTGCCTCCCTCCCCCTGACCCTGCCTCCCTCCTCCCGGCCCTGCCTCCCTCCATTCGGCCCTGCCTCCCTCCCCCTGACCCTGCCTCCCTCCTCTCGGCCCTGGCTCCCTCCCCTGACCCTGCCTCCCTCCTCCCGGCCCTGCCTCCCTCCTCTCGGCCCTGCCTCCCTCCCCCTGACCCTGCCTCCCTCCTCCCGGCCCTGTTTACCCCCTCCCTGCCTCCCTCCTCCCGGCCCTGCCTCCCTCCCCCTGACCCTGCCTCCCTCCTCCCAGCCCTGTCTACCCCTTCCAGGCCCTGCCTACCCCTCCTGAGCCCTGCCTCCCTCCTCCTGACCCTGCCTACCGCTTTCTGATTTTAGAAAGAAGGGAGTACCATAATTATATTTATTATTTCCAAGCACAGCATTTAGAGATTGACAACTCTGATACTGAAAATTAAGATAAGCATGAATATCTGAGAGGCTAAGGGATATGCACAGAAACTTGAGATATATGCAAGCTGAGGGATAGGTACATTGGGGGATAGGACCATAATTCATAAGAGGCAGACTTTGAAATAAATAGAAACACAAGAGAACACAAGGTGAGGGATATGACTAAGACAGGCTAGGCACCCTGAAGAAAATACAGCAACAGCTAGAAGGATAGGCATCATTAGGGATAGGTAGGCTGAATGATATGAAGCATGAATGATGGGTAGATGGTACATGTGCATGTGCATGTACACTATAGGATAGGTACCTCAGGGGTATGTCAACTAAGGAATAGTCACCATAGGTACAGGAAGTCTGAGAGATGAGTAAAGGTTATAGGGAGCAAGAGGGATAGCGATAAGTTGTATGACATTGTAAAATAGGCAGTTTCGAGAGATAGGTATGAGTAGTATATAATGTATCAGAACGGGACTATGCTTAAGTACTGTTTATTACTCAATCGATATGCAGCCAATCAGAGGCCTCCATTTGGTCACGTGACCGGAAGTGACCTACTAAGGGGATTAGTGGTGACGTCACGTGACCTAGTTAGCCAATCAGAGGCCGCCATTTGGTCACGTGACCGGAAGTGACGACATATGACCTACTTATGGACCGGAAGTGACGTCATATGACCTACTTAGGGGACCGGAAGTGACGTCATATGACCTAATTTAGGATCACGTGACCGGAAGTGACCTGATGAGTCACGTGACCGGAAGTGACGTCACATGACCTAATGGACAACCGGAAGTGACGTCATGTGACCTCATTGAGGATCACGTGACCGGAAGTGACCTGATTGATCACGTGACCGGAAGAAGTGACGTCACGCGACTTAATGAAGAGATGAGCGTCTTTAAGGGGTCACGCGCTTTAAAATGTGATATATTTTTTTTTTGGAGGAGGAGGCGAGTCTCTTATTTTTTTTGTAAACCAATAAAAAACACAACAATATAAGTTAGTTTTTTCATTTTATTTTTTATTAGCGACTGGAAGTGACTTATTGAACTAGGTAGAAGTGTTCTTTAGAGTGTATAAGGGGGGAGGGGAGGGGAGGGGGGGAGGGGGGGAGGGGGGCCCTTTAAGATGCATGGGGAGGGGGGCACTGTTAGGATGCATGGGGTGGGTGGGGGGGAGGGGAGGGGAGGGGAGGGGGGAGGGGGGCACTCTAAGGGGGTGGGGGGCACTCTAAGGGGAGTTTGTCTCTTTTAAGAAAAAAAGAAAGAAAAGAATTTAATCAAGAGACACACTTCTTCCTCTCGAGAGGAAGAAGTGTGTCTCTTAATTTTTTTGTTTAGGAAGTGATGGTCTTTAGGATCACGTGACCGGAAGTGACCTGATGAGTCACGTGACTAGAAGTGACGACGTCACATGAGTGACACTTTAAGAGGACACGCGACTTACTAATAAAAGAAGACGTATGAAAATAAAAACACAACAATAATTTTATTTTATTTTATTTTATTTTTTTTTTCAATCTTGATAAACACTCTATCTTTTAAAAAGATGCCCTCAATCAATCAATAACACACTTTTTTTTTTTTCATATCTCTAAAGGACTCGTTGTCACACCGTCAGAATGCACGCGACGATTATAATACAAGTAGTGCACGCCATCTTTCTCTATGGTGTAAGTGACCATTTTGTTTCGTACCACTTTGAAATTTCTATTTACCGCAAGGAGAGTTTTTCGTTGGCGAAGAACATCCAAGAAGTCGTCTGGTTCTTTAGGGTTTTGTTTCTTCTGTACACCTTTTGCACTCCATTTTTTGGATTTTCTTTCACCGGTGCTGCTGACTCGATCGTAGCAAATGTCAGTCTTAGGGTTGAGACTTAGGATCCCGTCACCTTCCCACTCCGCTTTCATAAGCCCCGAAGTTCTCAGATCGTGAAGGTACCGTCTCTCACAACATCCGCCGGGCGGCGGACGCCATTCTCGCACTCTTTCCGTTTTTGTCTTCACGAAAAGCTCTAAGTGATCGTCGCACACCGCTGTCGGAATCCACTTTCGTTTCTCTCTGAAGTACGTCTCTCTCAGGTGAGGTTTGACTAGGTCATCCAACGTGTCACCACTGAGAGCCATGTAAAGACTGTCGGTGTCCATTTGACAAAGAGCATAATCGCGCCGATCGACGAAACTATCCAAGAAGTCGTATGTGAACTCTAACATTTTCAACTTCGCGTACTGGTATACCATGAACCCTATTTGAATAGGGAGGTTGTTCTTGACTGTTTTCGGTTGTAGTTCGACTTCAAACAGATCAGAACTCAACTCGGACGCCTTTTTGAAGCGCCACGAATTGGCCAATAGTTCGAACTTCCGACTGTCAGTGTATCTCACCGCCGTGTGTTTTTCTTTGTTGCAGATTGTTTTACCGTACGTGGCGTTTCCCATTAACTTGTAACAGTCTGACAGAATTTTTTCGTTCTCGTTCACGTCGCCACGTCTTCGCGCCGCCGTTACTTTGTCCGCGAAACCGGCAAAGGAGCGTTTAGGTAGGTATTCTACGACCAGCTGTACTTTGGTGACTATCAAACCCTGCTCTAAATACCACTTGAGAAGGGGCGTTCCCAAGAGAATATTTTTTCCGTGGTAACTCCCTATCAGACATCTCTGAGGCGTGTTCAACAGCTTTTCTTCCTGCGCAAAGTCTGACATGTGAGGTCCTATGTCTGATTTTGAAACGGACACGTTCTTGAAAACGGGGGTCATTTCTTCGAAGTAGTCTCGTAGGTGAGGCGGCGTAGTGATGTCCACTTGAACTAAACCCAACATTTTCCCGTCTTTGACAGCGGAAAGGATGTCGCTCCCGCTCATAGCGTTTCGAGACACTTTCAAAGCGTCAACCTTCCAGTGTTGTTGGGAGGCCTTAACCCGCTCATCTCGACGCTTCATCTCTCTCCATTCGCACTCCCACACGACGACCAGCTTGTGACCTAGCGCTTTCAAGTAAGCGCTTACTCTAGCCGTTCTGTCGCGTCTCTCCTCCCTCAGTGAAGCGCACTGATATCGGTGCGACAGTATGCACTCGTGAGCGTGGAACCAACACCCGTGAAACTGGAAAACCGTATTAGAGGCCGCGTGAAACCCGTCGACGCGAATTCTTCGACAGCCTAGAACCATCTCGCCGCCGTTGAAAGCGTGGCGCAGTTTCACGTCGCGGTCGTGCTCTACGAAGCGTAACCACTTCAAAGCGCTGTGAGAGTTTCTTTCGGGCTTGAACTTGGTCTCAGGTCGTCTCACCGCGTAATAGCCCGTGCAGTGCGCTTCGCTCATGCAGCGCAAGTACAGAGAGTTAGCGTCTAGGCCTAGGATGTGCTGGCACGTTCTCGCTTCTTTGCCGTACTTGTGCTCCCTTATCCACGTGGTGCCCTTCTCGTGAAATCTATGGAAGATGATGGAAGGACCACCGACTAGATTTTCTTTGATCAGAGCGTGGAGGACGGCGTCGAACTGGGGGAACGTTTTGAACGCGTCTTCTAGGTTTTGGAAGAGGAACCGTAAAGTCAAACCGGCGAGAGAAATCCCGTCTTTCAACATGTCAATGCCGCGATCTTGGAAAAATTTAGCGTGATTTTTCAGAGCTTCTATGAAAGGTTTGACGTCTTTGATGTTGCAGTGGATCAAGTAATCTCCCATAGTTTGCATCTTCTGTTCTGTTTCCCAGTTTCCTGGTAGACGTCATCCATTCGTAAGGAAAGTGACCTTTCTCTTCGTTTCTGGTGAAAGCTCGCAAATAGTTCGCGTAGTTGTAACCGGGTGCCAAACAAGAAAACCGTGTGCTGTGTGTAAACCGCCAAGTATTGATTGCTTCTCTTTATGACGCTGAATTCTTGGTTTCTTCGGTCTCCGGAGGCAAAGAACGAGTGAAGGCGTATTTTGATCAGGTTCAAGTCGTAACGCCCCGAGTTGAAGCCCACGACTGGAGCTTGACGGATGTATCTCAGAAGCCGCTTCTTCAGTTGAACTAATGGGTGTCTAGTCTGAGCCACAGCGAAGCCTCCTGGAGAAGGGGTGAATGTCGCCTCCTCCAGCAGGAGAGCTTCACCTATCGCCGCATCTAACTTCGCTAACGTCGGTCGGTAAAGTTCTAGCACAGCTTCCCCGATGACTTTGGCGTTCTCGTTTATGTGATTTAAAACTCGGTCCAACAAGGGGTCGGAATCTGCGTCGGATTCTCTGACGAAGCAGACTAGCCCCTCCCACCCCGGAAAGTCGGATGCCACGCTAGCCGACAAAGGGACGTGATCCCACAGCAGGGACACGTGTTCGGTCGACGGTTCTCTGCACGGTCTGAAGAAAGCCTCGAAATCGAAGGTGATCTTGTAAGGGTAGATTCCGGAATGTCCGTCGGGGGGAAAAATGGAGAAGTCTGCTAGCGCTTCGAAAATCGTTCTCGAATTTTGGTAGATGCCACCTACGTAGCGCAACTTGACTTGTCGGCAAGAGGAAAGCTGGTTCCTGTGTCTCTTCAGCAAGAACTCGGTGGTGAACGCCGCCTTACACTTGCAACATTCGTATATGCCCGCGTACGCGTTGAAGTCCGTGACCAGAGAGACGTGCAAACCGCCTTTCGCCGTCAGGTGTAGGTTGACTTTACCTCGGGCGGCCAGAGTTCTGGAAGGCGGTCTGATCAGAGTAACGCGTCTTCTCAACTTCCGCCCCGGCACCTGTCGCGACGCGGTGTAAACCGCTATTTGTATGTCAAACAAGTTCTCTAAACGGGTAAGTCGCGGATGTTCAAACCCGGAAAGGTTTCAGGTGTGGCAGCGGGACAGAACTGACGTAACAAATCCGAAGCGCGCTTGCTGGTGTTGTATAAGTGAAAGGAAATGCAGCGGAAGACGCAGAGGTTGTCCTTGTTGGGAAAATCTAACACACCGCTTCTCTTTCCAACTCGACCGGCCTGAGTGATCCTACCGCCTATGGGAAATTCCCCCGGTTTAATGTAAACGCAAATGTTCAAATTGGTAGGAAAAAGAACGTGCCACTTGGTGTCAGCGTCGCAAAGTTTCCGTACTTCCTCGCAAGCGACGGTGTTTTCCATCTTTGAGAGGAGCTCTTCCAAAGTTTCTAAATTAGTTATAGTAGGGAGCGGTTGTATGAGAGTTGCGTTGTTCTGGGAGGCGTGAAAGTAGCGCAGTTTGCTCTTGTCTTCTCTGTGTTGTAAGAGTAAGCCTACCGAGAAACCCACTTTGTATCTGAATCTTTGCGTGAAGTGAATGCGACGCATAGTATCTACAGCGTCACTCAACTCGCCGGTTGGTAGTCTGAAGTTTGTTACACTCACGCGAGTCCCGTGCATCCTGACACCCGTTTGTATTGCAGGCCAATTCACCATGAACGTTTCCTCACCGTTCGGTACAGCACATATGCGCAGAGGGATAGTCACCCCGTCCAGAGATTCGCGTCGACAGGTGATCTTTCGGCAATCGCCTTCGCCGCATAGAGGGCAAAACTTAGGTATTACTCTACATTTTTCTACGTGTCTCTCGTGATTGTACGGTCTTTAAAAAATTTGAAACACTTTTCGCAGACGTACTGCGTCATGTTTTTTTTGTTTTTTTGTTTTTTCACTTAGTTACCAATTAAAAAAAGTTTTTTTTCCCAACTACTTAGCCGTCTATCTATCTATCTATCAATCTATCTATCTGTCTATCTATCTATCTATCTATCTGTCTGTCTGTGTATCCGTCTGTCTGTCTCATACAGCGTACGTCAAACACTGTGTGTGTGCGCGCGTGAGCGTTGAGCGTCTCTCATTCCAAATCTATACCGAGAAATTTGAGAATAATCTCTGTTTTGTCATCCAACTCTTTGAGCGCTCTGGCGGACAGCGTCACCCCCTGCTGTGTGGGTTTTTTGTCAGGACCTTCGTACTTGCGCACGTGGATGAGGTTCTTACCGCTGTAGTAGCTCACAGCTGCGTACACTTCGCCCTCCTCATCCAGCACTGTGAACCAGGGGGTGTGATTAGGTCTTCCTTGCGCGGACGCTGTGTCGCGTATGCGCACCACTGCGCGGATCTCGGCGATGCGCGCTATTAGCTCGCACAGCGCGTCGGCGGTGAAGTGCACTTGCTTGCTTCTGGTCAGAGACGCCTCTTTCACCTGGCCGTCTTTTGTGTAGCGCGGCCTCCTAGACAGTCTAGACTCGTCCTCCCAGATCTCCAGCGTCAAAGTCCCGTCTAAGCAGAACTCTAACCCGAGAGGACGGGGGGTTTTCTCTGCTTCTTCTCGTCCATCTTCTTCTTTTTCTTGTATTTTTCTCTTCTTAGTAGGCCTTGTTGTTCTGGAACCCGCCTTGGAACGTTTCAGACCCGCAAGAAGAGTAACACCATCAGCGTGAGCTGAATCAGCAGCAGAACCAATAACAGGAGCAGCGTCAGCGCTGGTATCCGACGACTCGTTGTTGGAACAGAGCAGCCACACGCCGTCGGTGCTGAGTGTAGCGGTAGAGGATGAAGCGCCGCCGCCCTCGTAAGGTGGCGGTGAGGGCAGTCGCCACGGACCGGACGCGCTAACAGTGGAAGTGAGGTCGAAAGGTCGAAGAGGGGAGCCGAAAAACGTACCGTCCACCCGTAGCCCTTCGGGTTCGTCGTACGCCTCGTCGTCAGCGTCGTTCTCTGTTTCACCCTGTTGCTGCTCCTCCTCCTCCTCTTCTTCTTGGTTTAGGGGCTGAGTGTCCGAATAGCTGTAAGTCTCAGCGCGAGCGGCGTCGATGGCGTCGGTTGATGTAGTGGTGGAGAGGGGCTGTGCAACGTGCGGCGGTTCATCAAAATCAGCAACAGTAGTGGGGAGGTAAAAACTCGGTTGCCAGTACTGCGCTGTGCCAGGAGAGTTGTCGTCAGTAGTAGTAGCGGTAGCAGCAGGTGCAGCAGCAGCAGCAGCAGCAGGCGCAACAGTAGCAGGCGCAGCAGCCTCAGCAGGCGCAGCAGTAGCAGGCGCAGCAGTAGCAGGCGCAGCAGTAGCAGGCGCAGCAGCAGCAGCAGCACGAAGAGCACCAGCAGCACGAGGATCACCAGCACCAGCAGCAGCAGCACGAGGAGCAGCAGCAGCAGCAGCAGGCGGGGCAGCAGTAGCAGCGGCAGCGCGCTTAGCAGCAACAACCGTCGCGAGTGTAACAACGTCGCTACCACGACGACTACTACCAGTAGTACTGCTACTACTACCACTACTACTACTACTACTACTACTACTACTACTACCGCTACTACTACTACCACTACTACTACTGCTGCGAGCGCTCGCTACAGCGGGAGGGTGATAAGACCAAGCGGTTGCGGCGGTAGTCTCATCTTCAGTAGCAAGAGGAGGCGCTGACGCTAAACGAGCGCTGTTCCGCGTACTCTTCTTGTTCTTGAACTTGCTTAGATCCTTGGACGGCACTAGGTGTTGTCTTTTGCTCATGGTGGTGACTGTAGAGAGTGGCAAAAGACTGAGTGAGTGAATGGGGGTTTCAGGACCCCTTATATACGCCTTCTCGCTTCTAGAGCTAAGCTACTTACTGCCCTGTTCAGCTGCCGCCGGCTGACCGGTGGCCATTCACAAAGAAAAACAAAAGACATAATGCATGACGTTTTCAGCTGGATCCCTTTCCCCCCTTTTGAGAGATAGACTGACATGAGCTAAGCTACTTACTGCCCTGTTCAGCAATTCAACGCGCATTAGCTGTATAAAGGATTAAGCGGTTGCTGCCTCCGGCTGACCGGCGGCCATTCACAAAGAGAAACAAAAGACATAATGCGTGACGTTTTCAGCTGGATCCCTTTCCCCCCCCTTTTGAGAGATCGACTGACATGAGCGGGCGGTGTACCGACTGTGCTAATTCAACGCGCATTAGCTGTATAAAGGATTAACGGTCATGAGCTTAGAGTGTGTATACAAAAAAAACTACAGGAGGCGTGTGGGGTGAAGCAGGACCCCCTCAGACGAGTGTGTCTGTCTGTGAGTAGAGTCGTGTGCATGTGGTGAGCGACTTAAGTGTAAAACAAAAAAAAAATCACCGCCTCCTGCCGTGGTGAGTAGACCGGGCCGGCCGGCGGCGGCCGGCTAATTCAATAGGGGTGACAGCTGACTAAGACTGTGCATGAAAATCCGATTTTCACCTGACCTCTGACGTTTGTTACAATGAATGTCAGAGGGAGAGAGAGTCGTCCTCAGGTAGGGGGTAGGAGGTAAGGCTATGGATAAGGAAAAAACACCATTTTCAGCTGGCCTCCACCGATGGCGATGACATACTCCTCGTCATCTAAGCTCTTAAGAAGCTCTTAAGGAGCGGAGCGGCTGAAAAGCGTCATGCGGACAGGTCGCTAGACAGCTGGGGTGCTGTTGGAAATAGGATTAAACTCCCTCTGTATAAAAGCTCCGATTTCTGTTGGAAAAAAAACCATATCGCCTCTGACCGCAGTAACGTCTACTACCACCACCACCATCACTACCGCCGCCGCCGCCGCCGCCGCCAAGACGAGACGAGATGGCTCAAGCTATTCCACTTTCAATCTCGCCTTCACCCCCTTGTCCACCTGAAAAATTAATGCGGCTTCACGACATGAGACGCGCGGTGCAGGCCGATGGAGAGAGTAGAGAGGTAGGACAGCAGCGCTTAGCATATAGCGACGCCTTGCTTCGTCAACTAGGTAAAGAGTTGAGCGGATCTTGGAGAGTGTTGGGCAGTAGCTTAAAAGTTACCACCGCCTGTATGGATGCTCTATTAGAGCGCAGTGTCAAGACACCGGAGGAGCTGTGTACGGCGATGTTCCGAGTCTGGTGGGGTGAAACCCAGCATCGTCATAGATGGGGAGAGCTCGGCCGCGTCTTCACCCGCATTAGACGAGTGGAACTGTTGGCTCAGTGGATGACCCTTCTCCACAGGCAGGGGTTGGATTTCGAGAACCCCGACTCGCACGCGATGCATAAGCACTTGGGCGCCCTCGGCAGACGCCTAGGTAGCAGGTGGAAAGAGGTGGGGGGTCATTTAAAAATGTTGCCTGAGAGGTTAGATAAGATCGCTGAAGAATGTGAATGCGGAGGAAGTCCCGCTGAGTGGGCCTTCCAAGTGTTGAAAATGTGGCAAGCTGAAGCTGACGGTGCCGGCAGTACACCTTTTGAACTCCTTCGAGTGTTGACTGAGGACATGGGAAAGTTTGACCTCGGCATCACGATATTACTTGACTTTATCAAGCAAGAAACAACGAGAACAACGGACATGTGAATTGTTGTGTTTTATTTTCATACGTCTTCTTTATGAGTAAGTAAAAAAAAAAATATTATAACAATTAAGTCGCGTGTCCTCTTAAAGTGTCACTTCCTCCAGTCGCTGCTGATCTCCTCATTAGGGCATGTGACGTCGTCACTTCTAGTCACGTGACTCATCAGGTCACTTCCGGTCACGTGATCCTAAAGACCATCACTTCCTAAACAAAAAAATTAAGAGACACACTTCTTCCTCTCGAGAGGAAGAAGTGTGTCTCTTGATTAAATTCTTTTCTTTCTTTTTTTCTTAAAAGAGACAAACTCCCCTTAGAGTGCCCCCCCACCCCCCTAGAGTGCCCCCCTCCCCCCTCCCCTCCCCTCCCATCCCCCCACCCACCCCATGCATCCTAAAAGTGCCCCCCTCCCCATGCATCTTAAAGGGCCCCCCTCCCCCCCTCCCCCCTCCACTCCCCTCCCCCCTTATACACTCTAAAGAACACCTCTACCTAGTTCAATAAGTCACTTCCAGTCGCTAATAAAAAATAAAATGAAAAAACAAACTTATATTGTTGTGTTTTTTATTGGTTTACAAAAAAAATAAGAGACTCGCCTCCTCCTCCAAAAATCTCTTCATTAAGTCGCGTGACGTCACTTCTTCCAGTCACGTGATCAATCAGGTCACTTCCGGTCATGTGATCCTCAATGAGGTCACATGACGTCACTTCCAGTTGTCCATTAGGTCATGTGACGTCACTTCCGGTCACGTGACTCATCAGGTCACTTCCGGTCACGTGATCCTAAATTAGGTCATATGACGTCACTTCCGGTCCCCTAAGTAGGTCATATGACGTCACTTCCGGTCCATAAGTAGGTCATATGACGTCACTTCCGGTCACGTGACCAAATGGCGGCCTCTGATTGGCTAACTAGATCACGTGACGTCACCACTAATCCCCTAAGTAGGTCACTTCCGGTCACGTGACCAAATGGAGGCCTCTGATTGGCTGCATATCGATTGAGTAATAAGCAGTACTTAAGCATAGTCCCGTTCCGATACATTATATACTACTGGTATGGAAGGTATCTTGCAAGATGGGGATATGTAAAAGCTGGGGGTAGGAGGTCTGAGGGATGTGCAGGTTAAGCATAAAGGATATGCCAGGATAGGCACAATGAAGGATAGGTATACTGGATGAAAGGCAAATAAACTTATTTCTAGAAATAGTAGGCCTGTTATATTTAGCATGTGGGATCGTATGAACAGAAGAATAATGTAAATTGAACATAAGGGATAGGCAGAGTGAGGGATAAGTCACAATGAGAGATAGGTAAGTTCTGTGATAGGAAAATTGAGGATAGGTACAAGTTATAGTGGACATGTGAGGAATGTTATGTTTAGCAGATAGGCATAGTTAAAAAGATGGACAATGCTTATTGATTCAACATGGCAAATAGGCAGAGTCAGGGATAGTCATAATGAGGGATATGTAGGCGCAGTGCTAGGCAGATTGGGGATAGATGGACTCAGGGATAGGTAGGCATAGAAAGTGAGCAAGAGTAGCAAGGAGAGGGATAAGCTTTAGCCTTTAAGCTTCTGGAGGGATGAGCCATTTTGAGAGAAGGTTCTTATTCAAGGGATAGGTAACTTGAAGGATAGGTAGGCTGAGGGATAAGCAGTTAGCAGGATAGGTAGTGTGATACATGGGAAGAGTGCCTGTCAGATTGAGGGATAGGTCAATGTTGAATAGGTAGATTGAGGTACTGATTTTGATTGACAAGTTTATATATAGCTAGTGTTCCAAACATTTTCAACATCATTTTGTACATTTTTTAAATACTTTGCCTCATCCAAAATCATTTTTGAGAGGTTTTGGTCAGGTTTTGAGAATCAAGACCACAATTTTTGGATTCAGCAGGATTAGTTGGTCTAGAAAATTCCTTCTTTCCATTTTGTATCACTCTGATGAGGACAGAAGAGGGCCAGCTAAAAAAAACACTATTCTCCATAGTTTTCAACACAGAGCATACAAAGTCGCCCACTTTCAGCGGGGGGGAGGGGGAGGGGAGCTATAACATTCGAGTCTACCGAGTGAGACATCCTAGTCAATATAGAATCCTTGCCTCCAGGCCGACCAAGGACCCTTTATGCGGACCCACAGGCGAAGACAATGCCCATCTGGCAGACCAAGAGCCCTGCAGGTGGACCCTGAGTAGGGGCCAGTGCCCTCACTAGCCTCAGGGTTAGACTCCCCCCCCCCCCAAAAGTGATGCTCCCCAGAAATGTCCCTAAAATGATGCCAGCCCCCCTTTGAATAAAATACAAAGACCCCTGTTCATGTTGCCACCATATGCTTTAGGTAAACCCCCTGACAATATTAAAATAAACTATAATCCGCTTCAAGCGAACCTCCAAGTTAGGGTTTTATCAAATTTCTGCAACTTTAAGCAAACTTCCAAGTCATGGTTAAATCAGATTTCTGCAAATTTAAGCAATGCTCCAAGTCAGGGTTGAAACAAATTTCTGCAACTTTAAGCAAACCTCCAAGACAGGGTTTAATCAGATTTCTGCAACTTTAAGCAAAAGTGCAAGCCAGAGTATAATCAAATTTCAACAACTTTTATTAAGGCCATTCAGCATGCCGAAAGCTCCTTAAACTTGCAGGATACTGCAGATTTCTGCTACTTTGAGCGCTGCTGACAAGTTCGTTTAAAGTTGCTTCAAGTTGCTTTTAGTTGCTTCATTTCAGACATTAAGCGACTTTAAGCAACGTATAACGCCATTAAAATTCGATCATTCATTTTGGGGTATGATAACTTGATTGAGTTGACATGGGACAGATACCCCATATCAGACTATCACATGAACTGAGCTATTGAATGAATACGTTGGAAATCGAGCGAGTGTTATCCAATAACTTTCACACAAAGTCTCACTTTCTAGGTATTTTTCTTGTGACTTCAACCCTAGTCATCCTTTAAGGGGTATCTGTATTGTGAGCAATACACACCCATAACGTTTACCTGGTGCATACAAGGTGGCTTTCTATGTGTCAGAAGCTGGTGATGTATACTATTTCGATTCTTTTTGTTTACCACCATTGAGCACTACATTTATATCAGTTGGTCAATCAAAAAGTTGCTTGTACAGAAAAATGTCATTTGTCTTGCTGAAATGGTGCTGGAGCTAACTACTATTGTACAGAATCTGCTGTTGAGGATTTCACCATTGGTGGGCCCCAAAATTAAAAGTTCTTGAAACTGTCTTGAGTCGGTGTTGAAAATGTTATAAAAGTGGATGTATGAAACAAAAGGAAATCAAACTGTTATAGTTGTGTTTTTATTGAAACTAGGTCAAATCCTCATTTGCATAATGAGTAGGTCACGTCATCAAATGCTGGCCTGTGATTGGCTGCCTGTCGATGGAACGTTTGCACTACATATAATACTACTACAATATCTTTGATACTGTGGCATCACTCTTACGTTGCATTCATAGAGTATATATATTGACTAGGAGAAGACTATGATAGAAGGGACAGCCAGGGATAACTGAGGTTGGGCCTGAGATGGTCCTAAATATAGACCAGCCTATTTATTAGCAAGTAATAACAAAGTAACAAGTGTGAATGTCTATGTTAGAAAAAAAACGGAAAAAAACTGAGTTCTGTAGACATGAGACACTGGCTGGGGTAAGGGGCCAGGTGGCCCAGGTAGGTGGTGAAGGTGGAGCCACCTGGGGGGTTCTTCTGTCAATACCTCAGCCCAAAAAAAATCCCAATTTACACGCTGGCGACTGTTCACATTGAGCCTCTGAATCACAATGGCCGATATCAACCAGAGCAAGGCAGAAGTTGCTTCCGCGCATGCGCACAAGAACATGTTAACCGTTGGTTCCCGCCACTCCTTCGTCTCTGATTATATCCATAAAACCAATACTAGTTTCTTGGCACATATATGTTTTTATCTGGTGTCTGTATGTGATATCTTATTATTTAGTCATTACCTTTCAAAGCTGAGCGTTATCAGATGGTTGACTGCAGCAATCTGTGTGAACTCTTTCAGGGTTATTATGGCAGCACATCCTACACGTCCTAGAACAGCATTAGTGATGGTTGCAAGAAAGGTATCAAGGTACTGTAATAGATGAAGTACATGTGCATTGCAATTCAATAATATAAAATGGTTACATTGACATTTAATGGGAGAAATACAATCAGCTTCTGATACAGCTAGTGTCATTTCCCGTCATCATAAGCTAGTTGTAGTGTATCTGATTTGCAGCCATAATATGCATGACAATAAGTGGCAAGTACAATTGACGATTAGGTGTGTAAGTTGAGATTATTGTACATACAACATTAACACTACTGCAGTACTACCCAGTATAGCGTTTAAATCAGCTCTCTGAGGTAGGCTGCAGTGCGCCTTCCTGTATACCCAAGCAGTAGCAGAGCTACTGCTGTTGATTGTTGGTATTAGTTTGGAGTCTGGACATGCATTGTGCTAGATGAGTAATATAGTGTTGTATGTATGATAATGTACATGTATATGTTAAGTATTCATAATACCTCGCTAGAAAAATTCCATTCATAATATCCTCTTTCATACTAAACAAGTTTGCATACACACAGGTAAATTTATCAGCATAGCTTGCATAATCTTTGAATACGCGCTCAATTTATTATGCTTGTTGGTGTCTAAGAACTCTAAAACACTGCACATTGTATTATTTATCTGTTTTCTGTGATTGTTCACAAATTAGCGTTGACATCAGCAGATGATCGAAATGCTACAGTCCCTGAAATGCTTCTTTGGGGATTCGGCTCACTATGCTGAGAAGCTTGCCTTTGTAGGCTGGATCTTGTCTTGACTTCCAGTCAATCTTCTTGGACATTGGGGGTGATCATGTTCCTGCCCCCAGTCGTTTGGAGTAGCTTACAACCACAAATGACACCACATATCGGGCCATCATTAGCTGGATATAGCGTATGTGATTTGCAATCAAAATATGCCTGACAATAAGTGGCAAGTGCAATCAGTGATTGGTCGTGTAAGTTGGGTTTATTGTACATATATGCAGAGTAGATATTAACACCACTTCCCTTTTGTGAAAGACAAACGTGAGTCATGTGTGCTGAGGAAAATTCAGCCATTTCCACTTGAGTACGATATTTATTGTGCTAAATATTATGTCAGAACAATATTGCAGCAGATGCAGTGTACCGCACAAGATACAAGTGAGTAGGAACTGTACAAGCCACGGATGGGATGCAAAAGGGACTGTTAAACATGTTAATAGGGTGCTGAGCAAAATGGAGTTGGTGGACGAATAATAGATTGTCCCTGAGGAGGAGATGGATGAGGAGGAGAAGGAACTCTGTAAGCAAATGAAGGCTGCTAAGGCTACTCAGTGGAAGGCGGGCCTAAAACATCGACTGGAGCAGCTGCAAGCAACCCCGGGGGAAGGACCTGGGCAGAGTGGTGATAGTGGCAGCAAGGGTTGCAATGGCAGCGGCTATGGCGGCATGGTCAACGGACTGAATCCCACATGGTGGGACCGCGATAGTTCTGGCACACAGTAGAGAAAGCACAGTAAGTTTGGAGATTGCTCAAAAAAGCTCATGTGACAGTCTCAAGTGCCGCATTGAGGTGTGTAAGGACATTACTTTTCACCAATGGGGCATACGTATGCAATTCAACAGACTATCCAATATTGTGAGCGCACAATGGATATGCCAGTATCAGCCTCACCATACAAACCACTATATGCAGTGAAAAGGCCGCTTCATGGAAATAGAAGCCTGTCCAGATGAGGCGGTGTTCAGGTTGCCCAAGTGGTAGATCAGTGTCAATGACTTACAAGGTGTAAGAGGAGACTGAAGTTTGTGTGTGAGGAGCCAGGCATGACAAGAGGAACTATAGTAGTCACAGTCTGAGGTGTGGCATGAGACATTTCTCCACAGGATAGGGGCAAGTCTCAATGAAATTAAAATGAGGGGACTAATCATCAAATTGTGAATATGAATATTTGAAGGCCCCGTTGGTGTCCAGGATCTGGACGACATTAGGGTATCAGCCCTACGGACTAATCATAGTGTTTGACTCTCTTGGGAGACTTCCTCTTTGGCCTGAAACAACCCAGATTTCGCCAAACTAATTATGTGACGCCTCAAATTGTCATCTACATAATAGGATGAATTATGTATTCATCATCAGAAATATGTTACCCAAGCGGCAGCAGAAAGCCACTGGTTGTGATTGTAGGTTTTAGTTAACAACCCTGAACATGCTTTGTGATTGATGATAATTGGCGATAATATAGTGTTGAATTAGTTATCCTAGATGTGTGCATGTACATTGATAGCAGTTAAGTATTCATAATATCACACTAGAAAAATGTGGCTTTGACCAGGGTCAGGGTGGCCACCCTGTCAAAGCCCCTCCTAGAGTTGCATTTTGGGAGTGAAACCCAAATTTACTGACGGGATTTGTATATAGCATCAAAATGACTGAATATATATTGTCTATAACAACTAAACGCAACAGCTATTCCATTTTTAGTAATTCAATACGGGGTATGACTGGGTTAGCAGTTACCGCTGGAATGGCCTTCAAAAGTTTGAAGTGCCCTTTTATAGTGTCAGACATGTGACCTGAATTGACCTTGAATCAGGAGCAAGATGACTTGCTGCTGGTTTGTTGACAGTGGAATGGTTGCCATAGATAGGATGACTTCCTGGTCACTGTGACCTCATGACCTCTGTGGGTTTAAATAGAGGGATGGGGGGTTTCACCTGTGGGGATCTTCAGACTGCATTGAAGTAAAATAATTTTAAATAGATATATCTTAGAGATAAAATCTAAAATTAATTCAGGGCGGTACCCTGCTCTCTGGGAGCGGGGAAATGAATTTTTTACATTTAGAAAAAAGTTTCTTCTGGTTGTGTAAAAATTCCAAAAGGGGTGTTTACATTTATTTAAGACTCTTGGGGTCAGTTAAAATGTAGTTTCCCTTTCATTGTCAACTCAGGGGTCAACAGTTATGATTTTAAAAATTATTATCATGGGTATATTATCAAAAAATGCCTCAGCATTTTTGTCATGTCGTTTTTTTCCAATTTCTCAGTGGAAATTGGCACTATTTTACTATGTTGGAGGGGGATGTCAGTTACACCCCTTACGGGAATTTGGTTAGTTCTACATGACAACCAACCAACTACCCCCTCCCCCATTATTATGTCATCAATGGACTAGAGGGTCAGCCACATTCATGCCCTGGGGGGCATTTGTGTGTAGTCTCTGAATCCAATTATACTCAATCAAATTCCGTAGGTACTTGGCCCTATTAGATTTTGAGTGCGCATGTATAAAGTCAACAACAGTGATGGTCATGTCTCTGTGTTAAGACTCTTGGCCCCTTTTGGAGCAGGTGTTCATGTGGCGTGAGACTTCACTCACTTTGAACTCCTTCCTCCGGATTTTACCATGGTGGTTCTTAAAACCGGGTTTTTATGGCATTTTCTGTCTGGCCAACATATTGCATGCCACAAATTTTACAGGTGATGCAGTAAATCAAATTGGTGCTGGAGCAGCACACATTGTATTTACTGGTCTATTCACGACCTGTGACTGTGCACTTTATTCTGCCACTTTTGTCCAGCTGGGGACAATAGTTGCATTTTGGCCATAAAAGACACCTGTTTTTGTTGGGCTTGGGAACCAAGGGTTCCTCTGGGCTCAACTTTGCTCTCACAAGAAGGTCCCTTAGACTTTTTGGTCGTCTGTGGGACATTTTGAGCCATGTTTATAGATGGCCCTGGTACTGCAAGATTTGCCTAGCATGTCCCAGTTCCCCTTGGTGATCTTGTGGATGCCATTAAAGCCAGGGTTGAAGGTCGACACCAGATATGTGGCATTGTCCTGTTCCTTGTCTCTAATGGCTTTAGTCACTAGTAGAGATGTTCGGTCTCTCTGACATGCATTGTAGAATGCATGTGCTACTAGTGCTGCTGGGTATCCCCAACGTACAAAGTGACGTCCCCGTATGATGCAATGTTTGATGAAATCGGCATCATCAGAGCATATGCGTCTAAGTCTTAGGAATTGCCCAAAAGGTATACCTTTTACATTATGTCTGGTGTGGGCAGAGCTGTAAAAGAACAGTGTCTAAAAGAACAGTGGCATCTAAAAAAAATCTACTCTGCCGGCAGAGGTGACCACAGTAAATTTTATAGATTCATGGGTTCTGTTCAAGTAGAGAATGAATTCTTCTAGAGCAGTTTGGCCATATTGCCAAACAATGAAGGTATCGTCTATAAATCTCACCCACATGAGTGGTTGAAGTTTATAGATGTATATTTTGGATTTTCTAGGCTGGCCATGAAGAGGCTAGCATAGCTTGGGGCTACCCGGGTTCCCATGGCCGTGCCCCCCACTTGTATATAATGTTTCCCATTGAAGTCGAAATTGTTCTTAGTGAGTACAATCCACAAGAGGGTGTAAATTGCTTCATTTGACATTTCTCTTGTGAGTGGGGTTCTATTATAGTACAGATGCCCGTATATAGATAGAGCCCCTTCTATGTTGGGAATGTTTGTATATAGTGAGGTGACGTCTAGAGTTCCAAGTATACAGCCTTCTGGCAGTGTGCCTAAAGATTGTAATTTTAGAAGGAAGTCAGTGGTGTCCCTTACATAAGACTTGGTAATGGTTACATAGGGCCTTATATAGTGATCAACCAGGCATGAAATTTTCTCTGTGGGGCTGCCATCAAGGATTATATAGGGTAGGATGTCCGACTCGGTAGATTCCCATGTTATAGACCCCCCCTACCCCCCCTTGAAAGTGGGCGACTTTGTGTGCTCACCATTGAAAACTATGGAGAATAGGGGGTAGATGGGGCTAGAAGGGGGGAGGCTTGTCAAACTATGCCCATAGGCGAGGTGCTAAGTTAGACCTCCTACCCTATACGCTTCTTGCTGCCATTGGCTGAGACTATGGGATGACCAGGGAGTGGTGTCTTACCCTGAGTTTGGTGCAGAAAGCCTTGTCCATTTCTTTAAGCTCTAGGAGCCTATCAAGATGGGTGTTTATATAGTCATTGTGGGTTTCAGTGAGGTCAGCTTGGACTTCCCGGTAGAATTTAGAGTCAGAGAGTTGTCGTTCTCCTTCTTTAATATAATCTGCCATATTTTGGATGACTATAGCTCCCCCTATATCTGCAGGTTTAATGACTATCTTACGATTTTTCATTAAAGATTTGAGGGATACCTTTTCAGCTTTTAAGATATTCTGCGTAGAAGGTGATTTAACAATTAGCTTGTTTAATTTGGTTTCATTTGCTAGAATAAATGCTTTTAAAGTAACTGGTACCGCAGGGGGAGTCCAGACTTCATATTTTTTGATAACTTTGGATCTATTGAGGGTACTCAAAAGTGAGTTATCTTCATTAGCGTTGGGGTCATCAGGTGCAGGTAAAGAATTTTCAGTCATCCAGGATGGTCTGAGATCTTTTTTCTCTGGGTCAAAAAAGGCTTTGATTTTTAACCTGCAATGGAAACTGTCTAAGTCTCTGCGAAGTTCACCCATGTTGGGCTCACCTGGAGTGGGGCAGAAATTAAGACCTCTCTCTAACAAAGATTTCTCACAAGTGGTTAGAGGGTGATCAGACAGACTGACAACACTATTTGAGCACATTTCAGAAATGTCACAGATTTTATTCTTAAACACTTCAACAGGATTCATGTAATCAGTAAAATTGTTTGATGTAAAACTGTCTCGATTTACAAGCTGTAATAAATTGACAGTTTCACACACAGAGAGATCTAGGATTGGTTCAATTGAATTTTCAGAGTTCAACAGGAACAGGTTAACATGGGTCTGTGGAACAGTGTCCTCAGTGGCTGTTTTAGCCCGGGGTGTGTCCAAGGGGGCACTTATAGCAGGGCCTCTCATATGGCCCTCCTCAGGATTGGACATGGTCACTGGCCTGCCTTCTTGGGGGTTTTGCTGGGCGTTGCGGCTTTGGGGGCGGCGACGGGTTTGGACCTGTTGCCAGGTCCCGTTCTGGCTGAGGCGCCTTGGGCTAAGAGGAAGCTCTGAAAAATCTGGGTCTGTTGGCGGGCACGTGGTGAAGCTGAGCGAGCCCGGCGCTCCTTGGCCAGAGGGGCAGAGGAGGACCTGGTGTTGGCTGAGACTATGGTGCATTGGTACGTTTCTTGTTGCCATTTTCGCCTTTGCCTTTGCCCTTCTTGGTTGTGGCCTTACCCTGTCCCTTACCCTATTTCATTTTTAGCTTCCCCCTGAACTAGACTGGTTCCATGGAGAGGTGGCAGGTAAGACGGCCCTTTTCACTAGAAATTTAGCAGAAAAAACATTTACTATTCAAAGACGGGTGCACACTTCTTGGCAGGTGACATCTAACCAGGACTGCTATGTTGGCGTGGGATCGCTATTTACCCTAGTAGCAAACCATGCGTGGCTCCAGACGGGGCCAGACCATGTTTGCAAGTGTGGCTCGGAGTGGGCTAACTAATGGGCACCCGTTGGTATAGGGCAGTGGGATTTGCTGCGGCCCCAAGGGGGCTGCCCGAGTGGGGCTCATATCCGGTTTTTGGTGGGCTGGCCAAATTGGGCTCAGATTGGGTTTTGGACGGGCTGCCCGAATTCAGCTCAGTATTCATCATCAAGTTTCTATAGTGTTCATTGGCCTTCAGATCCATAGTTCATATTACATGGAGCATATGGGTCTGGTGTTAAGTAAATAGTTATGCCACAGAAATAGGCCTTCAGATCCTGGCAGCCTGGTAGGGGCACGCTTCAGCCCAACATGAAACCCAGTTCAGTTTTGCCCAAAATCAAATAGCCAATCCGAGCTAAAACCACATTTGCCCCTTGCAGGCTTGCTACTACAGTAGTATACACTCATACACACCTTTTTACAGCATTGTGTTTAAAGAAATGCATGAGGCATTGTATTTGCAAACTAAGTTATAACTGATTTGCGATCTTTCTTGCAAATTAGTGTCCTAAACTAATAAATTGATATCCCTTCTAAAGACCTGTGAATATACCAACCCAGTGAACAAAATACTAGGAGTTGTGGTGTGTCCTCCATGCAGACGATTTATGGCACAAGGGATGTAAAATTTGAGTAGCAAAGCATTATTATTAACATATATAATATGTAAAACATGGTGTAATGCAGTATTCTCTATCATTCTGATATCTCAATATGCAAGAATAATTATCTCTCTGCCAAAAATGTTGACATTTATATTGAAACTAAAGTAAAAACATTGATAGGCTGCACAGTTGTCACTGAGTGGCAAATCACATGAGGCACCTGGAAGTTATAGTTGACTGACACTTCCCTCTGCAACTCGCAGATAAATAAACAGATGTCAACGATGATCTGTCTGATTGAGTGGTTTCTCGACAAGTGGTACATTGGATCATATCACACAAGTGGAGAAACAACAAACTCAAACTGGTGAGAGTGCATCTCTGTGTATTTGCATATAATAATTGATAAATCATATTTGAAAACAACAGTTTAAATACTAATCAGTAATTCAATTCAGGTGTGGCCCTGTCCAACGTTGCTTGAGTCTCTCCTAGATCTCATGATTTATGAATACCAAATATTCTAGGTTAAGATTTCATTAAACGAGTACATAGTATAACTAGCTTGGAGGGGATAGGCCTAATAAATGTTCAGTTAATTGCTACAATAAATATAGCATGGCATCTAGGACACTTACCCCATGAAACACAATGGTAACTGAGTTCAGACAGTCAGCCACTGCCATACCAACCAGTATCACATTAGTCGGAGACTGCAACTCTTTTTTTACCAATACTGATACAATGATCAACATATTTCCTGAAATATAAGAATTTGGTTTTGCATACATATTGTATATGAAACTAAACCTAATGATGTAATGTTTGAGTATCAGTGCTCTGGTATATCGATAGAACGTTCATTAACATATATGAACAGACAAAACATAATAAACAATACAGTAGTTAATTGTGGTAAGTTTTGATTCTGAGGGGCTAGGTAATTTCCCATAGTATAGGTGTTCTTTCAGAGGGGGATTGCTCACACCATGAGACAGCACATTTCTAACACTTTCTTCAGCAGATTCTACCTTTAGTAAATTCATCACATAATTCAATACCACCAAACAACCATGTGTGTGCCTTTGAGCTGGCCTAATACAATCAGTGTTTCAGGCTCGTTGATAGGCTACCTGGAGTATGTTGGCCTTTGTCTTGTCCTCCAACAAACTGTAAGTCTGCTTGTGTACATTGTTGGTAGATGGGAGGCCAGGAGTGCTAAAAAATACATGGCTGATATCACCACAACAGGCTCAATTACTGCCATTTGGTCTTGGAAAATAGTCACTCGAAAACAGGACATTACATGTGTGTCCTGGAGGTATCTTAACCATCTGTACCACCAAGGCTACAGAAGATACCTTTCTAAATACATATTGTAAGGCCACCTTGTATGAATGCTCAATCTTTAACATCCCCCTGCAAGGTTCAAACATAGCCCCATACAATACTGCAAAGTCTAAGCTGATGATACCATCATCACTCAGATCAGCAATAGTGGATGAGAGCAAGTACTCTTGTCTACCTCTATTGACTCCGAAAAACGCTTTACCAAACGTCTGCATGCAGCTACCCTCGACTGAATGAACTTTTATCCCCGTTTTGAGGTTGTCATGCTCATCAGCTACAAGGTCATGGAATCTTTTCGAGATCATAGAGTGACTTGCCCCAGAATCAACCAAAGATTCTGCAGATGTCCCTTCACTGCTACAGTTAAATACCACCTCTTCCCATCTAGAGGTGATGGGTTGACAGTGAAATCTTCGATATCCTTAGTGACACCAAGCTCCACGCCATGCCTTTTCAAATGCTTCAAGCAGGGGTAATTTGGGGTCAATCGAGCACTACCGACCATTTCCAGTTCCTGTACCCAATGTGTCTCTCCCCCAGTACTTCCTTCATGGATGCCTTCTTCACCGGGTTCACTAGACATGCTTGAAAGGGACTGATTAGGTCCTCCCTCCAAGCTTCCAGTCTCTACTGCACCTCAGATCTCATTGTCTGCACCTCTGGCGGTATGCTGGCACACATCCAACTCAGGGGTTACTACCTTGCCATCTTGAGCAACCCCACCTAGTTTTCAGACTTGGGCACTGGTTTATCAGCTGGACACTCTGCAGCAAAATGTCCCGATGCCTGACACCTCTAACACTTCCCAATGGTTTTATCCTCCCTCAGTATCAAATTCTTGTGTGAGGCTTGCTGACTTGGTTTCTCCATAGAACTAGGTGTTTGTGGTGTTGTAGGAGGGGTGCAGGAGTCGCTTTCCTTTTTGACTTTGGATAGCGTTTTGAATTCGAATGGGAATAAGAGTTGCCGATTTTCTTTGGAAAAACTGCCCTAATCTCCTCCACCCTTTCAAGGAGCATCATCAGAGGCAGTTGAATCCTCCACCACACAGGAAGTTCTAGAAAGTGCCTTTGATGACAACAGATGATGTTTCCTGTCATACTTTTCTATGGCCATGAACAAGTCAGTCAAGGATGTACCAGCTTTCCAACTATCACAGGCAGCTTGTAGCTCATCCGAAGCCCTTAGGCCCTCAATGAACTGTGAAAACAGCTCATCCAGGAACTGGGGGTCATCCAACTCCCATCCTGGCCTAGCCCTTTGCAACAAGTTCTGTAGCTCTAAGCCAAATATGTGATGTGACTCATTAGGCTTTTGAGTCCTCTTTCGAAATTGGTAGAGTGGAATTATATTCCCTACATTACCAATAAGGTAACTAGAACATTCCGTCAGCTGGGTAAATGACTGGAAGACAGTTTCTTTACCTTCCTTCATTACCCCCAACAGATGATGACTCATAGACTCCATCACTGACATTGCCGAATCAAGCATGGCTGGGTCGAGAGTCTTCCTTCCTCTTCTTCGCTTGATTCTATTCTAGTTCCCTAGCGACTGCTTTGAACCACCAGTTTCAAACAAAGAATCTTCTAGGGTCAATCCTAGATCTTTTCGAATGGCATCAAGGTTACTCCTTCTAGGCTCCAGGGTCGAACTTGTACGACTTGGCCTATAGTGCTCTTCTAAAGCCGCTCCAACCTCATGATCGACATGGCACCCCACCGGAGCCATCTGGAGTGCTCTACTTAAACTTGCAACCACGTAATTGTCCAGTGGACATGGCATAGGACACCAGGTGTTGCCACCTAGCGCAAACCTGTGCCATTCCTGCCTCAGGATCACCAACCCTTTTTTTTTTTAAGTGTTTTATTCGGGTAAAAGATAACAGTTACAAAAGTAAATGTATTAACCTACCATGTGCACATTGCATTAACTCCACTAGGGCCCCTTTTATGTCTTGATTAACAATAAATTCTCCAAACTCAGCTATGATGAACACATCTAATTGAACAATAACAATTGTTAAAAGAGATATAAATAAAGATATTCACATCCATTGCATTTATAATCATAATGATGAGAAATGATGATGAGATGAGATGAGAGCATTGTAAAGTGAGTTTGTGGGCATGTATGCTTTGTAATAAAGACTTGTACAATCCTCATATGAAACAACTGTCATAGTTTTTCTTTATCAAAATTTAAAAGACCTTAAGTCTTCTATTTCAGGTGCTTTATGCATAGTCCATTGAGAAATTGCCCTCTAAAATATACCTCTAAGCCCAATTGGTTTGAGTGATCTAGGTAGCAATAATCTGATACCTTGGTTACCTCTTGTAGGTAGATTCCTTTTGTCCAGGAGATATAAATCATGCTTTTTTAGTGTAAAAGCATAAAAGAGTAGATGTATATCTCTACACACCTTTAAATACCTACAGCCACTAAGTACATGCAACTGTGCTGTGTTATATTTAGGGTTAGCCTCTAGCTTAAATTGTAAACCTGCCTGAGGGCTTTATTCTGTAGAAATTGTAATTCATTATTTTACCAATATTATCCCTATCCCAAACCTATTCCACATAATCAAAAGAGGGCAAAATCATACTTTAATACATTGTCGGAGCAGCATCCTCATCGATAAAAATTCTCGTTCTTGCGGCTTGTATTACCTTAGTCCTTATGCCCCTCACAGTATTGAGCCTGAGACTAACACATTTTAACTCAGGGTCTAGCGTTATGCCTAGGTATGGGAAAGTGTGAACTCTTTCTAAAATAACTCCATTTAGATTGAAAACAGGATTTATATTTTGACAATTATTCAAAAGCATCCATTTTGTTTTCTTCTCATTCAGTGAGACAATTGTGTAAGCACCAATTAGCATTACGCTGTAGGGCGTCATGCTCCTAGCTGGTTCATTAACCAATACCACAGCATCGTCAGCATATGAAGTTGTAATAAACAAGACTTTGTTCCTTACAATATTGGTAATGTTATTGAGTAAAGAACAAGGTCGACACAGTTTGGATTAAGTGTACAGGTTGCGAATCTCAGGTTTATTCAAGAACCTAGACAGGCTTAGCTATTTCAATGCGAACTGCCTATAGAGTTCAGAGCGGGTCAGTAGGCTCGTGGCCATTAAGATCTTTAGGGCCTCTGTCCAGATTGGATCCAGAGTGACCGACGAGTTCCATCGGACGCTGGCTATATATAGGTGACCAGCCTGCTCGCGCACACACAGACCCGAAGCCTATAGCGACCTCTGTCCACACCCCAAGCCCAGAGCAGGTGCTGCCACCTGCTGTCGGACTGAAGGGTTCGGACGGAGCCCGCAACGCAGCGTCCAACAGAACCCGCCATATGATTAACCCTTAACCCTAGCCCCTACAATGGCAACAAACTTTTAACCATGTAGGGCGGGGGAAGGTAAAGGAATAACATACGCTAACCCTACCCCTGTGCAATTCCGGTTCCAAGTATACAATACAGCACAATACAACCTTTAAACCTATAAGGATGACATGTCTCTTAAAGGTAGCCTCTACACCACCCCCTACCCGATAATAACCGGGAGGTAAATAATTGAGGTTAAGTCTGAAAATGCTTCCGACTGGCATTATCTTACAATACCACCTTAGGGGCTTTTAGTAGTAACAACTTGAAAAAATATATGGTAGTTCAGTTGAACCTATAAGATATTATTTACACACAAGATAAATACAGTGACTGTAATGAAAATTACACTATACTCCCCTGGATAAATAGAGTTAACACCTATATACTATCATTTAAGTACATCTGAGTAAGCCCTGAACACATGAAAAGTATCACAAAAAAATACTTTTGTCCCTACAGGACCCGGGGCTCTTGTTACAACCCTTAAAATATATGAGAATATTAATATAAGTGATAAACACTATCACTTGGTGGTAAGTTTTAACTTTAAACACATTTAACCTCATATATATACATATTAGAACAGTTTAAAAAGTATACAATATCTCCAGCAATGTTCCAGACTCCTTCGTGACGGTGCATTTTGCCCGGCTTTCAGGACCTACTATGTATTTGGCCCCTACTAACCGGATCGAAAAGTTCATTAATCCTCCTCGGGGGTATAAAAAGTAGCACTATCTGTTTTGCCTCCAGACGGTATCCAAACAGCATTAGGAAAAAAGATTTGGCGCACTCGGTCCTAAGTATGACCAAATGTCAGCGCCCTATTTATTACTAATGAAAATCAAAAAGAAAAAAGAAAATAAACCTCAGAGCTTGCTCAGTGTAGACTGTGCCACTGTCCAGGTCCCTGCATGTGTGGTTGCTAGGCGACCCTGGACTAAAGTCTGTCCAGCGCTAAACGGCACCTATAGTGTGTTCAATACAAACAACACGCTACTCAAGTGCTAAACCCTCGTCCAACTCTAGGAGCCAGGTCTTTATCAATTCCCTGGATCCATTCCATTCCGACATTTCGTGTCCGAAGCACTGCTCAAATTTTATCTTTTGAGCAGTTAGCTTCTCCTGGAGTCTCTTGCACTCCTTCTTATGCCACTTCCCATTGGTCCTGGCATCCTCCTGTTCTTTTAGAGCAGCCGCTGTCTCTGTGGCGACTTTCCTCTAGCAGCTTCTTTCTGAATGCTGAGTTCAGATTGATGCAACTGCTGGATGCAATTCAGGGACAGGTTGATCACATCCAGACACAGGGCATTCATCATTCCATGAAAGTTATCTTGCCATGCATTCAGCATCTCCTGTGGAGCTCCAAATGTTTTGAAGTCGGAAGGCGCGAAGTGCGTGGTCGGTTTCCGCTGAAGCACTAGAGCATCATCCGGAATAGTCTCCAGAGCGGTCTCTGGAGTCTTCTTTGGCTTCGCCTTAGAGGAGCCTTTACCCTTCTTCACCTTTCCTAGCTGGTCCAAGACTTGCGTCTTTTCCCCAGGGGTCAGGTTTGCCTCCAGGATGGCCTTGTCAAAGGTCTCTCCCTTGCCATAATCCGGATCCTCCACCTGGCTCCGCTGAGCTGGTTTTGGCCACCAGCCGAGGGCTCCTCCGGACAGGATTGTCGTCTGCATCAAGTAACCTGGCCGGAGGACACTTGTTCTTAACCGATAATCTAGCCCTGATCTTTTCCGTGCCCTCCTTCCTTCGTCTGCCGAGACTTTCTTTTTCACTGACTCCTGAGGCAGTTTCTTTACCTTCCTTCTTGGTACATCCGCTGGTACACCCCCCAAGGTAAGAAATTCTCACTCAGGATTCTCTTCCTTTACCTCCGTTTCCGGGGTGAGCTCCCTCCCCGCCCAAGCGCGTAACCGAGCCACATGGCTCGTCAAGATACGCCTCACTTCGGACTGGATCAATATAGTAGTTTGAATGATAAATTTGACCACCATATGTGGTCCATCCCAGTTATTCGCCAACTTGATGTTACACAGTGGTTCATGCAGGCGGATCACCTTATCCCCTACCACGAACCAGGGCAACTTCAAACCGGTGTCATAACCCACCTTTTGCCATGAAGCAGCCTTGAGCAGGTGTGCTGGGACTGTTTCATATGCAATTTTGATTCCACAAATAGCACTGCACAGGGTGCCTCCGGACTGATCCCTACCACCCCAAACACCAGGTCAGGGGCATGATCAGGTCCTCTCCGAAGACAAGAAGGTTCGGAGTACAATTGGTGGAACTATGCACGGTATTATTATATGCATGCACCACAAACTCACACTGGTCGTCCGTGTCATCCATATGAGTGTTCACTAAGGGACTTAAGACCTGAATCAGAGTCCGGTTAAACCTTTCCACCTGTCCATCAGACTAGTCGGTAAGGATTTGTCCGGGTCTTGCAAATAGCCAGTTGGTGGCACATAGCAGCCCACAACTTAGTCGTTGTTGCACTTTATGTAAGAACCCTACATCCAGATTGCCCACTCTAACTTTAGGTTTCCAGTCAGATCAGGTTGGACATGCTATTTCCCAAGTACAATTATGCCTTAGTGGGACAGTTAGGTGCAGGTGAACTCACAGATCAGCCCCTGAACGTAAATGTATGTGATCACTGTATGGTAAATTGTGTATAGAATCTTAATTCATGTTAGTATATTCCATATAATCTAATGGTGGCTACTCCTATAGGGTACATTTAGAAAAAGTGTTTTAATATGACATTTCTAATTATTATAGTAGTGTAGGGGCATGATATTACATATTAATCTCGTACACGGTATTTCCGAGTAGCGTCTGTTTACTCGGCTTCTCTACCTGGAGCTAGTGCACACAGTTCCAGGGAGAGAGCGCAGGTCCTCTCCAGGTTTCCGTGTGCCGCTCTCAGGTGGGCTGCCGACCCACCCACCTGGCCACGTGACCTAAGAGCCGGTGATTATATAAGACCCTTGTGTTTTACCTGGAAGGTAGTCAGTGCAGGCCCGACTGACGATAGACTTCACTATGTCCAACCGTGAGGACAGAGTTGTATACTAAGACTATACTGACCGTTTCCTATATCCATAGAGAAACCTGATTACCTGTGTGTATTGATTTCACACCGATCGTTCCCTTGTTGAGGAACCGAAGTTGTTTTTGTAATAAAGACTGATATTCTCGCACCTGGAAACTGCCGTTCTTGTTGTTACTTAAACTAGAATAACTACGAACCACCACATTATGATTATTTTTTCAGAGGTAGACCGAACATTTTCTGCTGAAGGCTAATGGGTTCACTGTTCTTGATAATAACTTTGGTACGTTTGTCCTTCTCAGCCTTCTCTGCATTCTCCACTATCAGAGCATGGGTTATTGCATTGAATTTACCCTTTGACCAAGTCTTTAGGTCGGAGGCTACCAGGGATGAACTGTTCACAGTGGTGTTACCGTGTTTCTCCTGTAAGCTTTGCATGGTGATGGGCTTGCCTAGCCTTTACACATACATTATTGCCCCACACTATTATGCCTATTTATCTATGGTTTATGTTTGATTATGCTTGATTGTATTTGATTGTCTTTGACTACTTTGAATATTTTTTGGAAGTATTGCATATATCATGTAACTAAGCCGATTGTGCCATGCGAACCAAGAACCTTAAGCATTCCATAGTGAATGACGAGGACAATATACATTATCTTAATGGACAACAACAACCAATGGCTAGTATGTGCTTACCCTTATAAGTTTTCGAAATTATATCTAAAATCTGAAACCTTGTTAACTAGTAGTATATATACAGTCAATATGCTCACATCAAGCATGTACCAAATCAGAAACTTGACGTAATATAAAATGTAATACTTTTCTTCAGTTACAAATGAAAACATCACACAGCTTTACACCATGTAATACTTTGTAATGAAAGAATCTCGCTTAAAGCCCACTGAAACGAATGTACTGCATTGGAAGAATTGGTTTAAAGTGCAGACTAGTAGCAGCTATTATCTCTGTAGGGATAAGGGCCAAGCTGCTAATAAGGGGCTGCCTAAAGTATGGGGAAACACATTTTCACAACAGACCATCTTAATCCGCTTTGAATATATTGTTCCCATATATTTAAGTGAATTCAAATACAATGACAAATGCAATTAAAACTTACCAAATATCCCAAGAATCAGTGATAGAAATGCCAATATTGCATTGAATACAGATAGTGTGATATCGTCTCTCAGCATCCCAATAGGAGACTTTTTCCACATATTCAGATAACGTGTAGCATTACCATATGAACATTGCAGAGACCACTCTCCCCAAAGTGGGTACAAAATGAGCTGGCAATATAACTTTGCCCGGAGGATTGGGTCAATTGCTATTTCCCTGGCCTTGTTTAGCACAACGGTTGTAAAACTAATTTGACCAACAAACTTTCCAATAGAAGGATAAACAAATGGCCAAAGGTTTCGCAGCCCTTCCTGAAATATGAGTGTACAAACTAGAACTAAAAAAAAATTTGGAATATAATTTTGTTTGAAAAAAGCAGCTGCTACAGAAAAGGGTAACATATATTCTTAGAACAACTACTTATGTAAGGTCACAGATACAAGATCTCAAATCACATGAGGGTATGATAGAAGTATATGGGAGAGTATTCAGCGCATAGAAAATAATAGGAAGTAGGTCAGTTGACACTCGCAGAACAGAAGTGACCTCTCGCAGCCAATCAGAAGCTTCTAAATGACAGGAAGTGACATCACTAAAGGTCATGACATACTTTACAAGCTCCTGATTTGCTAACAAAATGTCAACATGACCTACTGAACTTGTAAATAAAAATTAAAAGTGTTCAAGACCACGTGGCTGTAATAATTGTCAACAATGACATTGGGAAATACACTTGTTTGCTAAAGACAAACACAAGGCAAGAAATGTTTTTTTTCTCTCTTTATTCACATTTTATACTTTGTACAGTTCTAACAGAAAAAAAGTCATGACCATTTCCAGCAATGTTACACACGATGCAGAAGGAACGGTTGTTGGTGCAACTTTTCAGATGGTTTCACATCAAACAACGACTGAGCTAGAAAGTACTGGCAATAGTTTCTCACACCTGGAGTCAGAGCATTCAAGAAATCAGTTTTGAAAATGACTTCATAAGAGAAATGCTGTAACACTGCTGTGAGATACAGAGCTTTCAACTCTACAGTAGCTTGTAAAGATGTGAAACACACAGCTATATCTGTAGAGTTCATTGAAACATTGGATCTATTATGGATCATAACATGAGCTTTAAGAGCCAGCTGTCTTGCTACTAAGACACTTCATAACCCAAATAAAACCATACTTCTGCTAAGTTACTGCTTAAAACTATGTTACTTCCCTATATAGATAAAAGCAGTGTGTTCCTATCCAGTATTAGTTATTTTGAGCAAAAGAAATTGCAAATATTGCAGAATATTGGTATCAGAGTCTCCCTAAATGTGAATGATCCTATGTCAGTTTCTGTTAAGAATATCCATTTACAAGACCATGTCCTTCCCATAGACCTGAGACGACAATATCTCCAGGGTGTATTATGTTACAGACTAATTGCACTGAATACATTCGAGTTAGTACAAAATAGAGTGACAAGGGCTGCAGATGGTCCCTTAATTGAAATGTATATTCCACATACAAGAAGGGTGCAGGTATCTCCTCCTGTTGATGCATAATGCCTGCAACAATATATATTCCTGTAATCAGACAGGCTGAGAGTAGTGCACTGTTCAAAAGCAAGCTAAAGAGGAGCATTGTTAATCATTTTAAAGAAATATGGAAATATGATCTCCAATTTACCAACCCATAGTTAGACTATTGTGTAATCATGTGGAACTGTTCTGGGATCTGTATTGCATAAATCAATGTTGGATTGCAATTTACAATTTTGCCACCACTCAGCACGGCAGATAACATACTACTACAAATGAACTTTTTATTGGATTTATTCAACTTGGTGCGCAATTAGAACATTCATTTATGTTTATACATTTAGTCTTTGTGTAGTATCTGTAATCATGCCTTCGTCCCAAAATGTTTCAATGTACTTCTTTCTTGGTATCCTTTCACCATAATACCGTGTTCTACCATAGCTAAAGCTGACATACTTCTGTCGCTCCAAAATGTTGCCCATGGTTCTGATACTGATCAGTATGTAATGTATGTTTAATTTAATTTGGTATCACCTCATCCTTCACCTCAGCCCCCTCCCCCCCCCCAGTAATATCACAATGATTGACTATTTGCAAGTCATCATAATTTAATCTTGGAATGGAGGTGCTGTAAACAAAAATGTTAGTTAGTTAATCACTCATTGTAAGTATCAACCTCTTCTGTTATTTAATGGAAACAAATGTAATTGTATTTATTCTTTCATATTTCTTGCAGAATAAAAACCTTGCAAATTGAAATTGAATTGACAGAATAGGTGATTCAAGTTATACTTAATTGAACTCTATGAAGCTCTTGAAGCAACCTAGAGTGTATCTACCAAAGTGTTTAGGGCAAGTCAGTGAGTTATGCATTTGATACACAGCTATACTGAAATCTGCTAGGAATATAGGTAGATTCAGTAGAGATTGTTTTATTCCTCTCATAAGGCTTGTTCAGATATTGCCTTACAGAGACACCAGGGACGAAGGAAGTTTGTACACTTCTATGAGAGTGTCTCCAGGTGGGTAGAAGAGCTGGTCAGCAATTATAGACCCTTCTTTTTGCTGAGAGTTGAAACCAAATCGAGCTGGCCACTTTTCACCAGTCAGTGGGTTAACTCAGAAGTTGGCTAACTTAGAGCCCTTTCAGTAGATGTCATTATTGTTGTGTTAAGAGGGTTGACTACTCCACTTGGTCCCCCACCACAGCTTGAGAGTAGTCGTCCGTCACTACTGTAGCTTCTCTGTTGTTGACAATCACACTCTCGTTAGGTTTAGGGGTGATGACGTCCCTGGTGCTGTTCCTCACCAAGAGGTCGGCTGGCACGGCTGTAGTAACAGGTGAGGCCGGTGATGCACAGCAACCTTGCTCTGCAGCTTTCTGGAACCACTCGTCTGGAGCTTGGTTTAACTCCTCAGCATGAATTATTTCTCCCTCTTGAGCTTCGTCTCCTGTTAAGTGGACGACGACTGGTGAGTTAGGTTGAGCTTGAAGCTGTACGTTGTCATCTGTCAACTCAAGCTAGCGGAAGAAGCCAGCATGTGGTGCAGATCATGATGTAAACCCAAGATAGCTGAACTCTCCTCTTCAGGTTTAGTTGGAATCCACTGCACTTCATTTTCTACTCCACAGTAGGGTATCTCCACAGAAAACTCCAGAACCAAGTTTTTGCTCTTAGCTACTTTAGCACTCTTCTTAGTGCTCTTGTTGCTAGTGTTGAGTAGAGCTGGTAGTCTCAGGAGTACATAGTCGTCACAGTTGAGCAGCTCAGGAGCAGTTTGATTTCAACTGAGCAAATGAACTGGTATATATACTAGACTGACTAGCTACGACTTTCATAGGTTGTCACACGTTTATTATACATCAAAAGACAAAGGTTTGACATCTCACTGTTTTTGCATATTTTGTCTCTAATTGTTAATGTGAGACAATTATACGCATGTGTGTTACTATAGTGGAGTACTGAGAGCAGATTGAATACAATCTAACTAGATACACTGCACAACATAAACAAGCACTAGATGAACCATAACAAAATGCTGCTTCTGTTGAGGGTAAAATATAAGTTGAAAAAGAGTCAGACATGTGAGCTCCATTTAGATAATACAGAGGCTGTTTGTGTTGCAGCATACACAGAGGGAGAAAGGGAATGTTGATGAATGGTGTATCTTACACTAGACTTTTAACTATGAAACTGACTGTTGATGAAGCCGGACATTGAAATTATAACAGGCAGCATTCAAAAACCAAAAGTTAGAAAGAAGAAAATAATGAGTATCTACCGGCCACATTCCAACATTTGTACAAACTATTGATGAATATTTAGATGATATTGATCTGGTAAGGCATGATGTATGGATAGGTGGAGACTACCATTGAAAACCTGGCTAAGAGCAAGCACTTAGCAGTGCTAATTAATGACATAACCCGGCCGGGAAAAAGTTGTCAAAAAGGGACAATATTAGATAACATACTGACCAATGCTAACAATGTAATCTACAGTGCTGTATACCCCCTGGTCCTCAGCGATCACTACCCAGTGGTGGGAGTTCAAACGAAACCCAGGGAGGTGGTTACTGAACAGGAGTTTGTAGGTACAAGCTACAGGAATTATGACAAGAATACTCTCCAAGAATCATTACTCTATCATAACTGGAGGAATTTCTATGCAGAAATGGACCCCAATAAACAATGGGATATGTTAATCAATGTTGTGATAAATTAGATGAGCACTGTCCCATAAAAACATGAAAATTACGGGGGCCAATAAATCATGGCTCAATGCAGAAATTAAAGAACTCATAGTAGAGAGAAGAAGGCTAGCTGAGGAATATTTACAAACTAAAATTGATGCATTTCAGGAAGAGAACATCATAACCAAGCTGTCGGGGGATGCTAAGAAAGATGAGATTCAAACTGCATATGAGGAAGCTGATAGGAGTCACAAGAGGTTCTGGGACACCATAAGCAGGCTATTAAAACCTAAAGATAGGAGTATCAGAGCAGAGTTCATTCATCACGAGACCTTAGAAAGAATCCCTGCTGGAAATGCTGCAGATTACTTTGATGAGTTTTTCTCAACAGTCTGGGACAAGATGGCGGATTATCTAGCCTTTGTACCACCTACCCAACCGGGAGCAAACTACAATATAGATGTCCCTGATCCTGAACTCAAGATAAGTTATAAAGAGGTTGATGACCTAATACAATCAATCAAAACTGGTAAATCCAGTGGGATGGACAAAGTGAATGCCAGAGTGCTGAAAGATGCATTAATGGCAACAGTAGCCCAAATGCTAAGCATATTCTATGGAGTCAGAGCGGGATGTGCCTCCTTCGGACACTAGGTGGCAACACCTACGCCATGTCTCTTCGGTTATCCGGTAGCAGAGCTAGGCAGGGCACTCCAGACAGAGCGCCGGTGGAGTGCCACGTCGACACTGCTTGGTCCGCACTCAGGGTAAGTAAGAGGCCGAGGTTGGCTACCTCAGGGAGTTCGTCCCAGGACGAGCTCAGACCTACGACTTTCGATACCTTTGTTACCTTTTCGATTACTGGGCACCTACACCCCTCCCACTCTCTGGCTCCTGCACCAGCCATGCTGGCTCAAGGACCTGATCATCCAGCTTTGCTGACTTCGAACTAAAGGTAGAATGCTGTCCATCTTCGAGTTGGTTATCTGAACTGAACCGAGCAAAACCTTCATGTACTTTGAGGCTGTGATTGTGACCGAATAAAACCTGTTCAAACCGAATTTGGAACCTGTGTTCGTGTGATACTTCCACAACCCCTACATTGGTGCCGTGACCAGTTCGGGTGAAACACTGAATAGCACAGTTGGTTCGAGTGAACATGGCTGAACAGGTAAAGGGTGGAGCGTCACTTCTTCCAATTTTGAGTCCAGATCCGGAGGTGGTTGCAGCCCTTAAGAAACACTATGGGCCAAGTCGTTTGAGTTCCACACCAGAACCAAGGAGAGGCAATCCTGATTCTAATTGGAAGGATCTAGGAACGAACCTGGAAGATTCGTTGTTCGAGACTGGCAGTTCGAAGAGGCACGTAGCTCCTATGCCAACACAAGGCATGAGAATTTTACATGCTGAACGGCACCAAAGGCAGGAAGTGACACGACGTCACTTCGCCAAAGAGAAGAATTGATTCGAGGAAGCAAGGATTGCGGAGATAGACAGAATGAATGCAGAGTTTGAAGCCTTGAGTTATAGTTTGGCACAATCCATACGAGAAATGAAGAGTTGGATGGCGAAACAATGGAGAAACAGAATCGCTTGGATACGACAAAGGCAGAACTGGTTCACATAGAAGATCAGTTCTCCCATCAGTTCTCCCATTGATTTACGATTCGAATCCCTGCATTGCCATATGGGGGTTGACTGTGTTAGCAGACAAGCTGACAATGCCGATATCGTTGATTGGAGCATTGAGCAGTCTCGCTTGTTACACAGGGACAACCACAACGCTGCAAGATGCACAGCGAGCACTCTGGTTCCTTTCACTGGCAGGCAGCCATGGCAGGATTGGTTCGCAGACTTCATGGACGTCATGAGGTATAATCGGTGGTCTGAGCAGGAATCGTTGGACGAGCTACTTCGGGCACTGAGAAATGGGCCTGGCAAGTTAGCTGTTTTAAGATGGAGAACGATGCATGGTGCCGGATCGTTTACCCAATTGGTGGAATGCACCAGTTACCTGATTGGTAATGTGGGTAATGAGGATCCGCTTCAATTGTTTTGAAAGAGGACTCAGAAACCAAACGAGTCTCATTGTGTGTTTAGCCTAGAATTGCAAAGTCTTCTACAAAAGGCTAGACGACCCCCAGTCTCTTGATGATTTGTTTTCACAATTCATTGAAGGCTTGAGAGATTCTGATGAACGAGCAGCAGCCTGTGATAGTTGGGAAGCTGGAACTTCTCTGACAGATTTGTTCATGGCCATAGAAGACTTTGACAGGAAACGGCATCTGCTATCTTCGAAAGTGTTTTCGAGAACTTCCAGGGTGGTACAAAATCCACCTACCTCTGATTCAGAGGAAGAAGATTCTGGAAGGGAGGAGGAGATTTCTCCAAAGAACAGCGGCAAATCTTATTCGCATTCGAATTCGATGTGGCTATCCGAAGGCGGTCAGGAAAACACCTGCTGCAACCTCTGGAATAACAAGCGCACCTTCGACTACACCCTCAACTCCTGGTTCTGTGGAAGGACTTCTGTTACCGTTGACTGATCTGATTTCTGGAAATCAGCAACCTGCAGTGAGGAATTCGAAGCCAAGGGTGGATAAAACCACCCGGAAGTGTTATAGGTGTCAGGCACTCAGGCACTTTGCAGCAGAATGTCCAGCTGGAGATAGTCAGCAGTGCCCGATTGTCCCCGGATCACCCCTGCCTGAAACATTTGAAGCGGCGAGGGGTGGATCTTGGTGTTACCAAGGATTTCGAACCTTTCACCGTCAACCCATCACCACTCTATGATCTCCAAAAGATTCCATGATCTTGTAGCTGATGAGCCGGATAACCTCAAAAAGAGGGTAAAAGCTCATTCAGCCGACGGAAGTTGCATGCAGACGTTTGGTAAAGCGTTTTTCTAAGTCAATATAGGATTACCACCTGTCGCCTACTATTGCTGATCTAAGTGATGATGGCATCATTGTATGAGACTTTGCTACACTGTACGAGGCAATGTTGGAACCTTGTAGGGGGATGTTGAAGATAGAACATCCGTGCAAAATGGCCGTACAATGCGTATTGAGAAAGGTATCTTCTGTAGCCTCGGTGGTACAGACGGTTATGATACATCCAGGAGAGACTTGTGATGACCTGTTTACGAGTGACGGTATCTTCCGGGACCAAATGGCAGTGATTGAAACTGATGTGGTGAGATTGGGGTCCATTGGACTCGAGAGTGCAGATACTTTCCTTGGCAGTGGCAGCAGGAATTTGATTCCTATTTCGAATCCTGGAGGTGAAGTCCGATATCTGATGAAAGGTACTCCCCTGGGGTAGGTGATCGTTGCACAGGCAGGCACCAGTATACTCTCAGAAGATACCAAACCGAACCTTGGGGGGATATTCGATTTGTGTCCAGAACTTCAAAAGTTGATGGACGATTTGAGCTTGGTGATTGGGGACCAGAAAGACCAGTTGAGACTATTATTGATGGAATACGATGTAGCCTACGGGGAAGCCACTGAGTTGGGTCAATGCTATGGTGTTACATTCCATTATTACAGAGGATGCTGTACCTTTCAAAATCCCTTATAGACGCCTACCCATGAAGAAGAAAGTGATGGCTGAGAAGGAAATCACTGATCAGATGAGATTAGGGGTGATTTTTTCCCAGCACTAGCCCCTGGTCCAGTCCTGTTCAGATGGTAACCAAGAAGGACGGCACAATTCGCTTCTGTATCGATTATCGATTACCGTCGGAATGAAGGAAGAGGATCAGGAGAAGACAGCTTTTTCGAGCCATGTTGGTCTTTTTCAATACAATGTAATGCCGTTCGGGTTGTGTAATGCCCCTGCAGCATTTGAAGCCATGATGGAAACTCTGTCGAGTGACCTGTTATTGAAGGAATGTTTGGTGTACCTGGACGACGTGATTGTATTTGGAAAAACCTTCAATTCATGTCTGGCTAGTCTAGCTAAGATTTTCGAGAGGTTGGGAGTCAATGGTTTGAAATTGAAACCAAAGAGATGCAACCTATTCAGGACTTCAATTAACTATCTTGGTCGGATAATATCCACTGAGGGCGTTAAAGCGGATCCCGAAAAGTTAGATGTTGTGTCGGAATGGGAAAAACCAGAAGGACCTAAAGATATACGGTCCTTCCTCAGCTTCTGTAGTTACTACAGGGACTTCTTTCCGGGGTATGCCAGAATAGCTCAGGCTTTAGCTCATTGGACTCCGGGTAGAAGGAAGGAGCCTTTCCCATGGGGTGTTGAACAAGATCTATCCTTCGAAGCCGTGAAGAGCCTATTTCGAACTACTCCAGTGTTGAGATATCCCACAGCGGAGGGTCATTTCATACTGGACACTGACGCCAGTAACGATAGTATAGGTGCTGCCTTGTCCCAGATGCAAGATGGGAAAGAGGTATCGCTGGCTTTCGCAAGTAATACCCTCAGTAAAGCACAGAGGAATAACTGTACTACTAAACGTGAGTTGTTGGCTGTAGTAGAAGTTTAAACACTTCCTGTGGGGAGGTGATTTTACTTTACGGACAGATCATTCCTACTTAAGGTGGTTGCTCAACTTTAAGGAAGCAGAAGGAATGATAGGTTGATGTATAACCCATCTGTCCGAGTTCGGGTCGGAAAACAGCCAAATCCAACACCAAGCAGGGAGTAAGCATATCAATGCTGATGCCCTTTCGAGAAGACCCATACTAAAATGTTCTAGAATGGATTGTGATGACTGTGGAGCCCATAATGCTGTGGCGGCTGGAATTCGAGTGCCGTATGATGTGCGACACTCCAAAGCTATGGAGTGGTCTACTGAGACTATCAGGTAATTCTAGAAGGAGGACACTGTCATTTCGAGATTGATAGAACAGGTCTCTAGCGGTATCCAGCCCCAGAGACCAACCATTTCGATTGAGAACCGAGAAACGAGACAATTACTTGCTCAATGTTGTTGACGGTATCTTATGTAGGTGGAAGATAACACTTTACAAGGCCAAACCTGACAAATCGTGATACCCACTGCTATGCGAAGGGATATCATGTATTTCGTACATTGACATCAGACCAATGGACATTTTGGAAAGAAACACTCACTTGCGAGACTCTCCAGAAGGTACTACTGGCCCGGTATGAGTAAAGATCTACTTCGGTGGATCTCCACTTGTCCAGACTCCTGTCTTAATAAGCCAAGTGAAGGCCTGGGGAAATAACCACTAACTCAAGAGCTATGGGGAGTTAGATTTGCATCAGTGGTCTAAAACCCACTCCTGATTGAAACACGTTAATCTCTGATGATTATGCGAAATACACGAGAGTGTTTCCACAGAAAGATCATAAAGCCCACACCTGTGCCCGTGCATTTGTAAAAGGCTGGGTGCTCCATCAAGGTGTACCCTTGATGTTGCACAGTGATCAAGGAAGAGAATTCGAATCCGAGTTATGGGCAGTAATGTGTCATAACCTTGCTATATGCAAAACCAGAATGAATCCATATAGAGCTAAGCCTTGCTGACTTGGTGTTTGGCATGGCTGGGATAACACCGTGTCAGGTTCTGCATATGAGATGGTTCGATGTGAGCTGAGCAAATCAGCATCTTGGCAAAAAGTTGGCTACGATGTTGATTTAAAACTCAGACCCTTTCAAGTAGGAATCTACGGTAGTGATCGAATCATTGTGGGGGGGCCTGTATAAATCCAATGTAGCTAGGCTACATCGGTGGCATGGTGATGTTTCAGAGCATTTGAAGTCCGGGGAGCATTCGAAACCAAATGACATAGAGCGGAGGGCGACCACCGAGGAACGACGTGGTCCTGGTAGACCTAGGAAAGTGGTGGTTGAACCCTCGAGTGAAATGAAATCATTGCCTCCAGGTACGGGTAAAATCAGAAGGGGCTGTGGCAGGCCCCCGGTAAGGCCAGGGTGCTACTGTGACCTAATTTGTATACACAACAAGAAGATTCGATCCTATGGTGGTAGTGCAGACCTAATTGCTGTCGAGTAATCAGGACTGAGGTGGTGCTGGCGGATGAATGAGCCAGAGGGTGGCAGACGGATTAATCCGGCAGGTATTCTTATGTTACCTGTAATGACATTTGCCTACACTCCCTTAGAAATCATAACCAGCAGCAGCCACGGCTCTTTGGAATTGACTCAATAAGGACTACATCCCGGTGAGCTACCCATTCGATTAGTGGCGGGAAACTCGAGCGTCTCCAGCTGCGTTATCCATTGAAAAGGGCTATCCGGAGAAGCGTGAACGCTGATTGGCTGACCTTTGCTTCCGGGGCGGGAGTGTCATCACAAGACAAGAAGGGCGGTCGCCATTTTGAAATCTCGCCGGACGCAAGTGCCCGCATCTAGAACAAAGGAGGAGGAACAGGGGATCTCATACTGTCAAAGTTCCTGGAAAACCATATCATAGGAAGCTGATAGATGGTTAGTTCCACAGGTGAGTGTCATTAGGACACGAGGTACTCCGGTTCCCACATAATCTTTGATCAACTTCGTAAAACAACTTTGATTTCGATGGAGGAGGCACCCTTTTACACCCCCGGTGAGGGCCTCCAGTCTGACGTGGATTTATTCCAGGACGTCATTGATGGACAGTTCGATAGTGTTCAAGAGTCGGATTACGAGTCCACCTCTGAGTCTACTGGGAGCTCAACCGCCACTGTCCGAGTGGCTGGAGTGGGCCCCTATTCAACGGCCGAGCAGGACACTAGGGCCATGCCGCCACCGGCGAAGGTGAATATGGGACCTTTGCACTGGCGCAACACCCCAAGGTGCGTCCCGGCGAAGGACATCGAAAACTCCATGGAGACAAATCCAGCCGGCAACCTGGAGGAAAGTGAGATGCCACAGTTAAAGGGGTTGAGCGGAGTCCATTCATACGGTAACAGATGCTGAAATGGAAGATGCCATTCGGAGATCCTTAGCTCAAGAACAGTTGATGGCGGTGTTGGAGTGCAAGCCGCCATTTGATACTTCTTTACATCTCCACCCAACCCTAATGGCAATGGTGCTAGAGAAGTTGAAAGGGCATGGCTTCTATTACCACTAAGGAACTTGGCTAGAAAGTTCTGAGGGAGCCATCCATGGCGCCTATAAGAACGATATTTTCGGTCAGATTCTTTTACGTTGTGGTAAGGACTTTTGAGCCCTCAAAAAGGCCCCATTGACTGTAGAGCCAACCTTATTGATTGAAGGGAGTGATAAAAGTACCATAGGGAGGAAAAGACGGCTCACTAAACATAAAAGTGACCGCCGACCCTCCCGTTCGAATACCCCTCCAGCCACTCCACAGACACCAGGAGCACCTGAGCCTACTCCGGCTCAATTCAAACCAATTTCGAGTCCTCCAGAGTCGACCCCGACTCAATTCCAAGCACATACTCTTACAACTGAGACTACTCAGACTCAATTTGAATCTCCTCCACCAACTTCTGAACCATCCACGGTTCAATTCGAAGAGTCTATGGACCTCCTCAAGCCAACACCCATGCATGTTACCTCCTTTACACTGGACCAAGCCAAGCAGGAAGCTCGCTACGCTCAGGTGTTGAAGGAATCTGATGACTTGAGGGCAATAAATGAACAACTAAGACAAACCCTTGATGCTCTGAAGGCTACTCCGAATGTACCTCTCACCCGAGCTCAGGCACGGAAAAACCCCAATCTGAAGATGGGACGTGCCTCAAGTGACTCCTCAGCACCCAATTTGGATGTTGACGAGGGTCAGTTCGAAGTACCCAAGGCCCAACGACGTAAAGCAAAGAAGGCTGAAGCCCGACAGCCCTGCGTTCCCCACCCTCTACCCCTGCAGACTACTGCGATAAATATGTCTCCCACTGTGAGACTGGTAGATGTGGTTTCGAAAGGTGAAGTTACAACAATGGCTTCCCCTGCGACACTGCCAGGAACACCGGCCAAGACTTCAGCGTGGGTCCCTCCACCTGCGTCTCCACAAACGCCCCCTGTTTGTGGGCATTCAATCCCTTTGAAGCCCAGTGGCAGCCACAGCAGCTGCCCCAGCAGCAGCAGCATCTATCCGATGATGAGGAAATTAGCTGTTTTTGATGGACTGAAAACTGGTTCAACCGCCTCTCGGATTGTAAACAATTCTCTGAGACATATCACAACCACGAGGACCGCCCCAAGATCCGGTGGGCCATGGCGAGGTATAGACAAGGGATAAATGAAGAATGTCCTTTCGATTCCTGTGTGCACCATTACAAGCACAAGAATCGTCCTATGCCAACCCCACTACAGTTTATGAGGCACCTGGTGGAATGCCACATGCACCATAGGGTGCTCTGACACTGGGAAGAGTAACCAGAAGTGCCGTCAGGCCACAAACACATTGTTGGAAATAAATGTGGCAGTTTGACAATGAGTCATTTTTGTACAAAATAATACAATGTACAGGATCTTATACACAAATTTTCCATATAAAAATCCCATATCCCTCCCCCCCCCCCCGAGTAAACAATCGGCTCTGATGGCCTGCAAACCCAACCATAATACATCAAGGCTAAGGTTTTAGACCCAACCCCAGCGCCTAATTTGAACAAATCAATATATTTCCAGAAAATAATAATCCAATAACTCAATCAGCATGAAGTTGTTCCTATAGGACCATAACGTATGACTTATTATTTATTTGTCGCTTCAAACTACTTTGTGGAAATTGATTTTGATCATTTAGTCGGCGAGACGACAGGTGGCAGCACCATGCAGTATACAGACAGACTTTTTACATCCAGCGTTCAACCTTTCACTTCACCGGTAGTAGCTGAATACACTTACATCAGAAAAGCTTTGACCATGTGTAAATAGAACAATAGTAATTATATATAGTAAAATGTGTCTATGTATATTATAGAGATACCCTTGATTACCGGTAGTATTAAACTTACACACTTATGTTTTTTATGTGAGCATTCTAAGATGTACAAGAACGTTAAATTTAATTATGAAGATACACATATACATTGGATCTAGACTTGAGGATCATTTGACAAACATATTGTATGAAACCACAGCAGTTAGAACCTAACACTGAATTGATGTCACAGAAATTTAAACTTTGTACATGAATTCAGAATTCACCACCTGGACTTACATATTAGCCATGTTGGTTCTTACAGGTACTCAGATAATCTACAGCCACCTTTGAACATTGTTTAAAGTGATAATCCCAGCAGTACACCTTACCGGTATTTACTTACAGTCGATTAGATTTTTATTCCTATTACCCATATTTACTTACAGTCAATTAAATTCTATTTCTATTACAAATAATACCCCAAAGAAAATTTAAAAAAAGAAAAAAAATCTGCGGTTTTGATATTACACATACATATCATATCTTTGTAGTTATGTGCCAGGGGGCGGTGCTTGCTTGTACACAGCAGAATGGGTAATGTGATAGGGCTGTCACTGAAATATCTTGAATGGTTCAGGAGACGGGATAAGGACATAGATGGTCAATAAGAAGTGGAGACCACCTTAACACCCGTTCAATAGGAAAGTGCCTGGGTTCCATTTATACCAGGTTTCCAGTAACAGCAAATGAGAAGAAAACGAAGAGGAGAGCACCATAAACCCCCGTCCATGCAGAGAATGCCGGTGATATCTGAACAATGATCCGTGTCTATATAAAGGAATGAAGAGGAGAGCACCAAATACCTGGCTGACTAGTTGGGTCAGGATAGCTGCCCTTCGTCTGGAGAAGAGCAGAGCGCCCACCACCTGGGTTCTTTCTATGAAAGGACTACGTGCCTGATATATTTTCAGTCAGGATGGCTGCCCGGATTCTTCAGTGTTTTTTTTGTTTTTGTTGATGTATGAGATGTGTTAAAAGGGTGTAATACCAGTTCGGAAGGATTTATATATCATGATTCATTTGGTTATAATCAACCATATGTATTAAAGAATACAGATAGTTCATTACATATAATTCAAACTGTGTAAAGCCGTTCGAATAGCCTGTTATATTGGTAATATGTATATATGATAATATTCGTATTAATGTTCCTATGGAGCCTTACCCTATTGGGTTCGTTAGATATGTGCATTACGCTAATAACTCTGTGAGTTCTAAAATTGTATATATATTTAAAAGGGGGGGGTGTGGTGTAGGGCACTCATATTATCCTACTATTTAATCAAACACCTACTGTACAGTTTGTCTGGCCGGAACCAGGGGGCACCCCTATCCGAGGCAACCAGTATAAGTACTGCTTCCCTCTCCCTGGCTCAGGCAGACCTTCTCAGGTCTCATGCCCCGACTGAACCTATGAAAGCTGCATATATACATACTGAATGATTGAAACGGATTGAAGTCTTATTAGCATTACTGTCCAGGTTAGACTGAAATAAACCCTCCTTTGAATCTCACCAAGAATTCTGCGGTTTGTGTCTTCATTTTCGAATCCTATAAAGACAAACTCTACATCTATTTTTTTTTTTTTTTCTTTTTTAAAACTGTAACAGAACTATAACTGAATCTATTTACCACTAAAGGATGAGGTGGTTAGAACTAAGGGAAAGGAAATTCATACTTGCAGTCTTACAATGGCACCATTGGAGAAGAGTGGGGAATCATTAAGATTACAGGGAAAATGGGTTTTTAAGATAACAGGGAAAATGGGTGGCGTCTAGTGACTTGGCAAGTTTGTCCTTTGTTGCGTATAGTATTAGGATTGGGTGTATGGGTAGGGGGCACCCCTCTAATGCTAGGAGGGTAGTGTTCAAACTCAAACATTTTGTATACTCACCAGACAATTTCAGCGAACTGAGCTTTGTGGTACAGACCCTTAGACGCCTTAAACGAGAGGAAGCCAAGGTGGCAGAGGTACTTTTTCCTGCGCGTTTTCATAAGAACATGCCCTTCTAACTTCTACTCCTTGCACTGCTTGCCTCTTGGAGGTACGTGGTCTCGGCCATATCGCCAGCACCATAATTGGTTGGTTGCCATTGTCAGTTCAAACAATAAAAAAACCGTTGTCAGACACTCGATTACGTTCAACTTTCTTGACATTTAACATATGAGACAAGACATGAGACTACACCTATGGCGTCCTATTTAGCCATCATATCCCTAAAGCCTTTCATAACTTTGAACCGCAATATGGTTGAGAGATCACTTCCTCTGTCCATAGGCCTCAAGGCCGCAACCGGAAGTGCCTCCAGGAACATTTACTACGTGTCTTAAGAACCGGTGTCTTGTCCACCCCACGCAAGATAAAGTATTGTTCTGGGTGACGTAACAGTGAAATCCAAACCACTTTCTTTTTTCTCGCCTCCAGTTTTTACCTTAATAAGTAGACACAGGTTTCCTCCACCTGCTCTTCTTGTGTTGGCATAAATAGGGTAACAGTCTATGAACATTTGATGTTCGGTGCTTAATATATTTGTTTCTTATGATGCAAGTTGTCTCAGTAATGATATGAATCACTCTCTGGGTCCATCAAGATTGGAGCTTTTTGTTGTGTCTGGGTTCATCTATTCATGTTACCCAGTATCGGAAAGACCTTAGTCTATAATAGTCAGTTACAACCATAGCGTTGTAGTGATTCACCTTACTCCTCTTGCTGTGTGCAGGCGCTGCCTTGCCATCCCTCTCCCAGACTTTCCCGGGATGCTCCCAATGTCACCGAGGACATGCCCCCTCCCTCCTGCAGTAGATGGTGGTGTAGGCCTGGGACTCCCGGTTTTGTGTTCCTAGATCGCTGCTGTAGGCCAACTATTGGGACTGGGCTCCCCACAGATCGGTTGCTCTTACATACATCTCCACCTCCCAGAGATTACTGTGACAAGTCCTTTGCTCCAACCCTCCCAACTCCCATGCTGATTGAACTATCATTGAATCGTTCTTTTACATAGAATGTATTAAAGATATTTGAACGAAGTTAGGGGCTCCGTTCTCAATGAGAAACAATCACTCTGTGGATCAAGGATCACTATGCATGAGAATCCTACAGTGCGAATTGCTATAGTATCAAATAATAGTGTAGGCAATGTTTGTTTTAGGCTGCATATTTTTATCAATCAAAAATTTTTGACGTTGCATTTGGGGTTAGATGTATGGTCCCTTCACCCGTATCTGTTATCCATTGTATCCAGGCATAGAAACCATAAAACAGAAACTAGAGAAACACAGAAAGGCACATCAGAACCCCAAAACAGACACCATAGTAGAACTACTAGGAATTGTCCTGAAAAACAACAACCTACAGTTCAACGGCAAAAAGTTCCTACAGGTCAGAGGGACAGCAATGGGCACAGTCCTAGCACCATCCTACGCCAACCTTTTCATGGAACAAATAGAGGAGAACCCGCTGTCTGGATATGAGAAGAGACCAACCACCTGGTGGAGATATATCGATGAAATCTTCTTCATCTGGGACCATGGCAAAACAGAACTAGAAAAATGGCTACAATACCTGAACGGCTTCCACCCAACAATAAAGTTCACAATGGAAACATCAAGGGAAACAGTCAGTTTCCTGGACACCAAAGTGAAAATAAACAACAATAAAATGTACACCGACCTGTATGTCAAACCGACAGATACCAACACCTACCTGAGCTATGACTCAGCCCACCCCCCAGCAATTAAAAAGAGTATCCCTTACTCTCAACTCCTCAGACTCAAACGCATTTGCACAAACCCAGAAGACTATGAAAAACACAAAGAAATCAAACTGGACGAATTCAGAGAGAAAGGCTACCCAGAACACATCCTACAACAATGTGTAGAAAAAGCCGAAAACAAAGCCAGGAAAGATCTCCTGAAGAGGGAAAAGAAGAGAGAGAAACAAGATATATCTGACCACCACCTTCCACCCAGGAATGAACAATGTCCAGAATGTTGTAAAAAACAACTGGCCAGTACTTGGTGGATCTAAGACCACAAAGGCCTTTTTCAATTCAAAAGTGGTCAGTGGCTATAAAAGACTGAAGAACCTGAGAGACCATCTGGTCAGAGCCAGAATAGACTGGCACCCTGAAAAGCCATCAGAAGAGGCCAAAATAGCAAAAAGAGAGAGGAATAAAGGAAGAAACAACTGCGACACACCCAATTGCAAATTCTGCAAAATGATAAGAAAAGATGGAACCATGACCTCCAATGTCACTGGCAACTCACATGACACCAGATGGAATGTGACATGTAGGAGCTCAAACCTAGTATACTGCATCAACTGCAAAAGATGTGGCAAACAATATGTCGGCCAGACCAAGAGAGAGATAAGATTCAGACTAGATGAACACATGGGGAGAGCAGAAAGGAAGAAAGGGAGAAGAAAAAGGAGACCGAATAAAAACAGGGTCGGACGAAGAAAGAAGATAGAACACAATGAAGTGCCCCTACATTTCGGCTGCGCCGACCATGATGGGGCAAACAACATGGAGTGTTACATTCTAGACTTTGTGGAGATGCACCCACAAAGCACAAGGGGGAAGGAACAACGACTGATCGTAGAATATAACTGGATCCATAGGATCAAAAGCCAGACTCCAAAAGGAATACAATGGATAACAGATACGGGTGAAGGGACCATACATCTAACCCCAAATGCAACGTCAAAAAAAATTTTGATTGATAAAAATATGCAGCCTTTTTCATAAAAGGTTAGAATGCATTATCAATTGAATTTTTTATAAGAATACTGTCCAAAGTATGGACCCATGCACCCCCTCACTACTACATCCATGGCCTATTGGCGCCGCTGTCCATTAAAACCCATATTTACCACCCGGGTACACTCTTTATATGCACACCACTAGTGTAACTCGGTACCTGATGTCCCTGGACATCCAGGTACACTCAGCTTACACACACCCAGGGTGGCAGAGTCACCCTGGGTCAAACCAATCAACCTGAGGGAACTCAGACTAAAAACATACCCACTATAATTCACCTGATGAGAACATTTGTTCGAAACCAAGCCTCCAAGAGCATTACCCCAGACCTTATAGCATGACTAAAATTTACTGTGTAGATCTTTAGCCATTATAGCCACAAAATAAATAGGATAATCTGGCAGAGCCAGCCTACCCTACACCCCTCAACATGGCTCAGTCCATGTAGCTATGACCTCACAGGGTCACTGACCAATGAGGGATCAATATTATAGGAAGTGGCCATTTTTATAGTGCATGCTGGACATAAACAATTTTATGCAAATCCAGTGGGGTAAATAAGGGACAGCACAGGGCGCCATACGGCTTCTTGGATAACCTTGGTAGTGAAGTGAGTACTGCAACGTCAATCCACATAATGTTTGTTTTAGGAGCAGTTTTCCACCAGAGGTGCACATGTATATCAACCTGGATGATTCACCTGGATGATTCAGTCATGTATGAGGGCTGCAATCATCATGGGGTGCCATTTACTACAACTATGAACCATAGAGTCCTCTGAATCATCCACTGTAATTATATCCTAAAATGTTAATCAATGCTTAGCAGAATGAATCTTACCAACTTGAGAAATGAACCTCAGGTTCACATCTGCTTTGGTGAATTCATACAATGTGACATATATTGTTGCTTAATGTGCTGAATGAGGTTAATGTACACTTACCAGTTTTGTCTCATTGTAACACAATACATGACAGAACTTAGCCTTCCTGAGAAATGCGTTGTTCAGAATATCTCCAGGGGGGAAGGGGCTCCAGTCTTTTACCATTGTTGTCAGTGAGTCAAGTCCTGTAGAGGGATTTGGTCGGTCTGCATCTCTCTCCAAGGTTGTATTAAAAGTTCCATCCCCACCTCCTGAAATAAAGATCCATAACACAATATATCAAGGGAATAGAACCATATTAACCGAAATATTGAGGTTATTTCAAAACCATGTCGGTATCTAGTTGTGTGCATCCTTTTAAACTTATGAATTGGTAGTGCTACGGCTGCAAATAATACTGTAAAGACAGACACTTATTGTCCTAGCAAATATAATTGGGTGATTTGTGTTGTTTACACAGCTCGGTAATTCAGTATTAGATTAGGATTACTCACCCGGCCTCAGTTCTTCCTGCCCATGTTCAGCTGCAAGAGCTGGTGCAAGCAGGAGGAGTACCACAGCCACACTATTGGAGAAGGCAGACACAGATTACACATTTGTTTTGGAACCAATTTAGCGAAGGCAAATTCTATTGGAGGAAAGAGAAAACTGAAATTCTGAACAATATGACTCTCCCTAAAAACATAACCTACTTGACCTTTTACATGCTTATGATGTTCTACAGCAGTACACTGACTATTATCTCACCCCCCTAAGGCTGATTTATTAGATTACAGTAAAATCAGGTTATAAGAAGCACCTGTTTAACTCACTTTGCCTCCCCTATCAGCTAAGTCACTTTGGGAATTGTTAGGATTCTGTACCCTGCCTCCGCACTTAAAGGGCTAAGGTCAAGATTGATTGTCAACCAAGACCTCAGAGAGAGGGAGTGGTCATTTTTTAAGAACAGGGGGGGGGTTGGTGGATTTGGGGGGGACCAAAAAAATTTGGATCCCTTGAAGGGGGGGGGACCAAAAAAATTTGGACCCCTCTTGAGGGGGGGGACAAAAAAATTGCACCCCTTTTTAGTGAAAAAGCCTGTGTGTTACTATAGCTCAAAGGGGTCGGCCGCGCTCAATTTCAGCCGCCTGAGGGGGGGACCAAAAAAATTTCGACCCCTCCCGTGGGGGGGACCAAAAAAATTTCAACCCGCTCTCGCGAAAATCCACTGACCCCCCCCCCCCCTGTTGTAAAAAAATGACCACTCCCTAACTCTGTGGTACAAGAGGGTAGGGTGCTCACTCTGTATGCATGCTGGTAATATCAATGTTGAAAGATACTACATCTGACGCTTACTGCTCAAAACATGAGTCAGGATTTTTTTAAATTAATCTCTTTGGGGGGGGGGGGCGGGCAGAAATAATTGCACCACACTTGCTAGTGAGATGAGAGAAATTTTGGTGAGCTCGTGCCAAAATACACTGACCCGTCCGCAGTTAAAACATGACCAGTCCCTTATTAGCCAAACTCATAGAAATATAATGGTAGACACGCCATCAGGCCATACCTCAGCAGCAGGCGACATATATGTAAACGGAGTGGGTAATTCTGCCAATGCCTTGTTGAACTTGTAGGACTTCCCCTGCATAAACATTGATATTTGTCTAAACTTTGTCTTTTGCTTAAAGTCACTCAAGTTAAGCTGCTTAAAGTGCATGTCATGTGGATGTCTTAATTTGTTGATGCACCAATAAGTAAATCGCTGATGCTGCATTGCACTGCATGAGTTCAGGGAGTTACGAGAACGGAAATGTCAGTAACTGTGTAGCCGGTATGGGCTTTGAGATTTCCGTTGAGTTTACTTAGATTTATGTTCCAAGAGATTTACTGACTTACAGAAATATTCGTAAATCCCAATATCATATTTACTGACCAGGTGTAAATCCAAGTAAATCCAAATGCCAGGAGTATGGCAGCTGGATGTAACCGGGCGGGGGGGGGGGGTGGACAAAGAGTAGGACCAGTCAATGGGGAGCACCTGAGACTGAGAGACTAAACAGGCAGGGGGACACATCTCCCACAGCTTTCCACCACCTCCTCAATCTGCCCAGCGGGAGGGGGAGGTGGGGCTAGAAGCCCTACATCTCCCACAGCTTTCCAACTATCTTAATGCTATCTTAAACTATCTTAGACTATCTTAAAAGTATCACTATGCAAATAAAGATAGCACCACTAGTAGCAGAAGGTCCATTGTGGGATAGGCTTGTTATTAGTATGTAATGAGGGGGGGGCTCTCCCAGGAGGGCCCTGTCCGCCAACCCCCGTTTTTATTTTTTTATTTTAGATGTATGTGTTGTCTCATCTGGATGGACTGCCCACATGATACTATGTCTCAATACAAACCAGGGCTGCCTTAGATTAAGACATTTCAAAATGTAACTGTTGCACTGTTAACGTTTGTCTGTGCACCTGGGAGAGCTATCCCGTATTTGCACGGAGAAGGGGCGCCATATGCAAACTGCCTCCTGGCGGCCCTGTAGTGCCACAGAGACCGCCACACCTACCGCTATCTGCCCCTCCAGGGCGTATAAAAGGGGCGCTATGCTGCCTCCTGGTGTACCTAATGTACTCTAAGTGCAGCTTAAAATAGCAGGAAAGCAGGTCTTTATTGAAATTTAATTTAATTTTACCATGTTCCCCATAAAGACACATCGGCCATAACCAGTTTTTCAGATGAAATTCAAATGGGATATAGTGATATAGGGCATTACCTTACCTTTTATAATCTGAAAGAATTTTGTAAATATTCAAACTAGAAGTATATCTATGACAAAATTAGCAGTATTGAATGACCACAAAGTAAAATACCCCAATATATGTATACGCATACCGATTAGGGAGATAAAGCCTAATTGATTAAGCATCTTGATGTTTAAATTCAAAAGTGTTATCAAATTCTAAATTGTAATATGCATAAAGGAAATCTATATATTAAGTAAAAATAACTTATTTTAGCTCTTTTATAGAATTGTCAGATTTGATCAAATTGATCTAGGAATTTTTCATAGGGAAATGTTCTTTTCTGTTACCATGGCAACCAAAACTCATTAAAAATGGGTAATTCGGGGCTATTATGTTGCTATAGCAAACTATATTTTGGCCATAATGCATCCAAATAGACTTAACTTACACTTTCATGATTTCTGCCTTAAATATTGCTCAAATCACAATAAAAATAAGTTAAGTCTCATCTAAGTTGAGAATCCCAGCATTTCCACAATATTAAATACAGGAACACACAGTTTCAGGTATCCAGAGGCGATATGCCATACATCACTTCCTTCATTTATGGAAAATCACTTACATTTGTCAGTACTTCTTAGCTGGCCCTGCTCATCCCTAGGGTCAGTACAAACTCTTCAAATTCCTTCCTACCTGGTTCTACCAGTCCAGACATAAACCTCATGTTTACATGACATAAACCTTATGTTTACATGATGTAAACCTCATGTTTACATGATGTAAACCTCATGCCTACCCATATGCACTCCATGGTGGTCAATGCAATAATGATCTCTAAGACAATCAGGAGCTAGTCTCATTCTAGTCACATGACCAACACTGTACCCCCTTTATAATGGGGTTGCAGTGTGAGCTCCTAAGTCCCCTGCTGCCTGACCATGGGAACACACCTCCTGTCTGCCTGCCTCCTACCTCCTGAAGAGCTGGCTGACTACAATGCATTAAATTTGATAATTTATCTTCAAATGTTGGAAGCCTCATGCCCTGAATAAAACTTGCCCCACCATCCCAGGAAAAACACCCCTGGTTGTTCTAGGATTTTTGTCAAGTAAACATGAGGTTTTTGCATCAAGGCAATATGAGGTTTACATCACTTAAACATGAGGTTAAAGGCTAAGACTTCTTAAACCAAATCATAAAATCCTCTGGCAGGGTTGTTGAGTTTATATAACACCTCAGTTAAATTTAGAATCGCCCAAGCACAATCCCTGAGAGTCAGGCATGTCCCAGCCCTGTAGGATCGTATTCCATAGCAAGTACCCAAAATATAATGGCTCAGGCAACCAAGAAATAGGATGCTGGTTGTTCCCTTCCAGCAATTTACTGCTCTACATAAGTTGCACTGGTGTGACCAGCAGTTAGACTATGCCAGTGGTAGTAAACAATAATATTGATACCCACCAGTGTACTAAATGTCTAGACTACCACTTGTGTGTCCACAGAAAACGGTATACTACCCCTTGAATAGACCACATCCCATGGATTGGGTTAAAAATATACACTTAAATACACAAGGATTCCTTTCTGCATTGTGTAACCCTAGAAGCCTAGTTCAATGATTAATTTAAGGAGGTCATCAAAGCTTTATCCTGGTTTTATAGAATGTTTCATTCCAAGCCAAGCCTGATTCACGGTCCCCCTACCAATTTCACCTGACCAGGCTGGGTCCACTGGTTCAAGGTAATTATAACCACAGGGGTGGCTAGTGATCAGTGCAGACCACTACTACTACATGAACTACATTATCCACTCTCCTCTACTCTCAGAGATCAGCCCCTTTAACATCCCATAAACATGAGGTTTACATCCCATAAACATGAGGTTTACATCCCATAAACATGAGGTTTACATCCCATAAACATGAGGTTTACATCACGTAAACATGAGGTTTATGTCATATTTATAAACATGAGGTTCACATCATGAAAACAAATGGTTTATGTCATGTAAACATGAGGTTTACATTGAGATTTACTTTGCTTTATCGGCATGTAAACTAGATAGTTACTTGATTTTTCATTTGCCTAAACAGGGACGTTCTGTTGTATACTGAGTCTGTAAAGGACACATTAAGATCATTTTACTTTTTCAGACCAATATCACATAAATCTGCTTAAACATAAGTAAATAAAACATTGACGTGAAAGTAAAACTAATGTAAATCCAACTTTTCGTACAGTGTTGGTGCATCATGCCGACCCTCGGGAGTGTCTCAACCCCATAGTGTCAGCTTTAATGTAGCACTGGTGAGTAACTAACCAGGCCTGAATTCATGCATCACGATGGCCAGGATTATGATGCCTTAAATGGTTAATGCATTATGTCATCCTAAACGGGTTAATCACGGCGTCCATCCATACCCATTTCCTGTCTCATAATATAAATATAATATAATGCCTATATGCAATTGACCATATTGCATTTCTATTCATACAAAGCGCGTAATTAGGTTTTGCTCCTCATGTGAAAGACCCATATATCACTGCATGAAACACTCAATATAACTTTCTTTAAGTTTATGTTAAATCAATAAGCATAACCCCCCCCCCCTCCCCATCTATAATATGTCCGGGAGAACCTGGCGAGGCTGACAAAGGGCTTGGCTGATGATTTCTCTGTAGGAGTTTTACAGCTGTGGTCAGTGGTTAAATTGAGACCTCAAATAAACCAAACTTCGCACCCTGGAATGTCCAGGCCTAATAAAGCCTGACTTACCTGATATAGTGCATGCTATAGTTATGGAGATGAAAGTACACTATTGCATGTAGATCTTGTTGTTGACTCATTGTGGATAGGTTATGTCAAAGGATAGAGCACAAAATGAAGATTCCAGGGTTCCCTGCAGCTACTACCAAGACAGGCTTGTGTCTGAGTTGCTGCTGCAGGATAAGTGCGTAACACAAGGTGCTATATACAAATCTGTACGTTACCGTGCAATGATTGGTAATTATCACCGCTGAGCTCTGATTGGCTGGTATAATACCACCCTATTTCTCCAGAATTACCTACTCAGCACCACTTGTGTCAGCGATAGATGAGATAGCAGTTCTCCCTGCAGATCTAATTCATGCCACCTTGCTCAATGAGATGCAGTAGCTACATCACAAGCTGGCCCTAACTTGGCACCACAGTCCCCCACCTTTAGATTGTAACCAGCAGACAGTGCTGCCAGCTCAAAGTTTTTTGGTCAGAACATGAAAGTGTAAGGGTGTTGCTGGTAGACAAAAGTTGGTTTATCATGTGTGTGTCCGACTAAAAATATTAGTTAAGTTTACAGCTAGCAACTGCTTGTAGGTTATGGCACTAGAACATTGCAAACTAGAGAGACTGCCAACCATTCAAGTGATGTACTCATGCCTAGCTGTGAAGTATTAAACTGCTATCCTAGTGCTTAGTGGTAAAGCATTGTACTGATATCCTAGTCCCTAATGGTAAAACATCACAACCGAGTGTCTAGTGGTGAAACACTATAACCTAGTGCCTAGTGCCTAGCATTATAAAATTGTGAAGCGCCATGAAACATTATACTCCTATCCTTGGGCCTTGAGCCCAGAGCCAAAATTGTAGTTATGTTGATGATCAACAGATATATAGCCATCACTCGAAACACTGTTGATAACAGTAGGAACAGGTAATAAATATGTAATAAACACAAAACACATTTGTATATATCATACTCCACAAATTTAAGGCTCAGTCTCACGACTTTGTAACAAGTGGATAGTCTTTGACTGGGTGACGTCTTTGACCGGGTGATGTCTTTGACCGGGTGACGTCTTACCATGAAATGGTATTGTAGGTCTATGTGTCTGCTAATAATATTTTTACCTACCTGTTTAATGGAGTCTAATGGTGTATTTGTACATGACCACATATTTAACCAGATTTAACATGCAAGATAATCCTACACGCCCTGCCCAACCTTGTGAGCAGACAAGCAGAAAGGATACTCTGTGAAGGATAAATTCTGATTTTTGCCACCAGGGGGGCGCCACTATAGCCTTTAATGAAAGTAACAAGCTAAAAATTGCCCTGGCGTATTTGTTTATGTAGGATATGTAGAAAAAGGAAAACACAAAACATTCTACTTCTGGTGATTTTCATTCCAAATAGAAAAATTAAAGATACCCATTTATAATATGAGTCATGGGGTTACTCATAGACTCCCTAACAAGGGCAAAAGTACATCCCAGGTCTGAACTTTTCAAACCAAAAACAAAGCCTACAAACACGGGTAGACCTAAAGCATTCTACAGCATCACTACCCACAATCCTCACAATCCTCCAATAAAACAAATACTCACAGAGAACTGGGACAGAATTTTAAAAAAGACCACAACCACACAAGTATTTCACAAGCACAAACTAGTCTTTGGCAACATGCAAAATAAAAAGCTTTGGTAATGAACTAGTGAGAGCACCCACCAGCCAAAAATTGTCTACAACCAAAGTCCCACACACTAGAAAATACTGTGTAATACCCCCCTGAACTGTAAGTACTGCCCGATTATGAAAAAAAGGGGTTTCATCCAATCGACCACAACCGGAAGAAAGTTCAGGACATTAACCTCCTTCAATTGCCAGAGCGCCAATGTCGTATATGCCATAATTTGCAAATTTTGTGGCATACAATATGTAGGCCAGACCCTGCAACGGATTATGGATCGGTTCCAGGGCCACAGTGGGGACATATAGAAAAACCGGGATAAACCGGTAGGTAAACACTATAACCTATGCCCCACTCCAAACTTATTGGAACCACAGCTAAAAAGTATAATGCCCCTATTTCCCTCAACCCCTTCTAATACTGTTAAGTCCCCTCTTCCCAGGTCGCTGCAATCCCCTACAATTTTGAGTTTCCTCGTAGGAAAAAGCACAGAAATATGGATGTAATGAAGCACCTCAAGAATATCCTTCAAAAGGTATAGGTAGTCCTCGTGCCTATTGCAAAGATGACAATTTACCCCAGCTCATGCAACCTGTCCTGGACTTGTTATATTGTGAGCCAATATCTGCCCTGATACTTCAACTGTGCAAGGTCCCACCTAGGTAGACAGTTCACTATTCTGCAGATCCCTCTTTTCAATAATACTTGGAATCCTGTGAATTGTCTATTCTACATCATCGAATAGCACTTTCATTTTCTTTGATGCACAGGGGTTAGAGACCCACACCCCTGATGTCAGTGGGGAGCACCACTGATAGTCAAAAAACTCTTTTGTAGCCCGTACAAATTGTAATAACATAGATCTATATACAACTGTATAGCCCTGATCCCTACATCATTTTCCTTATATATTTTAGGAATCTGCTCTTTTTGAATTGCAACATAAGTTGAAGGGCAGAAGAGTAAGGCATTTGCACATTTGGAAGTTGGAGGGGTCCAGAGTAGTTTGCACAGAGGCTGGAAGATGAATTTCCCCTCTATCTTAAGGTGTCCCTGGATTCCTCCTAGTTTTAGATCTTCACATGGCTACTTCTGATCTGTTATGTTCAACATTGTGTATGAGGGACTAAACCGTACTAAACCATTGATCAATACCTTAAGGATAGGCTTTCCCCTCCCCTTTCTTTGCAGAAACTACACTTTCAATGAACTCTAATTTAATGAGTTGTTGTCAGAACATTGCATAATATATACCATTATGACCATATAATATGCCCCTTTCAAATTAATTGGATTTTAAGAGCCGTTGCTAGGGATGGAATGTGAATAAAACAAAAACGTTCTTTTTTAGGTTACTTTTCTTTTAACAGCCATATGGGATGGAAAATCTTCAGAATTAACATTTCTGATGATTTGGCTGTTATCTAGACATGATTTGCTAGAGAACGGTTCCTCAGATAATGGATATTTCCATTATTAAGGTCTGCAGAGCTGTTCAAAGTAAGAAAATTGGGGGAAAATGGTGATTTTTCGATTTTATTGATTTTTTCCCAATTTTCTTACTTTGAACAGCTCTGCAGGCCTTAATAATAAGAATTTCCATAAACTGAGGGACCGTTCTCTAGCAAATCATGTCTAGAAAACAGCCAATCCATCAAAAATATTAATTTTGATGATAATCCACCCCAAAGGGCTGTTGAAAGAAAAATAACCTAAAAAAGAACGTTTTTGTTCCATTCACATTCCATCCCTAGCAACGGTCATTCTAATGCAAGGAATTTGAAAGGGGCATAATATACGATCATAATGGTGTTCATTATGTAATTCTCTGATGAAAACTCATCAAATTATAGTCCATTAAATATTTAGTTTCTTCATGGAAAGAGGAGGGGAAAGCCTATCCTTAATGTGCTTGCTCCCCCCGAATTCTGTATACATATTCACTTCTCATGACAAGAGTGAGACAATTAAATGAAAGTATTATTATCACCAGTTAATCATACACCCACCTACCTGATGCACTGCATGTTGCTGATGTGAGACGAGTTCACCATCCTCTTCTAGCAGAGTCCTTTAGCACTGTGGAAGGATGAGACTAATTGCTGAGCTGGCTGTATCTGCAAATGGGGCCTTACGAGAAGACCAGTAGCACAGGGGTATCATGGGTGTGTCTGATGTGACTAATTAACATATTGCATGTTGACGTCCTGAATGTCAGATGTACTAAGCATTTCAAATTGTCTAGGGGTATCATGGGTGTGTCTTATACAGAGGTCCTGAGTGTTGCATGTCTGTGTTTCCATGTTTCTTTGTACATTGACACTTCACTCATTAAGGACATATATAGGATGCATCACGTCATGCCATGGCACAAATGTATATCCTGGTAAGGTGTGACCGGGATCTACTCCTGTTACAGACCTGAATGCAATCTAAGTGAATGGGTGTGGTGAGGTGGAAATATCACAGGTGCAGTGTTGAGTGAGAACCTGCCGTGACATCAGTTAATTAACTCAACATTCATGGATCATGTTTTTACTAGGAGGTGAGGGGTATCATGGGTGTGTCTCACAAAGAGATGCCACAAGCAGACTCGCCCAGTGAAGACAGCACCGAGTATATATATGCAGCCAACAAGGGCGGAAAACTACACTGGTTAATGTGAGTATATCTGATTATTGGAACTGAAAATTCAATCTGAATAAAAGTGATCCAGGATGTTGACCAAGACCATATTTCTCCTTCTAGCTAGTTTAATTATTCTATTAACCATTTCTTAACAAGTCTTCAAAAGGCTGACTGAAATTTTGCTCAAATCGATTCTCCCCATTGAATATACACAATAAAAATACATGTCTAGGTCCCAAAGTGCCTACTTTCTGATAAATGAATGATGCTTTTTTTTACGCCGAAGTGGTGGTGCCGCCAGGCAATACCAGGACGAGGTATATGATGTTTGCACTTTACCAAAAGTTAGAACGGGGGCCGCCATCATGGATTGCCCCACCAACTTGGATTAAGGAGTCACAACACCAATCTATGCTATGTGATAACAATAATATAAATCAACCTTTGATAGGTACTCACTTGATTATAATCATACCTACCCCCCCCCCCTAAAATGATCCCAAGGAATGGTTTTATTGGTTCATTGCAAATACAGCTGGCTGCCTAGCAACAGCTATTCTAATTGTTTATCTGCCTAGCAACACAAATTTCCATGGTCCTGAGGTTGATTATGATCATGCATACCCCCTAATATGGACCAAAGGAATTCAATGGTTCTATTAGTTTGTTGCTAATACAGCTGGTTGCCTAGCAACAAGTATTCTAATTGTTTATCTACCTAGCAACACACACTTCCATGGTCCTGAGGTTGATTATAATCATACATACCCCCCTAATATGGACCCAAGAAATTCAATGGTTCTATACCTTTTTTGCTAATACAGCTGGTTGCCTAGCAACAGCTATTCTTATTGTTTATTTGCATAGCAACACAGATTTCCATGGTTCTGCGAATGAGAAGATGGCCGCCACCGAGTAGAGTCAGCACGAACGGCTGCTCCTCTCGATATTGGACATTTTAACGATTTATCCACAACTAGACAGGAATATTGTCATTGAATATAGGTATTAACACTTAGCGAAACTGGATTCGCCATATTTATCACCCATGCCCCAAAGAACTGGGAGAAATTGAAGGAAAATTATGTCCAACGCAGACACCACGATGAATGACCCGACCTCGCCCGGAGTCAATACCCAACAAAAACAACTTGCCGCTGTCACAGACAAGCTGAAAATAGGGACTGCACTAAAATTCGAATAACCGACGCCGGCAGTAAAAGAGATAAAGGCATATTTAATATACATACCTGTGTGATACCTCGGTAATTGAGAGGATCAACAAGCTAGATGCTAGATTAAGAGAACAAGAACAATTGGCCACTCGGATACTTGCCCTATTTGACACCATTGAAAAGCGCTTCACCGAAGGAGACGCACATGCTGTCAAGATTGCTTCTATGTTTGACACGGTGCATAGACGACTGTCACAAGGTGAGACACTTGTTTCTGAACTAAATGACAGCTTGGCCCAAACCAATGACTTACATGATTCACTAAGCAAAAAGGTGTCTGAACATGTCAACAAGGTAGAAAGCGTACAAAAACAACTGTTGTTCATTGACGCAAAATTCTAGTCTTAGAGGGATATGAAGAGGTGGAAGGCCAAAACCTGAGAGAGATTGTCGATGACCTACTTAGGGACATACAACTGAATTTCACCTCTACCTCAGCTGAATCTGTGTACAGAAGGGGTCGATACGTCAAACCACAAAATGGCAGAAAAGTCAAGTCTAGGCCTATTGTCGTCGTCTTCTCCTCCAACCAATTCAAGCAACAGATTTTTGCGAATGTCAGAAATTCATGCAACATCAATCAATGCTTTGGAGTGTCACTAACTGACGACCTGTCACCTGGAGATAAAGTTAAACAGGGAGAGCTAAGAGCTATAAATGCCCTAGCCAGATCAAGGAATATTAAATCTGTGGTCAAAAACCTAGCGATAATTATCAAGGGTGAGTCATTTCCCCATGCTCGCATTGATGCCCTACCACAGGGTCTGTCACTCAAGGCTGCCAAAACACAAGACACCCAGGATGGAATTGCGGTCCAAAGCAAGTATGCGCCATTCAGTAACTTGTATGAATACCAAGGACCCTTTGAGGAATACGTGTAAAACTCGACAGAGAGGGGCTTTCAACATCAACTGGCCCTAATGTGTGACAAAGCCGAGCTGGCAAGAGAAATTCTTGAGTTGGAGACACCGTATGACTGTATGATTGCTGGGAAAAGACTGAGAAAGCCAAGTGCCATAGTGGACAAAGAGGAGGACTTAATGTTTGATCTAAATGAGACCAAATACTCCTACAACCCCTCACTGATGGACAGCCTTATTGTTACGCAGCGGAAAATGCTGTATGAAGCCACATTCTCGGCCAAATGGGAGACTGGATTCCATCTGGGCCAAGTTAAGGACATGAAGAAAGAAAATATCCGTGAAGACCAAAACCTGATGGGAACAATCCTCATGAGGCTAAGAGGTGACTTGATCCTAGCTGCAGAAGAAGAAGCCCACTCATCAAGACCACGGTCCCCCCCACCCCCCCCACCCCCCCCCCTCTCACCCAATGGCACAGTCGAACTGGGCGTCAGATCCTGAAAACCAAATTATAATCTCACATATTTTCTAAAAACCTCCTTAGTATAGAAACCGGCCAATAAATTTAAATTCTATTTTAGAAAAATGTATCTGCCTCACATAAAATGTTACTTCAGAGTACGTGAAATTACGACACTGAAATTACAATAAATGACAGCAGATATTCTAAATTAAAATAGTACAAATAAATAAGGGTGGGATTTACCACCTAATTGATTCTTGACTGGGATCGAGACACCAAAGTATGTGTAACTACGACCTTGGTTTCCTCACACCCCTATGAAACTATGGTTGGAAGGAGAGGTACCACAAATCCTGTAGTAAGTTGTCTGTTGAAATTAATGCATATATTTACATGGACTGTATTGACATTTACTGTCAAATTACAGAGTAAGAGTGGCTTGGTCTATACAGGACCAAGTACTTTAGTATAAGTGTTATTATTTTTCCTGTGAAGGAAAGGGTTCCCCGAGAAGATCCTCCACTCACCTAATTTGCGTGGGAGAAGGGGAACCTTTCTTATCTGAGTTTTCTTGGAATACAATATACATTCATACACTGGGATATTTAACATGATATGGCAGTGCGCCCACAGCACAAATACGATTTATATCTCGATGTAACTGGAATCTAGAAATACTCAGAAATAAAGATAAATGTTTGTAAAAAATTATAATCATACATACCCCCCTAATATGGACCAAAGGAATTCAATGGTTCGTTACTAATACAGCTGGTTGCCTAGCAAAAAGCTATTCTTATTGTTTATCTGCATAGCAACACACATATCCATAGTCCTGAGGTTGATTATAATCATATCTACCCCCTAAAATGGAACCAAGGAATTCAATGGTTCTATTGGTTTGTTTCTAAGACAGCAGGTTGCCTAGCAACAGCTATTCTTATTGTTTATCTGCCTAGCAACACACATTTCAATAGTCTTTAGGTTGATTATAATCATACCTACCCACCTAACATGGACCCAAGGAATTTGAGGGTTCTTTTAGTTCTAATACAGCTGGTTGCCTGGCAACATCGATTCTATTTGTTTATCTGCCTAGCAACACACATCCCCATGGCCCTGATGTTGATTATAAGCATATCTGCACCACTAACATGGACCCAAGGAATTCATAGGAACTACCATATTTGAAGTAATACATCCTCCCCCCCCCCTCTTTCTTATTTGGTGTTTTTGAATGGGTCCCCTTCAAACATACCAACCATGTAGACACTATGTTCCTTCAAATGCAAGAGTTGTGGTTGTTGCCGCATATGAAAATGCCTGAGGCATGTTTTTACGCGGCAACAACTGCAATTCTTTTAACAGTCTTTGGATTACACTCAGGTAACCCTATCCCTAACCCTACCCCTCACCCTAATCCTAACCCTAACCTTAAAGGGGCATTCTCACCACTCGCACTTACCACATAGCAGACTAGAACAGTACCAGAATTGTGAGTGGGAAACGCTCGGTGAGAGTGCCACTTTAACCCTTACCCTAACCTAACCCTAGCCCTAACCCTAACCCTAACCCTAACTCTTGTAAATCCGGATGTGAGCAAGCTCCCTGAGTGTAGAAGACTGTTATATCTGTATATGTCCCATGACTGTATGAATTAGCATAGCGTATAGAGTAGCAGCATACTACTATGTGTCAGAAGGTATGACATGATCCAAGAACTCCAAGACAAGCTACAAGTACAAATCTGTTTATTTCATCCTCTACTCCTGGTATATATACTCATGGTTACAATTAGGTCACAGCCTAAGACCTTTCTTATCTGGTTCATTTAGAGGCTGGGGTTTATAAGTGTGTCATACAATATCATATATGTATTTATGAAAATTGGGGAGAACCCTAACCCTAACCCTAACCCTAACCCTAACCCTAACCCTAACCCTAACCCTAACCCTAACCCTAACCCTAACCCTAACCCTAACCCTAACCCTAACACCTAACCCTAACCCTAACCCTAACACCTAACCCTAACCCTAACCCCAACCCTAACCCTGTACTTGTCAGCATAGAATAGGCCCAGTCAGGTCCCAGCTGCTCCCATATAGGGTGGCAGCTGAGTACTATAGGTTCAGTCCAACCATGTGTGCTGAGGATGACTTATAGTGGTAATATTCAATGGTTTCACCATAGAAGATAATGTACCTGATGACTGTGCCTATGCGCAAGGGCTGCTCATATCTATTGTCCACGGCAGGGGGTTTCATGTCAAGTGGCCCAAGGTCACGAGCCCCTCGAAGAGAGCGGTGTGCTTGGGGATCATGATAGACAGTTCAGCCATGGAGATTAGTTTACCTGATGAAAAAGCTATTTTCACTGTATGAGGTCCTCGCGGAATTCTCAGCCATGCTTGTAGCCACCAAGCTTGAACTCCAGCAGCTAGCGGGTATCCTGGGCCACTGCTCCACGGTGGTCAGGGGTGACCGTACCTTCTCACGTACGGTCATCAACCTAGCAAACAGTATCAACAAGTCACATCATAAGGTGCATCTGAATGATGAGTTAAGGGTGGACTTGAGGTGGTGGGTGGCCTTTGTCTCCATATGCATCTTCAACGGAAAGGCCAGGATTCTGTGCCCCAAGGAGCCATCAGCTATAATCTCTTGTGACTCGTCCTCCAGGGGTTTTGGAGCCTACCATCAGGGAGACTGGCTGTAGGGGGTTCGGTTTCATAATTACGTCCGGGCCTCACCTACTACCTGGATCACTATTTCCCGGTGCCTACCTATGATGACCTGACTCATAACATCAACATTCAAGAGCTGTGGCCGGTCCTCATAGACAGGTGGGGGCCTAGGTATGGAGACTCTACGGTGCTCATTTTGACTGACAACACACATGCTGCAGACGGGTAGGAGCCGTATTGTGGTCACATACAACATTTGCATTCGGTGTTCATACATTAGGTCGGGTGACAGTTGTGAAGCTGACTATGTGTCCTGCCCCGTTTACCCCCAAATGGCTGCTGTCTTACCACCTTTTCCACTATGTTGCAGGACTGTTGTTGTTACAGGAGCGTGCCCTGGCTGATAACTCAATCAAGACCCGCAGGTCCCAATGGAAACACTTCCACGAGTTCTGTGCAGCATACGATGTTGTGCTGCTTCCCTGTATGCAGAAAGGAGTGTGTCTGTATGTCGCATATATGGCCCGGAGGCTTAAGTATTCCAGCATTAAATGTTATCTCAGTGCCTTGTCCTATCTGCAGCAGTTGCATGGTTATGCGCCAGTAAATTCCAGTAACTTTTTGGTGGGGCGCACTATGCTAGGTGCAAAGCCCAGGCTTGGTTTTTTTTTTTTTTTAATGTGTTTATTCAGGTTATATAATTACATAAGTAATTACAATGACTCGGCGCGTTGCCGTTCTTCCATCAAGACCTCTTTCTTTTGTAAGTGTCTCGATGGATACAACATATAAAATTATGTCATAACAGTCATGTACATTATCTCAAGCTGAGCCAAATATGATTAAAAAAATAGATCTCTGATTAACTCAGTTGTCGATGAGTGATGTGATGAGATGAGGACATATGACAGGAACTAAGATGACATTACAGTCTGTTGCTTTTACATAAAGCAGGAGTCAATATCTAGCTTAATTGCCTTTTTAAACTCAGAAAGGTCTTCAATCAGTGTATACTTTTAATTCATTCCAGATAGTGATAGCTCTGTAGCGAGCACTGTGCGTGACCATAGGTTTTAGGGTGGGCGGAACAAGCAATCGTTTGCCAACATGTCTTCTGGTTGCAATAGGCCTAATATCAATGTAAGCTGGGTTTTTGGATAGTGAAAAGGCATAAAAAATTAGATGAATTTTTCTTCTTTATTCCAGAAACATGCATTTACTTTCATTATGAAGTTGTATAGTATTCATTATTGGATTTTCCTCTAGTTTTACCTTATTGGTAAAAGGTAATTCTGATAGATAATAAGCACAATACATTATATGGACTTGGGCTGGATTAAACCTGCCTATTTATTGGATATGTATTGACTCAAGCCATGCTCACCCTCCAGCGTCGATCCAGTCCCCGGGGTCTTGGGTTTAAACCCTGGAGGTGGTACCACTGGCTTCTGCGTGTCCGGCTTGCTACCTGATCCGCCATCTTGGCTCGCTGCTAACTGCTCCTCCAGTTTTGCGTTCTGTAGGTTAATCGCTGCTAACCTCTCCTCCATAGACTGCATCTCTAGTTTACGCTTTAATATGGCTTGCTTCTCCTCCGCCAATTTTAGTTGAAGGGATACGTTCTGTTCCCGATCCATAGCTGGAGACCCCGGCTCCTCTGCCTTGCGTAACTCGAATGCTTCGTCTTCCTCCTCGTCCAGTCCACCTTTAGTGTGTGTGGGTCTGGCACATTGAGGACACGCCGCTTTACGATGGTCATAAGCAAAGGCACAGTTCTTGCAAGGCTGCATGGTTAATCCAGGTAAGAAATTAATTAACTAACCACGGTAAATATGACACAAAGCAAGCGAGCAGCGAGCTGTCCCACCTCTCTGGGCGGCGCTCTGGCGTAAACAAAGGCGGTAACCAACGTACACACTCCGCATAGATACATAACATAGGGGGCGCCCCTCACCGGGTAACAGAGGTTTGGCACGCGCGAATGACCTGACCAATAGCGGAAACAAGGGACTCGTATCCAACCATAAATTACTCTTAGGGATTTGTTTTGTATGTATTGTAGTTGCTTGTTCTCACCCACATTCAACCTATCCCACATAAAATCTACATAATCAAAGGTAGGTAGTACCATGCTTTTGTATACGTCAAGGGCTGTGAGGATATCAACAAAATGCCTAACATTAGCGAGTTGATGGACCTTATTTCTTAGGCTACAGCTAACATTTTTCCTTTATTGGATAAACTTTAACTCTGGGTCAATAGATAGGCCCAAATATTGAAAGCATGTTACCCTTTTAATATCGATACCATTAAGCTTAAAGGTTGGATTTACATGATTAATATTATTAAAGAGCATCCATTTTGTCTTCCTCTCATTAATAGTTATGCAATTAATAACACACCATTCAGACAGTAGGCTTAGGGCATCGTGCATACACCTTTCATTTGTTGTTGAAATAACCGCATCATCGGCATACAAGGTTATGTCATAATTATACAAGTCCGGAAGTGAATTTACATAAATAGAAAATAATACAGGGCCCAATACGGACCCTTGAGGTACACCAAAGGTAATAGGAAGCTTATGAGATAAATTATTATTCGCTCTTACACACTGTGATCTACCAGTCAAGTAACTCCTAAACCACTTGCATGTATTTTCACTAAGTCCAAAATTGGAAATTTTTTGAAAAAGAATAGAATGTGAGACTGTATCGAATGCTTTTTTATAATCAATGTACATAGAAAAGGTAGGTTTGTTTATTATTATGTTATCTAAGACATTACAAATGTGTGCGCTTATAGCTGACTGTGTCGAGTGACATTTACGGTATCCATGCTGGTGGTCTGTGAGAAGGTGGTATATCGACATGTGAGTCTGTGCATATAACTTTTTCTAATAATTTACCAGGTATTGCTAATAAACTAATGGGCCTTAAGTCATTTACATCTAATGAATTAGCTTTTTTGGGAAGAGGCACAACAGTGGCAGTCTTCCAGACTGAGGGGAAATAACGAGTACTTAGACATTTATTAAACAAACAGAGTATTATTTCCGGTATGGAAAGAAAGGCATCCTTAATAACATGGCTCTTCATATTTTTAATTGCTGAAGGTTTATGTATTTTAATAGCTTTAATTAGTTTAATTAATTCAAGATATCCTATTGGGTATAAAAAATCACAATCTACCTCTGGGGCGTTAGCATGTCCAGTACCGGTATATGCAGGGGCGGGGGGCAAGGCATCCGCTAGCTTTTTCCCAATAGTGGAGAAGAACTTATTGATATAGGTTGCACAACCCTCAGGAGGTATCATGTCACCTGTGGTTTCGTCTCTTAACTTTAGAAGAATGTTCGCTGCCTTTACCGGTAGTAGCCTACGTATACCCTCCCAAAACTTCTTTGGATCATCTTTTGTTTGAATAGAGTGTAGGCAACCATACGTGTATCCTTGTCCCTATTGTACTCCAGCCCCTCAACTATGAGGTTTCGTCTCCTGGAGGAATGATCGAGCACATTTATAGCAGCGAGGTGTTCCCTTAGTTCTGTTGTATTGACACGTACTTGCCTTTCAGTGTCGGTTAGCCTGCGGTCCAGTCCATCTGTTCTAGTTGACAGAGCCCCTTGTGACACCTTCAGTATATCCACCTCACCCTGGGAAAATTCCAGAGATTTTTTAAAAGCCTCCTGAGTCTCCTCCAGTGCAATGGTGGTATGCATGAGATGTTGTAATGCTGATCCCATCCTTGCGTTCAAGGTAGGCTCCCCGGTGCTGGTTTTGGAGTATGACAGCTCTCTGATCAAGTCCTGTACCTCGGTTCTCTCTGCTGACGCCATGTCGCTGAGTAGCCGGTGGTCAGTTGGTCAGTGCGGGCAGTGTAGGTGAGTTGAATTTTCGTCAGATATGTGGAGAATGCCCACGCTGGTGGCTATTAGTTGCTATTATAGTAACAAAGATACCTTTATCAGGTTCTTGGTCGAGTATGGAAACTCCACACTTGTTATAATAGAACAGAATCACTAATATAGCCGGAGCGCTCCTGGGTGCTGTTTACCTCTGTACCGCCATGACACCAGTTCACTCGCCGGTTCAAGCCATTCCCCTGGAGCCTGCACACCTGCTCAAGTTCTACGCACATCTGGACATGTCGAACTCCTTTCACTTCTGTTGGTGGGTGGTGGCCATCACCGCCTTCCATGGCCTTTTACATAAGGCCCACGTGACTATATTTAGAATAAATAAGGGTGTTTTTAGCACCAATTGTCACAATCATACATATACTATGTTTGTTATCCTTCATCATATTATTATTATTAGTAAGACGGTAGCGTGTGGTTATAATGATACATCATGATATAAGAAAACATGATTTATCATGATTTCGCCTCTTAGAACGTAAGATCATAAGGTAATCATAGTAGGAGAAAACATGATTGATAATGATTTCCCCTTGCAAGAGGTGATATCATAACAAAGTATGATTGATCATGATAGAAAAAACATTATTCATCATGATTTTGCCGCTCAGGTGGTAAGAACATGATATAGTATGGTTGATTATATTGATTGTTGTTGGAGAAAAAATTATTAATCATGATTTCCCCTCTCAAGAGGTAATATCATAATAAAGTATGATATTACAACTGTTAAACTAACAAATCAAGGCAGCATTTGTCTTTTTATATGGCTTTTCATACATATCAAATATTGGCCTCTGATTGGCTGAGAGTTGCTTAGTAGGTCAGTAGGTCACCTAGAATGCTAGCCTCTGATTGGCTGAGAGCCTAACTAGGTCACGTTACCGTGGCAAAGTCAAAATGGCGGTCAAAATATTCCAGATATGTTGGCATTTCATTCTGTTCTCATTTTTGACCTTTCAATAGAACTCACAATTATATGATGATTTTTTTTGTTTGTTGGTACCAAATTTTCCAATTCAAACCCACCGAAGCACTTTTGGCCAACAATGCCTGGGAAGTTCTTTGAACATCTAAGGCACCCTAAATTTGCCATATGACCCAAGAAGCAACAAACTTTCCTTGCTGCAGGCACATCACAACCATGACAAATCAAAAGAAGCCTGAACAGCTTAGGAACAGTCTGGAGCTATAGCATGAAAGTCAGAATCCATTTTGGCCCCAGACTAATACCACAATCATGTCATTTCGAATTTTTCATAGAAATAAAAGGAATTTTACTTTTAAGGGATTTCCATTCCAAATCTACATTAGTATTCCCTTCGGGGAATAAGTGCAATAATATCTACAGAGTAGAAAAATACACTGACCTGTATCCTCTCTAAGCCAATCACAAGGGTGAATAGAGATCACATGACCTTGGAAAACCAACGATTGGCAAACTTGAACCTACCTGTCATAAGGAATTCAGTGTTGGGACATCCGAGCTGTGTCTCGTCCATCAAACCCAAATGTGTCAAATGAGCAAGCTATGACTTTGATTAGCATGAATAAAATGTCTGACAATCAGGCCAGTTGAAGGCGGAATAGGGATGGCAGAATAGCAATCCCTGTGAAAACATGCCAGTTTATTACCAACCTGAATGGTGACATAACCATTCTAAAGTTGTGAACTCTAAGTTCAGTGCTGTCTAAGAACCTTTCTGCACCTCGTAGGATTCTGACAAGCTCACTCTAAAATTAATCTAAAATCAAAGCAATGGTGCACTTCTAACTTTATCAAACTCTATTTGTGTGATTTCAAATATGGTACATGGTTTCCAATGTTCACAGTTGTTGCCTGGTTATTACTACTTCTCTTTCTCCCCCATACACAATGTATCAGACTCACCATCCTCGCAATATTATAACCGAGGGATCTTCTTGATTCTGCGTTGTTATCGTCACCTGTTCGGTCTAGATGCATCTTGGACCTACTTCAAGCCAGCCACGGCAAAGGGCCCTGTGATGGTGTCAGTGCTGCCGCCAAACGGAATGCAGATGTACTCATGAAACACCACTGAAGAGGAAATCACCGCTGCCAGTGAGCAGGTCGCTGACCTCAGCTGCGACCAGGCTGTCGCAGGCACCATGAAAGTGCATGGTGCTGTGCCTGCTACACCCAACCACTCCATCGCCGTGCGCAATACCTCGTGCTTCCAGCCCTGCTGCTGGGAAGACAACAAGTCTGTGTGTAGGTGTCCCGGCTGGACCGGACACGAGCTGTTCCCCACAGACCCAGCAGCAGTGGCGCCGGTTGAGGCCGAGGAGGAACCAGCGGTGGAGACCCACAAGGTGGAAGAGTTCATCGGGGTCACCTACAACAAGGAATGCTACATCGCAGAGGTCCTCGAGCTGAACATCGAAGGAGACTACGAGATGTCATTCATGGCGAGGCGGAACCTGTTGGTCAACGAGTTTGTGTGGCCCCCACGCAAGGACATCTGCTGTGTGCCACCATGTCACATTCTCACCATGATCCCTGCCCTTCAGCCTATCAGCAAGGGAGGTCGGCGGGCAGAGAAGTTTGACCTTTCAGCGGCTGATCTCGTAGACGTGCAGGACAAGTACTCTGCGTGGAAGAAGCAGTCGTAAGCGAGGTGTAACATCCGTCAGATCTATCTGTTTTCACACACTATCTAGTAGGGTATCCACAGGTTAACTGTAGTTGGCAAGAGTGAACCATGTTAAGAACATGTAGGAACAGATTGTATAGTCATTGCCGCAGTCTGGTGGTGGTAAGACCATCATATCCTATGCTATAAGCGATGGGTCACATCCGTCTGATTTATCGGCTATCAGATACTGTCCAGTAGAGTACCCACAGGTTAACTGTTAGTGACCAGATGGTCTGTATTATTGTTTATTCTATTAGTATACATGTCTGCCTTATTGCATGAGGCCACTGAGGTGGTGTTTTAGTGTAATTATAATTTTTGTGACTTAGAGAATCTCGCGGAAGCGTTAAAATGCATCATATTTTAAGTTCAAACTGCTTGTAAATACCAGAATGTGTGATTTTTGGCAGTTTCTTGATGTACAACAAGAGTGATACATGTTTAAAACATGTAAACTTCACTGGTATGGTTAATTGTTCAGTCTGTTGGATGATAGAGTGATATTCACCAAATTTGTAAAATGTGTAACATCCGTCAGATCTATCGGGTATCGACACTGTCCAGTAGAATATCTACAGGTAAACTGTAACTGGCCAGATGGTCTCCATTATTGTTTAATCCATTAGTATACATGTCTGCCTTATTGAATGAGGCCACAGAGATGGTTCTACAGTGTATTTAAATTTATTGTGACTTACTTAGTCTTGCAGAGGCATTGAAACGTACAATTTTTTAAGTTCAAATCATTAGTACATATCCAAAATGTGGGATATTTGGAGGTTTCTTGATGTACAACAACAGTCAAACATTTTAAAAACATATAGAAACCATTAGTTTGGTTAGATGTTAAGCATGCAAGATGAGAGATTGATATTCCCAAAATCTGTAAAATGTGTAACATCCTTCGGATCTACTAGTCTTTTCAGCCTGAGTTTGCGGTGCATAGGTCAAAAATTTGTCAATATGATAGCTAGAGGCTTATTTATCTTAAAAGTATACATAATGAAGATAAGATATAAGAAGTTTAATGCTAAACTGAGCTCTTATGAGCAATTGAGAGTAAAGATGGTGATGTGATACACGCCAAAAAGAAAAAAATCACCAAGACCAAAACTTTGCTGGCTCCAGGAAAAAAAGTTTACCGCTTAGGGTTGCCTATGAAATGAAAGAGGCCTATGAGTTTAATACGCCATGTTCTGGACATAAGGAAAATAGATCTGACCGATGTTACACTCGATCACCAGCGTGTAGTTGATGATGCATAGAAACTGACCCCCTAGGAGTTAGTCAATTCGTCAGGGGTATTCATTAAGCCAAGATATGAGGCTCTAAATATAATTAAGTGATTAACATTACTGTTGACTTTGTTGATTTTTTACATGTGGGCCCAGAATTGTACATAAGTAGATGGTCTGACCCATGTGGTTTTTCATATATCAAATATTGGCTATGTCAATGCTTAATCACCGTCAGTTTACAATATTTAACAAAGAAAAAAAAGTCATTATATGTGCATATAAGTGTTTATTTCAGGTTATCATTGTACAGACTTGTACTGCATGCATCTAACCATAAAAGATGTATGTTAATATATTCTGAAGTTGTTTTCGCCTAGTGATTGATATTTAACATAGAGAATTACCATATGCATGCTCATCAATGATTCCAGTTGGTTTGTTTCTTGTGCATCAGACATAGTTCATAAAACAGTTGTCGTCATCCTTGTGTATTAGATAATTGTTGGTTGTTATTCTGTATTAAAAATGAACTGCTTCCTTCTATGAGTTGATTCCTGTTTCATCAACACTTATGATCTAACTACAGACACAACAAAAGCCATTTACTAGATGTAAACAAAGTTATTGTTATTCATAACGTGTTCTTGTCAGTCAGACTTCTAAACTTCAGACACTCACTCTTGCTTCAAAATACCACCTGTACCATGGGATTATCTCATAGTTAAGATAGTCCTGCATTCAAAAATAAAACCCAATATTGAGCTTTATTATAAAATGTTGATGTTTAAAAGACTTCTTAGTCTTGTCACTTTAAATGATATAAGCACTTTTACATTTATATCTTTAGACTTTTCAGAGTTGGATAGAGACATTTTTATGACAATGGGATCTATAGTCTAAACTGCCTACAATACAATAACACAAGTGTACAAACTAAATTATTGGCAGATAAAGCTCAGTTGATGAATCAAGTTTTGGATTTTACCAGAAGTCTATTGCCTATGCATTGTATAGTGACATTATATATTGTGCTGTAGAAATAATGGTGCAGTCAACAGCTCTGAACCTCAAAATGTATGGGATTTGCCTGAAAACAAAGAAGCAGCATCTGTGAAAAAGCCAAATTACAATTTTATGCTTAAATGGGTGTGAAGTGAAGATGCCACTGCAAGGTTACATTATTTTTTGTACCATCACATGGGTGATGATAAGCCCACTTAACATAAAAAAACAATAGCAATCATAGAACGAAGGAGTTTCTAAATCCAGCTCAGGCTAAGAGTCTATCAGCAAACGTTGCCTCATCGAGTCTCCATTACCTCCATTCTAATCACCTTCCTCTATATTTCCATCATCAGGAATTTGGGTTCCCTTTCCAGATTTGCCCTTGCATTGATATTTTAATTCAGAAAACTTCACAGTTATATAAATCCGCTATACACGGAGGCCACTTACTACATTTATTAGAAAATTACTACTATAGTCTCTGTTGGACACAAGTGGACCCAGAGGTGGCTGCTGCACATGTCCACAGTAAACATAGTTACCAGGCGAATCCGGTGCCAAACCTAGATCTACACTTTCTGCTTTATTGTACCAGCAGGGGCTCCTTTCATGGCAGCTGGATTTCCTGATACAGAATCTGCTCCTGATCGTTTTTTGCAGAAATAAGACAGAACCTCTTTGAAGGCTGCACGGAACTGTCTGAAAATACCAAGTAACGAGGTAGTACCAAAATACAAAGAGTACTAAGAGGGTCTATTTTAGATCTTGTGAGAAGTGTTTCATATAGATATAGTTCTTTTGTCTGTGATTATTGTAGATTTCTAGTCCTGTATGGACTGTGGTGTCCCCTGGTGGATTGAGTGTACAGTCCACTGTTCCCACTTCCCACTAATACCCCCCTTCAGTTATGTTTTCTGCATAGATTTCCTCCAAATTTATCATGAGTATAATGAAAATAGATATTTCGAGGTAAAAAATATTTTCCAGCTGCTAAAATGGGGTTTTATCTCTGCTTAAACAAATAGGTTTGCAGAGGGCTGTTTGGACTGTTCTCTTCATACATCAGGGGGCACCACTGGCTTTTGTCTGGAATAAAATTGGCTAGTGGACCCTTTTAGTACTATTTTCCGTTTGGTTGTACATATAAAAAAGGCATAGGCTACAGAGTATCTTTGAGTTATTGCTGTTGAGGTGAAACAGAGGCAACATCCAAGGAATCTGAAAGCTCAGTAGGATACGGCCTCAGTCTCACCTTATAGATATCACACAAATTTGGTTTTAGTGATTTTTGCATCTCCTGTCTTGAAAAGAGCATTTCTCTTTCAGTACAGGTATAGAAAATATCTTATATTACTATCTTTATTTTACTTAACATTTATGCTGAAAACTCAAATACCTGGGATGGGTATTGCAATCATCTAGTGATCAGAATTGAACTGCTGGTATGATTAACAGGTGTGACCCCAGGTCAGCAGATGACCTCGGGTCAATCACCAAAGAGCCTTAAAGAGGCACAATAGTTGGGAATAGAATGTATTTGGCCATACCCAACCCCACTATAAAGACCCTGGGGATTCTTTTGGAACTATTGTCATTTTGGCAGGACCACTCTGTTACCTAGCAACAGCAATTTTAAGCATTCTATGCCCAGCAACCAACACAATATCAGGGATAAAAGGTAGTTGCAATACCTTCCCCTACTGTACAGACCCTGGGAATTCTATTGGAACTATGATCCATTGACCAGGCCCCTCTGTTATAGGTTTTTGGCCATAACTTCACCTGTTATATATATCCTTGTAATCTCATGCCAACTGTTGCAGTTTTCCTACGACCCCCGTAATACCTAGCAACAGCCATTTCAAACATTCCATGCCTAGCAATTGACATAATTTCTGACCCTGGCCAATCTTATCCATCATCTCCCACTACAGTGGATGCCTTTATTTTATTTGCTCACTAGAACCTAAAGAATTTCTCCAACACTTGTGTTTGGTTCTACCTTGTAAAATTTAATCTAAAAGATTCACCTAAATCAGATTTGATATAAAACTCACCTTGAGATGATTGTATAAACTACCACATTGGTCCAGCTGTTTATACCTCTCACCATATCAATAGCCCCTGCAACCTTCTTCCCATAGCGGAATTTAAACGTTCGTGATTGGCCTACATCTACTGACATATAGGCTTGCAGAATCTGGACAGGGGTCACGGTTATGATGTAAATAACAACAAGTGTTATCATCATATACGTCAGCTGAGGACACAATGGGAAAAAGCAATGCATGAGTCAACCTCATCAGATAGCCGAGTCTCCTAGAAGGAATCAATGTCTTAATATGTATAACTAAAGAATAAAATAACATATAGACTGTCAAACTGGAATAGAATACACATAGTGTTAATATCAATTAAGTCTGAGTGATTACCTTGAGGCGTGCCTTTTCAGCTGTTGTCTGCCTGCTGTAAAAGTAATCATCTCTCTGTTTAATAAACATTGTGGGGGCACGAATAATACGTGTACATATAGGTCCGTGGAGTCAGAGCGGGAAGTGCCTCCAACGGACACTAGGTGGCAACACCTACGCCATGTCCTTTCCGTTATCCGGTAGCGGAGCCAGGCAGGGCACTCCAGACGGCGCTACGGAGGAGTGCCACGTCGACACTGCTTGGTCCGCGCTCAGGGTATATAAGAGGCCGAGGTTGGCTACCTCAGGGAGTTCGTCCCAGGACGAGCTCTGACCCACACCTTTCGTACCTTCGCTTTGATAGGGGCACCTACACCCCTCCCTCACTATGGTTCCTGCACCAGCCATGCTGGCTCAGGGCCTGACTGTCCGGTATTGCTAACCTTCGAACTATCGATAGAATCCTGTGTGTCTTCGAATGGTTAAAAGACCAAGTGAACCAAGTAGAAACCTTCGTGTACTTTTGAGGCTGTGATCGAATAAAAACCTGTTGCATTCAAACCGAATTTGGAACCTGTGTTCGCGTTATACGTAAACAAAACCCCTACATTGGTGCCGTGACCAGTTCGGGTGAAACACAGAATAGCACAGTCGGTTTGGGTGAACATGGCTGAACAGGCAAAGGGTGGAGCGTCTCTTCATCCTATTTCGAGTCCGGATCCGGAGGTGGTGGCAGCCCTTGAGAAACATTATGGGCCAAGCCGTTCGAGTTCGACACCAGAACCAAGGAGAGGCAATCCTGATTCTATTCGAAAGGATCTGGGGTCAAACCTGGAGGATTCTTTATTTGAGACTGGCGGGTCGAAGAGGCACATTGCTCCTATGCCAACACAGGGCATGAGCATTCTGCATGCTGAACGACACCAACGTCAGGAGGTGACATGCCGTCACTTCACCGAAGAGAAGAATCTATTCGAGGAAGCAAGGATTGCAGAGATGGACAGGATGAATGCGGAGTTTGAAGCCTTGAGTCATCGGTTAATACAGCTCCAAAACAAGAACGAAGAGTTGGAAGGGGCAACAATGGAGAAGCAGAACCGCTTAGAGACCAGTGGAAGACCAGTTCTCTCATCAGCAGAATGTCTTGCGGCGACGTACGGAGGTTCTTGAACAGCGTCAGGATAAGACCGTACAAGAATCGGACGAGCTCCAGGATAAGATACGAGAGGCAACCAAAGCAATGATGGAAGAACAGGAGCGTCTGGTCCGGGAAGTGAAAGATTTACAGTGGAAACGAGAAAAGGAGTCAACTCAAAGTGGCCATTCGGGGTTCGATCATGTCAATGGTGGCATCTACAACTCGGCGTCTGGTGGGGGTAGTGCTACTACCTCATCCGGAGGGAGACCGAAGCGGGTGACCATTGATTCAGGTGATTCGGATGAGAGGTCTTCACGGGCTGAACAACGTCCAACGTCATACGATGATGACTATTCGAATCCCCCCAGCCGGTCGAGCTCTCGAGAGAGACCAAGCCGTTTCGGTTCGAATGATGGATCTTCGAGATCTGATCCGAACGAGCATTCGAGTGGCCCCACAAGGAGGTCAGGGAGATCTCCTACAAATGCAGGTAGACGAGTCTCTCGACACGCATCAATGTCCCCTGGGATGAAATTGATTTACGATTCGAACCCCTGCATCGCTGAGATGGGAGTTGACTGTGTTAGCAGACAGGCTGATAATGCTGATATCGTTGATTGGAGCATTGAGCAGTCTCTTCTGTTGCACAGAGACAACCACAATGCTGCTCGACGCACTGCAAGCACTCCGGTTCCGTTCACAGGCAGGCAGCCATGGCAGGACTGGTTTGCAGACTTCATGGACGATATGAGGTATAATCGGTGGTCAGAGCAGGAATCGTTGGACGAGCTTCTTCGGGCATTGCGAAATGGCCCCGGCAAGCTAGCTGTTTCGAGATGGAGAACGATGCATGGTGCCGGATCGTTTACCCAATTGGTGGAATGCGCCAGTTATCTGATCGGTAATGTGGGTAATGAGGATCCGCTTCGGTTGTTTCGAAAAAGGACTCAGAAACCAAATGAGTCTCATCGTGTGTTTGGTCTAGAGTTGCAGGCTCTCTTACAAAGGGCTAGACCACGATGGCAGTTGGATGACCCACAGTTCCTAGATGATTTGTTTTCGCAATTCATTGAGGGATTAAGGGATTCGGATGAACGAACCGCAGCCTGTGATAGTTGGAAAGCTGGAACTTCTCTAACCGATTTGTTCATGGCCATAGAAGACTATGACAGAAAACAGCATCTGCTATCTTCGAGAGTACTATCGAGAACTTCCAGTATGGTACAAGACCAACCAGCCTCTGATACAGAGGAAGGTGATTCTGGAAGGGAGGAGGAGATTGGCGCAGTTGCTCAAAAGAACAGCGGCAAATCTTATTCCAATTCAAATTCGAAGCGCTATCCGAAGGCTGACAGGAAAACACCACCTGTGACCCCAGGAACTACCAGCGCACCTTCGACTACATCCTCAACTCCCAGTTCTATGGAAGAACTCTTGTTAAGGTTGACTGACTTGATGTCTGGAAACCAGCAATCAGCAGGGAGGAATTCGATGCCAAGAGTGGACAAGACCACTAGGAAGTGTTACAGGTGTCAGGCCCTGGGACACTTTGCAGCAGAATGCCCAGCCGAGAAGCCGGTACCAAAGCCTGAGGAGAAGAAAACGGAAAACTAGAGGGGGTTGCTCGGGATGGCAATGTAGTGACCCCTAAGGTGAATGAAAGCCAGCTTATCACCAGCGGTGCAAGCGAGGAAGTCCGAGGTGCAGTAGAGATTGGAAGCTTAGGGGAGGGGCCTGATCAGTCCCTTCTAAGTATGTCCAATGAAGCCAGAGAAGTAGACATCCGGGAAGGAAGTACTGGGGAAGCGGCGAATTGGATACAGGAGCTGGAAGTAGTCAGCAGTGCCCCATTGTCCCCGGATCATCCCTGTTTAAAACACTTGAAACGACGGGGGGTAGATCTTGGTGTTACTAAGGATTTCGAACGTTTCACCGTCAACCCATCACCACTGGATGGGAAGAAGTGGTATTTGACTGTAGCAGTGAAGGGAAGGTCTGTGGAATTTCTGGTGGATACTGGGGCTAGTCACTCAATGATCTCCAAGAGATTCCATGACCTTGTAGCCGATGAACCAGATAACTTCACAACGAGGATAAAAGCTCATTCGGCCGACGGTAGCTGCATGCAGACGTTTGGTAAAGCGTTTTTCGAAGTCAATATAGGTGGACAGGATTATCTCCTGTCGCCTACTATTGCTGATCTGAGTGATGATGGCATCATCGGATTAGATTTTGCTGCGTTGTACGGGGCAATGTTGGAACCTTGTAGGGGGATGTTGAAGATAGAACATCCGTACAAGGTGGCCGTGCAATGCGTGTTGAGGAAGGTATCTTCTGTAGCCTCTGTGGTACAGACGGTTAAGATACCCCCAGGACAGACATGTGATGTGCTGTTTTCGAGTGACAGTATCTTCCGAGATCAGATGGCGGTGGTTGAACCCGATGTGGTGAGACTTGCATCCATTGGACTCGAGAGTGCAGATACTTTAGTAGGCAGTGGCAGCTGGAATTTGATTCCCATTTCGAATCCTGGTGGTGAAGTCTGTTATCTGATGAAAGGTACTCCCGTGGGGCAGGTGATCGTTGCACAGGCAAGCACCAGTATACTCTCAGAAGATACCAAACCGAACCTTGAAGGGATGTTCGATTTGCGTCCGGAACTCCAGAAGTTGGTGGACGATTCGAGCCTGGTGACGGGGGAACAGAAAGATCAGTTGAGACGGGTATTAGTGGAACATGATGCAGCCTTCGGGGAGCCCACTGGCTTGGGGCGAACCGATATGGTGCTACATTCCATTCATACAGAGGAAGCTGTACCTTTCAAAATCCCTTACAGACGCCTACCTTTGAAGAAGAAATTGATGGCCGAGAAGGAAATCGCTGATCAGCTGAGATTAGGGGTGATTGTTCCCAGCACTAGCCCCTGGTCCAGTCCTGTTCAGATGGTGACCAAGAAAGATGGCACAATTCGCTTCTGTATCGATTATCGAAAATTGAATGGTTGTACAAAGAAAAACTCCTATCCTCTTCCCCGTATAGACGAGACTATTGATTCCCTGGGCTGAAACCAATGGTTCTGTACGCTGGATTTGCAATCCGGATACTGGCAGGTTGGAATGAAGGAGGAGGATCAGGAAAAAACAGCCTTTTCGAGCCATGTCGGTCTTTTCCAGTACAATGTGATGCCGTTCGGATTGTGTAACGCCCCTGCGACATTCGAAGCCATGATGGAATCTCTGTTGAGTGATCTGTTGTGGAAGGAGTGTTTGGTGTACCTGGACGACGTAATTGTCTTTGGGAAGACCTTCAAATCGTGCCTGGCTACTCTAGTCAAAATTTTCGAGAGGTTGATAACAAATGGTTTGAAATTGAAACCAAAGAAGTGTCACCTATTTAGGACTTCAATTAACTATCTCGGTCGGATAATATCCACTGAGGGAGTTAAGGCGGATCCTGAGAAACTAGATGTTGTGTCGGAATGGGAAAAGCCAGAAGGACCTAAAGACATAGGGTCCTTTCTGGGCTTCTGTAGTTACTACAGGGACTTCCTACCAGGGTATGCCAGAATAGCTCAGCCTATGCAGGCTCTAGCTCACTGGACTCCGGGTAGAAGGAAGGAGCCTTCTCCATGGGGTCCGGAACAAGATCTAGCATTCGAAGCCGTGAAGAACCTATTTCGAACCACCCCAGTTTTGAAATATCCAACAGCTGATGGACATTTCATACTGGACACTGACGCCAGTAACGACAGTATAGGTGCTGCTCTGTCCCAGATGCAAGAGGGGATAGAAGTGCCACTGGCTTTCGCTAGTAATACCCTCAATAAGGCCCAGAGGAATTACTGTACCACTAAGCGCGAATTGTTGGCGGTAGTGGTATATACGAAGAAGTTTAAGCACTTCCTTTGGGGAGGTGACTTTACTTTGCGGACAGATCACTCCTCCTTAAGGTGGCTGCTGAACTTTAAGGAAGCGGAAGGAATGATCGGTCGATGGCTGACCCATTTGTCCAAGTTCGGGTTGGAAAATAGCCAAATCCAACATAGAGCAGGGAGCAAGCATATTAATGCTGACGCCCTTTCAAGAAGACCCATACGGAAATGTTCTAGAATGGATTGTAATGACTGTGGAGCCCATAACGCTGAAATAGCTGGAGGTCGAATGCCGTATGATGTAGGACATTCTAAAGCAATGGAATGGTCCACGGAAACTTTCAGGCAATTCCAGAAGGGTGATGCTGTCATGTCAAGACTAATAGAACAGGTCTCCAGTGGTGTCCAACCACATAGACCAGCCATTTCGATTGAGAACCGGGAAATGAGACAACTACTTGCTCAATGGTCTGAGCTAACTGTTGTTGACGGTATCTTATGTAGGTGGAAGATAACACCATACAAGACCAAACTTCGGCAAATCGTGATACCTGCAGCTATGCGACGGGATATCATGTATTTCGTACACGGGCACCAGACCAGTGGACATTTTGGGAAGAAGCGCTCCCTTGCGCGACTCTCCAGACGGTATTACTGGCCTGGCATGAGTAAAGATCTACTTAGGTGGATCTCTACTTGTCCAGATTGTTGTCTGAATAAACCAGGTGAAGGCTTGGGGAAATTGCCACTAACTCAAGAGCTTTGGGGAGTTAGATTTGCACGCATAGCGGTTGATATCATTAGTGGCCTTAAAACCACTCCTGATGGAAACACGTGCATGATGGTGATCTCTGACTACTATTCGAAGTACACTCGAGTGTTCCCTCTGAAGGATCATAAGGCCCATACATGTGCTCGTGCATTCGTAAAAGGCTGGGTGCTTCATCTAGGCGTGCCCTTGATGTTGCATAGTGATCAAGGCAGAGAATTCGAATCCGAGTTATGGGCAGCAATGTGCCATAACCTTGCTATATGCAAAACAAGAACGAATCCGTACAGACCTCAGTTGGATGGTCAAGTAGAAAGGTTCAACAGAACCTTGATACAAGTCCTGAAGCCTCTGGTCAACAGTCAGATGGATGATTGGGACGAGCAATGCGAGTTCGTGGTACATGCTTATAATAGTACGGTGCATGCTTCCACCGGTTGCTCCCCCAATCTGTTAGTATTCGGAGAGGACTTGATTATGCCTGCTGACTTGGTGTTTGGCGTAGCTGGGATAAACGCTGAAATACCCTGTCAGGTGATGTTCGTGGAGGCATTGAGGGATCAATTCAAGTCCGCATACGAGATGGTTCGATGTGAGCTAAGCAAATCTGCTTCATGGCAAAAAGTGGGCTATGACGTGGGTTTGAAACTTAGGTCCTTTCGAGTAGGGGATGAAGTAGTTAGGCTACACGACCCCCTACAGCAGTTGAAGCTGTCACCCAACTGGGATGGACCATTCACTGTGGTTCGGATTGTTTCAGAATCTACAGTGGTGATCAAATCCTTGTTGGGACGCTTGTATAAATCCAATGTAGCTCGTCTACTTCGGTGGCAGGGTGATGCTTCAGCGCATTCGAAGTCAGGGGAGCATTCGAAGTCAGGTGACACTGAGCGGAGAGCGACCACCCCGGAACGACGTGGTCCTGGTAGACCTAGGAAACTAGTTATACCCTCAGATGGAAAAAAACCTATGCCTCCTGGTATTGGTAAATTAAAGAGGGGTGTGGGGTAGGCCTAAAAAAATTTTACCAATTCGAGCTTCTAGCAAGAAGGATAAAAAAATGCGTAAAAAAACTCTCGGCAAATGAAGGTCTGAAGGGGAGGAGGGCTATCCAACTGACTACTGGACATCCTGTTGAATCTTCTCGGACGACCAGGTCTAAAGAACCCAGGGTAGGGTTAAGGCGCAGTTCACGGCATGGCCAAGGGACTGCTGTGACCTAATTTGTGTACACAACAAGAAGTTTCGATCCCATGATGGTAGTACAGACCTAATTGCTGTCGAGTGAGCAGAACTAGGGCGGGTGCTAATCGTGAATGTCCCCGAGGGTGGCAGACGGATCTATCCGGCGGGTATTCTTATGTTACCCGTAAAAACATTTGCCTATACTCCTGAAGAATTCATGATTAGTGGTACCCATGGTTCTGTGGAACAGACTCAATAAGGATTACACTCCGGTGAGCTACCCATTCGAGCAGTGGCGGGAAACGCGAGCATCTCCCGCTGCGTTATCCGTTAGAAAAGGGCTATCCGGTGAGGCGTGAACGCTGATTGGTTGACCTCTGCTCCCGCGGTGGGCGTTGCGACACGAGACAAGAAGGGCGGCCGCCATATTGGATCAGCGCCAAGAAGATGCGCGGACGCTGCAGGGCAAAGAAGGAGGAAGAGGGGTCTTGTTACCGACCAAAAGTCTCCAAAACCACATCATAACACGCGCCAACCTGGTTAGTTCCCGCTCATAGTGTCATTTGGACACGCTGAGCTTCGTACTCCGCAATAACTTCGATTTAAACTTCGTTTTCGTGGAAAACATTCGACTTCGATGGAGGAGCAGTACACCCCCGGTGAGGGCCTCCAGTCGGACGAGCTGGACCTGTTCGGGATGGATGATGGCCAATTCAACAACGCTCAGGAATCGGATTATGAATCCGCCTCCGAATCCACCGGGAGTGCGATTACCGTCCGTGTGGCGGGGATCGGCTCCTATTCGATGGCTGAGCAGGACGCCGTGGCCATGCCACCTCCAGCGACAGTCAACATGGGGCCGTTGCCGTGGCGCAACACCCCAAAACGTGTAGCTTCAAAGGACATTGACAATTCCACATTCACGCGGCTCAACACAGCAGGTGATTCGGAGGAAGACGACATGCCGGAGCTAGAGGAGGTGAGTCAGAAATTGCCCATTCAAGCAGTGTCTGACGGAGAGATGGAAGACTTCGTACGAAAATCGCTGGCCCAGCAACAACTTATGGAGGTGCTGGAGTGCGATCCGCCATTCGTCACCTCGCTGCAGCTCCATCCCACACTCATGGCGATGGTACTGGACAAGCTGGAAGAACACGAGTTCTACCACCACGAGGGGAAATGGCTAGAGAGCTACGAGGGAGCCATTCAGGGAGCGTACAAAAATGAAATCTTCGGACAGATCCTACTGAGATGTGGTATGAACTTTCGAAATCTCCAACGAGGCAAACAAATGGAGGAATCGGTGCCCTCGACTGATGGGAGCACCACAAGTACGAAGGGGAAGAAAAAGAAACTTACCAAAACCCGAGGTAATCGTAAAACTTCCCATTCGAGTACCCCTCCAGCTTCTCCGCCCATGTCCGAAGTATCCGAACCTGCCCCAGCTCGGTCCGAGTGCTCTTCGAGTACTCCCCATTCATTCGAAGAACCAACCACTACAACTGGGACTACTGAGTCTCGATCCGAACCACTTCCGAAAGCTCCGGGACCTTCACCAGTTCCATTCGAAAAGGCTTCAGCTATCGTAGAGTTGACTGATATGGAAATCAACTCGGATACATCAGAATCAGCTGGGCAGGAAGCTCGGTTTGCTCAGGTGGTAAGGGAGTCCGATGAACTTCGGGCTGCCAATGAACAGTTACGGCTAACCCTGGAGGCAATGCAAGCTGCCCCCAGAGTTCCACTCACCACAGCCCAGTCTAGAAAGAACCCCAACCCACAGCAGAATGGACGGTCCGTGTCAGACGCTTCGGATGTGGAGGAGGTACCATTTGAACTTCCTAAAAGCCAGAGGCGTAAGGTAAAGAAGGGTGAGGCACGACAGCCCTGTGTCCCCCATCCTCTGCCTCTGCAAACTACTGCGATAAATATGTCTCCAACTGTGAGGTTGGTAGATGTGGTATCCAGTACGGCTTCCACTCCTTCAACGCCTCCTAGGACACCAGCCAAGAGGCTTTCGAATTCTCCGACAACTCCGACCGGGACTCCGGTGCAGGTTGCAATACCTGTATCCCCATCCACGTCCTCAGAATCAGGACATTCGAACACGTCACCCGTGGTCTCTTCGCCCCCTCCGGCTGCTGGGGCAAACGCCTCAGTACATGTTCCCAACTCGCGGGCAGAGGAAATGGTCTGGCGCAATGCTACCGGGGGTTTCAAAGAGTTTAGGCCCGAGTGTATGGAGCATTGCAGACGTTCCAGGGACATGTATTCGTGTCCTAAGGCAACAGACTGTGAGGGTCTGTCCAATGATGAGGAATGGATCAGGTCCAACACCACCTCACCCAGCACCTTCGCATGGACAGAAAATTGGTTCAATCGGCTACAGGATCGCAAACAGTTCCCCGAGTCCTACTACAACCATGAGGGAGCCCCAAAATTCGATGGGCTATGGCCCGGTACAAGGCAGGGGAGAGGGAGGATTGTCCTTTCGATTCCTGTCGCACATATTTCAAACACAAGAACCGTCCCATGCCCACTCGTCTTCGATTTATGCGGCACCTGGTCGAATGCCACATGCACCACCGGGCGCAGTATATCTGCGCTGACATTGGCAAGGCAAACAAGAAGTGTTCTGGACTGTGGACCCTCCGAAGAGGCAGGATGATCGAGCACCTGATACAATGTCATGGGCAGTCCATGACGTTAGCCAGGAAGAATGTGGGGGACCTCCATGCAACACTGGTGGCGGGCCTGGCCAAAGTGAAATTCGACAACATCACGATTGAGACCCCCCAGTTTGGAAAGGTCCAAGTGACGAGGAATTCGAAGCAGTCAGCTGTCTTCCAGCCTACAGATTGGCGGGGTCGACTAGACCTGAACAGGAGTATCAGGAGTTGTACACCTGGAGAGCGGCCAACCCCCTTAAGGGGAAACGAAGTGAAACCAGGAGTCCGGCCACTTCAGAACCTGACTGTAAAAAGGTCAAATCGGAAGCTCCGGCTCCAAGAGTTCCAACTGCAGCACGAGGGCGAGCGACAACGTTTGAACACCGGTCCCCACTGCAGGACTTGCGTCCTGACTATGGTCCGGACTTTTCGGCCCCGAAAGGTCGTTCCCAACTACAAACCCTTCGTCCTCTGACTCCTGGTAACCTGGCTAGCAGGACTGAGTACCCTTCAATGGATTCTCCTGGTCCGGAAGGACAGACTGAGCGGGATCCGTACAGGAACCTCCCCTCGGGTATCCCTGTAGAGGATGCCCTTCGCCAACCGGACTCCCGGAACGTAGAGATGGGGGATTCGGATTACTTTGTGCTACCTGGGAAAAAGGACTTGGTGGTCACTGCCACCATCCACACTCCCCAGGTAGTGGAAGAGGCGAAACCGAAGGCTGACAGCTCTACACAGTCGGTGGGGCGTAAAACCCCTGCCACTAGTTCGAATCCATCATCCGTGAAATCTGAGCCTGTGGTGGACCCGGTTCCAGTGACCACTTCCAACCCGGTTACCACCACACCAACGACAACTACTAGAGGAGTGCTCACCACTACTACCATCACAGCCACTGTGCCTTTCAGGCCCAACGTACGAGAAGAACCGGCAGTCGGCCCGGATAGGTGGTATGACCTCATGATAAGTGGTGAGAACATTCGTCCTAGTGTGCGGTTTCCAAAGGACTACTTCGAGCCTGTGAAGGCTCCTGATGCAGTGTTGCATAAGGAGCTGTATGAACGATGGCTGCATGAACACCAAGTTGGCATGCAGCAGTATGCCGCCTGTGTGGCAAGGGCATCCGCCGACTATGCCATCACCATGCAGGGCAAGGAGGTCGAGAGACTGAGGCAGATCTTTGAACAACAACGAATCAACGAGCAGGCAGAGCCGGATAAGGTGATCGAACTCACCAAACAGCTAGAACATTCGAAGAGGGAACTTACAATGCCCCGTGCCTTCCAAAAAGCTGCGGAGGACTCACTGGACGATCAGGCCAGAACTATGAAGTTCATCCGAGTATTCGGAATCGGGCTAACCCAATGGAGTGGGTCCCTCAAAGAGCTCCAAGGCTTGGTGAAGGACTTGTAATGATAATTCGAGTGTTCGTTTGTTCAGTGGTGTTTTTGATGACTTGTGCATATGATGTTTTGATGATATCTTAATAATTGTGTTCGTAATTACAGAACGTCCATGATTGAAATCATGATTCGAGGGAAAAAAACACATAAACCAGGTGTGAAATGCATAATTGTCAAGAAATGTCTTCGTTGTCTAAAAAAAAAAAAAAAAAAAAATTATATGAAAAAGGTGTTCATACTTTTAAGAGTGTGGCTTATGCTGTATACTATGATTCGAACCAAAAACTGTACATAGTGTTCGATACCTACCTGGTATATGGATTTCGAAAATATATCTATTTCACTGGATATATAGTCATGTATCTATTACCTCAGGTGGAGGCCAAAAATTACTACATTCCTTGGTTATAAGAGTTAATGTCACACTTGTGTTGGTTCCATGTACATTTTTGTAATTCCAATAGTTCACGTAATTACCTCTCCAGGGACGGTTCGCCCACATAAATATTTTCGAGCCGTTACTTCTGTGTCATTCCGTCCTAAAAAAAGTCACATATTGTGCATTCCTTACCTACCTTAATATAATTAATGTAGTAATCAATATTGTATCTCAACTGAAAAAAAAAAAAACCATACAGATCTGTGATCGCGGTAGTTAGAAGTAGTATAGAACATATATATTCACACATATATTCATATCTTTATTAAAGATGGATACTCACGTATCTATCTTGTCGTTATGGTGTTGCATCTGTAAGATCCCTGTTATGTACATAGTAATGTAAGTGTTGTTTGATGTGACAGGTCTGTCTAAAATCTAAAAATTGTACTTTCTACATGTATGTGTAAAACGTAATTCGTACCTTGGAATGTACCCCAGTATTGTTATCATGTACACTGATATTATTCTCCTATATTCGAGTATATTATATCAGATGTATTACGACCCTTGGTATAATCTGGTGGGGGTGATGTAGGGGCACGAATAATACGTGTACATATAGGTCCGTGGAGTCAGAGCGGGAAGTGCCTCCAACGGACACTAGGTGGCAACACCTACGCCATGTCCTTTCGGTTATCCGGTAGCGGAGCCAGGCAGGGCACTCCAGACGGCGCTACGGAGGAGTGCCACGTCGACACTGCTTGGTCCGCGCTCAGGGTATATAAGAGGCCGAGGTTGGCTACCTCAGGGAGTTCGTCTTAGGACGAGCTCTGACCCACACCTTTTGTACCTTCGCTTTGATAGGGGCACCTACACCCCTCCCTCACTATGGTTCCTGCACCAGCCATGCTGGCTCAGGGCCTGACTGTCCGGTATTGCTAACCTTCGAACTATCGATAGAATCCTGTGTGTCTTCGAATGGTTAAAAGACCAAGTGAACCGAGTAGAAACCTTCGTGTACTTTTGAGGCTGTGATCGAATAAAAACCTGTTGCATTCAAACCGAATTTGGAACCTGTGTTCGCGTTATACGTAAACGAAACCCCTACAACATCATTTATTAATACATCATTGTAGATATACATTCATGTACTACGTCACATCTACCTGAGTGGCAACACAATAAAACCATTGATTAGATTGACCAATCCAAAGTCATCCACTGTCATGAAATCCTTATTTTCGCTAGGAAGGCACATCATTAGGAATGAATTATACTCTAGGTCTAAATAATAAGGTTTATGATATTTTTTGCACAAAAAACAAAGTCTGGCTTTCTCACCAAAAATACATTAGGAAGGATTGTTCTCTGATGATGCATCTAAACAAATATGTGGCCAGTTCAAACATACCTTGAATCTCCTGTCATCTCCCTAGATTTCTTAATGCTGGTACACAGGCTTCGTACAGCACAGGTGTAGTTGAAGCCTAAAATGGGCACTGGTAGAACTAAATAGAGTGCCATTTTGTAGACCGTACGAATCCATAGTTTGAGGCTTGTAGTCGCATAACAAACATATTCCGGAGTATCAGTATAAGCATCAAACTGTAAAAAATCAAAATGTACAATTTATCCACAGAGATAATTTTAACTACAAGCTTCAGTTTACTGAGATCCAAGATACTACTTCCTGTGCTAAAAAGACTGTAAAGTACTTGAATATAAACTGTTCTTTGTTCTTTGATTAACAGACATATTCTATTCCTTAAAATGTATTGAAATAAAGAATAATCCAAAAAGGTAAAAAAAAACAATGATCAGGTCTGCTTCTGTAATAACTTATATTTGAGGAGAGAGGATTAATCAGCTAAAAATGAAACGACACTCTTCAGAGCGGATAAATATGTGGATCAATAAACATGGGGATATGTGTATGGATGTTTTGTAAGACAACTTACCGAAAAGTTGAGTGCTAGATATCCATAGGCCATCACTCCCGATATAAACCAATTCACAGTAATGATCAGGAATGTTTTCTTTGGGGTAAACTTTAGGGTCTTCTTCATTGGCCAACAGATTGTAAAATATCTGAAACCAAGAAATGGAAACATTTCTGTTTGTCTTTATTTCATGTGATGTTTCATGGACATTGATATCAAGTGCAGCAGCAATGATACTCAACCAGTTGCAATAGTATTGAAGAAGGGTCTATTGTAGCATAGGGAGCTCTGTCTTAGGAACACCAGGCCTCTTGTATTATGAAAAGAAAAATTTAGTAAAGTGACAATATGTAGTATTGCATGTAGTGCAAATGTACTGTTACCAAGAAGAAATGGTTCCATCCATATGCAGCCAATCACATATCTTATGAATTGTGTACTTAACATTTTGTTGTAACATAAATTCCCGTATTCCCAAGATGTTTTCATGCTTATTCTGGAAATATGGGAAAAATATTGTATCTTACAGGCAGCACTAGATGCACAAGCCTGATATATGAGGAAACATGTAACGATTGGGGGGGGGGGGGGATGTGAGTGGAGGGTGGAACCATTATTCAGTAGGGGAAGGGGGACTCTAGGTCCAAGTCCTCCTCGGTTCTATACAACTTGACCTTAAAGGGGTTAAAGGCCAACATTTTGTACATTTAAATGTCAGGAGCATTTACCATGACATTGGTACGTTGAGGGACTATATAGTTGACTCAGACATTGATTGTGTCACTATTTCTGAAACATGGCTGACTGAAGAAGTGCCCAATAATCATGTACTAATAGAGGGATATTCCATGTCAAGGCTGGACAGACAGGTTGACAAGGATGCAGGAGGATTGTTGACATACGTTAAATATGGTCTAACCTCCAGTTCTGAATTATCAATGCATAATGTGAGTAACCCAGACCTAGAAGTTATATGGACTGTCATATCAAAAGCAAACATGCGCAGAATTGTGATAGGAAATATATACAGACCTCCAAATGGTAATAAGTTGAAAAAGTCGTTCAATGACATTGATTCTGATAAATATCCAGAGATATTTATGATGGGGGATTTCAATATTGATTTTGTTAACCCTAATCCTAACCAGGATAAATTGAAAAATATTATGGCCGGGCTGGGAGCTAGACAATTAATTAAAGATATCACTCGATATAATCCAAATAGAGAAGGGAAAGATTCCATTCTGGACTTGGTCGTTACTAACTGTGAACATATTGTAATTAGTTCTTCAGGAGCCTGCTCTGTTGGTGGTATAAGCGACCACAAAATGATTTTTGTTACCAGAAAGCACATTCCTGTGAAGAAAATTCCTCTATCCTTTATAGGACGTAGCTATAGGTTGTATAACCAAGAACAGTTCATAAATAGTCTTAAGAACCTAGACTGGAACAATTTCTGGATAACAACTTCTCCTGATGTAGCATGGGATATGTTTATTGCTGCAATAAACCATGTTCTAGATATAAATTGTAAAATGAAACAATTTAATTTTAGTCAGCTGAAAAAAACCTGGTTAGATGCAAATTTAATGGCACTTATAAAAGATAAAAATGATTAAATAAAACGTTTTAAAAAATCAGGTACCCAAGATGATTACAATATTAAACAATACCACAATAAAGAAATAGATGATAATGTAAATAACCCAAAAGAATATTGGAAAGCCATAAACAACATAGTAAACCCTAAGCCCAAAAACATTTCCTTTAATCTATTACACCATGACACAAATCTCCATGTCAATAATGAGGATACAGCTAACTACATAAATCAATATTTTGCAAACATTGGCCCTAAATAGGCAGAAAACCTTTCAGAACCTTGGACTTATAAGCCTGAGCCATATATAGAGCATTTCTCATTCACCCCAGTCACGGAATTAGAGTGTATAAAAATAATTAGGAAATTAAAAAATAAAAAACCTTCAGGCATAGTGGGAATAAAAACTAGTGTTTTAAAAGATGCAAGGCCTATCCTCTCATGTTATGTTCATAATGAATCTTGCCATAAAAAATTGCGTCTTTCCAGATAGCTGGAAAAAGGCTGTAGTGACCCCCCTCCCAAAGGGTGGAGATCCCTCAGATGTAAACAATCTCAGGCCAATATCCATACTACCCCTCCCATCAAAAATTCTGGAAAAAATTCTACATAAACAATTAATGAATTACCTAACTGAGTTTAAAATCCTGACAGAAAATCAAGATGGTTTTAGGCCCTTCAGATCAACAATACACAGCCTCAAAAAATTCACTTATAATATCTATAGAGAGTCAAATAATGATAATGGAACAACAGCAATATTTTTGGACTTTAGAAAAGCCTTTGATACAATAAATCATACAATATTAAAAAATAAGCTATCCAAATTAGGTTTCAAAATTAATTCCATAAATTTAATAGTAAATTATCTTACAAATAGGGTCCAAACAACAAAAGCAGATGGCACTATGTCAGATCCACACCCTGTCTGTTGTGGAGTACCACGAGGGTCAGTTTTAGGACCATTACTCTTTATTGTTTACATCAATGACCTGGGCTCAGTCTTACAGGATATGCTGTGTCAGCATTATGCTGATGATACCGTAGTCTATTTTCCCAATGGTGAGCATAGTGTACAGGTAGAAAAAACTATCAATCAGGATTTGGCTAAGGTAAACACATGGTGTAAGGCAAATAAACTCTGATGCTCTGTTAAAACAAATGCCCAAAATAGCCGTAAAAATAGATAATACTCCATTAACTAGGGCATATGCATATAGGTATTTAAGCATTACAATAGACCCAAATTTGAATTTCAAGGCACATGTCAAAGGAGTTAATAGAAATGTAAACCACAAAACACACATGTTCAGGAGGTATAGGAGGAAGATTAGCACAGCAGCTAGTGAAAAAGTTCTTAAGCACATGATACTCCCCAGCCTAGATTATGGTGACACTCTCTATGATGTAGCTCCAAAAACTATCCTGGAAAATCTTCAAACAGCATTAAACAGGGGTTTAAAAACCACATATAATAAGGAGGAGTTTCATGAAGCCACTTTATTATCCAAGTTAAAGGTCAATACCCTTGCTGATAGGAGAGAGATGCACTTAAGTCAATCTGCTTACATACTATCACAAGATGACAACTGGATTGATAGGAGAGATATTAGGACAAGAGCCCATGATGGCAAACTACTAACCATAAAAAGACTAAAAAAAACCTTTTATAGGAAAAGTCTAGAATTCCGATTACCTTCGCTCTGGAACTCCTTTAAAGAGGATACAAGAAATATTATAGAACATGTAAAATTCCAGAGCTGGAACAAGAAGAGGTTCAAGGACCGACTGGCCCCCCCCCCCCTCCATAAAACTGTAAAGTGTTTTTTTGTCTCTCTTCACTCAAACCCCCTACCCCATCACTCAAGCTTAGGAAGAAATTTCTCATAAAAGTTCATACTCAAAATTGGACAATAACATCAGTCCCTGGGAAACACCATCATCCCACATTATTTGAAAATAACATCATCAATTAAGGAAATAACATCATCCTATGGGCAAATAACATCAGCCCAACAAATTATATTTTATGTTTTGTATTATAGAGAAATGATCTCTATTTTTTTCTCCATAAACATCATGGGAGAGAGATGTATTGGGCGCCCAAATCCCATTAATGTGGGTATGAGACCTCAATATATCATATTATATTATTATAAGAAATGTAATATATAATAAGCCTTTAAGGCAACTATATGTAACATAGTGGATATTCATCTTCCATATGCTACAACATGAACTGCCATTCGCTAACGGGGCCTGGCTTCACTGTCTGACAGGATAAATAAATGAATAATTAATCAATCAATCACAGGCCAGCATTCGATCACCTGACCTACTCATTATGCCAATGAAGACGTGACTTAGTTTCTAAACCAATTAGCATTGAGTATTTGGTCATGTGACTTATTATTATTTCAAGGGGGAGGGGCTTATTATGTAAATGAGGATATGGCCTAAATATTTTTTGGACAAAACACAAAGACAAATAAGTTTAGTTAAGGTTGTTTTTATTTACATTCACAGTTAGAGTTTACACACATTACAATCCTGTCGTTCACCCAAACACCTCCCCCAACAAATAGCAATAAGACAATCTCTACAAACAGTAGTTTGATAGCGCGTTGGTACCCGACAAAACCCACACATTCCCAACAACACAAGAATGTGTTGAATTGATTTTTTCCATAGTTGAGACTATACCACTGGTGTAACACGGTTGCTTCTCAATAGTGCAGCAATCTTTCTTAAACTCTGGACAAGTATAAGCCATAGCACCCGTCCACACTTCATCTAGATAGCACTCAAAATCCACTCTGGTGCAATACCAAAGCTGATACTCAGACTGCATGGACATGAGTAGTTTCAGCATGGAGTGTTGACGGGTCCTGGGATGATAATCGTAAGAGAGCAAACGCTCCAGACACTTTACACACCACTCACTTAGGTAACTCTTTTTTTGGAACAGTGACAAAATCCCAACACCAACTTTGGGCGTTTGTTGTGACATGCGATAAATGAAGCAGTAGAATCTGAAGTATATTTATCCACAAACAACTCTGGACTTATCCAGAAAGCGTCTTCTGAACACACCTTAAAGGAATAAAAAGAAAAGTTAGACACAGCCACTTTGTGAACACCTTGGTTTAAAGAGGTTCGTTACAGTTGCCCACACACACCCAGTTTACGCAGCCTGTGGGTATACAGCTGGATACTACTACAGGCAGGCAGGCAGTGGCAGGGATGCAGTGACTCAAAATGAGAAATACTTAGAATGGTATTGTGTAAATTAGGTACATGTTATTATATATATGGTTGAATCAGTGCATTGTAGTCATTATGAATCTTAGATAAAGTTAGGTAATATTTTTCCAGAGAAGGATTTATCATTTGAATCAACCCCTTAAACCTTCCCCTTTCTCAGAATAATCTCTACTTTGAGTGCTGCTATATGCCATTTTTATTTTTTCATGTTGCGCCCAAGTGTACAATTACGAGATTTCTAATAAAGAGAGGATATATTGGATTGTAACAGGCAGCTGTGCTGCAAGGTTATGTGGTATATCTATTGTATGTTATTGTTATGATGTAAAACGACACAGGTTTTATTATTGATTCATAACATGTTTTATTCCTTAATCAGTACCGATGGTCCGTTTCATATACCGTTGTTATCATATTTCAGTAATATACCGTGGTTACCGGTACTACCTAAGGTAACATCTCGTTAAGGGTTTTATAAAGTATTACGTCACTATAACACCTGGAGTCCCTGCTGGTACTGTCATGTGACTGTCACAGCCCTGTATATAAGGTGGACTGCTTCTCCAGAGAAGTCAGTTAGGTTTGGGACTACTGAGGCAACACAACCCTGCACTCTGGGTTAACTCTATGCTGTAGTTGTTACCCTACTGTATTATTTTATAAGATCTGGTTCTGATCCCTGTTATAACTCACAGTTGCTGCAGTAAAATAATACTGAGCATTATATTAAAGTCTAATTGTACCTTGTCTGGTCTTTGTTCTCATAAAGTCACACTAGTAGTAAGCGACCAACTACAGGATCTTTTTTATTTTGGATGACATCTAAAGGAAATGTGTTTTTTCCCTGTCATCTTTGGACTTTAAGCTTAGAAATAGTTACAAATCCCCATAAATATCATCCAATCTGTATTTTTTTTTCTAAAGTACTGATATATATTATGCGATTTAAAAAAAGATCAAGGTTAGAACAACTGTTTAGATCAAGGATCTTTAAGCTATATTAATTTCAATAATTTCACACAAATGTGACTCAATCCAGCATAGTGGAACTTATGTCGCTCATCAAATATTTTTAGTTATCTATGTCCATCCGGAGTGTTAATTTGAGCTATGCGTGATCAAAGTGCAACGAACAGGTCGCGACCTGCTCGCGAGCAGTCAGCGAGCATATCACTAATTGGTTACCTTAGTAACGGGTATCTAGAATTGAGATATCAATCTGAAATTTTTACCAGGCATTTCCTATGGTTATCCATGGTCGCTGCTGATTGCGTATCATCATTACACCCTAAACCAGTAGCAGATTATGATCATATTAACAACACAACATCGTAATAAAATATGTGATATCCAAGTTTATGGCATACCTCGTTTTGGTACGTAAAGAGGGAGTTCTGGTCAGAATCACTTGCAATCCACACCTCATCATCAGAGTCTTCTGCAGATAAAGGGCTCCTTGGTCTTTTCCGAGAAACAGCACCTTTAGGTCCGCCTCTCCCTCTAGGCTGCTGTTGTCCTGGCTGTTGCCCCCTCCCCTTCCTCTGCCCCTACCTCTGCCCCTACCTCTGCCCCTTCCCCTACCTACCTCTGAGTTCCTCCTGGTCTGCCTGTTCACCAACACCCCTTCCTCTGCCTCTTCCTGTGGCTCTGCCTCTGGCTCTGGCTCTGGCCCTGCCTCTACCCCTGCCTGTGAGTTCCTCTTGTTCTGCCTGTTGGCTGTTGCCCCTACCCCTGCAAAAACTCTGCCTCTCCCTCTAAGTTGCTGTTCTTCTAGCTCTTGTCCTGGCTGATGGGTGTCAGTGTCATTGTTGTCTTCTCCTATACCTGACCCAGGCCTTGGTACTGTTGGCTTTGGACAGGTGATATCTCTTGTGGCATTGGTACTGATATTCTCAAACAAGTACCATTGGCTATAGGCAGGCAATCCAGGGGAGGGGATGATGGCAGGGTTGCCCCGGGGAATATCTGCTACTGCCCTTTGTCAAGATGTTGCAGAGCACAGGTTCTTCATCTTCGACCACTTTCTTCATTACAACCCTACCTGGGTATTCATGGCTAAACTCAATGTGATGGTACTCCTCAATGCCATTCACTGCCTTGCTGAAAGGGGCTAGAAAAGTCTTCCAGTCATAAGTAGGGGCTGAACAGTTTCCTTTCTCATCGCCCTCTAAGTGTGGGATGTTGATTCCTCCCAGGGTGCTTCGACGGACAACTTCCATAAGGTCCTCCAGACTGGAAATTTAGTGTGACCTGTGATCAGGAAGTTGAGAGTGATGGACATGTTGAGCCTAGTCAAACATGGCCACATGAAGTATGCCAACATGAATTTTTGTTTTTATTTTGACCACTGCAATTGTCGCAATGGAGATCCAAATTCTTGGGGCCCAGGGAGTAGTTCTCGAGATAATGGTGGAGATATGAGATCACAGCGTTGGATCCCTTACTACTGCAATGAGACTCATCTATCAGGTAGTTAACCTGATTTGGTCCTGCTTGCATAGAGACACAGAAGATGCCACACTTTCTTGTCACCAGAAAGTAGAGTGGGCCTGGCTGCATGGGGTAAGAGAGCAGGTGCACTTGCTGGGCATAGTCAAAGCTAACATGCACCCGATAGTCTGTATTACATGGTGGATGAGGGCCAAGTGCAGGAGAACCAGCTGCTTTATATTCCTCCTTTGCCTTCTTTACCAGTTGCTGTAAGAAGGCCCTTTCCTTCCCTACTACCTGTAAATGATGTGGGTTTTTTTTAACTTTGCCTGCTTGACCTCTTCTTGGAAACAGCTAGACCGGTGGATGTCTCTGTTGTTCCTCTGACACTCCCAGCAGAGATCAGTCATGGGCCTTGCACAAACTTTTCCTGGGAGGAGCTTTCGCCACAAACTCCTGAAAGTAGACAGAGCAACTGCCCTCTGCTGGACATCTGCCATGGCTTTTTCATACAACATGTAAATGTCAGCTTTGGTGTCAGAGGAGGGGAGAATTAGTATATCATCTCTCTTGTGAGTTGGTATTCTGCCTGGAAGAGCAATGGCATGTGTCTCAGCATGGGATTTGATAAAGGCGAGAACTCTTTGAGTATCATCCAGGTCCAAAGATTTGCCCATGTTCCTGAAGCCTCCAGCATGTATTCTACTTGTGACCACTCCATTGGCCATATACCACTTAAGCACACGTTTCCGTTTGCCCTTACTGATGCTGAAAAAGAAAAATGAAAAATTTTAAGCATTGTATTCTTTGTAGATCTAAAGAATATTCATGTATACTTCATGTCATGTTTAAAGTGCAGATAGCAACAATGGGTTGAAAGCTACATATATAGTCTTTAAGATACCGGTATGTAGCTATAGCTTACAAGATTATGGTATCTTGCTATAGTCTAGAAGATACCAGTATGTTGCCATAGCCTAGAACATACCTATATGTTACTATAGCCTACAATACACTGATATGTTTCTATACCTTACAACATACCATATTGTTGCTATAGCCTACAACATACTGATACGTTGCTATAGCCTAGAAAAAAAAGGCATGTTGCTATAGGCTAGAAGATACGGGTATGTTCCTATAGCCTAAAAGATACCGGTAGGTTGCTGTAGCCTAGACACAACCTGGCAGTACCAAACTATCCTTCTTACCACCCTGTGGTTTGACACAAATAAAACCTAAGTCAGTTGAACCTTCTTCTGGCCAATCACAGCTGCTTGACCTAGATATCATTGGAGCAGACACTGGTGGTAGAAGTATGGGTTAGTTCTACTGGGCAGCCAACAATGAATGGGATGGTCAATGTTACATCCTTGGTACTCATGTTGCATGAAGGTTGGCATGATGCTTGAATGCAGCCCTGCCAAGTAACACTCCAGTGCTGCATTCAAGCATCATCCTTGGTAATCATGATGCATGTAGGGTTGACATGATACTTCAATGCAGCCCTGTTAAAGTAACACCCAAGGGCTGCATTGAAGCATCATCCTTGGTGATCATGATGCATGTTGGTTGGGCATGATGCTAGAATGCAGCCCTGCTTCATTCATTCATCATGCCCCCCCAAAAAAAGTGAAAAAAATGAGATTTTCCTGAAAATGGCCAAATTGTCGAGAAAAAAAGTTCAAAATTCAAAAAAAGCAAATCTTCCCGACAAAATTGGTGAGAAAAAGCTTTTAATTTCAGAAAAAAAAGCTCTTGGTACCCGGTATAATGTAGTTGTACTTGACTGTGAACTTACCAATGGAAGAATGCAAAGGTACACTGGCAAACCTGTTTATTGCCTAGTCTATAATATGTCCTAGTTCGCTCACGGTCCTTTTCCCCTTTTTCATTCTTCTTCCATGTAGAAAGCCTTGCACTATTATCTGTTGATGAAGCCATCACCCCCAGTAGTAGCATATCCAGATCGGCTGTCAAGTAGAATTGATAACAACTTTTTGTTTTTGTTTTTATCAAATTCATAGACATGAGAAATAAAGACTCAATGTTGGTCAAATCAAATCAAATGCACATATTTAGTGATGTTGTAACCAACTCTTTAGAACAATGTGTAAAAGAATTATTTCTATAGTTATTAATTTTTAGTCAGCTTACCTCTGTTCAAAAATAAGGATAGTTAGTCCAAATGTATACATTATGAACAAAGAATATTACAAAAACACTAGTTGACATTTTAAAAAGCCTGGTCACAATGAATGCACATAATTATAATTATTGGTATCTATGTAGGTCTGAATTGTAAATTAAAAACATATCCAATATTCCAGACCAATGCAAATGTACACTAATTAGTAATAGATATATTGGTATTAATTTGATTTATTCACAGACTTAAAACTAATGATGGGATTATGAATGGGTACATCGAAGATAAGACCATGTGGTTTTTGCCACTCACCTAAAATCAGCACACTTTGTGCTCTCTTCATCCTGAAGTTGTTGTACCGGATCTGGTACAACCAGGGGGAGATCTTCCTCATCTGATGATTCTGCTACATCCTCTCCACCATTCTCCTCAGTATCAGACTCACTATCCTGATCAGAATCCTCAGAATCATAAAAGTTCTTGGAAAATAGGAAATAATCATTCACAAGCTAACGCCATTCTCCCTGTTCCGCAACAGCGGTTGTTAGGTTGGCCTAATTTATGGCGTTAAGGGCATTAGCAACTGTGTCAAACTCAGCCATTTCATGTCCCGAATGTTTGCGTATTCAAAATACACTGTTTGGGTTAATCATTGATAATAATTCTGTGTTCAAACATGAAAATACACCCGTTACTAAAATTGCCTCTTGCCGCCGACTCGTGGTAAACAACTCAAACCGGAAGAGGATGCTGGGTGCTCCGCCAATCAGCGGGTCGCATTTGTGTCACGTGATGTGTTGTCAAGGGAATGTTTGGTCTTATGCGATCCAGAGGCATTTGAAAAACACCCTGCAATTGGCTGACTGACAACTTACAATTGTAAAAGAGCCTGCCATTGGGTAGACGAGTTCGCACCACACAAAAGCATGCCAAACATGGGCATGGGGCCCGGGATGGGGGGTTCTGACAGAGCAACAAAATAGACAGAAAATGCATCGTGAATACTGTCTCGACGGCCTTTGTTCTTGACAAAATATCCATGTAGGGGTTCTTAAAATGTGAAATTAACAATGTTAGGAATTTCATTCGGGTTCAAAACTCAGGGAATGGCATGATAACAGTATAAATCAAACAAATCCATTGAAACCCCAATATCAGTAAAATACATGTTTGACCCTTCAGACCCCATTTTCAGGGCTCGCACTAGAGCGACATAAGGTCTATTATGCAGGATTGAGCCACAAATGACTAATAAGCCAATGGCCTACTCTGGATATTTCAAATGCAAGGTCCTATTTTTTTCCCACTTTCATACAGTAAATAAATGTGAGAAGTAACTGCTGTAATCCTGAGGAAATCTCTTGGTGGGAAGTAATGTGTATCGTACCCCTTTAACAAGGGTTCTTTGAAATACAAACTATCGGTCGCTTGTATCACCTCCCATGTAAAGAGTGGCTCAATTTTATCGTAGCACATGTAAGTCTCTGAGATTGGACTGAGGATACCATCAATCTCTGATTCAATTTTACAGAGACCCGATGTTCGTAGATCAAAACAGTATCAGGTGACACAACATGGCAGTGGAGACCAGTCACTCTCCCCTTTGATTTGGACAATTTATTCTTCTAAATGCACATCACTGATGGGTGGGGGGAGCCATTGTCTTTTTTCTCAAAGTAGGTCTCTCCCATGTGCGGCTTCACCAGCTCGAGTGTACACCCACTCAGAGCCATATAGAGGCTGTCAGTATCCATCTGACAGAGGGCGTAATTACAACGATCTATAAACCTGTCTAAGAAGCAGAATGTACACTCCAACATTTTCATTTTTGCATACTGATGCACCATGAACCCTATTTGGATAGGGAGGTTGTTGTTGACTAACTTTGCCGGTTATTTCGATACCCTTCTTGAAGCACCATGAATTCTCCAACAGTTCAAAAGCCTACCCTCTCACATACATGACGCGACTGTGTCATATGAACAATTTCCGATCATATCATGGCAGTCCGAAAGGATTTTTCCTCTGGGTTAGCATCACCCCTACAGCAAGCTATCACTGTTAAACCGTGCGGCATATACCATTTCAAAAGCGGCGTGCCTATCAGAAGTTTCTTGCCACGATAGCTGCCAATCAAGGATCGCTGAGGTGTGTTAAACAAATTTTCTCTATTCACAAAATCTCTCATGTGCAGACTGATATCATCTTTGGAGATTGTGACATTTCTTTAAAGATTGGTGTCAGTTCCTCAAAGTGTTCTAGTAAGCTAACCCAGTCATACCCCGTATTGAAATAATTGTTCCGGTAAGTGTTGGGAAGTCTCAATGTCCCCCAGAAGCAAACCGAACAGGTGATCCACTCTTAGTTCTCAAGCGTCTGCACTCTTACTCCACTGCGGTGGTATGCAAATGTGAGCATGAACCCAAAACCCATTGAACAGAAAAAAGGTTTGGGAACCCGGGTGGAACCTGTCGAGACGCTGGTGTTGAGAGCCTAATGCAACCTCACCACCGTTGAATGCATAAAGCAATTTTACTGAGTTGGCCTGTTCAATGTAGCGTAGCCACTCCAAAGCCACTCTTGAATGTTTTTGACAAAAGTCTGGTTTGAAGTCTCTCTAACCTGTGCAATGTTTTTCACCAATACACTTCAAATAGAGGCTGTTTGCATCCAAGCCCACAATGTGTTGACAAACCTTCGCTTGCTCTCAATATTTAACCTCTCCTTTTCGTGGAAACTGTGGAAGAAGATGGAGAGTCATTTGAAGCAGAGAGTGTAGATGAGCATCGGCTTGGTTGAACAGGATGTAGGGGTCGTCAGTGCTCTGGAACAGGAACCGTAGCGTTAGACCCGGAATGGAGATCCTGTCTTTGAACACGTGGATCCCTCACTATCTGAAGAAGTGAGGGTGGTTAATGAGAGCTTCCACAAACGGCTCCACCTCTTTGTTGTTGTATTAAACTAGGTAATCCCTGAAGCATTTCATTTTTTACTCCCATAGTCAATCTACCCATAGTGTCAACCCGTCAGCTTATTGAAGAACGCAGACTTGGGCGACAGGGTGGTGTTCTCCAGTTTTCTGACAGATCTCAACCAGTTGTAGGGTAAGTGGCCCTTACACTCGTTCTTGGTGAAAGCCAGCAAGTAGTTCTGGTAGTTGTAACCCAGTGTCAAATAGTTCATGATATCTAAGAACACAGTGTGTTTGGTGTAGACAGCTAGATATTGGTTGTTTCTCTTGATGACACTAAAATACTTTGATTGCTGTTCCCAAGAGAAAAATTTGTGAAGATGGACTTTAATCAAGTTCAAGTTGTAGCGACCCGAATTGAAACCCACTATCGGGACTTGTTGTATAGCGCAAGAAGCGCCGCTTCAATACAACTAAGGGATGTCTACACATAAGCCGGTCACTGTCAGTGTCACGTTTCTGAAGCTCCTCCAAGAAGGTAGCTCGAGCTATTTTAGTGTCTAGCACACTCAACGTCGGTCGGGATTGTCAAGCACTCCAAGACCTATTGCTTTAGCTGTGTCGTTTATGTAGTTAAACACACGGTCGAGTAAGGGGACTGACTCAGACTGTCGGAGGAAGCACTAAGGCCCCTCACACCCCAGATAATCGGACACTACACTAGTGGACAAGGGTTAGTGCTCCTTCAACACCTGGACATGCTAAGTTGACTGACCAGGATCTGGAGCCCTAAAGAAAGCCTCGAAATAAAATGTCATATTGTAAGTGTAGATTCGTAGACTGGCGTTTGGGGGAAAGATGGACACTTTAGCCAACTCATCAATTACAGAGTTTGTATTCTGTTCTGGTCCACACCCCCTTTGTAGTTGAGCCTGACCTGTGTGCAGGGGGGAAGTTGACTAGTGTGACGAGCCAGAAGGAACTTGGTGCTGAACGCCGCTTTGCAAGAGGGGCACTCGTGGATGCCAGCATTGGCCTTGAAGTCTGTGATGAGGGCTACGTGGTGACCCACTAGGTGCAAGTTCACTTTGCCATGAGTGGCAGACACGACAGATGGGGGTCAGATCACTGAAACCTTGCACCTCTCTTGTAGACTGCAATTTCTGGACCCATTTGGTGATGTGTACTTTGTCTACGTGTACAAGGAGGCCATCCAAGACAGAAGAGTGGGCGACATGCATGTCCCCCTGCTACGTTGTGTAGCAGTCAACTGGAGCAGGGTGGACACAAGTGGTATACAGACATTCAGTTTGCCACACTTAGACTACTTCCCACTCAAGTCGCAGAGGTTGGATTCCATCAGTATATACTTAAGAGACAAAAAGGATGAACCGATACCATTCTTAAGAGGAGACGTGACGGTGACACTTCATCTACGACCAACAGAGTGCTAGTTCAACAACCCCCTTACTTTAAGACTGGTGCAGGCAATAGGACAACCAGTTCCGGTTAAGGCGCATACTACATAGCTTACTTGTGTGGGAATGGCGTGACTGTCTACAGCGGTTGACCGTACCAGGGTGGTCAAGGTGTTGTTGGCGCTCCTAAATCTGATGCATGGTATTCAAGACATTAGGAAAGACCCTGCTGTGCGCTGGTGTGGGTGTCACTGACAACGAGCCTAAAGAATCATGGCAGGGCTGCCCTGAAAATTTGACCGGGAGAGCACGCCCGAGAGCAGATATAAAAAAGCAACAGTGCAATAAGGCACCAGTCGAACGTTGGCAAACGGGGAATTGATACACCAGTTGTCCTAGTAAGAAAGCAAGATGCACATTCTCTCTTCAAAGACATTCAAGTCATCATGGTCAAAATCTCTGGTAACACAAAGACTTATGGTTTCCGGGCCAACCTCAAGGCCCTACTGAATGGTGCAGTTAGGGATAATCTGATCAGAGTCAAAGGTTGGTTCAAGGATATGGCTTGACAGTTTAACGTGCTAACCGATGCTAACCGATGCAGGCTTTGAAGCACGCCAAGCCCTGATCTGCAATGGTTGATTTCAAATGATGAGTTGTCTCACCCATCAAGTTTGATCTCAACCCTCAAGCCAAGTTGATTCCTATATCATTGGTGATGGTACCGAGTATAAGATCAAAATACACAAAGTGAGACTTTATGTATATTGTGTAACTATAAATCCTGAGATCTTGGAGACTCAGGAATGTGCAGTGAGTACTCACAGGTCTGTCAAGTTCCCCTTGAACCGAGTAGAGCTTACCACCAAGGGGAACAGAGACCAAGCAAAAAACCTATGAGTTGAAACACTTCAATGATAACTTGGTGCAAGTCATTATGAACAATCAGAAGGTCCCCATCAACACTTACATGCCAAACCTTTCCAAAGGGGAGGTTGTTTTGAGAATACCTAGCCCTTTACACATAGAAAGGGATGTATGAGGGTCACCGCTCATGCAATGTTGGGCTGTCAGACTTTGCAAATGGCTACATCGTGTTCCCGTTTTACTTGACATTGGACGGCTTGCACGATGGCTGTCAGATCAACCTTATTAGGACAGGTCAACTGGGAGTGGAACTCAGTTTCAGTACGGCACTACCCAAGACCACAACTGTGTTGCTGTACTTGGTGTACGATAAGTTGATTGAGCTGACACGGGACAGACATCCCATCACGGACTATCACATGAACTGAGCTATTGTGTGTAATGATAATGTAACCATTTAAGTAGTTGGTAAGGCAGATGTTGATAGATTTATTCCTGAGATGACTGGCATGTTTACATCTTCAAATATGACTCCATAATGGCTGCTCCCCAAGTTCCCCAGTCCACCACCAGGTGGAGCTAAAGGCTATATTATTAGTTCCTGTTTATACCACTTGGAGGGGTGGCTATCACTGGATATCACTACATCCCCCTTATTACAGAAAGATATGAAATCAATTTGTCAAATTGTCTTATGTATTGAAGATTATATGTAATGGTGGGTTAAGGGTAGACTGCCCTGTCCCCCTGACGTTTGTAGGGATTATTTTGCCCTAGTTGTCAATGTCAACTTTAGTCTTTATATCTGCTCGGCATTATTGACACCCGTCCACTCCGGGTTGTTGTTCCCGCATGACTGGCTGGTGCATCTAACGGCCTCGATGGTGGTTTTGGCGGAGGTGGATGCTTCGGAGCCAGTTGTGGTGACGGTGGTCATTGCAGCCTTGGAGACTTGTCTAAGGTAGGCGGATGTGACGGCCTTGGAGACACAGGCGGATGTGATGGCCTTATAGGTGTTGTCGGCTGCTGAATCTCCAATGGTCTTCCTTCTGGTCTCTCTTGTAGATAGACTCGATTACGCCTAACCAGATTTCCTTTCTGGTTCTCCACGATATAAGATCGAGGTGCTGCATCACTTGGCTCAATGACCTGTCCTGGACGCCAAGCATGTGTCGACTTGTCGTACACACTGACCCGTTGCCCAGGGTATAGTGGTGCTAAGTCCTTTGCTCCTCTATCATGGTAAGCCTTGCTTTTGGTCTGCCGTTCCAGCATTCTTTCTTTCACTGGTCCACTTGCAGTTTCTTCGCTGCGGAATGGAAGACTTGCTGTTAGTTTTCGCTTTATCAGAAGCTCCCCTGGCGATGAAATGGCTTTGTCTATGGGGGTTGCTCTGATGTTTAAGAGAACCTTTTGGATGTTTTGTCCTGACTTCATTGCTTTCTTTAGTATTGGCTGAATCCATTTAATCTGTCGCTCTATAAATCCATTGGATTGTGGGAATTCAGGCCAGGATGTTACGTGCTGGATCTCCCACTCTCTGCAGGTTTTCTGGAAGGCTTCTCCTGAGTACTGGGGTCCATTGTCAGATCGGATGGTGTTAGGCTTCCCAAGCACACTGCATATACCTTCTACGTAGCTTGCTACGGAGGCAGAGGTTGCTGAGGAAAGTTCCTTCACAAATGGAAATTTCGAATAATAGTCAGACACAATGATAAACATCTTTCCTTTTATCTCAAACAGATCAGTACCTATTACCTTCCAGGGTCCATCAGGAACCTCTGTGGGCAACATTGGTTCTTTCGTGTTTGCTTCCTGGAACTCCTGGCAAAGTGGGCAAATCTTGATCATTTTGCTGATATCATCGTTTATCCCAGGCCAGTAGATGGTTTCTCTTGCTAACAATCGTGTTTTCTCGATACCCTGGTGTCCTACGTGTAGTTGCTTCAGTAGCTCAGGCTGCATCGATGGTGGTATCACAACCTGCTTTCCCTTGAAGATCACACCATCCTCTATTCCTAGGGTGTCACGGAAGCTCCAGTAAGGCCGCAGGTTAGTAGGAAGCTCTTTGATGCTTTCCGGCCATCCAGTAAAGATGACTTCTGCGAGTGCGTTCAACACTGGACACTCCCTGGTCTTGGTTCTCAGGTGGTGTTGTTTCTCGGGACTGAAGTGTATCAGATCCAGGGTGATATCATCAACTCTGACATCAAGTGTGACATTTCCTGTATCTTTCGGGTTAGGCAACCGGGAAAGTGTATCAGAAATGACCATTTGGCTCCCTGGACGGTACAAAACACTGTAGTCGTAACCTTGTATCTTCAGTAACATACGCTGCAGTCGTGGCGGGGCGGATGAGAGTGCTTTACGCGCAATCATCTCTAACGGCTTGTGATCGCTCACTACTGTAAATGATCTGCCGTAAAGGTATGATGTAAATCGTTCAACCCCATAGACAACGGCAAGCATTTCTCTCTCTATGTTGCTGTAGTTGCTCTGTGTTGTGGTAAGTGTCTTGGATGCGAAGGCAATTGGTTTTCCTTCCTGTACTAGACATGCACCCAATCCCTTCATCGATGCATCAACTTCTATGCTGATGGGCTTGGTAACATCGTAGAAAGCGACGATACGGGATGTCATAACTTCTTTCAGCTTCTTGACTGCGATCATATGAGTTTCTTCCCAAATGAAGACAGAGTCCTTCTTCAACAGATCTCTCAGCGGAGCGGCAAGTGAGCTGAGGTTGGGAATGAATGTCCCAAGGTACGTCAGTAGCCCTAAGATTCGTTGTAGGTCTTCCGGATTCTTTGGTTCTGGCATTTCATTGATAGCTTGTACCTTGGCTGGATCTGGTGATATCCCTTCTGCACTGTACGTATTGGCAAAGAAGGATATTGAGCTGGCCTTGATGGTACACTTTTGGGAGTTGAAGACCAGTCCATACTCTTTCGCAGCATCCATCAATGCAATCAGATGCTTGTCGTGTTCCTCTTTGGTACGACCAAACACTCAAATGTCGTCAGCTATGCCCACACACCCATCGAGATTCTCTAGAAACTCGTCCATCCGTTGCTGGAATATATCTTGGCTTATGTTCAGGCCGAAAGGCAATCTCCTGAAACAGTATCGTCCAAACGGAGTACGGAAGGTGGTTAGCAATCGACTCTTCTCCTCGAGGGGTACATTCCAGTAGCCTGCTTTGGCATCTAGCTTACTGAAGATTTTGGCACCAGCGGACTTTGGATTGACCTCTTCTAGGGTAGGCATTTTATGAGGACATCACTTTATGGCATTGTTCAGAAATTTAGGATCCAGACATATCCTGAGACTACCATCTTTCTTTGTGCTGTACACAAGACTGGAGCACCAGTCGGTGTACTTGGTAACCTTGCGGATCAAGCCTGTTTCCTCCATCTCCTTGAGTCCTGCCTTTATCTTTGGTAACAGATTAACGTTGGACTTACGAGGTCGGTTAATGTGCGGCTCAGCGTCTGGCTTCAGGAGGATCTTGGCAGGCTCCTTGAAGCGACCAATGGCATCGAACTGATCTGGGTATCTGCTTTTCAGATCGTCCACGGTGGACACAGATCGGGTGATCTGGTCAACTGTAACCCTTGTACAGTTGATCGTGATGAGACCAAGGGCCTCTCACGTTGGTAGTCCTAGTTTTACAGGTCCGTCGACTTCAACGACGTAGAATGTAGCCTCGTGCCATTGGGACGTTTGAGACTTGCATCTAACTGCCATGGTTCCAAACCAGTTAATGATGTTGCCTGAATACGACGTCAGCTTCGCCTTGGTAGTAGGCGTCAGGATGGGGGTCGCGGTCACCATACATCTGACGGAAGGTACGTAGTGGTAGAGCATTGGCATTAGCACCAGTGTCAAGCGCCACCTTAAGTGTGTGCTTGCCTTTGACATGTGGTATTTTCACATCAAGGTAGGTGAATGCTTTGTCCCGCTCAACTGCATCAAGGTCTCCCAAGGTGACGGCATAGAACCCTTTGATAGGCTCATCGGCACTGTCGCTGTCTTCTGAGGTACTTGATGCGTTGTTTTGTACGGCATGTACTTTCTTACGACCTTTCTTCTTGTGGTAGTCTTTCTTTTGTGACTCCTTGTCTGGCGGGCTGGCAGTTGTACCGCTGTTCTTTGGATGACCCAACTTCTTGTTATGGCAACAGTCAATCCAGTGGCCCATATTACCGCAGTGGCCACACTTCGAGTTGTATGCTGGGCATTCGCGGTACTTGTGTATTCTGCCGCAGTTCCCACAGGGCTTTCGTTTCCCTTTTCCATCATGATTCTGAACGTAGTCGACTTTCGGAACTTCCTTACGGGAACGTCGTTTAAGGGATTCCAGTCGGAGAGAGCCTTTGGTTGCAGCTCCATGCTGTCGACCCTCCTTCAAGACTTGTTCGAGCGTCAAATCCTTACCCTTGTCAAGCAGGCTTCGACAGAAAAACTCTATTGGCGTAGAAGCTATCACTAACTCGATGACGCGTTCTTGAAGCTCGGCATCGGTAAACTCGCATTGTAACGCCTGGGTACGCGCTCGCGATACGAACTCGTCTAGGGACTCGTTTTCGTCTTGTTCATACTCAAACATCAAATCAAGGCGGTGTACTCGGAAATGTACAGAGATATTGAGTTGGTCTCCAGATCTTGTCCGGATCTTTTAAGTGTTCTGCGCTCAGCCCTGAGGCATTAAGCCGGAATCCCACCACTGCCACCATGTAATGATAATGTAACCATTTAAGTAGTTGGTAAGGCAGATGTTGATAGATTTATTCCTGAGATGACTGGCATGTTTACATCTTCAAATATGGCTCCATAATGGCTGCTCCCCAAGTTCCCCAGTCCACCATCAGGTGGAGCTAAAGGCTATATTATTAGTTCCTGTTTATACCACTTGGAGGGGTGGCTATCACTGGATATCACTACATTGTGTGAATACATGGGAAATCGAGCAAGTCACTGCATACGTCTTCAAGTTTCTGGTCCTTTAATGAGTGTTTTTTGTTGCAGGAGAGGTGCTTAAAGTAGGACCCGAACCTTGTCAGCAGCTCCCAGCAGCTTTCTCCTACTTTAAGCACCTTCCTACTTTCCTGCAACTTTACATTTCACTACAAGTCTTTTATAGTCGATGGAAATCTGCTTAAAGTAGGGCCTGCAACTTTCCTGCAACTTTAAGACACTTTTATCATACCCAATACAAACACTGCATGACCTTCCTAATTTTGACAGCTTTACCATTTGCTAAATTTTGCAACTTTCTGGAACTTTAAGCAAACTTGTCAGCAAGAACTAAAGTAGCAAAAAGACTCTCCTGTGACTTTAAGCAACTTGTTTTCACGTGTGGAGTCCCCCAGGGCTCCATATTGGGCCCCACCCTCTTCCTGGTGTATATAAATGACCTTGGAAAAGTTATAAAAAATTGCTCTGTATATTTATATGCCGATGACACAGTCATTTCCAAGACAGGTCATGACTTAGATGGACTCACGACTGCGATGGAGGAGGATCTGGTGGTCCTACAGTCTTGGTTTAAAAAGAATAAGTTCACTTTAGATACTAAAAAAACTAATTATATGATTTTTGGTTTAAGAGCTAAATTGAAAGAGATTCACCACCACACTCTCCTCTTTGGCACTACTCCTATAGCCAGAGTACTGAGCGTGAAATATTTAGGTATCATCCTTGACCCAGTCTTGAACTTTAATAAGCATGCTGAAGGGGTTTTTAGAAAAATTGTGTTTAAAATTTTTCAGCTAGCTTTTCTCAAAGAATCAATGAATGTTTCCGTCAGGCTTAAGATGTATAAAACCATGATACTTCCGCATATAGATTATGGTGACATTTTGTATGATGTAGCTGGAAAGTATATATTGGATAAAATTCATGTAGCTGAGAACAAGGCCCTTAGAATGTGCCTGGATGTGGATTTTAGATACCCCACCATTCTGACACATCAGGAGGCTGGGATATCCTCTCTACTACCCAGACGTAGGATGCACCTTGTTAGTTTCATGTTTAAACAGAAGGGTAACCCTGCCATTATTAATGCAAGACATGTCCATACCAGAGCCCATAAGGCGCCTCTATTTGTCACTATCAAGCCAAAAAATGAATCAGCTAAGAAGAGTGTACTTTATAGGGGCGCAGTACAATGGAATAATCTGGCTGTTTCTACTCGTCTAATTGAGGACTATGAGAAATTTAAGCTAAATAGAAAAAAGTGGCTGGGAAGTACTAATTACCGTCTTAATTAAGTGTATAATTATATGTTGGCCACTATAGGTGATTTACTGTAATTTACTACCCGTAAGAATATGTTAGTAGCGGCTATCATGTAGTAATTACAAATTAACACTCGAGAGGCTTTTCACCTGTGTGGATATATTTTGAAACCGCCGCGGTACAGGAGTGGCCCGCTCCAGGTATCCAGTCATATTCTACTATGTAGTAGCGGGACAGGCATACATGAGGTCTGTGTTAACAGTGGTTATATTTCTTTTTGACAATTGTGGTATGTACATGGAGCAGGCTATAGGCAAGCAAGTGTATGTGGTTTATAATTGTATTTTTCTAGCTCCATGGTATTATATAATATATTATATTTGTGTAATGGATGTAAGAGTGAGCGACTATGTTATAATTTTGCTAACTATGATACCATGAGTATCATCATGATGTTAATATCATTATATAATTATAATAGCTAAGTTGAGTGTAATAAGTATTAACCAATGCTGGTGTCGAATATTTTCGAGCTGTATAAGTTCTTTTTGTACACCAGGATAAAATAAACGGGATTGATGTATTTACATCATCTCATACTCAAAAAAAGGACTTGGAGTGAGGGGAGGGGAATGACTGAGGAGGGAGTAAGGACGTGGAGTGAGTCAGTGTTTTGGGCTCTGTCACAGCTTTCTCCTATGGTAGTACTGTCCAGATCTGTGCACCACTTTAGTATATTATAATTATAGAGTCATTCTGTGATCTCTCATGGCTTCCTATTTTTTTAACGTTTTGAATGGAGATTTATTGAGCCTCTCATAATATACGGAAAAGTGGACAGTTGAAGCACAATAATAGTCAAAAAACATCATACATTATCAGTATCAACATTTACACACAGGCCTACAATGGTTCCCTCCCCCGGCCTCTAAACCCCTTTTCCCTCCATCCCAGCCTTATAACCCTCCCTACCCCTTCATGAATGATATTATTTGTATTAAACACAAAACAACTTTATATGAATCTATCCATTTATAATACACATTTTTTCAGTAGGTCCCAAAACAAGAGGGTTGGGGATTACACCAGTTAGGTGTGAGAAGATGCCAGATAGGATAGCAAAACGCATTGATATTCCACACCCCCCCTCTCCCACAAAAGAAAAATTTAAAAATCAAAAATCCCTGCCTTCCAACATGTTTATGTTTATCCCAGGGCTTCCTCTTACCAGTTCCTGCCCTTGAAATATGATGTCCCTGAAAAGGAGCGTAACATAGACAAGCTGTAGCCCTACTTTAGGCAAATATCAAAGTTGCAGGAAGGCAGTATAGTTCATGCCTCTGTTTTGATGTGTAGCCCTTAATATCTATCTATTCTACATGTTGCACATCCCCCCCGACTTTCCCCCTGTCCCCCTATCACCCATGGCCCATATAGTTATATAGATAGATAGCCATATCCATAGACTACAGGATATGGATAATGGCTAACAGGTAGATTATTAGATAAGTACCACAATGGATAAGTCGCTGGATATTCCCTGGAGGATAGGTAGCATGGGTGATAGGAAGATATAGCTATGCTAGGTAGATATAGTTATGCTATCTGCGGATAGCTAAGTTGAGGAAAGGGTAAAATGAAGAATATACAATGTGTGCAATATGCAGCATGAGGGATAGGAAGATAGAGAAAGCTAGAGCGAGAAAGAAGGATCAATAGAGTGGAAACTAGGCATGTGAAGGGCAGGCAAGGTGAGACATGGATCTAGATAAGCATGAATATCTAAGAGGCTAAGGGATATGTGATGGAAAACCTCCTTGGACCTGTAGAATATGGTACATAACCTCTGAGGCGCAGCCGAAGAGGTTATGTACCATGTTCTACAGGTCCAAGGAGGTTTTCTCACTTATACTCCACCCATCCATCCATAGTAGATCAAGAAAATGATATATATTCATCTTTTGATAAGGAATTTACATGGTTTTCGAAATTCGTTTTCATTTGGATAATCTGGGGTTTGAACCCACACATTGATTACCCTTGAGCTAACATGATTAATTATCTAAAGCAACACACAACTTTGCAAGTTACCTGGTGGCCAAACGGATAGGGCACAGGGTAATGTAAGCAAAGGGTCCCAGGTTCTATTCACATCCTGGTCACCATTATACACTTTGTAATTTGAGATCATTTTAAATGTCAAATCATTATTCATCATGTTAAGAAATTGAAAAATGGAAAAATGGTAAGGAATACAGAAAGTCCTAATTTCCTATGATATCAATGCATTATTGCAATAGTGATCTCTTTCCTCAATAAAATAGTGAAAATAATTCTAAATATTTCCACCAGGTATTCCTCTGCTAACCTCTTAACATGGTAACCTAAGTAGGAGGTCTGAGTGTATACCTTACAGCCTGGGCACTATAGTATAGTGGTCATGTCATTGGACTTGCAAGCAGAACATCTTGGGTTCAAATCACCATGAGGCCAAACACATTTTTAGGCAATGATATCTTATGAGTAGAACAATAGATAAGTAACCAGTAGTTCTTATGAGATCCTTCACACAGGTGTTCCTCTGTGGCCTACCTGTTAGGGCAGAGTTCATCAGATTGGAGGATTTACCAACCTAGGTTCGAATCCACTAAAGGCAGGGTTTTAAAAGGAAAACCATCCCCATAACCTCCTCCCAGACTTGACCTAGTTCACATAACCTCCTGAGGAGGTTATACACATAACCTCCTGAGGAGGTTATATGAACTAGGTCACTTCCCTCAGGCTGTTAAACATCACAAAGTGGTCTGAGAGAGGAGAATATGCCGTATAACCTACAGTAAGAACAATAGACCAAACACCCAGGCGGAGTATAAGCACAGAAACATGAGATATATGCAAGCTGAGGGATAGGCCCTACCTCCCTCCCCCTGACCCTGCCTCCCTCCTCCCGGCCCTGCCTCCCTCCTCCCGGCCCTGGCTCCCTCCCCTGACCCTGCCTCCCTCCTCCCGGCCCTGCCTCCCTCCTCTCAGCCCTGCCTCCCTCCCCTGACCCTGCCTCCCTCCTCCTGGCCCTGGCTCCCTCCCCTGACCCTGCCTCCCTCCTCCCGGCCCTGCCTCCCTCCTCCCGGCCCTGCCTCCCTCCCCCTGCTCCTGCCTCCCTCCTCCCGGCCCTGCCTCCCTCCTCTCGGCCCTGCCTCCCTCCTCCCAGCCCTGTCTACCCCTTCCAGGCCCTGCCTCCCTCCTCTCGGCCCTGCCTCCCTCCTCCCGGCCCTGTTTACCCCCTCCCGGCCCTGCCTCCCTCCCCCTGACCCTGCCTCCCTCCTCCCAGCCCTGTCTACCCCTTCCAGGCCCTGCCTACCCCTCCTGAGCCCTGCCTACTGCCTCCTGACCCTGCCTACCCCTTTCTGATTTTAGAAAGAAGGGAGTAGTATAGTATGTATCGGAACGGGACTATGGTTAACTACTGTTTATTACTCAATCGATATGCAGCCAATCAGAGGCCGCCATTTGGTCACGTGACCCGTTGCCATGGTAACGTGACCTACTTAGGGCTCTCAGCCAATCAGAAGCCAGCATTCTGGGTGACCTACTGACCTACTTAGAAGCTCTCAGCCAATCAGAGGCCGGCATTCTGGTAACCATGGTAACGTGACCTATTTACGTCACGTGACCTACTTAGGCTTAGCCAATCAGAAGACGGCATTCTGGTAACTAGGGTAACGTGACCTACTTAGGGTTTGTTTGTAAACAACACCACGTGGCTCTCTTGTTTGTAAACAACACCACGTGACACGTGTCTGTTTGTAAACAAACAACTTATATATAGAAAATAAACACAACAAGTTCCATGTTATGCTAAAATTATATTTTCAAAAAAAAGCACATCTGTTACAGCGTCTATGTGTAACTACGCGCGTTCTCATTCAAACACTATAACACTATTACACCGTAGCAGCAGCAGGTAGGACCGGAAGAAAAGCAAGCGCACGAGCAGAAGCGACGACACCATTTGCACCATCCGGCCGTCGCGTTGGTAGCCCTACTACCCATCGCGCGTTCAACTGGAGGTTTAAGAAATGACGATTCTTTGTCGACGCGACTGCTAACATCAGCAGCATCAGCAGCAGCATCAGCAGCATCAGCAGCAGCATCAGCAGCAGCGGCAGCAGCCTCGGTAGCAGCGGTAGCAGCAGCAGCAGCAGCGGTAGCAGCAGTAGCGTGAGCATTAGCAACAACAGCAGCAGCGACAGTAGCAAGGGCAGCAGAGCGTGCACTAGCAGCGTTATCAGCGGCGACATCGGCAGCCGCAACAGCATCAGCAGCAGCAGCGTCGGCATCGGCGGCATGAGTAGCTGCATCGGCGGCAGCAACAGCAGCAGTCACAGCCGCAGCGGCAACAACAACAAGGTCATCACAACCAGCGTCACTAACAGCCGCAGTAAATGCAGCAGTAGCACGATGAGCGGCACTAGCAGCAGCAGTAGCAGAGGCTACAGCATCAGCTTCACATTCGCGCGCCGCTTCGTCATACCGCTTCATGTCACGGTCGCAACTTTCCATCATGGGGATCTGCAAATTGAGGCGTGGTGCTGGTGGTGGTGGTAGTAGTAGTAGTAGTAGTAGAGTGAATGATGATTGACGATGACGAATACGGTTTCACTCCCCCTTATATACCCTTACTCCCCCCTTTTTTCAAGCCGCCGGCCAGCTGCCCACTCACGGCAGGCCTTTAGATTAGCCTTAAGTCGCTTACTACGCGCTCATCATCCCTCTAATCGCATTTTCCAGCCGCCGGCCAGCTGACTGCTGACGACAGGAGAGGGTGATTTTTTTTCTTTAGATTTAAGCCGCTTACCACACGCGCCCCCTCTAGTCACAGACAGAGTGACAGAAAGGGAGGGGGTCGCTTTGTTCACGCTACCTGTAGTTGTTTTTCTATACACACTCTAAGCCCATGACCTGCTTATCCTTTATACAGGTAACACGCGTTCAACTAATTACACTATTGTATGACAGTCGGTACACGGATTAATTTTAAACCACCCTCCCATCTGGATCCATGTCTGGTGGGTGGAAGGATCCAGCTGAAAAGCGTGATTAGGGCTTTTGTTTCTCTTATGATAGCAGCAGGTCAGCATGCGACAGCTGAAAATGTCAGACTAAGTGGAACTCTCGCCGCTCCTATAAAAGACTGAGATGCATCTCTCTTTCCACACCCCCTTCTACCATCGCCGCCGACACCGCCACCGCCGGCCAGCCGACCGCCGCCACCGCCTGCAGTCACCGCCATCATGCCAGCAGGGAATTTCGAGCTGAGTCTGCTTATTGCTTATTTTTTTTTCTTTGAGCTTTTTGTTTTTTAAAATTTTTATTTTCACTCAGTCTTTTTTGTTTCGGAGGAAAGAAATATGGCGCCGCAGAGGGCGCGAGTTTCTAAAAGACGGACAAGCGAACAAAGTGCCCTCCTCAACTGCCCGGCTATTTTTTTATCTCAAAGGAGAGAGCGTCACGTAGTTGAGGTTCACGCTTCTCTTGAAGCGTACCGAATTCTCGAGAAAAGCAAAGCTGAGCGCCATCGTTGTTATACAAGAGCGGAAAAGGAAAACGTAGCGCCATGGCCGAGAGCCGTCTTCTCAGAACAGTATTTACTCTACCATTGCATAACAGCCGCTCTCAGCGCCCCCACTCGTTGGTCGTTTCATGAAAAGAAAGAGCGCCGCTACTCTCCTCACCCTGCCTCCTCTTATAAAGTGAGAATAAGCGCTATGAAACGATTCGACAAGCCGATCGGTTTCTTGGGAGCGACTGCAGCTCCCACTCGGTGGGCGCGCGTTGTGGCCGACGTGAACACAGTCTCTAAACGTTTCGACGTCGTCACTTGTTATCCCGCATATTGCAACGCAGCCGAATTGAAGAAGATAGGGACGCACTATTTTAAACCATACGCTCCAATATGTATTTGTCACCGCCGCGCTCACACGCCTTATTGCTTTTTCAAGACGATCGTGTCACAACACAGAAATAGAAAAAAAAGCGGCAAAGCGACGAGCTTTGCCTAAATGATCAAAAAAAAAAAAAGAAAAAAAAAAAAGATTTAATCTCCTCCTCCTCCTCCTCCTCCTCCTCCTCCTCCTCCTCCGCCTCCTCTCCCTCTTCTTTTTAAAAAAAAAATAAATATTTGTATCAGACTCCTCTGGAGTCTGATACAAACATTTATGACTATTGAGTGAAAATAGAATTTTATCGCAAAAATAAAAAGAAAAAAAAGTCACTTCTGCCGCCGCTACTGTGACACCGGCCGGTATCAATAAAAAGGTCGGCTGACTTTTCTCCACAACCATTCACTACCGACCGTTCGAGTGAGAAACACAGCAGACAGTCAGACACACAACTACTCTCTGACGCGTCCTGAAAAAAACAAAAAAATGTCGAGTAGTAAAAGCAAACTCTTCACAGAAATTCATTTCGACGCTCGACTACAAGGAGCCTTTAGTTGTATCATTAGCGGTCCGTCGGGTTGTGGAAAATCGCGCTTGGTGGATCAATTTCTGAGCGAGGTGAACAATTTGGTCACGCCGCCGGTGGAAAAGACTTTTTACCATTACTGCGAGTGGCAACCTCTGTTTGAAAAAATGCAAAATCAGTACGGTGTGGAATTCAGAGAAGGTCTTCCTAGCAAAGAGTCTATAGCGGGAGACGTGGAAGTAGCAGAAGACGCTTTACGACCACACACTCTACTGATATTGGACGATCTGATGAGCAGTTCCAATCAGCAAGTGGTAGCCGACATCTTTACTAAATACTCGCATCACTGGAACGTGAGCGTCATATACATCACTCAGAAACTATTCCAGAAATCACCCGACTTTCGAACTATGAGTCTGAACGCTCACTACATGATCGTTTTCAAGAACCCGCGCGACATGGGGCAAATAGCTAGTCTGTCTCGCCAGGTGTTTCCCTCCAACGCGGCGGCCCTCTCTAGTATATTTACCCATGAACTCAAGCGACCTCACTCATACCTCCTTCTGGACTTCAAGCAGTCAACACCTGACGATCTGAGAATACGCTCCTCTTTGACGTCCATACACTCTCAGCTAGTATTCGTACCGCTAGACAAAAAAAAGAACAAGAGAAAGCAGTAGCAAAAATGTCTTCTCATCTACTCGAAAGACACTTTGGTACTCTCAAGCACTTAGCTAAGTGCTCGCCAAAGGACTGCTCGCATCTAATAGACTCTGGAAGCGACGATCTGATCGCAGCGTTGAGTGAGATCTGTCACAATTTACTGGTAGGGAACATCCCGCTCAGCGACAAACAACTGGACAAGCTTCGAGAATTGGCTGACGTGTTGAGGGAGGTCGGCAAAAAATCTACGCCCATCAAAAAAAAGAGACGCGTCTTGGTACAAGAGGGAGGTTTCCTCATTCCGGCTCTCATAGGGATGGCCTTACCGCTTATAAAGAGCATTCTCCGTATATGAGACACCTCATTCGACACCTACTCGCCGACAGTACCACCACTACCGCCACCGCCAGCGTCATCGCCACCGTCGTCCCCATGACGGACTCAGAGTAGCAACAACACTACAAACGCTTAGCGCTCGTGGATCCTGAGACGCTCTACAAATCATCACGAGCAGGTCTACTTCATCATGTGCCCGCTGCTGCTACTACTAGCGCTGCTACTACTGCAGTCGCTGCTGCTAGTACTTCTACTGCTCCAAACCTTCCTCCTCTTCCTGATGAGCGTACTGAAAAGAACGAGAGTTCCGCTCCTGCCACCGCCGCCCGCCTACCTGCCGATATGGCCTATTACCACAAGCAGGCAGAACAGTCCCTTCATCCCGACGCGGCCTTGCACCAGGTGCTACAGTTTATCTACAGGGACTTGGACTTAGTGTTGAACGATCCCACTTTGGAATCGCGCGAGAAAATGTTGAAATACCGAAGGTTGTTAGTAGTATAGTATGTATCGGAACGGGACTATAGTTAAGTACTGTTTATTACTCAATCGACATGCAGCCAATCAGAGGCCTCCATTGGGTCACGTGACCCGTTGCCATGGTAACGTGACCTACTTAGGGCTCTCAGCCAATCAGAAGCCAGCATTCTGGGTGACCTACTGACCTACTTAGAAGCTCTCAGCCAATCAGAGGCCGGCATTCTGGTAACCATGGTAACGTGACCTGCTTACGTCACGTGACCTACTTAGGCTCAGCCAATCAGAAGCCGGCATTCTGGTAACTAGGGTAACGTGACCTACTTAGGGTTTGTTTGTAAACAACACCACGTGGCTCTCTTGTTTGTAAACAACACCACGTGACACGTGACTGTTTGTAAACAAACAACTTATATATAGAAAATAAACACAACAAGTTCCATGTTATGTTAAAATTATATTTTCAAAAAAAAAAGCACATCTGTTACAGCGTCTATGTGTAACTACGCGCGTTCTCATTCAAACACTATAACACTATCATACCGTAGCAGCAGCAGGTAGGACTGGAAGAAAAGCAAGCGCACGAGCAGAAGCGACGACACCAGTTGCACCATCCGGCCGTCGCGTTGGTAGCCCTACTACTCGTCGCGCGTTCAACTGGAGGTTTAAGAGTGACAAATGACGATTCTTTGTCGACGCGACTGCTAACATCAGCATCGGCAGCAGCATCGGCAGCATCGGCAGCAGCATCGGCAGCAGCGGCAGCAGCCTCGGCAGCAGCGGTAGCAGCAGTAGCAGCAGCTGTAGCAGCAGTAGCGTGAGCATTAGCAACAACAGCAGCAGCGACAGTAGCAAGGGCGGCAGAGCGGGCACTAGCAGCATTATCAGCGGCGTCATCGGCAGCCGCAACAGCATCAGCAGCAGCAGCGTCGGCATCGGTGGCATGAGTAGCTGCATCGGCGGCAGCAACAGCAGCAGTCACAGCCGCAGCGGCAACGACAACAACGTCATCACAACCAGCGTCACTAACAGCCGCAGTAAATGCAGCAGTAGCACGCTGAGCAGCACTAGCAGCAGCAGTAGCAGAGGCTACAGCATCAGCTTCACATTCGCGCGCCGCTTCGTCATTCCGCTTCATGTCACGGTAGCAACTTTCCATCATGGGGATCTGCAAATTGAGGCGCGGTGCTGGTGGTGGTAGTAGTAGTAGTAGTAGTAGTAGTAGTAGCGTGAACGATGATGACGATGCCGAATACGGTTTCACTCCCCCTTATATACTCTTACTCCCCTCCCCCCCCCTTTTTTTTTCAAGCTACTGGCCAGCTGCCCCCTCACGGCAGGTCTTTAGATCAGCCTTAAGTCGCTTACTACGCGGCTCATCATCCCTCTAATCGCATTTTCCAGCCGCCGGCCGGCTGACTGCTGACGACAGGAGAGGGTGATTTGTTTTTCTTTAGATTTAAGCCGCTTACCACACGCACACCCTCTAGTCACAGACAGAGTGACAGAAAGGGAGGGGGTCGCTTTGTTCACGCTACCTGTAGTTGTTTTTCTATACACACGCTGAGCCCATGACCCGCTAATCCTTTATACAGGTAACACGCGTTCAACTAATTACTCTATTGTATGACAGTCGGTACACGGATTTAATTTTAAACCACCTTCCCATCTGGATCCATGTCTGGCGGGGTGGAAGGATCCAGCTGAAAAGCGTGATTAGGGCTTTTGTTTCTCTTATGATAGCAGCAGGTCAGCATGCGACAGCTGAAAATGTCAGACTCGCCGCTCCTATAAAAGACTGAGATGCGTCTCTCTTTCCACACACCCTTCTACCATCGCCGCCGACACCGCCACCGCCGGCCAGCCGACCGCCGCCACCGCCTGCAGTCACCGCCATCACGCCAGCAGGGAATTTCGAGCTGAGTCTGCTTATTGCTTATTTTTTTTCTTTGAGCTTTTTGTTTTCTTAAATTTTTATTTTCACTCAGTCTTTTTTGTTTCGGAGGAAAGAAATATGGCGCTGCAGAGGGCGCGAGTTTCTAAAAGACGGTCGCGCGAACAAAGTGCTCTCCTCAACTGCCCGGCTATTTTTTTATCTCAAAGGAGAGAGCGTCACGTAGTTGAGGTTCACGCTTCTCTTGAAGCGTACCGAATTCTCGAGAAATGCAAAGCTGAGCGCCATCGTCGTTATACAAGAGCGGAAAAGGAAAACGTAGCGACATGGCCGAGAGCCGTCTTCTCAGAACAGCATTTACTCTACTATTGCATAACAGCTGCTCTCAGCGCCCCCACTCGTTGGGCGTTTCATGAAAAGAAAGAGCGCCGCTACTCTCCTCACCCTGCCTCCTCTTATAAAGTGAGAATAAGTGCTATGAAACGATTCGACAAGCCGATCGGTTTCTTGGGAGCGACTGCAGCTCCCACTCGGTGGGCGCGCGTTGTGGCCGACGTGAACACGGTCTCTAAACGTTTCGACGTCGTCACTTGTTATCCCGCATATTGCAACGCAGCCGAATTGAAGAAGATAGGGACGCACTATTTTAAACCATACGCTCCAATATGTATTTGTCACCGCCGCGCTCACACGCCTTATTGCTTTTTCGAGACGATCGTGTCACAACACAGAAATAGAAAAAAAAACGGCAAAGCGACGAGCTTTGCCTTAATGATCAAAAAAAAAAAAAAAAAAAAAAAAAATTAATCTCCTCCTCCTCCTCCTCCTCCTCCTCCTCTTCTTCCTCCTCTTCTTCTTTTTTTAAAAAAAAATAAATATTTGTATCAGACTCCTCTGGAGTCTGATACAAACATTTATGACTATTGAGTGAAAATAGAATTTTATCGCAAAAAAAGTCACTTCTGCCGCCGCTACTGTGACACCGGCCGGTATCAATAAAAAGGTCGGCTGACTTTTCTCCACAACCATTCACTACCGACCGTTCGAGTGAGAAACACAGCAGACAGTCAGACACACAACCGCTCTCTGACGCGTCCTGAAAAAAAACAAAAAAAAATGTCCAGTAGTAAAAGCAAACTCTTCACAGAAATTCATTTCGACGCTCGACTACAAGGACCCTTTAGTTGTATCATTAGCGGTCCGTCGGGTTGTGGAAAATCGCGCTTGGTGGATCAATTTCTGAGCGACGTGAACAATTTGGTCACGCCGCCAGTGGAAAAGACTTTTTACCATTACGGCGAGTGGCAACCTCTGTTTGAAAAAATGCAAAATCAGTACGGTGTGGAATTCAGAGAAGGTCTTCCTAGCAAAGAGTCTATAGCGGGAGACGTGGAAGTAGCAGAAGACGCTTTACGACCCCACACTCTACTGATATTGGACGATCTGATGAGCAGTTCCAATCAGCAAGTGGTAGCCGACATCTTTACTAAATACTCGCATCACTGGAACGTGAGCGTCATATACATCACTCAGAACCTATTCCAGAAATCACCCGACTTTCAAACTATGAGTCTGAACGCTCACTACATGATCGTTTTCAAGAACCCGCGCGACATGGGGCAAATAGCTAGTCTGTCTCGCCAGGTGTTTCCGTCCAACGCGGCGGCCCTCTCTAGTATATTTACCCATGAACTCAAGCGACCTCACTCATACCTCCTTCTGGACTTCAAGCAGTCAACACCTGACGATCTGAGAATACGCTCCTCTTTGACGTCCATACACTCTCAGCTATTGTTCGTACCGCTAGACAAAAAAAAGAACAAGAGAAAGCAGTAGCAAAAAAAATGTCTTCTCATCTACTCGAAAGACACTTTGGTACTCTCAAGCACTTAGCTAAGTGCTCGCCAAAGGACTGCTCGCATCTAATAGACTCTGGAAGCGACGATCTGATCGCAGCGTTAAGTGAGATCTGTCACAATTTACTGGTAGGGAACATCCCGCTCAGCGACAAACAACTGGACAAGCTTCGAGAATCGGCTGACGTGTTGAGGGAGGTCGGCAAAAAATCTACGCCCATCAAAAAAAAGAGACGCGTCTTAGTACAAGAGGGAGGTTTCCTCATTCCGGCTCTCATAGGGATGGCCTTACCGCTTATAAAGAGCATTCTCCGTATATGAGACACCTCATTCGACACCTACTCGCGGACAGCACCACCACCACCACCACCACCACTACCGCCACCACCAGCGTCATTGCCACCGTCGTCCCCATGACGGACTCAGAGCAGCAACAACACTACAAACGTTTAGCGCTCGTGGATCCTGAGACGCTCTACAAATCATCACGAGCAGGTCTACTTCATCATGTGCCCGCTGCTGCTGCTACTACTAGCGCTGCTACTACTGCAGTCGCTGCTGCTAGTACTTCTACTGCTCCAAACCTTCCTCCTCTTCCTGATGAGCGCACTGAAAAGAACGAGAGTTCCGCTCCTGCCACCGCCGCCCGCCTACCTGCCGACATGGCCTATTACCACAAGCAGGCAGAGCAGTCCCTTCATCCCGACGCGGCCTTGCACCAGGTGCTACAGTTTATCTACAGGGACTTGGATTTAGTGTTGAACGACCCCACTTTGGAATCGCGCGAGAAAATGTTGAAATACCGAAGGTTGTTGAATAGATTGCAATTTTTTCTCGCGAATCCCCACAACAGCAACATCTCTTCGTCCTACTCTTCTTCGCCCCCGGCTCACCTCCGTCAGTCTGCTGAAGAGGCCAGCGCGTCCCTACTTGAGCGGTTGGCGAACCAAGTTCACAAGAGGAATCGCACCCGGACCGTGGCGCTGTACAAACAATTGGAGAAATCCGGAGTGATCAAGTGGAACGAGGACGGTGCGGTGCGCGAGATGTCGGGTCGGAGAATACCACCTGAGCGTCGCATCAACATAGTGGACTTACTGAACGACGCCGCCAGGTTCAGGAAGACGGCGCCCAGACCGGCGGGCTACTCGCCGTTCACGAAAGCGCTGCGCGAAGCAGTTCCCACAGACTCCTTGATCGGAAACCATCTGTATAAAGCGAGCGGACCTGGCCAAAGTTTGGACACACGGCTTGCTGACAGAGGTCGGAAACGACCGAGCTTCGACTCGGAAGAAGGAGAAGCAGCAGCAGCAGCAGCAGCAGCAGCAGTAGCAGCAGCAGACTCTTCTCTCCAGGTGGTGGACGATCAATCCTCTGAAGACGAGGAGGACGACCGTGAACTTTTCCAAACTCCGACTTCCTATAGGAGCGTGCCGCGTAAGAAAAGGAAAGGGCGCAACCGCCTAGCGGCGAGCTCGTCGTTCACGCCCTCAACAAGCCCACCATGGGCAAACCAGTGAAGAGACTGACCAAGAAGGAAAAAGAAAAGAAGCGCGTAGTAGCTAGATATACCGACGTCAAAGCGCCCTCCAGTTTCACTAGCGTGACTAAACTCCAGAAACATCATTTTCGCCACCTGAACCCGGCCGTCATCCGAGATGCTTTAGTGTCGCTGGACGCCTACACTAAACATAAACCCATTCGGAGAAAATTCGCAAGGAACAAGACTATAACCGGCGCAATCGATCAGCAGTGGCAGATAGATCTGATGGACATGCAAGCTTTGGCGTCTCACAACGACCGCTTCCGGTACGTGGTGACGGCGATCGACGTTTTCTCTAGGTACGCGTGGGCCGTTCCCATTAAATCCAAGAGCGGCGCTGATGTCACCGAGGCCTTCCGAGAGATGACAGGCACTGGCGAGAGACGACCGCGCACTGTTCAGACAGACAAGGGGAAAGAGTTTTTGAACAAGATCTTTCAAGATCACTTGAAGAGCGAGGGCATAGAGTTCTTCACTGGCGAGAACGACGACATCAAAGCTAGTCTAGTGGAGCGCTTGAACCGCAGTCTGAAGGAGAAGCTGTGGCGTTATTTCACACACAAGCGCACGTATCGCTACGTAGACGTACTGCACCATGTAGTGTCTTCTTACAATCGCACTCACCACAAGACGTTGAAAATGGCGCCGGCTCAAGTCAGCTCGGAAAACAGCGAAACAGTTTTCTACCGACAAGATCTCCCAACTAACAAACAAATCGTCGAAATATGGAAAAAGAAGAAAAAAACAAAGACGTCCGCCGTCGACGTCATCGCTCCGGGTGACAGAGTGAGGATGTTGAGAACTAAAGGCGCCTTCGACAAAGGGTACGAGGGAAACTGGCGCGAGGAAGTGGTCGATGTTGCTAAGACGTTGGGAAGCAGAGGGTTCGAGCTGAAAGACGACAAGGGCGAGGAGATAAAAGGCGTCTTCTACCCGGAAGAGGTTCAGAAGGTGTACAAGAGTCGTTACGACAACAACTACCTAATAGACGAGGTGTTGCGCCGCAAGACCGTCGACGGTAAAGAGTTAGCTTTCGTACGTTGGTTAGGTTACGACGACAAGTTCAACGAGTGGATCCCCGTCAAAAAAATAACGTAGAAAAAAAAAAAAAAAAAATGAACATCACTCTACCTAGCAACAGCTCTATGGAGTATTATCCTGACAACAGCTTGACGTCTTTCCGAACTCACTTCGACTCGCCGCTCCTTCTGCCTGAAGCGTACGAAGCGGCTCTGACTGAGATCATCCTCCCTACAGAATGGACTAACGTGCACGACGACGACTTGATCATCGTTGTTCCTCTGCGCACCAAAGGTTCGCTAGAGGAGGCGATCCAGGTTTTAAAAGAAACTAAATTCTCCGAAGGAAAAAAACCACAGGTAGACTGGAAGAGAATGAAAAACGCGAACGGTCTGAGCAAGCTAACGTTCAGCTCAAAATTCCCGCTGAGCTGGAAGGAAGCGAGCTATGTAACGGTGGAAGAGATATCAGACACGTCGGAAGAGCAGCGATTGAAACCGGAAACAAAAAGGTTCAAGAGAGAGGTCGACTTGAGACAGACGAATGCCGTATACAAGCAGTTCTTGTCCCCGGCGGTGAAGAGAAGACGATCAGCCATCAAGCAAGACAGATGATCGAAAAGATGGAGAAGGACATGGGAGTGCGCAGTTTCATGCCAAACATGAAACGCGTCACCATCAAACCGCCGAGACACTGTGCTGTCCTGCTGAGTCAGCATCTCGCATGCGTTCTAGGCTTCGGAGAGAAGACGTGTTTCGCGTCGCCGACTACCGGCGCCTACTCGATGGATGTTTACAGGGACGTGCACTCTGTGTACATATACACCGACATGATCCAGGAGAGACGTGTGGGCGACATGCAAGTGCCGCTGTTGCGCTGCGTGGCGGTGGACAGAGGCGGAAAGCGTCGAGGTGGCGTGCAAGCTATCAGTTTTCCCCATTTGGATTATTTCCCCTTGAAATCCAAGAGGTTTACCGAGGTCGGCATCTATTTAAGAGACCGATCCGGTCATTCCATCCCATTCGGTAGAGGCGAGGTGACCGTGACACTTCATCTGAGACCTATTGAGCGCTGAAAGAGAGAAAAATGATGCGTCAACGCGTTCCGTACTTTCCACCCAGGCGCACCGTCGGCAGAGGGTACAGCGATTACTACAACGCGCAGCTGGGCAACGGCGTCAACGTGTACAGCGGGCGCTCTTTCCAGAGCGGGCACGGTTTAGGCGGCGCTCTGTTAGGTCTGATGCGCTCGGCTACCCCGCTATTGAAGTCGGTGGGAAAAACGCTGCTCCGCGCCGGTGTGGGCGTAGCTAAAGATGTGCTGGCGGGTCGGACTTTAAAGAGCAGCGTGAAAGACCGAGGCGCAGGCGCTCTGAAGAGACTGGCGAGTACGGCGTTCTCGGGAGGAAAGACGCCTGTCGCGTCTAAGAAAGGGTCGAAACGTCGCCGGCATTCTCCTCAGACGGGCGGTGGCTCTTGCAAGAGACGTAGAGGGGATGTATTCGACCGGTAAGCGCCTAGGCGTTCAGGTATAAATAAAAAGACTGGAGGCGGCCGGCGTCAGTCTGTCGGCCGCATGAAGAGAGAACACAATGGCTTACGTACACGAGAGCAGTAACGAGTGCGCGCTCTCTGAGCTCGACCTGCACACCGTAGCGCCGACTCAGACTACTATCTTAAAGTCGTCTTTCCTGGGGATAGAAACAAAAAACTCTTTAGAGGATGGAGGTAACATAAATTTCACCATCAACAAGTCGCAAGAGTACACAGACCTGAACGAGAATTACCTTCATCTGGAATGTCAAGTGCTAAAGGACGGAGCGGCGATCGAGGACACCGACGCGGTAGCTCCGGTGAACAACTTGGCTCACTCGCTCTTCAAAGACGTCCAAGTCTCCATCGGCGGTTTCAAAGTGTCTGGCAACACCGAGACCTACCCTTACCGAGCTTACTTGGAAGGGTTACTCAACTACAACAAAGACGTGAAGGACGGCGTCATGAGCGCCCAGGGGTGGCATGAAGATACGCCAGGTCAGTTTGACACGTTGACTGACGCGAATGCGGGGTACAAAGCGCGCAAGAAGCTAATCTCCAACAAGCGCTTTTCGCTGATGGCGCGACTGCACTTTGACCTGGCTCATCAACCGAAGCTCATCGTTGGAGAGACAGAAATCAATCTCACTCTGAAACAAGCGGCGCCCTCTTTCTATCTGATGTGCGCCGCTGACGGAGGCTACAGCTTGAAGATCTACAAAGCAAAGCTCTACGTGCGACGCGTGCTGGTGGCGGACGCTGTAGCGGAAACGCACGAGAGAGCGGTGATAGAACACGGGCCCTTCGACTACCCGGTGAACAGAGTGGAGGTGACGACCTACGCCATCCCTCAAGGTAACAGAGATCACAGCTACACGCACTCCAACACAGGCCAGCTTCCCAAGTCGATGATGATTTGCTTCCTTGACCACGACGCCTTTAACGGTAGCTACACCAAGAACCCGTTCGAGATGAAGCATTACGACATCAGCTCGCTTCAAGTGATAGTGAACGATCAGAAAGTGCCGAACGACGCCTACGTGCCCGACTTTAAGACCAAAGCGGCCGTGAGAGAGTACTTGGCGCTACACACGGAAACGGGGATGTACGAGGGCGCGCGCTCCTGCGGTATTTCATACGATCAATTCCTGAACGGTTACACGGTGTTCCCCCTCGACTTAACCCCAGACAGATCGCACGACGGGTGTCGCGTGAACCTTATAAGAGCGGGTCAGCTGAGGGTGGAAGTCAGTTTCCGCTCGGCGCTACAAGCGACAACAACGGTGCTACTCTACTTGGTGTACGACAACGTCGTCGAGCTGACCCGAGATCGACACCCCGTCACCGACTACCACATGAACTGAAGACAAGACGGCGGTACTTGGCGTATCGTATGAACACGCTTGAAATAAGCAGAGTGTTGAAGGAAAACGTTCACACAAAACATCGTTTCCTGGGCGTTTTCTCTTGTGACACTATTCCGAAGCACCCTATCAAAGACACTTGTTTCGTGAGCAACACAGATCCGCAACATTTACCAGGTCAGCATTGGGTGGCGTTTTACGTGTCGAGCACGGGTGAAGTGTACTACTTTGATTCCTTCGGCTTACCGCCGCTGAGTGCGGAGTTCTTGTCTTTCGTGGAACGCTCTGCTCCGTTCAAGTGGCAAAGAAACCGCATTCAACTACAAGACACTTCTGCTGACACCTGTGGACCTCATTGCGTTCATTTCCTAATTGAAGCATGTCGAACAAGAAACCCCAAGAAGTGCGTCATGCGCATGAGCAAAATCCCAAAGCTGAGCGACCGGGCCGTGAGTCAGAAGCTATCGATGATGCTGTTGTGACGGGTTGTTGCGATGGCGGCCGTTTCATGGAGGCAAAGATTCTCTGCCTTGCCGAAATGGTGTTGGATTTATCCAAAGTCGTGCAATGTCTATTGGAGAAAAGTCGTCCGGGGTGTGGTGGTGCGAGTGACGGCGGCGTGAGACTTTGCGGCCTGTTGAGTTGCTGCAAATCGAAGAAGCAAGCTAAAAAAGCATAAACTTGTGTGTTTTTTCTGATTGAAATGAAAATAAAGAATAAAATGAAAAGAAAAGAAATTATCTTGTTGTGTTTTTATTTCTATATATAAGTTACATAACTTTTTTCTGTTTGTTTGTTTACAAACAGTCACGTGTCACGTGGTGTTGTTTACAAACAAGAGAGCCACGTGGTGTTGTTTACAAACAAACCCTAAGTAGGTCACGTTACCCTAGTTACCAGAATGCCGGCTTCTGATTGGCTGAGCCTAAGTAGGTCACGTGACGTAAGTAGGTCACGTTACCATGGTTACCAGAATGCCGGCCTCTGATTGGCTGAGAGCTTCTAAGTAGGTCAGTAGGTCACCCAGAATGCTGGCTTCTGATTGGCTGAGAGCCCTTAGTAGGTCACGTTACCATGGCAACGGGTCACGTGACCAAATGGAGGCCTCTGATTGGCTGCATGTCGATTGAGTAATAAACAGTACTTAACTATAGTCCCGTTCCGATACATACTATACTACTGTTGTTGAATAGATTGCAATTTTTTCTCGCGAATCCCAACAACAGCAACATCTCTTCGTCCTACACTTCTTCGCCCCCGGCTCACCTCCGTCAGGCTGCTGAAGAAGCCAGCGCGTCCCTACTTGAGCAGTTGGTGAACCAAGTTCCCAAGAGAAATCGCACCCGGACCGTGGCGCTGTACAAACAATTGGAGAAATCCGGTGTGGTCAAGTGGAACGAGGACGGTGCGGTGCGCGAGATGTCGGGTCGGAGAATACCACCTGAGCATCGCATCAACATAGTGGACTTACTGAACGACGCCGCCAGGTTCAGGAAGACGGCCCCCAGACCGGCGGGCTACTCTCCGTTCACAAAAGCGCTGCGCGAAGCAGTTCCCACAGACTCCTTGATCGGAAACCATCTGTATAAAGCGAGCGGACCTGGCCAAAGCTTGGACACACGGCTTGCTGACAGAGGTCAGAAACGACCGAGCTTCGACTCGGAAGAAGGAGAAGCAGCAGCAGCAGCAGTAGCAGCAGCAGACTCTTCTCTCCAGGTGGACGATCAATCCTCTGACGACGAGGAGGGCAGTGAACTTTTCCAAACTCCGACTTCCTATAGGAGCGCGGGGAGTAAGAAAAGGAAAGGGCGCAACCGCCTAGCGGTGACGTCGTCGTTCACGCCCTCAACAGGTCGACGATGGGCAAACCAGTGAAGAGACTGACCAAGAAGGAAAAAGAAAAGAAGCGCCTAGTAGCTAGATATACCGACGTCAAAGCGCCCTCCAGTTTCACTAGCGTGACTAAACTCCAGAAACATCATTTTTGCCACCTAAACCCGGCCGTCATCCGAGATGCTTTAGTGTCGCTGGACGCCTACACTAAACATAATCCCATTCGGAGAAAATTCGCAAGGAACAAGACTATAACCGGCGCAATCGATCAGCAGTGGCAGATAGATCTGATGGACATGCAGGCTTTGGCGTCTCACAACGACCGCTTCCGGTACGTGGTGACGGCGATCGACGTTTTCTCTAGGTACGCGTGGGCCGTTCCCATTAAATCCAAGAGCGGCGCTGATGTTACCGAGGCCTTCTGAAAGATGACAGACACTGGCGAGAGACGACCGCGCACTGTTCAGACAGACAAGGGGAAAGAGTTTTTGAACAAGATCTTTCAAGATCACTTTAAGAGCGAGGGCATAGAGTTTTTCACTGGCGAGAACGACGACATCAAAGCTAGTCTAGTGGAGCGCTTGAACCGCAGTCTGAAGGAGAAGCTGTGGCGTTATTTCACACACAAGCGCACGTATCGCTACGTAGACGTACTGCACCATGTAGTGTCTTCTTACAATCGCACTCACCACAAGACGTTGAAAATGGCGCCGGCTCAAGTCAGCTCGGAAAACAGCGAAACAGTTTTCTACCGACAAGATCTCCCAACTAACAAACAAATCGACGAAATATGGAAAAAGAAGAAAAAAACAAAGACGTCCGCCGTCGACGTCATCGCTCCGGGTGACAGAGTGAGGATGTTGAGAACTAAAGGCGCCTTCGACAAAGGGTACGAGGGAAACTGGCGCGAGGAAGTGGTAGACGTTGCTAAGACGTTGGGAAGCAGAGGGTTCGAGCTGAAAGACGACAAGGGCGAGGAGATAAAAGGCGTCTTCTACCCGGAAGAGGTTCAGAAGGTGTACAAGAGTCGTTACGACAACAACTACCTGATAGACGAGGTGTTGCGCCGCAAGACCGTCGACGGTAAAGAGTTAGCTTTCGTACGTTGGTTAGGTTACGACGACAAGTTCAACGAGTGGATCCCCGTCAAAAAAATAACGTAGAAAAAAAAAAAAATGAACATCACTCTACCTAGCAACAGCTCTATGGAGTATTATCCTGACAACAGCTTGACGTCTTTCCGAACTCACTTCGACTCGCCTCTCCTTCTGCCCGAAGCGTACGAAGCGGCTCTGACTGAGATCATCCTCCCTACAGAATGGACTAACGTGCACGACGACGACTTGATCATCGTTGTTCCTCTGCGCACCAAGGGTTCGCTAGAGGAGGCGATCAAGGTTTTAAAAGACACTAAATTCGCCGAAAGAAGAAAACCGCAGGTAGACTGGAGGGGAATGAAAAACGCGAACGGTCTGAGCAAGCTAACGTTCAGCTCAAAATACCCGCTGAGCTGGAAGGAAGCGAGCTATGTAACGGTGGAAGAGATATCAGACACGTCGGAAGAGCAGCGATTGAAACCGGAAACAAAAAGGTTCAAGAGAGAGGTCGACTTGAGACAGACGAATGCCGTATACAAGCAGTTCTTGTCCCCGGCGGTGAAGAAGAAGGCGATCAGCGATCAAGCAAGACAGATGATCGAAGAGATGGAGAAAGCCATGGGAGTGCGCAGTTTCATGCCAAACATATTCGAGATACCTCCTATTTTCACCGGAAGCAACCACGACCTAGTCGAGCGCTTGAGTGAGACGTTGCGAGATGACAGACTAGAGGGCTCCAGCTTCTTGCTCAAACCGATGGGGATCTTATCGTACGACGCCAAGACGAAACGCGTCACCATCAAACCGCCGAGACACTGTGCTGTCCTGCTGACTCAGCATCTCGCATGCGTTCTAGGCTTTGGAGAGAAGACGTGTTTCGCATCGCCGACTACCGGCGCCTATTCGATGGATGTTTTCGGGGACGTGCACTCTGTGTACATATACACCGACATGATCCAGGAGAGACGTGTGGGCGACATGCAAGTGCCGCTGTTACGCTGCGTCGCGGTGGACAGAGGCGGAAAGCGTCGAGGTGGCGTGCAAGCTATCAGTTTTCCCCATTTGGATTATTTCCCCTTGAAATCCAAGAGGTTTACCGAGGTCTGCATCTATTTAAGAGACCGATCCGGTCATTCCATCCCATTCGGTAGAGGCAAGGTGACCGTGACACTTCATCTGAGACCTATTGAGCGCTGAAAGAGAAAAAAATGATGCATCAACGCGTTCCGTACTTTCCACCCAGGCGCACCGTCGGCAGAGGGTACAGCGATTACTACAACGCGCAGCTGGGCAACGGCATCAACGTGTACAGCGGGCGCTCTTTCCAGAGCGGGCACGGTTTGGGCGGCGCTCTGTTAGGTCTGATGCGCTCGGCTACCCCGCTATTGAAGTCGGTGGGAAAAACGCTGCTCCGCGCCGGTGTGGGCGTAGCTAAAGATGTGCTCGCGGGTCGGACTTTAAAGAGCAGCGTGAAAGACCGAGGCGCAGGCGCTCTGAAGAGACTAGCGAGTACGGCGTTCTCGGGAGGAAAGACGACTGTCGCGTCTAAGAAAGGGTCGAAACGTCGCCGGCATTCTCCTCAGACGGGCGGTGGCTCTTGCAAGAGACGTAGAGGGGATGTATTCGACCGGTAAGCGCCTAGGCGTTCAGGTATAAATAAAAAGACTGGAGGCGGCCGGCGTCAGTCTGTCGTCCGCGTGAAGAGAGAACACAATGGCTTACGTACACGAGAGCAGTAACGAGTGCGCGCTCTCTGAGCTCGACCTGCACACCGTAGCGCCGACTCAGACTACTATCTTTAAGTCGTCTTTCCTGGGGATAGAAACAAAAAACTCTTTAGAGGATGGAGGTAACATAAATTTCACCATCAACAAGTCGCAAGAGTACACAGACCTGAACGAGAATTACCTTCATCTGGAATGTCAAGTGCTGAAAGCGAACGGAGCGGCGCTCGAGGACACCGACGCGGTAGCTCCGGTGAACAACTTGGCTCACTCGCTCTTCAAAGACGTCCAAGTCTCCATCGGCGGTTTCAAAGTATCTGGCAACACCGAGACCTACCCTTACCGAGCTTACTTGGAAGGGTTACTCAACTACAACAAAGACGTGAAGGACCGCGTCATGAGCGCCCAGGGGTGGCATGAAGATACGCCCGGTCAGTTTGACGCGTTGACTGACGCGAATGCGGGGTACAAAGCGCGCAAGAAGCTAATCTCCAACAAGCGCTTTTCGCTGATGGCGCGACTGCACTTTGACCTGGCTCATCAACCGAAGCTCATCGTTGGAGAGACAGAAATCAATCTCACTCTGAAACAGGCAGCGCCCTCTTTCTATCTGATGTGCGCCGCTGACGGAGGCTACAGCTTGAAGATCTACAAAGCAAAGCTCTACGTGCGACGCGTGCTGGTGGCGGACGCTGTAGCGGAAACGCACGAGAGAGCGGTGATAGAACACGGGCCCTTCGACTACCTGGTGAACAGAGTGGAGGTGACGACGTACGCCATCCCTCAAGGTAACAGAGATCACAGCTTCACGCACTCCAACACAGGCCAGCTTCCCAAGTCGATGCAGATTTGCTTCCTGGACCCAACGCCTTCAACGGTAGTTACACCAAGAACCCGTTCGAGATGAAGCATTACGACATCAGCTCGCTTCAAGTGATAGTGAACGATCAGAAAGTGCCGAACGACGCCTACGTGCCCGACTTTAAGACCAAAGTGGCCGTGAGAGAGTACTTGGCGCTACACACGGAAACGGGGATGTACGAGGGCGCGCGCTCCTGCGGTATTTCATACGATCAATTCCTGAACGGTTACACGGTGTTCCCCTTTGATTTAACCCCAGACAGATCGCACGACGGGTGTCACGTGAACCTTATAAGAGCGGGTCAGCTGAGGGTGGAAGTCAGTTTCCCCTCGGCGCTACAAGCGACAACAACGGTGCTACTCTACTTGGTGTACGACAACGTTGTCGAGCTGACCCGAGATTGACACCCCATCACCGACTACCACATGAACTGAAGACAAGACAGCGGTACTTAGCGTATCGTATGAACACGCTTGAAATAAGCAGAGTGTTGAAGGAAAACGTTCACACAAAACATCGTTTCCTGGGTGTTTTCTCTTGTGACACTATTCCGAAGCACCCTATCAAAGACACTTGTTTCGTGAGCAACACAGATCCGCAACATTTACCAGGTCAGCATTGGGTGGCGTTTTAAGTGTCGAGCACGGGTGAAGTGTACTACTTTGATTCCTTCGGCTTACCGCCGCTGAGTGCGGAGTTCTTGTCTTTCGTGGAACGCTCTGCTCCGTCCAAGTGGCAAAGAAACCGCATTCAATTACAAGACACTTCTGCTGACACCTGTGGACCTCATTGCGTTCATTTCCTAATTGAAGCATGTCGAACAAGAAACCCCAAGAAGTGCGTCATGCGCATGAGCAAAATCCCAAAGCTGAGCGACCGGGCAGTGAGTCAGAAGCTATCGATGATGCTGTTGTGACGGGTTGTTGCGATAGCGGCCGTTTCATGGAGGCAAAGATTCTCTGCCTTGCCGAAATAGTGTTGGATTTATCCAAAGTCGTGCAATGTCTATTGGAGAGAAGTCGTCCGGGGTGTGGTGGTGCGAGTGACGGCGGCGTGAGACTTTGCGGCCTGTTGGGTTGTTGCAAATCGAAGAAGCAAGCTAAAAAAGCATAAACTTGTGTGTTTTTTTGATTGAAATGAAAATAAAGAATAAAATGAAAAAAAAGAAATTATCTTGTTGTGTTTTTATTTCTATATATAAGTTACATAACTTTTTTGTTTGTTTGTTTACAAACAGTCACGTGTCACGTGGTGTTGTTTACAAACAAGAGAGCCACGTGGTGTTGTTTACAAACTAACCCTAAGTAGGTCACGTTACCCTAGTTACCAGAATGCCGGCTTCTGATTGGCTGAGCCTAAGTAGGTCACGTGACGTAAGTAGGTCACGTTACCATGGTTACCAGAATGCCGGCCTCTGATTGGCTGAGAGCTTCTAAGTAGGTCAGTAGGTCACCCAGAATGCTGGCTTCTGATTGGCTGAGAGCCCTAAGTAGGTCACGTTACCATGGCAACGGGTCACGTGACCAAATGGCGGCCTCTGATTGGCTGCATGTCGATTGAGTAATAAACAGTAGTTAACTATAGTCCCGTTACGATACATACTATACTACTGAAGGGAGTACCATAATTATATTTATTATTTCCAAGCACAGCATTTTGAGATTGACAACTCTGATACTGAAAATTAAGATAAGCATGAATATCTGAGAGGCTAAGGGATATGCACAGAAACTTGAGATATATGCAAGCTGAGGGATAGGTACATTGGGGGATAGGACCATAATTCATAAGAGGCAGACTTTGAAATAAATAGAAACACAAGAGAACACAAGGTGAGGGATATGACTAAGACAGGCTAGGCACCCTGAAGAAAATACAGCAACAGCTAGAAGGATAGGCATCATTAGGGATAGGTAGGCTGAATGATATGAAGCATGAATGATTGGTAGATGGTACATGTGCATGTGCATGTACACTATAGGATAGGTACCTCAGGGGTATGTCAACTAAGGAATGGTCACCATAGGTACAGGAAGTCTGAGAGATGAGTAAAGGTTATAGGGAGCAAGAGGGATAGGGATAGGTTGTATGACATTGTAAAATAGGCAGTTTCGAGAGATAGGTATGGAAGGTATCTTGCAAGATGGGGATATGTAAAAGCTTGGGGTAGGAGGTCTGAGGGATGTGCAGGTTAAGCATAAAGGATATGCCAGGATAGGCACAATGAAGGATAGGTAAACTGGATGAAAGGCAAATAAACTTATTTCTAGAAATAGTAGGCCTGTTATATTTAGCATGTGGGATCGTATGAACAGAAGAATAATGTAAATTGAACATAAGGGATAGGCAGAGTGAGGGATAAGTCACAATGAGAGATAGGTAAGTTCTGTGATAGGAAAATTGAGGATAGGTACAAGTTATAGTGGACATGTGAGGAATGTTATGTTTAGCAGATAGGCATAGTTAAAAAGATGGACAATGCCTATTGATTCAACATGGCAAATAGGCAGAGTCAGGGATAGTCATAATGAGGGATATGTAGGCGCAGTGCTAGGCAGATTGGGGATAGATGGACTCAGGGATAGGTAGGCATAGAAAGTGAGCAAGAGTAGCAAGGAGAGGGATGAGCTTTAGCCTTTAAGCTTCTGGAGGGATGAGCCATTTTGAGAGAAGGTTCTTATTCAAGGGATAGGTAACTTGAAGGATAGGTAGGCTGAGGGATAGGCAGTTAGCAGGATAGGTAGTGTGATACATGGGAAGAGTGCCTGTCAGATTGAGGGATAGGTCAATGTTGAATAGGTAGATTGAGGTACTGATTTTGATTGACAAGTTTATATATAGCTAATGTTCCAAACATTTTCAACATCATTTTGTACATTTTTTAAATACTTTGCCTCATCCAAAATCATTTTTGAGAGGTTTTGGTCAGGTTTTGAGAATCAAGACCACAATTTTTGGATTCAGCAGGATTAGTTGGTCTAGAAAATTCCTTCTTTCCATTTTGTATCACTCTGATGAGGACAGAAGAGGGCCAGCTAAAAAAAACACTATTCTCCATAGTTTTCAACACAGAGCATACAAAGTCGCCCACTTTCAGCGGGGGTGAGGGGGGGGAGCTATAACATTTGAGTCTACCGAGTGAGACATCCTAGTCAATATAGAATCCTTGCCTCCAGGCCGACCAAGGACCCTTTTTGCGGACCCACAGGCGAAGACAATGCCCATCTGGCCAACCAAGAGCCCTGCAGGTGGACCCTGAGTAGGGGCCAGTGCCCTCACTAGCCTCAGGGTTAGACTCCCCCCACCCCCAAAAGTGATGCTCCCCAGAAATGTCCCTAAAATGATGCCAGCCCCCCTTTAAATAAAATACAATGACCCCTGTTCATGTTGCCACCATATGCTTTAGGTAAACCCCCTGACAATATTAAAATAAACTATAATCCGCTTCAAGCGAACCTCCAAGTTAGGGTTTTATCAAATTTCTGCAACTTTAAGCAAACTTCCAAGTCATGGTTAAATCAGATTTCTGCAAATTTAAGCAATGCTCCAAGTCAGGGTTGAAACAAATTTCTGCAACTTTAAGCAAACCTCCAAGACAGGGTTTAATCAGATTTCTGCAACTTTAAGCAATAGTGCAAGCCAGAGTATAATCAAATTTCAGCAACTTTTATTCAGGCCATTCAGCATGCCGCAAGCTCCTTAAACTTGCAGGATACTGCAGATTTCTGCTACTTTGAGCGCTGCTGACAAGTTCGTTTAAAGTTGCTTCAAGTTGCTTTTAGTTGCTTCATTTCAGACATTAAGCGACTTTAAGCAACGTATAACGCCATTAAAATTCGATCATTCATTTTGGGGTATGATAACTTGATTGAGTTGACACGGGACAGATACCCAATCACAGACTATCACATGAACTGAGCTATTGAATGAATACGTTGGAAATCGAGCGAGTGTTATCCAATAACTTTCACACAAAGTCTCAGCCTGTATTTTTCTTGTGACTTCAACCCTAGTCATCCTTTAAGGGGTATCTGTATTGTGAGCAATACACACCCATAACTTTTACCTGGTGCATACAAGGTGGCTTTCTATGTGTCAGAAGCTGGTGATGTATACTATTTCGATTCTTTTTGTTTACCACCATTGAGCACTACATTTATATCAGTTGGTCAATCAAAAAGTTGCTTGTACAGAAAAATGTAATTTGTCTTGCTGAAATGGTGCTGGAGCTAACTACTATTGTACAGATTCTGCTGTTGAGGATTTCACCATTGGTGGGCCCCAAAATTAAAAGTTCTTGAAACTGTCTTGAGTGAGTGTTGAAAATGTTATAAAAGTGGATGTATGAAACAAAAGGAAATCAAACTGTTATAGTTGTGTTTTTATTGAAACTAGGTCACATCCTCATTTGCATAATGAGTAGGTCACGTCATCAAATGCTGGTCTGTGATTGGCTGCCTGTCGATGGAACTTTTGCACTACATATAATACTACTACAATATCTTTGATACTGTGGCATCACTCTTACGTTGCATTCATAGAGTATATATATTGACTAGGAGAAGACTATGATAGAAGGGACAGCCAGGGATAACTGAGGTTGGGCCTGAGATGGTCTTAAATATAGACCAGCCTATTTATTAGCAAGTAATAACGAAGTAACAAGTGTGAATGTCTATGTTAGAAAAAAAACGGAAAAAAACTGACTTCTGTAGACATGAGACACTGGCTGGGGTAAGGGGCCAGGTGGCCCAGGTAGGTGGTGAAGGTGGAGCCACCTGGGGGGTTCTTCTGTCAATACCTCAGCCCAAAAAAAATCCCAATTTACACGCTGGCGACTGTTCACATTGAGCCTCTGAATCACAATGGCCGATTTCAACCAGAGCAAGGCAGAAGTTGCTTCCGCGCATGCGCACAAGAACATGTTAACCGTTGGTTCCCGCCACTCCTTCGTCTCTGATTATATCCATAAAACCAATACTAGTTTCTTGGCACATATATGTTTTTATCTAGTGTCTGTATGTGATATCTTATTATTTAGTACTTACCTTTCAAAGCTGAGGGTTATCAGATGGTTGACTGCAGCAATCTGTGTGAACTCTTTCAGGGTTATTATGGCAGCACATCCTACACGTCCTAGAACAGCATTAGTGATGGTTGCAAGAAAGGTATCAAGGTACTGTAATAGATGAAGTACATGTGCATTGCAATTCAATAATATAAAATGGTTACATTGACATTTAATGGGAGAAATACAATCAGCTTCTGATACAGCTAGTGTCATTTCCCGTCATCATAAGCTAGTTGTAGTGTATCTGATTTGCAGCCATAATATGCATGACAATAAGTGGCAAGTACAATTGACGATTAGGTGTGTAAGTTGAGATTATTGTACATACAACATTAACACTACTGCAGTACTACCCAGTATAGCGTTTAAATCAGCTCTCTGAGGTAGGCTGCAGTGCGCCTTCCTGTATACCCAAGCAGTAGCAGAGCTACTGCTGTTGATTGTTGGTATTAGTTTGGAGTCTGGACATGCATTGTGCTAGATGAGTAATATAGTGTTGTATGTATGATAATGTACATGTATATGTTAAGTATTCATAATACCTCGCTAGAAAAATTCCATTCATAATATCCTCTTTCATACTAAACAAGTTTGCATACACACAGGTAAATTTATCAGCAAAGCTTGCATAATTTTTGAATACGCGCTCAATTTATTATGCTTGTTGGTGTCTAAGAACTCTAAAACACTGCACATTGTATTATTTATCTGTTTTCTGTGATTGTTCACAAATTAGCGTTGACATCAGCAGATGATCGAAATGCTACAGTCCCTGAAATGCTTCTTTGGGGATTCGGCTCACTATGCTGAGAAGCTTGCCTTTGTAGGCTTGATCTTGTCTTGACTTCCAGTCAATCTTCTTGGACATTGGGGGTGATCATGTTCCTGCCCCCAGTCGTTTGGAGTAGCTTACAACCACAAATGACACCACATATCGGGCCATCATTAGCTGGATATAGCGTATGTGATTTGCAATCAAAATATGCCTGACAATAAGTGGCAAGTGCAATCAGTGATTGGTCGTGTAAGTTGGGTTTATTGTACATATATGCAGAGTAGATATTAACACCACTTCCCTTTTGTGAAAGACAAACGTGAGTCATGTGTGCTGAGGAAAATTCAGCCATTTCCACTTGAGTACGATATTTATTGTGCTAAATATTATGTCAGAACAATATTGCAGCAGATGCAGTGTACCGCACAAGATACAAGTGAGTAGGAACTGTACAAGCCACGGATGGGATGCAAAAGGGACTGTTAAACATGTTAATAGGGTGCTGAGCAAAATGGAGTTGGTGGACGAATAATAGATTGTCCCTGAGGAGGAGATGGATGAGGAGGAGAAGGAACTCTGTAAGCAAATGAAGGCTGCTAAGGCTACTCAGTGGAAGGCGGGCCTAAAACATCGGCTGGAGCAGCTGCAAGCAACCCCGGGGGAAGGACTTGGGCAGAGTGGTGATAGTGGCAGCAAGGGTTGCAATGGCAGCGGCTATGGCGGCATGGTCAACGGACTGAATCCCACATGGTGGGACCGCGATAGTTCTGGCACACAGTAGAGAAAGCACAGTAAGTTTGGAGATTGCTCAAAAAAGCTCATGTGACAGTCTCAAGTGCCGCATTGAGGTGTGTAAGGACATTACTTTTCACCAATGGGGCATACGTATGCAATTCAACAGACTATCCAATATTGTGAGCGCACAATGGATATGCCAGTATCAGCCTCACCATACAAACCACTATATGCAGTGAAAAGGCCGCTTCATGGAAATAGAAGCCTGTCCAGATGAGGCGGTGTTCAGGTTGCCCAAGTGGTATATCAGTGTCAATGACTTACAAGGTGTAAGAGGAGACTGAAGTTTGTGTGTGAGGAGCCAGGCATGACAAGAGGAACTATAGTAGTCACAGTCTGAGGTGTGGCATGAGACATTTCTCCACAGGATAGGGGCAAGTCTCAATGAAATTAAAATGAGGGGACTAATCATCAAATTGTGAATATGAATATTTGAAGGCCCCGTTGGTGTCCAGGATCTGGACGACATTAGGGTATCAGCCCTACGGACTAATCATAGTGTTTGACTCTCTTGGGAGACTTCCTCTTTGGCCTGAAACAACCCAGATTTCGCCAAACTAATTATGTGACGCCTCAAATTGTCATCTACATAATAGGATGAATTATGTATTCATCATCAGAAATATGTTACCCAAGCGGCAGCAGAAAGCCACTGGTTGTGATTGTAGGTTTTAGTTAACAACCCTGAACATGCTTTGTGATTGATGATAATTGGCGATAATATAGTGTTGAATTAGTTATCCTAGATGTGTGCATGTACATTGATAGCAGTTAAGTATTCATAATATCACACTAGAAAAATGTGGCTTTGACCAGGGTCAGGGTGGCCACCCTGTCAAAGCCCCTCCTAGAGTTGCATTTTGGGAGTGAAACCCAAATTTACTGACGGGATTTGTATATAGCATCAAAATGACTGAATATATATTGTCTATAACAACTAAACGCAACAGCTATTCCATTTTTAGTAATTCAATACGGGGTATGACTGGGTTAGCAGTTACCGCTGGAATGGCCTTCAAAAGTTTGAAGTGCCCTTTTATAGTGTCAGACATGTGACCTGAATTGACCATGAATCAGGAGCAAGATGACTTGCTGCTGGTTTGTTGACAGTGGAATGGTTGCCATAGATAGGATGACTTCCTGGTCACTGTGACCTCATGACCTCTGTGGGTTTAAATAGAGGGATGGGGGGTTTCATCTGTGGGGATCTTCAGACTGCATTGAAGTAAAATAATTTTAAATAGATATCTTAGAGATAAAATCTAAAATTAATTCAGGGCGGTACCCTGCTCTCTGGGAGCGGGGAAATGAATTTTTTACATTTAGAAAAAAGTTTCTTCTGGTTGTGTAAAAATTCCAAAAGGGGTGTTTACATTTATTTAAGACTCTTGGGGTCAGTTAAAATGTAGTTTCCCTTTCATTGTCAACTCAGGGGTCAACAGTTATGATTTTAAAAATTATTATCATGGGTATATTATCAAAAAATGCCTCAGCATTTTTGTCATGTCGTTTTTTTCAAATTTCTCAGTGGAAATTGGCACTATTTTACTATGTTGGAGGGGGATGTCAGTTACACCCCTTACGGGAATTTGGTTAGTTCTACGTGACAACCAACCAACTACCCCCTCCCCCATTATTATGTCATCAATGGACTAGAGGGTCAGCCACATTCATGCCCTGGGGGGCATTTGTGTGTAGTCTCTGAATCCAATTATACTCAATCAAATTCCGTAGGTACTTGGCCCTATTAGATTTTGAGTGCGCATGTATAAAGTCAACAACAGTGATGGTCATGTCTCTGTGTTTAGACTCTTGGCCCCTTTTGGAGCAGGTGTTTATGTGGCGTGAGACTTCACTCACTTTGAACTCCTTCCTCCGGATTTTACCATGGTGGTTCTTAAAACCGGGTTTTTATGGCATTTTCTGTCTGGCCAACATATTGCATGCCACAAATTTTACAGGTGATGCAGTAAATCAAATTGGTGCTGGAGCAGCACACATTGTATTTACTGGTCTATTCACAACCTGTGACTGTGCACTTTATTCTGCCACTTTTGTCCAGCTGGGGACAATAGTTGCATTTTGGCCATAAAAGAGACCTGTTTTTGTTGGGCTTGGGAACCAAGGGTTCCTCTGGGCTCAACTTTGCTCTCACAAGAAGGTCCCTTAGACTTTTTGGTCGTCTGTGGGACATTTTGAGCCATGTTTATAGATGGCCCTGGTACTGCAAGATTTGCCTAGCATGTCCCAGTTCCCCTTGGTGATCTTGTGGATGCCATTAAAGCCAGGGTTGAAGGTCGACACCAGATATGTGGCATTGTCCTGTTCCTTGTCTCTAATGGCTTTAGTCACTAGTAGAGATGTTCGGTCTCTCTGACATGCATTGTAGAATGCATGTGCTACTAGTGCTGCTGGGTATCCCCAACGTACAAAGTGACGTCCCCGTATGATGCAATGTTTGATGAAATCGGCATCATCAGAGCATATGCGTCTAAGTCTTAGGAATTGCCCAAAAGGTATACCTTTTACATTATGTCTGGTGTGGGCAGAGCTGTAAAAGAACAGTGTCTAAAAGAACAGTGGCATCTAAAAAAATCTACTCTGCCGGCAGAGGTGACCACAGTAAATTTTATAGATTCATGGGTTCTGTTCAAGTAGAGAATGAATTCTTCTAGAGCAGTTTGGCCATGTTGCCAAACAATGAAGGTATCGTCTATAAATCTCACCCACATGAGTGGTTGAAGTTTATAGATGTATATTTTGGATTTTCTAGGCTGGCCATGAAGAGGCTAGCATAGCTTGGGGCTACCCGGGTTCCCATGGCCGTGCCCCCCACTTGTATATAATGTTTCCCATTGAAGTCGAAATTGTTTTTAGTGAGTACAATCCACAAGAGGGTGTAAATTGCTTCATTTGACATTTCTCTTGTGAGTGGGGTTTTATTATAGTACAGATGCCCGTATATAGATAGAGCCCCTTCTATGTTGGGAATGTTTGTATATAGTGAGGTGACGTCTAGAGTTCCAAGTATACAGCCTTCTGGCAGTGTGCCTAAAGATTGTAATTTTAGAAGGAAGTCAGTGGTGTCCCTTACATAAGACTTGGTAATGGTTACATAGGGCCTTATATAGTGATCAACCAGGCATGACATTTTCTCTGTGGGGCTGCCATCAAGGATTATATAGGGTAGGATGTCCGACTCTGTAGATTCCCATGTTATAGACCCCCCCTACCCCCCCTTGAAAGTGGGCGACTTTGTGTGCTCACCATTGAAAACTATGGAGAATAGGGGGTAGATGGGGCTAGAAGGGGGGAGGCTTGTCAAACTATGCCCATAGGCGAGGTGCTAAGTTAGACCTCCTACCCTATACGCTTCTTGCTGCCATTGGCTGAGACTATGGGATGACCAGGGAGTGGTGTCTTACCCTGAGTTTGGTGCAGAAAGCCTTGTCCATTTCTTTAAGCTCTAGGAGCCTATCAAGATGGGTGTTTATATAGTCATTGTGGGTTTCAGTGAGGTCAGCTTGGACTTCCCGGTAGAATTTAGAGTCAGAGAGTTGTCGTTCTCCTTCTTTAATATAATCTGCCATATTTTGGATGACTATAGCTCCCCCTATATCTGCAGGTTTAATGACTATCTTACGATTTTTCATTAAAGATTTGAGGGATACCTTTTCAGCTTTTAAGATATTCTGCGTAGAAGGTGATTTAACAATTAGCTTGTTTAATTTGGTTTCATTTGCTAGAATAAATGCTTTTAAAGTAACTGGTACCGCAGGGGGAGTCCAGACTTCATATTTTTTGATAACTTTGGATCTATTGAGGGTACTCAAAAGTGAGTTATCTTCATTAGGGTTGGGGTCATCAGGTGCAGGTAAAGAATTTTCAGTCATCCAGGATGGTCTGAGATCTTTTTTCTCTGGGTCAAAAAAGGCTTTGATTTTTAACCTGCAATGGAAACTGTCTAAGTCTCTGCGAAGTTCACCCATGTTGGGCTCACCTGGAGTGGGGCAGAAATTAAGACCTCTCTCTAACAAAGATTTCTCACAAGTGGTTAGAGGGTGATCAGACAGACTGACAACACTATTTGAGCACATTTCAGAAATGTCACAGATTTTATTCTTAAACACTTCAACAGGATTCATGTAATCAGTAAAATTGTTTGATGTAAAACTGTCTCGATTTACAAGCTGTAATAAATTGACAGTTTCACACACAGAGAGATCTAGGATTGGTTCAATTGAATTTTCAGAGTTCAACAGGAACAGGTTAACATGGGTCTGTGGAACAGTGTCCTCAGTGGCTGTTTTCGCCTTTGCCTTTGCCCTTCTTGGTTGTGGCCTTACCCTGTCCCTTACCCTATTTCATTCTTAGCTTCCCCCTGGACTAGACTGGTTCCATGGAGAGGTGGCAGGTAAGAGGGCCCTTTTCACTAGAAATTTAGCAGAAAAAGCATTTACTATTCAAAGACGGGTACACACTTCTTGGCAGGTGACATCTAACCAGGACTGCTATGTTGGCGTGGGATACTGAACCTCATCGCTATTTACCCTAGTAGCAAACCATGCGTGGCTCCAGACGGGGCCAGACCATGTTTGCAAGTGTGGCCCGGAGTGGGCTAACTAATGGGCACCCGTTGGTATAGGGCAGTGGGATTTGCTGTGGCCCCAAGGGGGCTGCCCGAGTGGGGCTCAGATCCGGTTTTTGGTGGGCTGGCCAAATTGGGCTCAGATCCGGTTTTGGACGGGCTGCCCGAATTCAGCTCAGTATTCATCATCAAGTTTCTATAGTGTTCATTGGCCTTCAGATCCATAGTTCATATTACATGGAGCATATGGGTCTGGTGTTAAGTAAATAGTTATGCCACAGAAATAGGCCTTCAGATCCTGGCAGCCTGGTAGGGGCACGCTTCAGCCCAACATGAAACCCAGTTCAGTTTTGCCCAAAATCAAATAGCCAATCCGAGCTAAAACCACATTTGCCCCTTGCAGGCTTGCTACTACAGTAGTATACACTCATACACACCTTTTTACAGCATTGTGTTTAAAGAAATGCATGAGGCATTGTATTTGCAAACTAAGTTATAACTGATTTGCGATCTTTCTTGCAAATTAGTGTCCTAAACTAATAAATTGATATCCCTTCTAAAGACCTGTGAATATACCAACCCAGTGAACAAAATACTAGGAGTTGTGGTGTGTCCTCCATGCAGACGATTTATGGCACAAGGGATGTAAAACGTGAGTAGTGAAGCATGATTATTAATATATATAATATGTAAAACATGGTGTAATGCAGTATTCTCTATCATTCTGATATCTCAATATGCAAGAATAATTATCTCTCTGCCAAAAATGTTGACATTTATATTGAAACTAAAGTAAAAACATTGATAGGCTGCACAGTTGTCACTGTGTGGCAAATCACATGAGGCACCTGGAAGTTATAGTAGAAAGCTGACACTTCTCTCTGTAACTCTCAGATAAATAAACAGATGTCAACGATGATCTGTCTGATTAAGAGGTTTCTCGGCAAGTGGTACATTGGATCATATCTCACAAGTGGAGAAACAACAAACTCAGACTGGTGAGAGTGCATCTCTGTGTATTTGCATGTAATTATTGATAAATCATATTTGAAAACAACAGTTTAAATACTAATCAGTAATTCAATTCAGGTGTGGCCCTGTCCAATGTTGCTTGAGTCTCTCCTAGATCTCATGATTTATGAATACCAAATATTCTAGGTTAAGATTTCATTTAACGAGTACATAGTATAACTAGCTTGGAGGGGATAGGCCTAATAAATGTTCAGTTAATTGCTACAATAAATATAGCATGGCATCTAGGACACTTACCCCATGAAACACAATGGTAACTGAGTTCAGACAGTCAGCCACTGCCATACCAACCAGTATCGCATTAGTCGGAGACTGCAACTCTTTTTTTACCAATACTGATACAATGATCAACATATTTCCTGAAATATAAGAATTTGGTTTTGCATACATATTGAGACTAAACCTAATGATGTAATGTTTGAGTATCAGTGCTCTGGTATATCGATAGAATGTTCATTAACATATATGAACAGACAAAACATAATAAACAATACAGTAGTTAATTGTGGTAAGTTTTGATTCTGAGGGGCTAGGTAATTTCCCATAGTATAGGTGTTCTTTCAGAGGGGGATTGCTCACACCATGAGACAGCACATTTATAACACTTTCTTCAGCAGATTCTACCGTTAGTAAATTCATCACATAATTCAATACTTCCAAACAACCATGTGTGTGCCTTTGAGCTGGCCTAATACAATCAGTGTTTCAGGCTCGTTGTTAGGCTACCTGGAGTATGTTGGCCTTTGTCTTGTCCTCCAACAAACTGTAAGTCTGCTTGTGTACATTGTTGGTAGATGGCAGGCCAGGAGTGCTAAAAAATACATGGCTAATATCACCACAACAGGCTCAATTACTGCCATTTGGTCTTGGAAAATAGTCACTCGAAAACAGGACATCACATGTCTGTCCTGGAGGTATCTTAACCATCTGTACCACCAAGGCTACAGAAGATACCTTTCTAAATACACATTGTAAGGCCACCTTGTATGAATGCTCAATCTTTAACACCCCCTGCAAGGTTCCAACATAGCCCCATACAATACTGCAAAGTCTAAGCTGATGATACCATCATAACTCAGATCAGCAATAGTGGATGAGAGCAAGTACTCTTGTCTACCTCTATTGACTTCGAAAAACGCTTTACCAAACATCTGCATGCAGCTACTCTCGACTGAATGAACTTTTATCCCCGTTTTGAGGTTGTCATGCTCATCAGCTACAAGGTCATGGAATGTTTTTGAGATCATGGAGTGACTTGCCCCAGAATCAACCAAAGATTCTGCATACCTCTCTTCACTGCTACAAATAAATACCACCTCTTCCCATCTATAGGTGATGGGTTGACGGTGAAATCTTCGATATCCTTAGTGACACCAAGCTCCACGCCATGCCTTTTCAAATGCTTCAAGCAGGGGTAATTTGGGGTCAATCGAGCACTACCGACCCTTTCCAGTTCCTGTACCCAATGTGTCTCTCCCCCAGTACTTCCTTCATGGATGCCTTCTTCACCGGGTTCACTAGACATGCTTGAAAGGGACTGATTAGGTCCTCCCTCCAAGCTTCCAGTCTCTACTGCACCTCAGATCTCATTGTCTGCAACTCTGGCAGTATGCTGGCACACATCCAACTCAGGGGTTACTACCTTGCCATCTTGAGCAACCCCACCTAGTTTTCAGACTTGGGCACTGGTTTATCAGCTGGACACTCTGCAGCAAAATGTCCCGATGCCTGACACCTCTAACACTTCCTAGTGGTTTTATCCTCCCTCAGTATCAAATTCTTGTGTGAGGCTTGCTGACTTCCAGTGATCATATCAGTCAGTCTCAGAAGAGGTTTCTCCATAGAACTAGGTGTTGTGTTGTAGGAGGTGTTGTAGGAGGGGTGCAGAAGTCACTTTGGATAGCGTTTTGAATTCAAATGGGAATAAGAATTGCTGATTTTCTTTGGAAAAACTGCCCTAATCTCCTCCACCCTTTCAAGGATCATCATCAGAGGCAGTTGAATCCTCCACCACACAGGAAGTTCTAGAAAGTACCTTTGATGACAACAGATGACGTTTCCTGTCATAATTTTCTATGGCCATGAACAAGTCAGTCAAGCATGTGCCAGCTTTCCAACTATGACAGGCAGCTTGTAGCTCATCCAAAGCCTTAGGCCCTCAATGAACTGTGAAAACAGCTCATCCAGGAACTGGGGGTCATCCAACTCCCATCCTGGCCTAGCCCTTTGCAACAAGTTCTGTAGCTCTAAGCCAAATATGTGATGTGACTCATTAGGCTTTTGAGTCCTCTTTCGAAATTGGTAGAGTGGAATTATATTCCCCACATTACCAATAAGGTAACTAGAACATTCCATCAGCTGGGTAAATGACTGGAAGACAGTTTCTTTACCTTCCTTCATTACCCCCAACAGATGATGACTCATAGACTCCATCACTGACATTGCCGAATCAAGCATGGCTGGGTCGAGAGTCTTCCTTCCTCTTCTTCGCTTGATTCTATTCTAGTTCCCTAGCGACTGCTTTGAACCACCAGTTTCAAACAAAGAATCTTCTAGGGTCAAACCTAGATCTTTTCGAATGGCATCAAGGTTACTCCTTCTTGGCTCCAGGGTCGAACTCGTACGACTTGGCCTATAATGCTTCTCTAAAGCCGCTCCAACCTCATGATCGACATGGCACCCCACCGGAGCCATCTGGAGTGCGCTACTTAAACTTGCAACCACGTAATTGTCTAGTGGACATGGCATAGGACACCAGGTGTTGCCACCTAGCGTAAACCTGTGCCATTCCTGCCTCGAGATCACCAACCCATTTTTTTTTTAAGTGTTTTATTCGGGTAAAAGATAACAGTTACAAAAGTAAACGTATTAACCTACCATGTGCACATTGCATTAACTCCACTAGGGCCCCTTTTATGTCTTGATTAACAATAAATTCTCCAAACTCAGCTATGATGAACGCATCTAATTGAACAATAACAATTGTTAAAAGAGATATAAATAAAGATATTCACATCCATTGCATTTATAATCATAATGATGAGAAATGATGATGAGATGAGATGAGAGCATTATAAAGTGAGTTTGTGGGCATGTATGCTTTGTAATAAAGACTTGTACAATCCTCATATGAAACTACTGTCATAGTTTTTCTTTATCAAAATTTAAAAGACCTTAAGTCAGGTACTTTATGCATAGTCCATTGAGAAATTGCCCTATGAAATATACCTCTAAGCCCAATTGGTTTGAGTGATCTAGGTAGCAATAATCTGATACCTTGGTTACCTCTAGTAGGTAGATTCCTTTTGTCCAGGAGATATAAATCATGCTTTTTTAGTGTAAAAGCCTAAAAAAGTAGATATATATCTCTACACACCTTTAAATACCGACAGCCACTAAGTACATGCAACTGTGCTGTGTTATATTTAGGGTTAGCCTCTAGCTTAAATTGTAAACCTGCCTGAGGGCTTTATTCTGTAGAAATTGTAATTCATTATTTTATCAATATTATCCGTATCCCAAACCTATTCCACATAATTAAAGAGGGCAAATCATACTTTTATACATTGTCAGAGCAGTATCCTCATCGATAAAAATTCTCGTTCTTGCGGCTTGTATTACCTTAGTCCTTATGCTCCTCACGGTATTGAGCCTGAGACTAACAAATTTTAACTCAGGGTCTAGCGTTATGCCTAGGTATGGGAAAGTGTAAACTCTTTCTAAAATAACTCCATTTAGATTGAAAACAGGATTTATATTTTGACAATTATTGAAAAGCATCCATTTTTTTTTCTTCTCATTCAGTGAGACAATTGTGTAAGCACCAATTAGCATTACGCTGTAGGGCGTCATGCTCCTAGCTGGTTCATTAACCAATACCACAGCATCGTCAGCATATGAAGTTGTAATAAACAAGACTTTGTTCCTTACAATATTGGTAATGTTATTAAGTAAAGAACAAGGTCGACACAGTTTGGATCAAGTGTACAGGTTGCGAATCTCAGGTTTATTCAAGAACCTAGACAGGCTTAGCTATTTCAATGCGAACTGCCTATAGAGTTCAGAGCGGGTCAGTAGGCTCGTGGCCATTAAGATCTTTAGGGCCTCTATCCAGATTGGATCCAGAGTGACCGACGAGTTCCATCGGACGCTGGCTATATATAGGTGACCAGCCTGCTCGCGCACACACAGACCCGAAGCCTATAGCGACCTCTGTCCACACCCCAAGCCCGGAGCAGGTGCTGCCACCTGCTGTCGGACTGAAGGGTTCGGACGGAGCCCGCAACGCAGCGTCCAACAGAACCCGCCATATGATTAACCCTTAACCCTAGCCCCTACAATGGCAACAAACTTTTAACCATGTAGGGCGGGGGAAGGTAAAGGAATAACATACGCTAACCCTACCCCTGTGCAATTCCGGTTCCAAGTATACAATACAGCACAATACAACCTTTAAACCTATAAGGATGACATGTCTCTTAAAGGTAGCCTCTACACTACCCCCTACCCGATAATGACCGGGAGGTAAATAATTGAGGTTAAGTCTGAAAACGCTTCCGACTGGCATTATCTTACAATACCACCTTAGGGGCTTTTAGTAGTAACAACTTGAAAAAATATATGGTAGTTCAGTTGAACCTATAAGATATTATTTACACACAAGATAAATACAGTGACTGTAATGAAAATTACACTATACTCCCTTGGATAAATAGAGTTAACACCTATATACTATCATTTAAGTACATCTGAGTAAGCCCTGAACACATGAAAAGTATCACAAAAAAATACTTTTGTCCCTACAGGACCCGGGGCTTTTGTTACAACCCTTAAAATATATGAGAATATTAATATAAGTGATAAACACTATCACTTGGTGGTAAGTTTTAACTTTAAACACATTTAACCTCATATATATACATATTAGAACAGTTTAAAAAGGATACAATATCTCCAGCAATGTTCGTGACGGTGCATTTTGCCCGGCTTTCAGGACCTACTATGTATTTGGCCCCTACTAACCAGATCGAAAAGTTCATTAATCCTCCTCGGGGTATAAAAAGTAGCACTATCTGTTTTGCCTCCAGACGGTATCCAAACAGCATTAGGAAAAAAGATTTGGCGCACTCGGTCCTAAGTATGACTAAATGTCAGCGCCCTATTTATTACTAATGAAAATCAAAAAGAAAAAAGAAAATAAACCTCAGAGCTTGCTCAGTGTAGACTGTGCCACTGTCCAGGTCCCTGCATGTGTGGTTGCTAGGCGACCCTGGACTAAAGTCTGTCCAGCGCTAAACGGCACCTATAGTGTGTTCAATACAAACAACACGCTACTCAAGTGCTAAACCCTCGTCCAACTCTAGGAGCCAGGTCTTTATCAATTCCCTGGATCCATTCCATTCCGACATTTCGTGTCCGAAGCACTGCTCAAATTTTATCTTTTGAGCAGTTAGCTTCTCCTGGAGTCTCTTGCACTCCTTCTTATGCCACTTCCCATTGGTCCTGGCATCCTCCTGTTCTTTTAGAGCAGCCGCTGTCTCTGTGGCGACTTTCCTCTAGCAGCTTCTTTCTGAACGCTTAGTTTAGATTGATGCAACTGCTGGATGCAATTCAGGGACAGGTTGATCACATCCAGACACAGGGCATTCATCATTCCATGAAAGTTATCTTGCCATGCATTCAGCATGTCCTGTGAGGCTCCAAATGTTTTGAAGTCGGAAGGCGCGAAGTGCGTGGTCGGTTTCCGCTGAAGCACTAGAGCATCATCCGGAATAGTTTCCGGAGGGGTCTCTGGAGTATACTTTGGCTTTGCATTAGAGGAGCCTTTACCCTTCTTCACCTTTCCTAGCTGGTTCAAGACTTGCGTCTTTTCCCCAGGGGTCAGGTTTGCCTCCAGGATGGCCTTGTCAAAGGTCTCTCCCTTGCCGTAATCCGGATCCTCCACCTGGCTCCGCTGAGCTGGTTTTGGCCACCAGTTGAGGGCTCCTCCGGACAGGATTGTTGTCTGCATCAAGTAACCTGGCCGGAGGACACTTGTTCTTAACCAATAATCTAGCCCTGATCTTTTCCGTGCCCTCCTTCCTTTGCCTGCCGAGACTTTCTTTTTCACTGACTCCTGAGGCAGTTTATTTACCTTCCTTCTTGGTACATCCGCTGGTAAACCCCCCAAGGTAAGAAATTCTCCCTCCGGATTCTCTTCCTCCCCTCCGTTTCCGGGGTGAGCTCCCCCCCCGCCCAAGCGCATAACCGAGCCACATGGCTCGTCCAGATACGCCTCACTTCGGACTGGATCAATATAGTAGTTTGAATGATAAATTTGACCACCGTATGTGGTCCATCCCAGTTATTCGCCAACTTGATGTTACACAGTGGTTCATGCAGGCGGATCACCTTATCCCCTACCACGAACCAGCGCAACTTCAAACCGGTGTCATAACCCACCTTTTACCATGAAGCAGCCTTGAGCAGGTGTGCTCGGACTGTTTCATACGCAAATTTGATTCCACAAATAGCACTGCACAGGGTGCCTCCGGACTGATCCTTACCACCCCAAACACCAGGTCAGGGGGCATGATCAGGTCCTCTCCGAAGACAAGAAGGTTTGGAGTACACTTGGTGGAACTATGCACCTTATTATTATATGCATGCACCACAAACTCACACTGGTCATCCTAGTCATCCATATGATTGTTCACTAAGGGACTTAAGACCTGAATCAGAGTCCGGTTAAACCTTTCCACCTGTCCATCAGACTATAGTCGGTAAGGATTTGTCCGGGTCTTGCAAATAGCCAGTTGGTGGCACATGGCAGCCCACAACTTAGTTGTTGTTGCACTTTATGTAAGAACCCTACATCCAGATTTTGATTGATTGATTGATTTGTTTAACGTCCAGACGTACATATAGTACCTCACGGGACATCTCAAGTTGGCAAGGAGTCTTTTTTGGGGCCAAAATGAGATTTGGTTCAAAAAGATTGCCATTTATCTACTTTCACTGATTAAAGCTTTAAGAATAGGCCTACCCTTTTTTTCTTAAATCCATGGACCAACAACCCTTTTTCTAATTTCCAGGGACATTTAGTCAGAGGCGTAAGAAGCGAATCTTTATCTTTATTACGGTCTTGACAATTTTTTGGGGGGCCCAAACATATTCAGGCCCCCCTCCCCCTCCTCAGTGATGGGGGGTGGGCCTGGACCCAGGCCTCTCTGTCCCCACTTTTCCCTATGCAAGAGAGGTAGTGATTTTAGGGCCCAGGTTGAAGAATAACAATAGCGGTTGCACAATTCATTGGGGAGGTGGGTGCATTTTTCAAAAGCAGAACTTAGTGGGCTGGGAAGGGGGTTACTTAGGATCAGTTGGTAGGGGGGAGGGGGTCAAAAATCCGAAAGAAAATTTTCAAAAATTTGGTTGGATATTTGGACATAAAAAGGTACCAATTTTAGTCTAAACTGACCAGAAAATCGGCCCTATGCGTACACAAAGCGTGTGCCAAAATGGGCTTAGACCCCTCGACACCCCCTGTACGCATCTGTACGCATTCGGCAATGCAGCTAGCTCGCACCTCAGCCCTAAGACAATGCAGACCGCCGCTAATCCCTGGTAGCATTTTAACAGTAACAATGCACCTTGTACCCCCCCCCCCACACACACACATACCGGGGGTGCCGTTATTACAACCCTAATCCCCTGGGAATAAAGCTGACAAATAGGCTCCATAGGCTGCCAGAGGCAGCCCAGGCTGCCAGGAGGACGTCCACACTAGTCCAAAGTTAGGGGTGCAGCTAATACGCGAGTTTTTCCCAGGGGCCATTCAGAGGGCCTCTGCGGCTTATAGGATTGGCTCAAACTTTTTGGAAGTATTGCATATATCATGTAACTAAGCCGATTGTGCCATGCGAACCAAGAACCTTAAGCATTCCATAGTGAATGACGAGGACAATATACATTATCTCAATGGACAACAACAACCAATGGCTAGTATATGCTTACCGTTATAAGTTTTCGAAATTATATCTAAAATCTGAAACCTTGTTAACTAGTAGTATATGTACAGTCAATATGCTCACATCAAGCATGTACCGAATCAGAAACTTGACGTAATATAAAATGTAATACTTTTCTTTAGTTACAAATGAAATCATCACACAGCTTTACACCATGTAATACTTTGTAATGAAAGAATCTCGCTTAGAGCCCACTGAAACGGATGTACTGCATTGGAAGAATTGGTTTAAAGTGCAGACTAGTAGCAGCTATTATCTCTATAGGGATAAGGGCCAAGCTGCTAATAAGGGGCTGCCTAAAGTATTGGGAAACACATTTTCACAACAGACCATCTTAATCCGCTTTGAATATATTGTTCCCATATATTTAAGTGAATTCAAATACATTGAAAAATGCAATTAAAACTTACCAAATATCCCAAGAATCAGTGATAGAAATGCCAATATTGCATTGAATACAGATAGTGTGATATCGTCTCTCAGCATCCCAATAGGAGACTTTTTCCACATATTCAGAAAACGTGTATCATTACCATACGAACATTGCAGAGACCACTCTCCCCAAAGTGGGTAGAAAATGAGCTGGCAATATAACTTTGCCCGGCGGATTGGGTCAATTGCTATTTCACTGGCCTTGTTTAGCACAATGGTTGAAAAACCGATTTGACCACCAAACTTTCCAATAGAAGGATAAACAAATGGCCAAAGGTTTCGCAGTCCTTCCTGAAATATGAGTGTACAAACTAAAACTAAAAAGAAATTAGAAATATAATTTTGTTTGAAAAAAAGCAGCTGCTACAGTGTTCGTCACAGAAAAGGGTAATATATATTCTTAGAACAACTACTTATGTAAGGTCACAAATACAAGATCTCAAATCACATGAGGGTATGATAGAAGTATATGGGAGAGTTTTCAGCGCGTAGAAAATAATAGGAAGTAGGTCAGTTGACACTCGCAGAACGGAAGCGACCTCTCGCAGCCAATCAGAAGCTTCTAAATGACAGGAAGTGACATCACTAAAGGTCATGACATACTTTACAAGCTCCTGATTTGCTAACAAAATGTCAACATGACCTACTGAACTTGTAAATAAAAATTTAAAGTGTTCAAGACCATGTGGCTGTAATAATTGTCAACAATGACATTGGAAAATACACTTGTTTGCTAAAGACAAACACAAGGCAAGAAATGTTTTTTTTTCTCTCTTTATTCACATTTTATACTTTGTACAGTTCTTACACAAAAAAAAGTCATGACCATTTCCAGCAATGTTACACAAGATGCAGAAAGAACGGTCGTTGGTGCAACTTTTCAGATAGTTTCACATCAAACAATGACTGAGCTAGAAAGTACTCGCAATAGTTTCTCACACCTGTAGTCAGAGCATTCAAGAAATCAGTTTTGAAAATGACTTCATAAGAGAAATGCTGTAACACTGCTGTGAGATACAGAGCTTTCAACTCTAGAGTAGCTTGTAAAGATGTGAAACACACATTGTCAGCTATATCTTTAGAGTTCATTGAAACATTGGATCTATTATGGATCATAACATGAGCTTTAAGAGCCAGCTGTCGAAAACTGTCAGTTCTGTTAATCAAAAAATCTTGCTACTAAGACACTTCATAACCCATATGAACAATACTTCTGCTAAGTTACTGCTTAAAACTATGTTACTTCCCTATATAGATAAAAGCAGTGTGTTCCTATCCAGTATTAGTTATTTTGAGCAAAAGAAATTGCAAATATTGCAGAATATTGGTATCAGAGTCTCCCTAAATGTGAACAATCCTATGTCAGTTTCTCTTAAGAATATCCATTTACAAGACAATGTCCTTCCCATAGACCTGAGACGACAATATCTCCAGGGTATATTATGTTACAGACTAATTGCACTGAATACATTCGAGCTAGTACAAAATAGAGTGACAAGGGCTGCAGATGGTCCCTTAATTGAAATGTATATTCCACATACAAGAAGGGTGCAGGTATCTCCTCCTGTTGATGCATAATGCCTGGAACAATATATATTCCTGTAATCAGACAGGCTGAGAGTAGTGCACTGTTCAAAAGCAAGCTTAAGAGGAGCATTGTTAAACATTTTAAAGAATTATGGAAATATGATCTCCAATTTACCAACCTATGGTTAGACTATTGTGTTGTCATGTGGAACTGTTCTGGGATCTGTATTGCATTAATCAATGTTGGATTGCAATTTACAATTTTGCCACCACTCAGCACGGCAGATAACATTCTACTACAAATGAACTTTTTATTGGATTTATTCAACTTGGTGCGCAATTTGAACATTCATTTATGTTTATACATTAAGTCTTTGTGTAGTATCTGTAATCATGCCTTCGTCCCACAATGTTTCAATGTACTTCTTTCTTGGTATCCTTTCACCATAATACCGTGTTCTACCATAGCTAAAGCTGACACACTTCTGTCGCTCCAAAATGTTGCCCATGGTTCTGATACTGATCAGTATGTAATGTATGTTTAATTCAATTTGGTATAACCTCATACTTCACCTCCTCCCCCTCCCCCCCCAGTAATATCAAAATGATTGACTATTTGCTAGTCATCATAATTTGTGACCGTCCAAGGGAAAACCAGCCTTATGCACCCCTTGCATAAGGCTGGTTTTCCCGTGGACTGTCACATTTAATCTTGGAATGGAGGTGCTGTAAACAAAAATGTTAGTTAGTTAATCACTCAGTATAAGTATCAACCTCTTCTGTTATTTAATGGAAACAAATGTAATTGTATTTATTCTTTCATATTTCTTGCAGAATAAAAACGTTACAAATTGAAATTGAATTGACAGAATAGGTGATTCAAGTTATACTTAATTGAACTCTATGAAGCTCTTGAAGCAACCTAGAGTGTATCTACCAAAGTGTCTAGGGCAAGTCAGTGAGTTATGCATTTGATACACAGCTATACTGAAATCTGCTAGGAATATAGGTAGATTCAGTAGAGATTGTTTTATTCCTCTCATAAGGCTTGTTCAGATATTGCCTTACAGAGACACCAGGGACAAAGGAAGTTTGTACACTTCTATGAGAGAGTCTCCAGGTGGGTAGAAGAGCTGGTCAGCAACTATAGACCCTTCTTTTTGCTGAGAGTTGAAACCAAATCGAGCTGGCCACTTTTCACCAGTCAGTGGGTTAACTCAGAAGTTGGCTAACTTAGAGCCCTTTCAGTAGATGTCATTATTGTTGTGTTAAGTGGGTTGACTACTCCACTTGGTCCCCTACCACAGCTTGAGAGTAGTCGTCCGTCACTACTATAGCTTCTCTGTTGTTGACAATCACACTCTCATTAGGTTTAGGGGTGATGACGTCCCTGGTGCTGTTCCTCACCAAGAGGTCGGCTGGCACGGCTGTAGTAACAGGTGAGGCCGGTGATGCACAGCAACCTTGCTCTGCATCTTTCTGGAACCACTCGTCTGGAGCTTGGTTCAACTCGTCAGCATGAATTATTTCTCCTTCTTGAGCTTCGTCTCCTGTTAAGTGGACGACGACTGGTGAGTTAGGTTGAGCTTGAAGCTGTACGTTGTCATCTGTCAACTCAAGCTAGCGGAAGAAGCCAGCATGTGGTGCAGATCATGATGTAAACCCAAGATAGCTGAACTCTCCTCTTCAGGTTTAGTTGGAATCCACTGCACTTCATTTTCTTCATCTCCACAGAAAACTCCAGAACCAAGTTTTTGCTCTTAGCTACTTTAGCACTCTTCTTAGTGCTCTTGTTGCTAGTGTTGAGTAGAGCTGGTAGTCTCAGGAGTACATAGTCGTCACAGTTGAGCAGCTCAGGAGCAGTTTGATTTCAACTGAGCAAATCAACTGGTATATATACTAGACTGACTAGCTACGACTTTCCTAGGTTGTCACACATTTATTATACATCAAAAGACAAAGGTTTGACATCTCACTGTTTTTGCATATTTTGTCTCTAATTGTTAATGTGAGACAATTATACGCATGTGTGTTACTATAGTGGAGTACTGAGAGCAGATTGAATACAATCTAACTAGATACACTGCACAACATAAACAAGCACTAGATGAACCATAACAAAATGCTGCTTCTGTTGAGGGTAAAATATAAGTTGAAAAAGAGTCAGACATGTGAGCTCCATTTAGATAATACAGAGGCTGTTTGTGTTGCAGCATACACAGAGGGAGAACGGGAATGTTGATGAATGGTGTATCTTACACTAGACTTTTAACTATGAAACTGACTGTTGATGAAGCCGGACATTGAAATTATAACAGTCAGCATTCAAAAACCAAAAGTTAGAAAGAAGAAAATAATGAGTATCTACCGGCCACATTCCAACATTTGTACAAACTATTGATGAATATTTAGATGATATTGATCTGGTAAGGCATGATGTATGGATAGGTGGAGACTACCATCGAAAACATGGCTAAGAGCAAGCACTTAGCAGTGCTAATTAATGACATAACCAGGCCGGGAAAAAGTTGTCAAAAAGGGACAATATTAGATAACATACTGACCAATGCTAACAATGTAATCTACAGTGCTGTATACCCCCTGGTCCTCAGCGATCACTACCCAGTGGTGGGAGTTCAAAAGAAACCCAGGGAGGTGGTTACTGAACAGGACTTTGTAGGTACAAGCTACAGGAATTATGACAAGAATACTCTCCAAGAATCATTACTCTATCATAACTGGAGGAATTTCTATGCAGAAATGGACCCCAATAAACAATGGGATATGTTAATCAATGTTGCGATAAATTAGATGAGCACATTAGAGGAACACAAAAATTACGGGGGCCAATAAATCATGGCTCAATGCAGAAATTTAAGAACTCATAGTAGAGAGAAGAAGGCTAGCTGAGGAATATTTACAAACTAAAATTGATGCATTTCAGGAAGAGAACATCATAACCAAGCTGTCGAGGGATGCTAAGAAAGATGAGATTCAAACTGCATATGAGGAAGCTGATAGGAGTCACAAGAGGTTCTGGGACACCATAAGCAGGCTATTAAAACCTAAAGATAGGAGTATCAGAGCAGAGTTCATTTATCACGAGACCTTAGAAAGAATCCCTGCTGGAAATGCTGCAGATTACTTTGATGAGTTTTTCTCAACAGTCGGGGACAAGATGGCGGATTATCTAGCCTTTGTACCACCCACCCAACCGGGAGCGAACTACAATTTCGATGTCCCTGATCCTGAACTCAAGATAAGTTATAAAGAGGTTGATGACCTAGTACAATCAATCAAAACTGGTAAATCCAGTCGGGAGGACAAAGTGAATGCCAGAGTGCTGAAAGATGCATTAATGGCAACAGTAGCCCAAATGCTAAGCATATTCTATGGAGTCAGAGCGGGATGTGCCTCCTTCGGACACTAGGTGGCAACACCTACGCCATGTCTCTTCGGTTATCCGGTAGCGGAGCTAGGCAGGGCACTCCAGACAGCGCGCCGGTGGAGTGCCACGTCGACACTGCTTGGTCCGCACTCAGGGTATGTAAGAGGCCGAGGTTGGCTACCTCAGGGAGTTCGTCCCAGGACGAGCTCAGACCTACGACTTTCGATACCTTTGTTACCTTTTCGATTACGGGGCACCTACACCCCTCCCACTCTCTGGCTCCTGCACCAGCCATGCTGGCTCAAGGACCTGATCATCCAGCTTTGCTGACTTCGAACTAAAGGTAGAATGCTGTCCATCTTCGAGTTGGTTATCTGAACTGAACCGAGCAAAACTTTCATGTACTTTGAGGCTGTGATTGTGACCGAATAAAACCTGTTCAAACCGAATTTGGAACCTGTGTTCGTGTGATACTTCCACAACCCCTACATTGGTGCCGTGACCAGTTCGGGTGAAACACTGAATAGCGCAGTTGGTTCCAGTGAACATGGCTGAACACGTAAAGGGTGGAGCGTCACTTCTTCCAATTTTGAGTCCAGATCCGGAGGTGGTTGCAGCCCTTAAGAAACACTATGGGCCAAGTCGTTTGAGTTCCACACCAGAACCAAGGAGAGGCAATCCTGATTCTATTTGGAAGGATCTAGGAACGAACCTGGAAGATTCGTTGTTCGAGACTGGCAGTTCGAAGAGGCACGTAGCTCCTATGCCAACACAAGGCATGAGCATTTTACATGCTGAACGGCACCAAAGGCAGGAAGTGACACGACGTCACTTCGCCAAAGAGAAGAATTGATTCGAGGAAGCAAGGATTGCGGAGATGGACAGAATGAATGCAGAGTTCGAAGCCTTGAGTTATAGTTTGGCACAATCCATACGAGAAATGAAGAGTTGGATGGCGAAACAATGGAGAAACAGAATAGCTTGGATACGACAAAGGCAGAACTGGTTCACATAGAAGATCAGTTCTCCCATCAGTTCTCCCATTGATTTACGATTTGAATCCCTGCATTGCCATATGGGGGTTGACTGTGTTAGCAGACAAGCTGACAATGCCGATATCGTTGATTGGAGCATTGAGCAGTCTCGCTTGTTACACAGGGACAACCACAACGCTGCAAGATGCACAGCGAGCACTCTGGTTCCTTTCACTGGCAGGCAGCCATGGCAGGATTGGTTCGCAGACTTCATGGACGTCATGAGGTATAATCAGTGGTCTGAGCAGGAATCGTTGGACGAGCTACTTCGGGCACTGAGAAATGGGCCTGGCAAGTTAGCTGTTTCGAGATGGAGAACGATGCATGGTGCCGGATCGTTTACCCAATTGGTGGAATGCGCCAGTTACCTGATTGGTAATGTGGGTAATGAGGATCCGCTTCAATTGTTTTGAAAGAGGACTCAGAAACCAAATGAGTCTCATTGTGTGTTTGGCCTAGAACTGCAAAGTCTTCTACAAAAGGCTAGATGACCCCCAGTCTCTTGATGATTTGTTTTCACAATTCATTGAAGGCTTGAGAGATTCTGATGAACGAGCAGCAGCCTGTGATAGTTGGGAAGCTGGAACTTCTCTGACAGATTTGATCATGGCCATAGAAGACTTTGACAGGAAACGGCATCTGCTATCTTCGAAAGTGTTTTCGAGAACTTCCAGGGTGGTACAAAATCCACCTACCTTTGATTCAGATGAAGAAGATTCTGGAAGGGAGGAGGAGATTTCTCCAAAGAACAGCGGCAAATCTTATTCGCATTCGAATTCGATGTGGCTATCCGAAGGCGGTCAGGAAAACACCTGCTGCAACCTCTGGAATAACAAGCGCACCTTCGACTACACCCTCAACTCCTGGTTCTGTGGAAGGACTTCTGTTACCGTTGACTGACCTGATTTCTGGAAATCAGCAACCTGCAGTGAGGAATTCGAAGCCAAGGGTGGATAAAACCACCCGGAAGTGTTATAGGTGTCAGGCGCTCAGGCACTTTGCAGCAGAATGTCCAGCTGGAGATAGTCAGCAGTGCCCGATTGTCCCCGGATCACCCCTGCCTGAAACATTTGAAGCGGCGAGGGGTGGATCTTGGTGTTACCAAGGATTTCGAACCTTTCACCGTCAACCCATCACCACTCTATGATCTCCAAAAGATTCCATGATCTTGTAGCTGATGAGCCGGATAACCTCAAAAAGAGGGTAAAAGCTCATTCAGCCGACGGAAGTTGCATGCAGACGTTTGGTAAAGCGTTTTTCTAAGTCAATATAGGATTACCACCTGTCGCCTACTATTGCTGATCTAAGTGATGATGGCATCATTGTATGAGACTTTGCTACACTGTACGAGGCAATGTTGGAACCTTGTAGGGGGATGTTGAAGATAGAACATCCGTGCAAAATGGCCGTACAATGCGTATTGAGAAAGGTATCTTCTGTAGCCTCGGTGGTACAGACGGCTATGATACATCCAGGAGAGACTTGTGATGACCTGTTTACGAGTGACGGTATCTTCCGGGACCAAATGGCAGTGATTGAAACTGATGTGGTGAGATTGGGGTCCATTGGACTCGAGAGTGCAGATACTTTCCTTGGCAGTGGCAGCAGGAATTTGATTCCTATTTCGAATCCTGGAGGTGAAGTCCGATATCTGATGAAAGGTACTCCCCTGGGGTAGGTGATCGTTGCACAGGCAGGCACCAGTATACTCTCAGAAGATACCAAACCGAACCTTGGGGGGATATTCGATTTGTGTCCAGAACTTCAAAAGTTGATGGACGATTTGAGCTTGGTGATGGGGGACCAGAAAGACCAGTTGAGACTATTATTGATGGAATACGATGTAGCCTACGGGGAAGCCACTGAGTTGGGTCAATGCTATGGTGTTACATTCCATTATTACAGAGGATGCTGTACCTTTCAAAATCCCTTATAGACGCCTACCCATGAAGAAGAAAGTGATGGCTGAGAAGGAAATCACTGATCAGATGAGATTAGGGGTGATTTTTTCCCAGCACTAGCCCCTGGTCCAGTCCTGTTCAGATGGTAACCAAGAAGGACGGCACAATTCGCTTCTGTATCGATTATCGAAAATTGAATGGTTGCACAAAGAAAACTCTACTCTCTACCCTGTATAGAAGAGACTAGTGACTCCCTGGGCGGATATCAATGGTTCTGTACGCTAGACTTACAGTCCGGATATTGGTAAGTCGGAATGAAGGAAGAGGATCAGGAGAAGACAGCTTTTTCGAGCCATGTTGGTCTTTTTCAATACAATGTAATGCCGTTCGGGTTGTGTAATGCCCCTGCAGCATTTGAAGCCATGATGGAAACTCTGTCGAGTGACCTGTTTTTGAAGGAATGTTTGGTGTACCTGGACGACGTGATTGTATTTGGAAAAACCTTCAATTCATGTCTGGCTAGTCTAGCTTAGATTTTCGAGAGGTTGGGAGTCAATGGTTTGAAATTGAAACCAAAGAGATGCAACCTATTCAGGACTTCAATTAACTATCTTGGTCGGATAATATCCACTGAGGGCGTTAAAGCGGATCCCGAAAAGTTAGATGTTGTGTCGGAATGGGAAAAACCAGAAGGACCTAAAGATATACAGTCCTTCCTCAGCTTCTGTAGTTACTACAGGGACTTCTTTCCGGGGTATGCCAGAATAGCTCAGGCTTTAGCTCATTGGACTCCGGGTAGAAGGAAGGAGCCTATCCCATGGGGTGCTGAACAAGATCTATCCTTCGAAGCCGTGAAGAGCCTATTTCGAACTACTCCAGTGTTGAGATATCCCACAGCGGAGGGTCATTTCATACTGGACACTGACGCCAGTAACGATAGTATAGGAGCTGCCTTGTCCCAGATGCAAGATGGGAAAGAGGTATCGCTGGCTTTCGCAAGTAATACCCTCAGTAAAGCACAGAGGAATAACTGTACTACTAAACGTGAGTTGTTGGCTGTAGTAGAAGTTTAAACACTTCCTGTGGGGAGGTGATTTTACTTTACGGACAGATCATTCCTCCTTAAGGTGGTTGCTCAACTTTAAGGAAGCAGAAGGAATGATAGGTCGATGGTTAACCCATCTGTCCGAGTTCGGGTCGGAAAACAGCCAAATCCAACACCAAGCAGGGAGTAAGCATATCAATGCTGATGCCCTTTCGAGAAGACCCATACTAAAATGTTCTAGAATGGATTGTGATGACTGTGGAGCCCATAATGCTGTGGTGGCTGGAATTCGAGTGCCGTATGATGTGGGACACTCCAAAGCTATGGAGTGGTCTACTGAGACTATCAGGTAATTCTAGAAGGAGGACACTGTCATTTCGAGATTGATAGAACAGGTCTCTAGCGGTATCCAGCCCAAGAGACCAACCATTTCGATTGAGAACCGAGAAACGAGACAATTACTTGCTCAATGTTGTTGACGGTATCTTATGTAGGTGGAAGATAACACTTTACAAGGCCAAACTTCGACAAATCGTGATACCCACTGCTATGCGAAGGGATATCATGTATTTCGTACATTGACATCAGACCAATGGACATTTTGGAAAGAAACACTCACTTGCGAGACTCTCCAGAAGGTACTACTGGCCCGGTATGAGTAAAGATCTACTTCGGTGGATCTCCACTTGTCCAGACTCCTGTCTTAATAAGCCAAGTGAAGGCCTGGGGAAATTACCACTAACTCAAGAGCTATGGGGAGTTAGATTTGCATCAGTGGTCTAAAACCCACTCCTGATTGAAACACGTTAATCTCTGATGATTATGCGAAATACACGAGAGTGTTTCCACAGAAAGATCATAAAACCCACACCTGTGCCCGTGCATTTGTAAAAGGCTGGGTGCTCCATCAAGGTGTACCCTTGATGTTGCACAGTGATCAAGGAAGAGAATTCGAATCCGAGTTATGGGCAGTAATGTGTCATAACCTTGCTATATGCAAAACCAGAATGAATCCATATAGAGCTTGCTGACTTGGTGTTTGGCATGGCTGGGATAACACCGTGTCAGGTAATGTTCTGCATATGAGATGGTTCGATGTGAGCTGAGCAAATCAGCATCTTGGCAAAAAGTTGGCTACGATGTTGATTTAAAACTCAGACCCTTTCAAGTAGGAATCTACGGTAGTGATCAAATCATTGTGGGGGGGCCTGTATAAATCCAATGTAGCTAGGCTACATCGGTGGCATGGTGATGTTTCAGAGCATTTGAAGTCCGGGGAGCATTCGAAACCAAATGACACAGAGCGGAGGGCGACCACCGAGGAACGACGTGGTCCTGGTAGACCTAGGAAAGTGGTGGTTGAACCCTCGAGTGAAATGAAATCATTGCCTCCAGGTACGGGTAAAATCAGAAGGGGCTGTGGCAGGCCCCCGGTAAGGCCAGGGTGCTACTGTGACCTAATTTGTATACACAACAAGAAGATTCGATCCTATGGTGGTAGTGCAGACCTAATTGCTGTCGGGTAATCAGGACTGAGGTGGTGCTGGCGGATGAATGAGCCAGAGGGTGGCAGACGGATTAATCCGGCAGATATTCTTATGTTACCTGTAATGACATTTGCCTACACTCCCTTAGAATTCATAACCAGCAGCAGCCACGGCTCTTTGGAATTGACTCAATAAGGACTACATCCCGGTGAGCTACCCATTTGATTAGTGGCGGGAAACTCGAGCGTCTCCAGCTGCGTTATCCGTTGAAAAGGGCTATCCGGTGAAGCGTGAACGCTGATTGGCTGACCTTTGCTTCCGGGGCGGGAGTGTCATCACAAGACAAGAAGGGCGGTCGCCATTTTGAAATCTCGCCGGACGCAAGTGCCCGCATCTAGAACAAAGGAGGAGGAACAGGGGATCTCATACTGTCAAAGTTCCTGGAAAACCATATCATAGGAAGCTGATAGATGGTTAGTTCCACAGGTGAGTGTCATTAGGACACGAGGAACTCCGGTTCCCACATAATCTTTGATCAACTTCGTAAAACAACTTTGATTTCGATGGAGGAGGCACCCTTTTACACCCCCGGTGAGGGCCTCCAGTCCGACGTGGATTTATTCCAGGACGTCATTGATGGACAGTTCGATAGAGTTCAAGAGTCGGATTACGAGTCCACCTCTGAGTCTACTGGGAGCTCAACCGCCACTGTCCGAGTGGCTGGAGTGGGCCCCTATTCAACGGCCGAGCAGGACACTAGGGCCATGCCGCCACCGGCGAAGGTGAATATGGGACCTTTGCACTGGCGCAACACCCCAAGGTGCGTCCCGGCGAAGGACATCGAAAACTCCATGGAGACAAATCCAGCCGGCAACCTGGAGGAAAGTGAGATGCCACAGTTAAAGGGGTTGAGCGGAGTCCATTCATACGATAACAGATGCTGAAATGGAAGATCAAGAACAGTTGATGGCGGTGTTAGAGTGCAAGCCGCCATTTGATACTTCTTTACATCTCCACCCAACCCTAATGGCAATTGTGCTAGAGAAGTTGAAAGGGCATGGCTTCTATTACCACTAAGGAACTTGGCTAGAAAGTTCCGAGGGAGCCATCCATGGCGCCTATAAGAACGATATTTTCGGTCAGATTCTTTTACGTTGTGGTAAGGACTTTTGAGCCCTCAAAAAGGCCCCATTGACTGTAGAGCCAACCTTATTGAGTGAAGGGAGTGATAAAAGTACCATAGGGAGGAAAAGACGGCTCACTAAACATAAAAGTGACCGCCGACCCTCCTGTTCGAATACCCCTCCAGCCACTCCACAGACACCAGGAGCACCTGAGCCTACTCCGGCTCAATTCGAACCAATTTCGAGTCCTCCAGAGTCGACCCCGACTAAATTCCAAGCACATACTCTTACAACTGAGACTACTCAGACTCAATTTGAATCTCCTCCACCAACTTCTGAACCATCCACGGTTCAATTCAAAGAGTCTATGGACCTCCTCAAGCCAACACCCATGCATGTTACCTCCTTTACAATGGACCAAGCCAAGCAGGAAGCTCGCTACGCTCAGGTGTTGAAGGAATCTGATGACTTGAGGGCAATAAATGAACAACTAAGACAAACCCTTGATGCTCTGAAGGCTACTCCGAATGTACCTCTCACCCGAGCTCAGGCACGGAAAAACCCCAATCTGAAGATGGGACGTGCCTCAAGTGACTCCTCAGCACCCAATTTGAACGTCAACGAGGGTCAGTTCGAAGTACCCAAGGCCCAACGACGTAAAGCAAAGAAGGCTGAAGCCCGACAGCCCTGCGTTCCCCACCCTCTACCCCTGCAGACTACTGCGATAAATATGTCTCCCACTGTGAGACTGGTAGATGTGGTTTCGAAAGGTGAAGTTACAACAATGGCTTCCCCTGCGACACTGCCAGGAACACCGGCCAAGACTTCAGCGTGGGTCCCTCCACCTGCGTCTCCACAAACGCCCCCTGTTTGTGGGCATTCAATCCCTTTGAAGCCCAGTGGCAGCCACAGCAGCTGCCCCAGCAGCAGCAGCATCTATCCGATGATGAGGAAATTAGCTGTTTTTGATGGACTGAAAACTGGTTCAACCGCCTCTTGGATTGTAAACAATTCTCTGAGACATATCACAACCACGAGGACCGCCCCAAGATCCGGTGGGCCATGGCGAGGTATAGACAAGGGATAAATGAAGAATGTCCATTCGATTCCTGTGTGCACCATTACAAGCACAAGAATCGTCCTATGCCAACCCCACTACAGTTTATGAGGCACCTGGTGGAATGCCACATGCACCATAGGGCGCTCTGACACTGGGAAGAGTAACCAGAAGTGCCGTCAGGCCACAAACACATTGTTGGAAATAAATGTGGCAGTTTGACAATGAGTCATTTTTGTACAAAATAATACAATGTACAGGATCTTATACACAAATTTTCCATATAAAAATCCCATATCCCTCCCCCCCCCCCCCCGAGTAAACAATCGGCTCTGATGGCCTGCAAACCCAACCATAATACATCAAGGCTAAGGTTTGAGACCCAACCCCAGCGCCTAATTTGAACAAATCAATATATTTCCAGAAAATAATAATCCAATAACTCAATCAGCATGAAGTTATTCCTATAGGACCATAACGTATGACTTATTATTTATTTGTCGCTTCATACTACTTTGTGGAAATTGATTTTGATCATTTAGTCGGCGAGACGACAGGTGGCAGCACCATGCGGTATACAGACAGACCTTTTTACATCCAGCGTTCAACCTTTTACTTCACCGGTAGTAGCTGAATACACTTACATCAGAAAAGCTTTGACCATGTGTAAATAGAACAATAGTAATTATATATAGTAAAATGTGTCTATGTATATTATAGAGATACCCTTGATTACCGGTAGTATTAAACTTACACACTTATGTTTTTTATGTGAGCATTCTAAGATGTACAAGAACGTTAAATTTAATTATGAAGATACACATATACATTGGATCTAGACTTGAGGATCATTTGACAAACATATTCTATAAAACCACAGCAGTAGTATAGTATGTATCGGAACGGGACTATAGTTAAGTACTGTTTATTACTCAATCGACATGCAGCCAATCAGAGGCTTCCACTTGGTCACGTGACCCGTTGCCATGGTAACGTGACCTACTTAGGGCTCTCAGCCAATCAGAAGCCAGCATTCTGGGTGACCTACTGACCTACTTAGAAGCTCTCAGCCAATCAGAGGCCGGCATTCTGGTAACCATGGTAACGTGACCTGCTTACGTCACGTGACCTACTTAGGCTCAGCCAATCAGAAGCCGGCATTCTGGTAACTAGGGTAACGTGACCTACTTAGGGTTTGTTTGTAAACAACACCACGTGGCTCTCTTGTTTGTAAACAACACCACGTGACACGTGACTGTTTGTAAACAAACAACTTATATATAGAAAATAAACACAACAAGTTCCATGTTATGTTAAAATTATATTTTCAAAAAAAAAGCACATCTGTTACAGCGTCTATGTGTAACTACGCGCGTTCTCATTCAAACACTATAACACTATCATACCGTAGCAGCAGCAGGTAGGACTGGAAGAAAAGCAAGCGCACGAGCAGAAGCGACGACACCAGTTGCACCATCCGGCCGTCGCGTTGGTAGCCCTACTACTCGTCGCGCGTTCAACTGGAGGTTTAAGAGTGACAAATGACGATTCTTTGTCGACGCGACTGCTAACATCAGCATCGGCAGCAGCATCGGCAGCATCGGCAGCAGCATCGGCAGCAGCGGCAGCAGCCTCGGCAGCAGCAGTAGCAGCAGCTGTAGCAGCAGCTGTAGCAGCAGTAGCGTGAGCATTAGCAACAACAGCAGCAGCGACAGTAGCAAGGGCGGCAGAGCGGGCACTAGCAGCGTTATCAGCGGCGTCATCGGCAGCCGCAACAGCATCAGCAGCAGCAGCGTCGGCATCGGTGGCATGAGTAGCTGCATCGGCGGCAGCAACAGCAGCAGTCACAGCCGCAGCGGCAACAACAACAACGTCATCACAACCAGCGTCACTAACAGCCGCAGTAAATGCAGCAGTAGCACGCTGAGCAGCACTAGCAGCAGCAGTAGCAGAGGCTACAGCATCAGCTTCACATTCGCGCGCCGCTTCGTCATTCCGCTTCATGTCACGGTAGCAACTTTCCATCATGGGGATCTGCAAATTGAGGCGCGGTGCTGGTGGTGGTAGTAGTAGTAGTAGTAGTAGTAGTAGTAGTAGCGTGAACGATGATGACGATGCCGAATACGGTTTCACTCCCCCTTATATACTCTTACTCCCCTCCCCCCCCCTTTTTTTTTCAAGCTACTGGCCAGCTGCCCCCTCACGGCAGGTCTTTAGATCAGCCTTAAGTCGCTTACTACGCGGCTCATCATCCCTCTAATCGCATTTTCCAGCCGCCGGCCGGCTGACTGCTGACGACAGGAGAGGGTGATTTGTTTTTCTTTAGATTTAAGCCGCTTACCACACGCACACCCTCTAGTCACAGACAGAGTGACAGAAAGGGAGGGGGTCGCTTTGTTCACGCTACCTGTAGTTGTTTTTCTATACACACGCTGAGCCCATGACCCGCTAATCCTTTATACAGGTAACACGCGTTCAACTAATTACTCTATTGTATGACAGTCGGTACACGGATTTAATTTTAAACCACCTTCCCATCTGGATCCATGTCTGGCGGGGTGGAAGGATCCAGCTGAAAAGCGTCATTAGGGCTTTTGTTTCTCTTATGATAGCAGCAGGTCAGCATGCGACAGCTGAAAATGTCAGACTCGCCGCTCCTATAAAAGACTGAGATGCGTCTCTCTTTCCACACACCCTTCTACCATCGCCGCCGACACCGCCACCGCCGGCCAGCCGACCGCCGCCACCGCCTGCAGTCACCGCCATCACGCCAGCAGGGAATTTCGAGCTGAGTCTGCTTATTGCTTTTTTTTTTTCTTTGAGCTTTTTGTTTTCTTAAATTTTTATTTTCACTCAGTCTTTTTTGTTTCGGAGGAAAGAAATATGGCGCTGCAGAGGGCGCGAGTTTCTAAAAGACGGTCGCGCGAACAAAGTGCTCTCCTCAACTGCCCGGCTATTTTTTTATCTCAAAGGAGAGAGCGTCACGTAGTTGAGGTTCACGCTTCTCTTGAAGCGTACCGAATTCTCGAGAAATGCAAAGCTGAGCGCCATCGTCGTTATACAAGAGCGGAAAAGGAAAACGTAGCGACATGGCCGAGAGCCGTCTTCTCAGAACAGCATTTACTCTACTATTGCATAACAGCTGCTCTCAGCGCCCCCACTCGTTGGGCGTTTCATGAAAAGAAAGAGCGCCGCTACTCTCCTCACCCTGCCTCCTCTTATAAAGTGAGAATAAGTGCTAGGAAACGATTCGACAAGCCGATCGGTTTCTTGGGAGCGACTGCAGCTCCCACTCGGTGGGCGCGCGTTGTAGCCGACGTGAACACGGTCTCTAAACGTTTCGACGTCGTCACTTGTTATCCCGCATATTGCAACGCAGCCGAATTGAAGAAGATAGGGATGCACTATTTTAAACCATACGCTCCAATATGTATTTGTCACCGCCGCGCTCACACGCCTTATTGCTTTTTCGAGACGATCGTGTCACAACACAGAAATAGAAAAAAAAACGGCAAAGCGACGAGCTTTGCCTAAATGATCAAAAAAAAAAAAAATAATAAAAATTAATCTCCTCCTCCTCCTCCTCCTCCTCCTCCTCCTCCTCCTCCTCCTCCTCTCCCTCTTCTTTTTAAAAAAAAAAAAATATTTGTATCAGACTCCTCTGGAGTCTGATACAAACATTTATGACTATTGAGTGAAAATAGAATTTTATCGCAAAAAAAAAAAAGAAAAAAAAGTCACTTCTGCCGCCGCTACTGTGACACCGGCCGGTATCAATAAAAAGGTCGGCTGACTTTTCTCCACAACCATTCACTACCGACCGTTCGAGTGAGAAACACAGCAGACAGTCAGACACACAACCGCTCTCTGACGCGTCCTGAAAAAAAACAAAAAAAAATGTCCAGTAGTAAAAGCAAACTCTTCACAGAAATTCATTTCGACGCTCGACTACAAGGACCCTTTAGTTGTATCATTAGCGGTCCGTCGGGTTGTGGAAAATCGCGCTTGGTGGATCAATTTCTGAGCGACGTGAACAATTTGGTCACGCCGCCGGTGGAAAAGACTTTTTACCATTACGGCGAGTGGCAACCTCTGTTTGAAAAAATGCAAAATCAGTACGGTGTGGAATTCAGAGAAGGTCTTCCTAGCAAAGAGTCTATAGCGGGAGACGTGGAAGTAGCAGAAGACGCTTTACGACCCCACACTCTACTGATATTGGACGATCTGATGAGCAGTTCCAATCAGCAAGTGGTAGCCGACATCTTTACTAAATACTCGCATCACTGGAACGTGAGCGTCATATACATCACTCAGAACCTATTCCAGAAATCACCCGACTTTCGAACTATGAGTCTGAACGCTCACTACATGATCGTTTTCAAGAACCCGCGCGACATGGGGCAAATAGCTAGTCTGTCTCGCCAGGTGTTTCCGTCCAACGCGGCGGCCCTCTCTAGTATATTTACCCATGAACTCAAGCGACCTCACTCATACCTCCTTCTGGACTTCAAGCAGTCAACACCTGACGATCTGAGAATACGCTCCTCTTTGACGTCCATACACTCTCAGCTAGTGTTCGTACCGCTAGACAAAAAAAAGAACAAGAGAAAGCAGTAGCAAAAAAAATGTCTTCTCATCTACTCGAAAGACACTTTGGTACTCTCAAGCACTTAGCTAAGTGCTCGCCAAAGGACTGCTCGCATCTAATAGACTCTGGAAGCGACGATCTGATCGCAGCGTTAAGTGAGATCTGTCACAATTTACTGGTAGGGAACATCCCGCTCAGCGACAAACAACTGGACAAGCTTCGAGAATCGGCTGACGTGTTGAGGGAGGTCGGCAAAAAATCTACGCCCATCAAAAAAAAGAGACGCGTCTTGGTACAAGAGGGAGGTTTCCTCATTCCGGCTCTCATAGGGATGGCCTTACCGCTTATAAAGAGCATTCTCCGTATATGAGACACCTCATTCGACACCTACTCGCCGACAGCACCACCACCACCACCACCACTACCGCCACCACCAGCGTCATTGCCACCGTCGTCCCCATGACGGACTCAGAGCAGCAACAACACTACAAACGTTTAGCGCTCGTGGATCCTGAGACGCTCTACAAATCATCACGAGCAGGTCTACTTCATCATGTGCCCGCTGCTGCTGCTACTACTAGCGCTGCTACTACTGCAGTCGCTGCTGCTAGTACTTCTACTGCTCCAAACCTTCCTCCTCTTCCTGATGAGCGCACTGAAAAGAACGAGAGTTCCGCTCCTGCCACCGCCGCCCGCCTACCTGCCGACATGGCCTATTACCACAAGCAGGCAGAACAGTCCCTTCATCCCGACGCGGCCTTGCACCAGGTGCTACAGTTTATCTACAGGGACTTGGATTTAGTGTTGAACGACCCCACTTTGGAATCGCGCGAGAAAATGTTGAAATACCGAAGGTTGTTGAATAGATTGCAATTTTTTCTCGCGAATCCCCACAACAGCAACATCTCTTCGTCCTACTCTTCTTCGCCCCCGGCTCACCTCCGTCAGTCTGCTGAAGAGGCCAGCGCGTCCCTACTCGAGCGGTTGGTGAACCAAGTTCCCAAGAGGAATCGCACTCGGACCGTGGCGCTGTACAAACAATTGGAGAAATCCGGTGTGATCAAGTGGAACGAGGACGGTGCGGTGCGCGAGATGTCGGGTCGGAGAATACCACCTGAGCATCGCATCAACATAGTGGACTTACTGAACGACGCTGCCAGGTTCAGGAAGACGGCGCCCAGACCGGCGGGCTACTCGCCGTTCACGAAAGCGCTGCGCGAAGCAGTTCCCACAGACTCCTTGATCGGAAACCATCTGTATAAAGCGAGCGGACCTGGCCGAAGTTTGGACACACGGCTTGCTGACAGAGGTCGGAAACGACCGAGCTTCGACTCGGAAGAAAGAGAAGCAGCAGCAGCAGCAGCAGCAGTAGCAGCAGCAGACTCTTCTCTCCAGGTGGACGATCAATCCTCTGACAACGAGGAGGACGACAGTGAACTTTTCCAAACTCCGACTTCCTATAGGAGCGTGGCGAGTAAGAAAAGGAGAGGGCGCAACCGCCTAGCGGCGAGCTCGTCGTTCACGCCCTCAACAGGCCCACCATGGGCAAACCAGTGAAGAGACTGACCAAGAAGGAAAAAGAAAAGAAGCGCGTAGTAGCTAGATATACCGACGTCAAAGCGCCCTCCAGTTTCACTAGCGTGACTAAACTCCAGAAACATCATTTTCGCCACCTGAACCCGGCCGTCATCCGAGATGCTTTAGTGTCGCTGGACGCCTACACTAAACATAAACCCATTCGGAGAAAATTCGCAAGGAACAAGACTATAACCGGCGCAATCGATCAGCAGTGGCAGATAGATCTGATGGACATGCAAGCTTTGGCGTCTCACAACGACCGCTTCCGGTACGTGGTGACGGCGATCGACGTTTTCTCTAGGTACGCGTGGGCCGTTCCCATTAAATCCAAGAGCGGCGCTGATGTCACCGAGGCCTTCCGAGAGATGACAGGCACTGGCGAGAGACGACCGCGCACTGTTCAGACAGACAAGGGGAAAGAGTTTTTGAACAAGATCTTTCAAGATCACTTGAAGAGCGAGGGCATAGAGTTCTTCACTGGCGAGAACGACGACATCAAAGCTAGTCTAGTGGAGCGCTTGAACCGCAGTCTGAAGGAGAAGCTGTGGCGTTATTTCACACACAAGCGCACGTATCGCTACGTAGACGTACTGCACCATGTAGTGTCTTCTTACAATCGCACTCACCACAAGACGTTGAAAATGGCGCCGGCTCAAGTCAGCTCGGAAAACAGCGAAACAGTTTTCTACCGACAAGATCTCCCAACTAACAAACAAATCGACGAAATATGGAAAAAGAAGAAAAAAACAAAGACGTCCGCCGTCGACGTCATCGCTCCGGGTGACAGAGTGAGGATGTTGAGAACTAAAGGCGCCTTCGACAAAGGGTACGAGGGAAACTGGCGCGAGGAAGTGGTCGACGTTGCTAAGACGTTGGGAAGCAGAGGGTTCGAGCTGAAAGACGACAAGGGCGAGGAGATAAAAGGCGTCTTCTACCCGGAAGAGGTTCAGAAGGTGTACAAGAGTCGTTACGACAACAACTACCTGATAGACGAGGTGTTGCGCCGCAAGACCGTCGACGGTAAAGAGTTAGCTTTCGTACGTTGGTTAGGTTACGACGACAAGTTCAACGAGTGGATCCCCGTCAAAAAAATAACGTAGAAAAAAAAAAAAAAAAAAATGAACATCACTCTACCTAGCAACAGCTCTATGGAGTATTATCCTGACAACAGCTTGACGTCTTTCCGAACTCACTTCGACTCGCCGCTCCTTCTGCCCGAAGCGTACGAAGCGGCTCTGACTGAGATCATCCTCCCTACAGAATGGACTAACGTGCACGACGACGACTTGATCATCGTTGTTCCTCTGCGCACCAAAGGTTCGCTAGAGGAGGCGATCCAGATTTTAAAAGAAACTAAATTCTCCGAAGGAAAAAAACCACAGGTAGACTGGAAGAGAATGAAAAACGCGAACGGTCTGAGCAAGCTAACGTTCAGCTCAAAATTCCCGCTGAGCTGGAAGGAAGCGAGCTATGTAACGGTGGAAGAGATATCAGACACGTCGGAAGAGCAGCAATTGAAACCCGAAACAAAAAGGTTCAAGAGAGAGGTCGACTTGAGACAGACGAATGCCGTATACAAGCAGTTCTTGTCCCCGGCGGTGAAGAAGAAGACGATCAGCCATCAAGCAAGACAGATGATCGAAAAGATGGAGAAGGACATGGGAGTGCGCAGTTTCATGCCAAACATATTCGAGATACCTCCTATTTTCACCGGAAGCAACCACACCCTAATCGAGCGCTTGAGTGAGACGTTGCGAGATGACAGACTAGAGGGCGACAGCTTCTTGCTCAAACCGATGCGGATCTTATCGTACGACGCCAAGACGAAACGCGTCACCATCAAACCGCCGAGACACTGTGCTGTCCTGCTGAGTCAGCATCTCGCATGCGTTCTAGGCTTCGGAGAGAAGACGTGTTTCGCGTCGCCGACTACCGGTGCCTACTCGATGGATGTTTACGGGGACGTGCACTCTGTGTACATATACACCGACATGATCCAGGAGAGACGTGTGGGCGACATGCAAGTGCCGCTGTTGCGCTGCGTGGCGGTGGACAGAGGCGGAAAGCGTCGAGGTGGCGTGCAAGCTATCAGTTTTCCCCATTTGGATTATTTCCCCTTGAAATCCAAGAGGTTTACCGAGGTCGGCATCTATTTAAGAGACCGATCCGGTCATTCCATCCCATTCGGTAGAGGCGAGGTGACCGTGACACTTCATCTGAGACCTATTGAGCGCTGAAAGAGAGAAAAATGATGCGTCAACGCGTTCCGTACTTTCCACCCAGGCGCACCGTCGGCAGAGGGTACAGCGATTACTACAACGCGCAGCTGGGCAACGGCGTCAACGTGTACAGCGGGCGCTCTTTCCAGAGCGGGCACGGTTTAGGCGGCGCTCTGTTAGGTCTGATGCGCTCGGCTACCCCGCTATTGAAGTCGGTGGGAAAAACGCTGCTCCGCGCCGGTGTGGGCGTAGCTAAAGATGTGCTGGCGGGTCGGACTTTAAAGAGCAGCGTGAAAGACCGAGGCGCAGGCGCTCTGAAGAGACTGGCGAGTACGGCGTTCTCGGGAGGAAAGACGCCTGTCGCGTCTAAGAAAGGGTCGAAACGTCGCCGGCATTCTCCTCAGACGGGCGGTGGCTCTTGCAAGAGACGTAGAGGGGATGTATTCGACCGGTAAGCGCCTAGGCGTTCAGGTATAAATAAAAAGACTGGAGGCGGCCGGCGTCAGTCTGTCGGCCGCATGAAGAGAGAACACAATGGCTTACGTACACGAGAGCAGTAACGAGTGCGCGCTCTCTGAGCTCGACCTGCACACCGTAGCGCCGACTCAGACTACTATCTTAAAGTCGTCTTTCCTGGGGATAGAAACAAAAAACTCTTTAGAGGATGGAGGTAACATAAATTTCACCATCAACAAGTCGCAAGAGTACACAGACCTGAACGAGAATTACCTTCATCTGGAATGTCAAGTGCTAAAGGACGGAGCGGCGATCGAGGACACCGACGCGGTAGCTCCGGTGAACAACTTGGCTCACTCGCTCTTCAAAGACGTCCAAGTCTCCATCGGCGGTTTCAAAGTGTCTGGCAACACCGAGACCTACCCTTACCGAGCTTACTTGGAAGGGTTACTCAACTACAACAAAGACGTGAAGGACGGCGTCATGAGCGCCCAGGGGTGGCATGAAGATACGCCCGGTCAGTTTGACACGTTGACTGACGCGAATGCGGGGTACAAAGCGCGCAAGAAGCTAATCTCCAACAAGCGCTTTTCGCTGATGGCGCGACTGCACTTTGACCTGGCTCATCAACCGAAGCTCATCGTTGGAGAGACAGAAATCAATCTCACTCTGAAACAAGCGGCGCCCTCTTTCTATCTGATGTGCGCCGCTGACGGAGGCTACAGCTTGAAGATCTACAAAGCAAAGCTCTACGTGCGACGCGTGCTGGTGGCGGACGCTGTAGCGGAAACGCACGAGAGAGCGGTGATAGAACACGGGCCCTTCGACTACCCGGTGAACAGAGTGGAGGTGACGACCTACGCCATCCCTCAAGGTAACAGAGATCACAGCTACACGCACTCCAACACAGGCCAGCTTCCCAAGTCGATGATGATTTGCTTCCTTGACCACGACGCCTTCAACGGTAGCTACACCAAGAACCCGTTCGAGATGAAGCATTACGACATCAGCTCGCTTCAAGTGATAGTGAACGATCAGAAAGTGCCGAACGACGCCTACGTGCCCGACTTTAAGACCAAAGCGGCCGTGAGAGAGTACTTGGCGCTACACACGGAAACGGGGATGTACGAGGGCGCGCGCTCCTGCGGTATTTCATACGATCAATTCCTGAACGGTTACACGGTGTTCCCCCTCGACTTAACCCCAGACAGATCGCACGACGGGTGTTGCGTGAACCTTATAAGAGCGGGTCAGCTGAGGGTGGAAGTCAGTTTCCGCTCGGCGCTACAAGCGACAACAACGGTGCTACTCTACTTGGTGTACGACAACGTCGTCGAGCTGACCCGAGATCGACACCCCGTCACCGACTACCACATGAACTGAAGACAAGACGGCGGTACTTGGCGTATCGTATGAACACGCTTGAAATAAGCAGAGTGTTGAAGGAAAACGTTCACACAAAACATCGTTTCCTGGGCGTTTTCTCTTGTGACACTATTCCGAAGCACCCTATCAAAGACACTTGTTTCGTGAGCAACACAGATCTGCAACATTTACCAGGTCAGCATTGGGTGGCGTTTTACGTGTCGAGCACGGGTGAAGTGTACTACTTTGATTCCTTCGGCTTACCGCCGCTGAGTGCGGAGTTCTTGTCTTTCGTGGAACGCTCTGCTCCGTTCAAGTGGCAAAGAAACCGCATTCAACTACAAGACACTTCTGCTGACACCTGTGGACCTCATTGCGTTCATTTCCTAATTGAAGCATGTCGAACAAGAAACCCCAAGAAGTGCGTCATGCGCATGAGCAAAATCCCAAAGCTGAGCGACCGGGCCGTGAGTCAGAAGCTATCGATGATGCTGTTGTGACGGGTTGTTGCGATGGCGGCCGTTTCATGGAGGCAAAGATTCTCTGCCTTGCCGAAATGGTGTTGGATTTATCCAAAGTCGTGCAATGTCTATTGGAGAGAAGTCGTCCGGGGTGTGGTGGTGCGAGTGACGGCGGCGTGAGACTTTGCGGCCTGTTGAGTTGCTGCAAATCGAAGAAGCAAGCTAAAAAAGCATAAACTTGTGTGTTTTTTCTGATTGAAATGAAAATAAAGAATAAAATGAAAAGAAAAGAAATTATCTTGTTGTGTTTTTATTTCTATATATAAGTTACATAACTTTTTTTTGTTTGTTTGTTTACAAACAGTCACGTGTCACGTGGTGTTGTTTACAAACAAGAAAGCCACGTGGTGTTGTTTACAAACAAACCCTAAGTAGGTCACGTTACCCTAGTTACCAGAATGCCGGCTTCTGATTGGCTGAGCCTAAGTAGGTCACGTGACGTAAGTAGGTCACGTTACCATGGTTACCAGAATGCCAGCCTCTGATTGGCTGAGAGCTTCTAAGTAGGTCAGTAGGTCACCCAGAATGCTGGCTTCTGATTGGCTGAGAGCCCTAAGTAGGTCACGTTACCATGGCAACGGGTCACGTGACCAAATGGAGGCCTCTGATTGGCTGCAGGTCGATTGAGTAATAAACAGTACTTAACTATAGTCCCGTTCCGATACATACTATACTACTCACAGCAGTTAGAACCTAACACTGAATTGATGTCACAGAAATTTAAACTTTGTACATGAATTCAGAATTCACCACCTGGACTTACATATTAGCAGGTTGGGGCCGGGACCATGTTATTAGAACGTACTAAATACATAGTACACCCTTTCCATTGGGTCTGTACCAAGAATATGGTACTGTGCACCAACTTGGGCTGTACCATAATCTTGGTACACCTGGTGTGTTCACTGGACCATAACCCCTGCTCATGCAGGTAAATGGGCCAATCACAGCCCAGTACTCATGTACCTTACCTGTGGTCACTGGACTATGACCCTTATCTGTGCATGTAATTAGTGGGGTCACTGGGGGACTAGGGAAACCACTCTACTATTTATACATATATTTACATTATATGGCTTATTTACTACATTATCAAACATCACTAAGTGAAAACAAAAACGTCATTTTGTGGGCCTTAATCAATGATTTCATCTTATAGGTTTATTTTTATTAGCAGACTTAACAAAAAATTAGCAAACTGATTTTACTAAACATTTACTGAAGGAAAATATGTAGATAAAGCCATTTCTTAGATAATATTCCGATTTTAGTTATGAAAAAGGGTACATACACAAATTATAGACCTCTGCTTCCTATAGTGGCATCAAAATTATGCATTTTGGCATGGAAATATGAGAAAAGTGACAATAAATGAGTGTACCAAGTTCTTGGTACACCCTCTGTTCTGGGGACTGTCACCCAATCTTAGGGCGTACTAAGAAACTGGTCAGTCTCCAACCTGATTAGCCATGTTGGTTCTTACAGGTACTCAGATAATCTACAGCCACCTTTGAACATTGTTTAACGTGATAATCCCAGCAGTACACCTTACCGGTATTTACTTACAGTCGATTGAATTCTATTTCTATTACCCGTATTTACTTACAGTCAATTAAATTCTATTTCTATTACAAATAATACCCCAAAGAAAATTTAAAAAAAGAAAAAAAATCTGCGGTTTTGATATTACACATACATATCATATCTTTGTAGTTATGTGCCAGGGGGAGGTGCTTGCTTGTACACAGCAGAATGGGTAATGTGATAGGGCTGTCACTGAAATATCTTGAATGGTTCAGGAGACGGGATAAGGACATAGATGGTCAATAAGAAGTGGAGAGCACCTTAACACCCGTTCAATAGGAAAGTGCCTGGGTTCCATTTACACCAGGTTTCCAGTAACAGCAAATGAGAAGAAAACGAAGAGGAGAGCACCATAAACCCCCGTCCATGCAGAGAATGCCGGTGATATCTGAACAATGATCTGTGTCTATATAAAGGAATGAAGAGGAGAGCACCAAATACCTGGCTGACTAGTTGGGTCAGGATAGCTGCCCTTCGTCTGGAGAAGAGCAGAGCGCCCACCACCTGGGTTCTTTCTATGAAAGGACTACGTGCCTGATACATTTTCATTCAGGATGGCTGCCCGGATTCTTCAGTGTTTTTTTTGTTTTTGTTGATGTATGAGATGTGTTAAAAGGGTGTAATACCAGTTCGGAAGGATTTATATATCATGATTCATTTGGTTATAATCAACCATATGTATTAAAGAATACAGATAGTTCATTACATATAATTCAAACTGTGTAAAGCCGTTCGAATAGCCTGTTATATTGGTAATATGTATATATGATAATATTCGTATTAATGTTCCTATGGAGCCTTACCCTATTGGGTTCGTTAGATATGTGCATTACGCTAATAACTCTGTGAGTTCTAAAATTGTATATATATTTAAAAGGGGGGGTGTGGTGTAGGGCACTCATATTATCCTACTATTTAATCAAACACCTACTGTACAGTTTGTCTGGCCGGAACCAGGGGGCACCCCTATCCGAGGCAACCAGTATAAGTACTGCTTCCCTCTCCCTGGCTCAGGCAGACCTTCTCAGGTCTCATGCCCCGACTGAACCTATGAAAGCTGCATATATACATACTGAATGATTGAAACGGATTGAAGTCTTATTAGCATTACTGTCCAGGTTAGACTGAAATAAACCCTCCTTTGAATCTCACCGAGAATTCTGCGGTTTGTGTCTTCATTTTCGAATCCTATAAAGACAAACTCTACATCTATTTTTTTTTCTTTTTCTTTTTTAAAACTGTAACAGAACTATAACTGAATCTATTTACCACTAAAGGATGAGGTGGTTAGAACTAAGGGAAAGGAAATTCATACTTGCAGTCTTACAATGGCACCATTGGAGAAGAGTGGGGAATCATTAAGATTACAGGGAAAATGGGTTTTTAAGATAACAGGGAAAATGGGTGGCGTCTAGTGACTTGGCAAGTTTGTCCTTTGTTGCGTATAGTATTAGGATTGGGTGTATGGGTAGGGGGCACCCCTCTAATGCTAGGAGGGTAGTGTTCAAACTCAAACATTTTGTATACTCACCAGACAATTTCAGCGAACTGAGCTTTGTGGTACAGACCCTTAGACGCCTTAAACGAGAGGAAGCCAAGGTGGCAGAGGTACTTTTTCCTGCGCGTTTTCATAAGAACATGCCCTTCTAACTTCTACTCCTTGCACTGCTTGCCTCTTGGAGGTACGTGGTCTCGGCCATATCGCCAGCACCATAATTGGTTGGTTGCCATTGTCAGTTCAAACAATAAAAAAACCGTTGTCAGACACTCGATTACGTCCAACTTTCTTGACATTTAACATATGAGACAAGACATGAGACTACACCTATGGCGTCCTATTTAGCCATCATATCCCTAAAGCCTTTCATAACTTTGAACTGCAATATGGTTGAGAGATCACTTCCTCTGTCCATAGGCCTCAAGGCCGCAACCGGAAGTGCCTCCAGGAACATTTACTACGTGTCTTAAGAACCGGTGTCTTGTCCACCCCACGCAAGATAAAGTATTGTTCTGGGTGACGTAACAGTGAAATCCAAACCACTTTCTTTTTTCTCGCCTCCAGTCTTTACCTAAATAAGTAGACACAGGTTTCCTCCACCTGCTCTTCTTGTGTTGGCATAAATAGGGTAACAGTCTATGAACATTTGATGTTCGGTGCTTAATATGTTTGTTTCTTATGATGCAAGTTGTCTCAGTAATGATATGAATCACTCTCTGGGTCCATCAAGATTGGAGCTTTTTGTTGTGTCTGGGTTCATCTATTCATGTTACCCAGTATCGGAAAGACCTTAGTCTATAATAGTCAGTTACAACCATAGCGTTGTAGTGATTCACCTTACTCCTCTTGCTGTGTGCAGGCGCTGCCTTGCCATCCCTCTCCCAGACTTTCCCGGGATGCTCCCAATGTCACCGAGGACATGCCCCCTCCCTCCTGCAGTAGGTGGTGGTGTAGGCCTGGGACTCCCGGTTTTGTGTTCCTAGATCGCTGCTGTAGGCCTACTTTTGGGACTGGGCTCCCCACAGGTCGGTTGCTCTTACATACATCTCCACCTCCCAGAGATTACTGTGACAAGTCCTTTGCTCCAACCCTCCCAACTCCCATGCTGATTGAACTATCATTGAAGCGTTCTTTTACATAGAATGTATCAAAGATATTTAAACGAAGTTAGGGGCTCCTTTCTCAATGAGAAAACAATCACTCTGTGGATCAAGGATCACTATGCATGAGAATCCTACAGTGCGAATTGCTATAGTATCAAATAATAGTGTAGGCAATGTTTGTTTTAGGAGCAGTTGTCCCACCAGAGGTGCACATGTATATCAACCTGGATGATTCACCTGGATGATTCAGTCATGTATGAGGGCTGCAATCATCATGGGGTGCCATTTACTACAACTATGAACCATAGAGTCCTCTGAATCATCCACTGTAATTATATCCTGAAATGTTAATCAATGCTTAGCAGAATGAATCTTACCAACTTGAGAAATGAACCTCTGGTTCACATCTGCTTTGGTGAATTCATACAATGTGACATATATTGTTGCTTAATGTGCTGAGTAAGGTTAAAGTACACTTACCAGTTTTGTCTCATTGTAACACAATACATGACAGAACTTAGCCTTCCTGAGATATGCGTTGTTCAGAATATCTCCAGGGGGGAAGGGGCTCCAGTCTTTTACCATTGTTGTCAGTGAGTCAAGTCCTGTAGAGGGATTTGGTCGGTCTGGATCTCTCTCCAAGGTTGTATTAAAAGTTCCATCCCCACCTCCTGAAATAAAGATCCATAACACAATAGGGTAGATTCACCACTTCCGGACGCTCGTTGGCAGTGGCAATGTGACTCCTTTTCTCTGAGCTACAGTTATGTTAATATCTCACTTAGAGCCATCAGTAGACTACCTATGGAAAGGGGAGCATTGGGTCATCATGGCCAACAGCAACTTTTTGCATCATATGTGCATTAGAATGAGCTATTTGTAACCAAAGTTAAGGAATTTTAAGTCCCAATTTCACCTGAAGTCGGACACTTTGATAGTAATAGTGAATGGTCTGTGTTACTAGTATAGCAGACACACTGTTATTCATCAAGCCTTTATGTAATATCAAAGATATTTAACACATTCACCTTTGGAATATGTTTTTAGTACTGTTGAACATACCAAATGTGGAAATTCTTTAGTTACTTCTCTTATTCTGATATAAATTGGTATTAATCAGCCAATTTAATCTAAGAATATATTTTGAGTGACATAAATTTGATAATATGTACTGGGATACCAATAGTTTTGCACCTTCTGTATTTTAGAAGAAAGGGAAAACACAAGGTACAGTTGTGTCTGGCTCAGGGTCTAATTATAACATTTTTTGAAGGTCTCTAAATATTCGTTTTTGTTTCTTAAAAAATATATTTCTGTTATTATGGACATCAGAATACATGTAACTTCATGTCCAGCCCATAATATATTGCTTATGTGTAGACTAGACAGCCATATTTAGTGTGACAACACTCCTGTCTGATTTAAGATACCATGAAACTTTCCAATTCAGACATTAGCTCCTCACCCCAAAACAGATCCATTGAGGATCTGATTACACACAGATATGATTCGTTTATAGACAAGCCATTTCCTTTGTTGGTAAGTAAAAAACACCTGAATTTTATTGTAATGCCTCTACAAAGGTCAAATTTTTTAGGATAAATTATGCTTGTTAATGCTAAAGGTGTCCGACATGAGGTGTGTGTCCGTCTTTGGGTGAATCTACCCTATATCAAGGGAAGAGAACCATATTAACCAAAATATCGAGGTTATTTTAAAACCATATCAGAAATCTAGTTGTGTGCATCCTTATAAACTTATGAATCGGTAGTGCTACGGCTGCAAATAATACTGTAAAGACAGACACTTATTGTCCTAGCAAATATAATTGGGTGATTTGTGTTGTTTACACAGCTTGGTAATTCAGTATCAGCTTAGGATTACTCACCTGGCCTCAGTTCTTCCTGCCCATGTTCAGCTGCAAGAGCTGGTGCAAGCAGGAGGAGTACCACAGCCACACTGTGGGAAAAGGCAGACACAGATTACACATTTGCTTTGGAACCAATTTAGCGAAGGCAAATTCTATTAGAGGAAAGAGAAAACTGAAATTCTGAACAATATGACTCTCCTTAAAAACATAACCTACTTGACCTCACTGAATGGAACATCCTCTTTAACCAGCTTTTCAGAGTGCGTAAAGTTGATTAAAGAAGGACATTAAGCAACTTGAAGCAACTTTAAGCAGACTTGTCAGCAAATATTAAAGAACCAAAAGTCTGAGTTTAATCACTCTTTAATAATGCTTAACGGCCTTCTTTCCGAGGGTCCAAAAGGTGATCAAATTTTGAGTGAAAACGTGCTTAAAGCTGATTAAAGAAGGACTTGGAGTGTGTTTAAAGTCGCTGAAAGCTGATTAAAGAGGACTTGGGGTGTGTTTAAAGTCGCTTAAAGCTGATTAAAGAAGGACTTGGGGTGTGTTTAAAGTTGCTGAAAGCTGATTAAAGAAGGACTTTGGGTGTGTTTAATGTTGCTTAAGGCTGATTAAAAAAAGGACTGTAGATTTCCTTAAAGCTGCGCTTTTTTGATGAAATATGGAATGGGATTTTATTTCATTCAGTGTCAGATTAAAAAACATCACATAGGAGGCTTGGGCCGAGTAATGGAGGCTGGGGCCAGGATATAGGGGCAGGAGCCAGGCAGTGGGCAGCTGGGCAGTCAGTCTGGTAGAGCTTCGGGAGGCAGCAGGTAGATTGCAGCAGCAGGAGTTGTCTTCAGGAGCCCAGGTAGTGGTCAAGTGAGGACCTCCCTCAGCAGCACCCTCCATTATAAAGGGGGTGGTCTCATGGTCACGTGACCGCCGCAAGACCTCCCTTTGATTGGCTAAAGGTGGTCACGTGACCTCTGATGTGCACTGAAGCGGATCAGTGTAGCATTGGCCGTCATTGGGTGCGGATTGTAGCGCTCCTGGAGGGGCTAGGGAGTCCTAGGAGGACTTATTGGAAAGCCCCTAGGACTCCCAAGGTGCCTGTTTTAAAATCTCGCTATGCTCTAAGTAGAGCTGACTCTGCAGCAATAAACATGTATTATAGCTTCAGGGGAAGTAATAAATGTAATAAAGCAAACTAAAAACTAAATCAGGTAAAAGCTGCTGCCAAGCTGCTGGTCCCTCTTTAAGCAACTTTAAACAACTATCTGGATGGAATTAAAGTAGCAGGAAAGTAGGTTCTGCTTAAAGCAGGTTAAAGCTGCTGACAATGTGCGGCTCCTTCTTTAAGCACCTGGCCTGCTGCTTTAAGCAACAACAAAAGGGGTTTAAATTCGAATTATTATTAGGATTTCACTAGATATGTGCCGTATTTTTTTCTCCACAGCCATTTAAGTGTATATTGTCAGCAAAATTTTCAAATGTCCTTTCATTTTGATACCACTATACAGTAAATAAACAAGATCCAACAGTATTCCTTGTACCCCAGATCATGAGGTAACTATTGTGTCTTTTGCCAGAAAAAAAGAAATTTTGAAAAAAATCTAATATTCCAGCCTCCAGGACCAAATGTGTATTGTGATACTTATTTTGGTCCCGGAGTCACCCTCTTATTTTAGTCTCGGAGTCACTCGCCTTGCTGATAATAGTAAAACCCGCACAGAATTGTTAATATCCTATACATTTTAGTTATCTTTAGTGCCACTGCTTCCTATCCACCCCCTCGTATGCTCTAAACCAGAAATCTGATGATTCCACTAATTTAACCTACATTTATACAATATTATATTTCGGTCTCGGAGTCACCCGGGTGACTCCGAGACCGAAATAGCCGCTTTTTAGGCCAGTACTGTGCCAAGTAGGTTCAACAAAGGATCCTAATGGTCCATATTTCCTAAAGTATATACCATCAGGATATTGTAGAGTGATTTCGACAATTAATTAAACCATTTTGAGTGAACTAGGGTAAAATGAGAGTATGTCGTTAACATTTTAATATTTTTGATAAATCTTCAATATTCATCGAGCTGTATCTCAAAAACTATTTTTCTGAGGGTATCCATTCTTGGTATGCCTTAAGATATATGTTGTCCCAGTTTGTAAACAAAGTTATTAGTTGCCATTGTGTACATAATCACCTTATTTTGGTCTCGGAGTCACCCGAAAACGGACAATCGAGTTCGTGAGGCAATAAAAAATGAACCGCTAGGGTTAGAAATGTATCAAAAAGTGTTCCAAGGAGCCGAGATATATACCTTTCAACAATATGAACTTGTTTAAATATATTAAGAACTTTCTGATTTGTCCTTCCTTTATCCTAAAACAACATAAGTCAGGAATTTGAGCCATATATTAAGTAAAAATAACTTATTTTAGCTCTTTTATAGAATTGTCAGATTTGATCAAATTGATCTAGGAATTTTCTATAGGGAAATGTTCTTTTCTGTTACCATGGCAACCGAAACTCATTAAAGATGGGTAATTCGGGGCTATTATGTTGCTATAGCAAACTATATTTTGGCCATAATGCATCCAAATAGACTTAACTTACACTTTCATGATTTCTGCCTTAAATATTGCTCAAATCACAATAAAAATAAGTTAAGTCTCATCTAAGTTGAGAATCCCAGCATTTCCACAATATTAAATACAGGAACACACAGTTTCAGGTATCCAGAGGTGATATTCCGTACATCACTTCCTTCATTTATGGAAAATCACTTACATTTGTCAGTGCTTTTTAGCTGGCCCTGCTCATCCCTAGGGTCAGTACAAACTCCCCAAATTCCTTCCTACCCGGTTCTACCAGTCCAGACATAAACCTCATGTTTACATGACATAAACCTCATCTTTACATGACATAAACCTTATGTTTACATGATGTAAACCTCATGCCTACCCATATGCACTCCATGGTGGTCAATGCAATAATGATCTCTAAGCCAGTCAGGAGCTAGTCTCATTCTAGTCACATGACCAACACTGTACCCCCTTTATAATGGGGTTGCAGTGTGAGCTCCTTAGTCCCCTGCTGCCTGACCATGGGAACACACCTCCTGTCTGCCTGCCTCCTACCTCCTGAAGAGCTGCCTGACTACAATGCATTAAATTTGATAATTTATCTTCAAATGATGGAAGCCTCATGCCCTGAATAAAACTTGCCCCACCATCCCAGGAAAAACACCCCTGGTTGTTTTAGGATTTTTGTCAAGTAAACATGAGATTTTTTGCATCAAGGCAATATGAGGTTTACATCACTTAAACATGAGGTTAAAGGCTAAGACTTCTTAAACCAAATCGTAAAATCCTCTGGCAGGGTTGTTGAGTTTATATAACACCTCAGTTAAATTTAGAATCGCCCAAGCACAATCCCTGAGAGCCAGGCATGTCCCAGCCCTGTAGGATCGTATTCTATAGCAAGTACCCAAAATATAATGGCTCAGGCAACCAAGAAATAAGATGCTGGTTGTTCCCTTCCAGCAATTCACTGCTCTACATAAGTTGCACTGGTATGACCAGCAGTTAGACTATGCCAGTGGTAGTAAACAATGATACCCACCAGTGTACTAAATGTCTAGACTACCACTTGTGTGTCCACAGAAAACGGTATACTACCCCTTGAATAGACCACATCCCATGGATTGGGTTAAAAATATACACTTAAATACACAAGGATTCCTTTTTGCATTGTGTAACCCTAGAAGCCTAGTTCAATGATTAATTTAAGGAGGTCATGATAGCTCTATCCTGGTTTTATAGAATGTTTCATACCAAGCCAAGCCTGATTCATGGTCCCCCTACCAATTTCACCTGACCAGGCTGGGTCCATTGGTTCAAGGTAATTATAACCACAGGGGTGGCTAGTGATCAGTGCAGACAACTACTACTACATGAACTACATGATCCACTCTCCTCCACTCTCAGAGATCGGCCCCTTTAACGTCCCATAAACATGAGGTTTACATCCCATAAACATGAGGTTTACATCCCATAAACATGAGGTTTACATCACGTAAACATGAGGTTTACATCCAATAAACATGAGATTTATATCACGTAAACATGAGGTTTATGTCATATTTATTAACATGAGGTTCACATCATGAAAACAAGAGGTTTATGTCATGTAAACATGAGATTTACATTGAGATTTACTTGGCTTTATTGGCATAGTTACTTGATTTTTCATTTGCGTAAACAGGGACGTGTCTCAACCCCATAGTGTCAGCTTTAATGTAGCACTGGTGAGTAACTTACCAGGCCTGCATTCATGCATCACGATGGCCAGGATTACGATGCCTTAAATGGTTAATGCATTATGTCATCCTAAACGGGTTAATCACGGCGTCCATCCATACCCATTTCCTGTCTCATAATATAGATATAATATAAAGGCGTCCAGACCCATATTTGCAACAACCTTTCTCATAAAAACCTGTAATAGCCTATATGCAATTGACCATATTGCATTTCTATTCATACAAAGCGCGTAATTAGGTTTTGCTCCTCATGTGAAAGACCCATATATCACTGCATGAAACAGTCAATATTACTTTCTTTAAGTTTTTCCTAAATGTCATAATATATGCTTAAATATTGTAGATAAGTAGCTATAGTGACATTTGGTCGACCTTGTAGGGAAGACTTAAATGTCAAAGCTTCCAGATTTAAGCACATTTTGGTATACCAAAAGTCACTATTTTGGAATATTTAAGAAAGTTTAGGTTAACTTAAATGCACCAAAATATTTACCTAAATATGATTAAACCGAATGTTAAGGCCATGGGGAATTTACTTAAGTGTGATAAAACCAAGTGTCAAGATTATGACAAATTCACTTAAAGGTGATTGAACTAGGTACTATTCTACACCATTCAAATGTAAACAAACCGCCAAGTGTGATGACGTCAAAGGCCATGAAATACGTCTATAGGTTATTCAACAGGGGGTGTGCAATACGGCCTTCCTTGGTTAAGTCAATGGCACTGCCGTTTTCCATGAAAAATAAAGAACATTTGTCTGTTTACGCCCTTAAGAAGTAACACCATATTTGCACTATCTTTGCCAATCCCCATCGGATTAGATAGCTCAAAGTTACTAGACATTACACTACTTACTACACATCCCGGGTGGATGGTTATTGGGTTAATTTGATACACTCTTTGCAGGTTAGCTGTGATGTATAGTAACTGTGTAGTTACTACACATCACAATTTTGATACACATCACGGTTGCACAGGAGGTGACGGGCAGCAATCCCCCTGTTCCTTTCCCTCACCCTGTACACACCAGATTGAGTTGGATGGATCGTTCCTCTCCCCCCCCCCCAATCCTCACACACATGCACACAGAGACCTGTACCACTGTCGACCCTTTCAGTGCCTCTATTACCCACCTCCTGTAGCATGAAAAATTAAAGATCATGATTGTACCTCCCTTCAAAATAAACATACTGGTATGTTAAATCAATAAGCATAACCCCCCCCCCATCTATAATATGTCCGGGAGAACCTGGCGAGGCTGACAAAGGGCTTGGCTGATGATTTCTCTGTAGGAGTCTTACAGCTGTGGTCAGTGGTTAAATTGAGACCTCAAATAAACCAAACTTCGCACCCTGGAATGTCCAGGCCTAATAAAGCCTGACTTACCTGATATACTGCATGCTAGTACACTACTGCATGTAGATCTTGTTGTTGACTCGTTGTGGATAGGTTATGTTGAAGGATAGAGCACAAAATGAAGATTCCAGGGTTCCCTGCAGCTACTACCAAGACAGGCCTGTGTCTGAGTTGCTGCTGCAGGATAAGTGCGTAACACAAGGTGCTATATACAAATCTGTACGTTACCGTGCAATGATTGGTAATTATCACCGCTGAGCTCTGATTGGCTGGTCTAATACCACCCTATTTCTCCAGAGTACCTACTCAGCACCACTTGTGTCAGCGATAGATGAGATAGCAGTTCTCCCTGCAGATCTAATTTATGCCACCTTGCTCAATGAGACGCAGTAGCTACATCACAAGCTGGCCCCAACTTGGCACCACAGTCCCCCACCTTTAGATTGTAACCAGCAGACAGTGCTGCCAGCTCGAAGTCTTTTGGTCAGAACATCAAAGTGTAAGGGTGTTGCTGGTAGACAAAAGTTGGTTTATCATGTGTGTGTCCGACTAAAAATATTAGTTAAGTTTACAGCCAGCAACTGCTTGTAGGTTATGGCACTAGAACATTGCAAACTAGAGAGACTGCCAACCATTCTAGTGATGTACTCATGCCTAGCTGTGAAGCATTAAACTGCTATCCTAGTGCTTAGTGGTAAAGCATTGTACTGATATCCTAGTTCCTGATGGTGAAACATCACAACCGAGTGTCTAGTGGTGAAACACTATAACCTAGTGCCTAGTGCCTAGCATTATAAAATTGTGAAGCACCATGAAACATTATACTCCTATCCTTGGGCCTTGAGCCCAGAGCCAAAATTGTAGTTATGTTGATGATCAGCAGATAGATAGCCAACACTCGAAACACTGTTGATAACAGTAGGAACAGGTAATAAATATGTAATAAACACTAAACACATTTGTATATATCATACTCCACAAATTTAAGGCTCAGTCTTACGACTTTGTAACAATTGGATAGTCTTTGACTGGGTGACGTCTTTGACCGGGTGATGTCTTTGACCGGGTGACGTCTTACCATGAAATGGTATTGTAGGTCTATGTGTCTGCTAGTAATATTTTTACCTACCTGTTAGAGTCTAATGGTGTATTTACATATTTAACCAGATTTAACATGCAAGATAATCCTACACACCCTACCAAACCTTGTGAGCAGATAAGCAGAAAGGATACTCTGTGAAGGATAAATTCTGATTATTGCCACCAGGGGGGCGCCACTATAGCCTTTAATGAAAGTAACAAGCTAAAAATTGCTCTGGCGTATTTGTTTATGTAGGATATGTAGAAATAGGAAAACACAAAACATTCTACTTCTGGTGATTTTCATTCCAAATAGAAAAATTAAAGATACCCATTTATGTGACCGATACTCGGTCATAGGGAGTATTGGGATATATTACACCAGAGGGAGGCACTACTTCCCGGCTCCACCACTAGGGGGAGACCGCCATATGTCATTCGGTCAATTGTACTCGTCATGTGAACATCAACTCGTTCATTCTTTTTGAATATTATTTTGAAAGTGAATATGCCAAGAGTGTGTGTAGGGTGTAATGTCACCTTTACTGGCAGGAGGAAATATTGCCCAGACTGTATACTGGAGCTGGAGGCCAAGCAGGAGGCGGATGCCGAGGAGGTGTTGTACGACTTGGAAACTAGTTTACGTGACCTAGAGGCGGAAAAGATGGCGGACGAGGTGGACGAGAGGCGGGAGGAGGCCCAGCGGGCAGCTGTGGCTTTGAAAGCTACTAAAATGAAGGAGGAGCTGGAGGCCAAAGCTGCAGCTGAGGCACTAGCTAAGGCTGAGTCTGACGCCAAGGAGGCCGCCAGGAAACTTGAGGCGGAGAAGAAGGCCGCCACCAAGGCCGAGGCATCGAAGCTGAAGGCGGAGAAGAAGGCGGCGGAGTTAGCAGCAGCTAAGCTCGTCAAGGACAATCCTGGTATGGCCTTGTTGCTAGGTAAGCTGGATTCAGCAGTCGCCAAGATGGACAGGATGTTCTCCCTGATGGCGACCAAGGAGGACGCCGGCGGGCAAGATGGCGGCCATGACGCTAAAGATGGCGGCAAACCGAGCGAGGAGGAGAGCACCGAGGGGGGATCCCCCCAGCAACTGTACCCAGCTGCGGGTACACCGCCGTATCCCCGGTACCCGGACTATACCCCGTCTGGTTATGAGTACCGGCAGGATTATTCTCACCAACATGGAGGTTTTTCTCAACAACCACAATATGCACATTTTCAGTCTTACCCGGTACCTTTTCAAGTACGGTACCCGGTACCTATGCAGCAGCAGAGTGTGTATCCATATTCTGCTCAGACCACAGGCTCTCAGTATCCAGCTCACTTTCATACGCCTCAGGGGGCGTATGGGGGTCACCGCTACCAGACACCAGCATGGGCACCACAGGCACCACAGTGGACACCACAGTCTCCGCCATGGAATCCACAGCTACAGTCTCAACAGCAGAGTCAGCACATGGGGTGTTGCCGCAGCGCAGAGACTGAACTCAGTAAGTTTGACTACCGGGCGTATCTGCCTGCAAGTGAGAGGAAAAAACAATTAAATGTTGCTACCCCGGAGGATTTATGGCATTTTCAGAATTGCTTGTTGAAAGACCTGGTGTGGGCGGGGGAAGATGTGAGGGGATTTGTGGATCATATGAACTATGTCTCAGAAATGGCCCGAACCAATATATATGAAACCAGGGCTTTGGTGGCGTATGATGAGGAAATGTTGGAATTGGCCCGTAAATGGGGGTGTGGTGTTTTTCATGGTGCTGATACCAAAATCTCTAATTCTAAATTGGGAGTGGCAGGCACCAAGGCTGCTCAGGCTGCTATGGGGGGGGGTCGAAAAAATTACCCCAATCCTGGGCGTGGCGGTAGTCGACAGAATGGTGGTCGAAGACAGGGCTCTGGGGGTCCTTACGGGGGCCAGGGGGGTCCACTCACGGGGTGAAGAAAATTGGCAGCTGATAGGGGGGTTTGTTTCAAATTTTCCCAAGGTCTCCCATGTGAAGGGAAAGCGTGCCAGTTCAAACATCAATGTGTGTACTGCGATAACTTGGGCCACAATATGGTTGAGTGTAAACAACAAGCGGGCGATAATAGGTCCTGACTACCTGTAAACTCTGACACGGTTGTTACTGTCGGTGTCTGTAATGACCAAGGGTCCAATGATGTAATGAGTATTCAACCTGATTGCTTACCTGTTGTTAACCCGGTTTGTGAAGACGTATTTAGGGGTAATCATGTTGTTGTTGACGGCTTTGCCGGGGTCGCGCCGACTGAAACTGTGTCAGCGGCGGCAGTGGCGCGCGACTCCGAAAAAGTCTACGCTTTTGATGATTCAATTCCTGAATTTCGTGTAAAATTGTATGATGTTGCCGGCTGCAGGGATTTAATTGGGTTGGTTTGTGAGGACGAAATCCTCAGTGTGGAGAATTGTTTGGTGGACTATGGAGCTTTGAATGCTGGGAATATTTTATTCCAAAATATTTCGTTAAGCGTAGAGGAAAAAATGATCGCGCACTCCACAGTAATCCAAGATGGCGGGGTGGAGGTGCGGATCGTGGTGGACTCAGATGAATTTTGGGAATCTCTCCCGTTGTATGTGAGTATGGACACTAGTTTATGTACTAGAAGCAAGGTGTCAGCGTTATTCCATGTTGAGTTGCCGCTAGCGGTGGTAGAAATTGGTCCTAATTGTGTGGCGCCGGTGTTTAGCGCGTGTGTAGACGGAACTTGTGATTGTAAATACACGTTGGTCGGTGCAGAGTGTCAGTTGAAACCTTGTCGATTTGCGGCCGCCGTGTTAGGCTTTGGCCTAGATATTACTATGGATGATTTATATGTTCTCACTAGTGCTTACAGGGGAGTTAGGATTGTGGATCATAATTGTGACTCAACTTATGAATGTACCAATTATTCAACAATCACCACTGGTGAAGTAGTGGAGGAGATGACTGTCAAAATAAGGAGTGAGATGGTGGAACACAAAGTCAGGATGGCAGCCAGTGTGCCCCAGTGTGTCCACGCGCTGGGAGGTGTGGAGAAACCTGATGGCTCGCTACGCCCCATCACAGACTGCTCCAAACCGGACGACATTAACATTAATGAATTTATGGAAACAACGTGCCGTAAATTTCATTACAAAACGGTGGACACTGTTGTGGAGATGATGCTTCCCTCGGATTATGGAGCTGTGTCAGATATAGCAAGTGCTTATCGCTCCATCCATGTGATTCCTTCCCACAGGAAGTACCAAGGATTCAAGTGGGATCTTGGTGAGGGCGACATCTATATGGAGGACTTACGCTTGTGCTTTGGGTTGCGCTCTGCACCTTTTGCTTTCACGCAATTCTCTGATTTTATGGTGAAGGCTTGTAACAAGCAGGGCGTGCCTAGGCTTGTAAATTACTTAGACGACTTTGTGGTGCTAGGCACAACATCTCAGGAGTGTGGTGACTACCAGCAACTGCTACACAATATGATGTATAATCTGGGGTTTGAGGTGGCCACCAAGAAGGTCACTGCCCCCTGTCAGCAGTTCAAATATCTAGGCATTCTGGTGGACACAGTGAAAATGACGCTTAGTATTGACGATAACAAGTTGGCACGTGTGAAGAGGGAGGTGCTAAACTTGTTGGACAAGAAATCTTGTAGGAGGAAGGAACTGGAGGAGGTCTCGGGTCTACTAGCCCATTGTGCCACTGTCGTGAAAGGGGGGAGGACATTTGCACGTAGGATATATAACACCCTGCGGGACACTGTCAGTGACGTCATCATTCTGGACGAGATCATTCAGCAAGATTTCATCTGGTGGTCAAGTTTCATCACGTGGTTTAATGGCAAGGCTAGAGTGTTGGGTGCTGGGTATGACCCAGTACCGGTCTATACTGACTCTTCAAACTATGGGTTTGGTAGTCACATATCGGATGATTACTTTTGGGGGGTGTGGGGCCAGGAAGCTATAAGCTGCCCTCATTCAGAGAATCCACCCACCGAGCTGTACCAGGACCATATTAACATTACAGAACTGTGGCCGGTGGTGGTGGCAGTACACAGGTGGGGTGTGAGATGGAGGGACAACAAAGTTCTTATAGTGACCGACAACACCCAGGTGCAGGGGTGGCTGAACACTGGACGCAGCACTAACCCTTATGCAATGGCATGGCTGCGTGAAATATTCTGGGTGGCTGCCTTCTATAACCTGTCTATCAAAGCTTGCAGGATTTCTTCTGAGGACAATGTGTTGGCGGACGCTCTGTCTCGCCTCAACAGTGTTGATTGTGTGTATATTTGTGAGCATGAATTTGATGGATTCTCTAATTGTTGTAGGGTTGCAAGGATTGCAGCAGGAATGGAGTGATGTCCGGGAGCTATGCTGGTCTGATAATACCAAGAAGGCCCGTAGAAGCCAGTGGAAGCGCTATCTTGATTTTTGTGAACAATTTGAGCTGCTCCCCTTACCATCGGATCTAGAAACTGTGGGCCTATACATAACATTTCTTGCCAGGAAATGTTGTTATGTGACGATAATCAACTACATAAGCGGCCTGTGGGCCTTACATGACTATTGGGGGATTCCCCATGTGGACCCCACTACCTTTATCATTAAATCTACGCTTAGGGGGGCCAAGAGGCTGCTCGGATGTGAAACGAAGCAGGCTGACCCTTTATCCCCGGCCCAGATGAAGCGTATCTTCCATGTGTTGGACATGTCTAAATTTGAGGATCTACAGTTTTGGTGTGCCTTGTGCCTCATGTACCGCTGCCTGATGAGGATAAGCCATGTTGTGGACTCACCACACTCCATGAGGGTGAAGGACCTGTCGTGGTCGGATGTGGGCCTAGACGTTTCAATCAGATCTTCAAAGACCATTCAGTTTAAAGAGAGACTCATAGTTATACCGGTAGTCAGTGCTCCGGGCAGTGTGTTGTGCCCGTGTCAGTATCTGCACAAGTATCTTCTACAATCAAATCTTCAACCGGATTCAAGGTTATTCCCATATACATACCATGGATTCTCTGCAAAGCTTAGCAAAGTGTGTAATCTGGCGAATCTCCAGGGGAATTACACTACCCATAGCCTGAGACGTGGATCTGCCACTTTTCTGTCCTCGTTCTTGCCGTTGCATGACTTAAAAACTTATGGGGACTGGAAGTCATGGTCTGTTCTACTGTATATTTCAGACGATTATTCTACACGCAAGGTCAAGGACTTTCAGGTTGCCCAGAAATTGAAAGACTGTATGTGATTGGGGCAAAAGTATGTTTGTTGGGCTTTTGGCCGCCAGATTGGTATCTCGGGGCAAAAGTTACGTCATTGTCATGTCAATGTGTCATACCGTATCAGGGGGAATATGTGACCGATACTCGGTCATAGGGAGTATTGGGATATATTACACCAGAGGGAGGCACTACTTCCCGGCTCCACCACTAGGGGGAGACCGCCATATGTCATTCGGTCAATTGTACTCGTCATGTGAACATCAACTCGTTCATTCTTTTTTTTTTATGTTTGATATCTATTAATAAATAGGCCGCCAGATTGGTATCTCGGGGCAAAAGTTACGTCATTGTCATGTCAATGTGTCATACCGTATCAGGGGGAATATAATATGAGTCATGGGGTTACTCATAGACTCCCTAACAAGGGCAAAACTACATCCCAGGTCTGAACTAATCAAACCAAAAACAAAGCCTACAAACACGGGTAGACCTAAAGCATTCTACTGCATCACTACCCACAATCCTCACAATCCTCCAATAAAACAAATACTCACAGAGAACTGGGACAGAATAAAAAAAAGACCACAACCACACAAGTATTTCACGAGCACAAACTAGTCTTTGGCAACATGCAAAATAAAAAGCTTTGGTAATGAACTAGTGAGAGCACCCACCAGCCAAAAATTGTCTACAACCAAAGTCCCACACACTAGAAAATACTGTGTAATACCCCCCTGAACTGTAAGTACTGCCCGACTATGAAAAAAAGGGGTTTCATCCAATCGACCACAACCAGAAGAAAGTTCAGGACATTAACCTCCGTCAATTGCCAGAGCGCCAATGTTGTATATGCCATAATTTGCAAATTTTGAGGCATACAATACGTAGGCCAGACCCTGCAACGGATTATGGATCGGTTCCAGGGCCACAGTGGGGACATATAGAAAAACCGGGATAAACCGGTAGGTAAACACTATAACCTATGCCCCACTCCAAACGCATTGGAACCACAGCTAAAAAGTAACATGCCCCTATTTCCCTCAACCCCTTCTAATCCTGTTAATTCCCCTCTTCCAAGGTCACTGCAATCTCCTACAATTTTGACAGTTTCCTCGTAGGAAAAAGCACAGAAATATGGATGTAATGAAGCACCTCAAGAATATCCTTCAAAAGGTATAGGTAGTCCTTGTGCCCATTACAAAGATGACAATTTACCCCAGCTCATGCAACCTGTCCTGGACTTGTTTTATTGTGAGCCAATATCTGCCCTGATACTTCAACTGTGCAAGGTCCCACCTAGGTAGACAGTTCACTATTCTGCAGATCCCTCTTTCCAATAATACTTGGAATCCTGTGAATTGTCTATTCTACATCATCGAATAGCACTTTCATTTTCTTTGATGCACAGGGGTTAGAGACCCACACCCCTGATGTCAGTGGGGAGCACCACTGATAGTCAAAAAACTCTTATGTAGTCCCTACAAATTGTAATAACATAGATCTATATACAACTGTATAGCCCTGATCCCTACATCATTTTCACTAGATATTTCAGGAATCTGCTCTTTTTGAATTGCAACATAAGTTGAAGGGCAGAAGAGTAAGGCATTTGCACATTTGGAAGTTGGAGGGGTCCAGAGTAGTTTGCACAGAGGCTGGAAGATGAATTTCCCCTCTATCTTAAGGTGTCCCTGAATTCCTCCTAGTTTTAGATTTTCACATGGCTACTTCTGATCTGTTATGTTCAACATTGTGTATGAGGGACTAAACCGTACTAAACCATTGATCAATACCTTAATGTGCTTGCTCCTCCCCGAATTCTGTATACATATTCACTTCTCATGACAAGAGTGAGACAATTAAATGAGAGTATTATTATCACCAGTTAATCTTACACCCACCTACCTGATGCACTGCATGTTGCTGATGTGAGACAAGTTCACCATCCTCTTCTAGCAGAGTCCTTTAGCACTGTGGAAGGATAAGACTAATTGCTGAGCTGGCTGTATCTGCAAATGGGGCCTTAGAAGAAGACCAGTAGCACAGGGGTATCATGGGTGTGTCTGATGTGACTAATTAACATATTGCATGTTGACGTCCTGAATGTCAGATGTACTAGGCATTTCAAATTGTCTAGGGGTATCATGGGTGTGTCTTATACAGAAGTCCTGAGTGTTGCATGTCTGTGTTTCCATGTTTCTTTGTACATTGACACTTTACTCATTAAGGACATATATAGGATGCATCACGTCATGCCATGGCACAAATGTATATCCTGGTAAGGTGTGACCGGGATCTACTCCTGTTACAGACCTGAATGCAATTTAAGTGAATGGGTGTGGTGAGGTGGAAATATCACAGGTGCAGTGTTGAGTGAGAACCTGCCGTGACATCAGTTAATTAACTCAACATTCATGGATCATGTTTTTACTAGGAGGTGAGGGGTATCATGGGTGTGTCTCACAAGGAGATCCTACAAGCAGACTCCCCCAGTGAAGACAGCACCGAGTATATATATGCAGCCAACAAGGGCGGAAAACTATACTGGTTAATGTGAGTATATCTGATTATTGGAACTGAAAATTCAATCTGAATAAAAGTGATCCAGGATGTTGACCAAGACCATACTTCTCCTTCTAGCTAGTTTAATTATTCTATTAACCATTTCTTTACAAATCTTCAAAAGGCTGACTGAAATTTTGCGCAAATTGATTCTCCCCATTGAATATACACAATAAAAATACATGTCTAGGTCCCAAAGGGCCTACTTTCTGATAAATGAATGATGCTTTTTTTACGCCGAAGTGGTGGTGCCGCCAGGCAATACCAGGACAAGGTATATGATGTTTGCACTTTACCAAAAGTCAGAACGGGGGCCGCCATCATGGATTGCCCCACCATCTTGGATTAAGGAGTCACAACACAAATCTATGCTATGTGATAGGAAATATAAGAAGCAGAGCGGATTATATGAGTAAAGCGGAGAGAGAGAGAATACTCCCCTTGGTGGATCTTTGAGAACTATTCAGTAAGGACTGGTTGATCACCACACGCCCCTTTGCTCCCTCTGTGGGGGAAGGACTGAACTGCTGGTTTCACTCACCAGGGGCACACTGGATATAGAGCAGAGGCGGGGCAGCTCGCCCTCACAACCGCCACACCGCCGCTGCACACGCCTGCTCGCAGAGACACTGAGTTACATAATAATTTTTTTTTCTTTTATTACCGAGTGATTGTGTGAATATATTTGATATACATCTATGAACATTGAGATGTCACACAGTAATAAAATATATCACTTGCCAATGCACTCCGCGTCAGACTTCATTACTTCTAAGATAGCCGGCTTTAACAATAATATAAATCAACATAATATAAATCAACCTTTGATAGGTACTCAAGTTGATTATAATCATACCTACCCCCCCTAAAATGGTCACAAGGAATGGTTTTATTGGCTGCCTAGCAACAGCTATTCTAATTGTTTATCTGCCTAGCAACACAAATTTCCATGGTCCTGAGGTTGATTATGATCATGCATACCCCCCTAATATGGACCAAAGGAATTCAATGGTTCTATTAGTTTGTTGCTAATACAGCTGGTTGCCTAGCAACAAGTATTCTAATTGTTTATCTGCCTAGCAACACACACTTCCATGGTCCTGAGGTTGATTATAATCATACATACCCCCCTAATATGGACCCAAGAAATTCAATGGTTCTATACCTTTTTTGCTAATACAGCTGGTTGCCTAGCAACAGCTATTCTTATTGTTTATTTGCATAGCAACACAGATTTCCATGGTTCTGCAAATGAGAAGATGGCCGCCACTGAGTAGAGTCAGCACGAACGGCTGCTCCTCTCGATATCGGACATTTTAACGATTAATCCACAACTAGACAGGAATATTGTCATTGAATATAGGTATTAGCACTTAGCGAAACTGGATTCGCCATATTTATCACCCATGCCCCAAAGAACTGGGAGAAATTGAAGGAAAATTATGTCCAGCGCAGACACCACGATGAATAATCGACCTCGCCCAGAGTCAATACCCAACAAAAACAACTTGCCGCTGTCACAGACACGCTGAAAATTGGGACTGCACTAAAATTCGAATTACCGACGCCGGCAGTAAAAGAGATAAAGGCATATTTAATATACATACCTGATACCTCGGTAATTGAGAGGATCAACGAGCTAGATGCTAGATTAAGAGAACAAGAACAATTGGCCACTCGGATACTTGCCCTATTTGAAACCATTGAAAAGCGCTTCACCGAAGGAGACACATGCGCTGTCAAGATTGCTTCTATGTTTGACACGGTGCATGGACGACTGTCACAAGGTGAGACACTTGTTTCTGAACTAAATGACAGCTTGGCCCAAACCGATGACTTACATGATTCACTAAGCAAAAAGGTGTCTGAACATGTCAACAAGGTAGAAAGCGTACAAAAACAACTGTCGTTCATTGACGCAAAATTCTGGTCTTAGAGGGATATAAAGAGGTGGAAGGCCAAAACCTGAGAGAGATTGTCGATGACCTACTTAGGGAGATACAACTGAATTTCACCTCTACCTCAGCTGAATCTGTGTACAGAAGGGGTCGATACGTCAAACCACAGAATGGCAGAAAAGTCAAGTCTAGGGCTTTTGTCGTCGTCTTCTCCTCCAACCAATTCAAGCAACAGATTTTTGCAAATGTCAGAAATTTACGCAACATCAACCAATGATTTGGAGTGTCACTAACTGACGACCTGTCACCTGAAGATAAAGTTAAACAGGGAGAGCTAAGAGCCATAAATGCCCTAGCCAGATCAAGGAATATTAAATCTGCGGTCAAAAACCTAACGATAATCAACAAGGGTGAGTCATTTCCCCATGCTCGCATTGATGCCCTACCACAGGGTCTGTCACTCAAGGCTGCCAAAACACAAGACACCCAGGATGGAATTGCGGTCCAAAGCAAGTATGCGCCATTCAGTAACTTGTATGAATGCCAAGTACCCTTTGAGGAATACGTGTACGACTCGACAGAGAGGGGCTTTCAACATCAACTGGCCCTAATGTGTGACAAAGCCGAGCTGGCAAGAGAAATTCTTGAGTTGGAGACACCATATGACTGTATGATTGCTGGGAAAAGACTGAGAAAGTCAACTGCCATAGTGGACAAAGAGGAGGACTTAATGTTTGATCTAAATGAGACCAAATACTCCTACAACCCCTCACTGATGGACAGCCTTATTGATACGCAGCGGAAAATGCTGTATGAAGCCACATTCTCAGCCAAATGGGGGGCCGGATTCCATCTGGGCCAAGTTAAGGACATGAAGAAAGAAAATATCTGTGAAGACCAAAACCTGATGGGAACAATCCTCATGAGGCTAAGAGGTGACTTGATCCTAGCTGCAGAAGAAGAAGCCCACTCATCAAGACCAGGGTCCCCCCCACCCCCCCCTCTCACCCAATGGCACAGTCGAACTGGGCGTCAGATCCTGAAAACCAAAGTAAAATCTCACATATTTTCTAAAAACCTCCTTAGTACAATAGAAAGCCGCCAACAAATTTAAATTCTATTTTAGAAAAATTTATCTGCCTCACATAAAATGTTACTTCAGAGTACGTGAAATTACGACACTGAAATAACAATAAATGACAGCAGATATTCTAAATTAAAAATAGTACAAATAAATAAGGGTGTGATTTACCACCTAATTGATTCTTGACTGGGATTGAGACACCAAAGTATGTGTAACTACGACCTTGCACCCCTATGAAACTATGGTTGGAAGGAGAGGTACCACAAATCCTGTAGTAAGTTGTCTTTTGAAATTAATGCATATATTTACATGAACTGTATTGACATTTACTGTCAAATTACAGATTAAGAGTGGCTTGGTCTATACAGGACCAAGTACTTTAGTGTAAGTGTTATTATGAAGGAAAGGGTTCCCCGAGAAGATCCTCCACTCACCTAATTTGCGTGGGAGAAGGGGAACCTTTCTTATCTGAGTTTTCTTGGAATACAATATATATTCATACACTGGGATATTTAACATGATATGGGAGTGCGCCCACAGCACAAATACGATTTATATTTCGATGTAACTGGAATCTAGAAATACTCAGAACTAAAGATAAATGTTTGTAAAAAATTATAATCATACATACCCCCCCTAATATGGACCAAAGGAATTCAATGGTTCTATAAGTTCGTTACTAATACAGCTGGTTGCCTAGCAAACAGCTATTCTTATTGTTTATCTGCATAGCAACACACATATCCATAGTCCTAAGGTTGATTATAATCATATCTACCGACCTAAAATGGAACCAAGGAATTCAATGGTTCTATTGGTTCGTTTCTAAGACAGCAGGTCGCCTAGCAACAGCTATTCTTATTATTTATTTGCCTAGCAACACACATTTCCATAGTCTTTAGGTTGATTATAATCATACCTACCCGCCTAACATGGACCCAAGGAATTCGATGGTTCTTTTAGTTCTAATACAGCTGGTTGCCTGGCAACATCGATTCTATTTGTTTATCTGCCTAGCAACACACATCCCCATGGCCCTGATGTTGATTATAAAAATATCTACACCACTAACATGGACCCAAGGAATTCATAGGAACAACCATATTTGAAGTAATACATCCTCCCCCCCCTCTTTCTTATTTGGTGTTTTTGAATGGGTCCCCTTCAAACATACCAACCATGTAGACACTATGTTCCTTCAAATGCAAGAGTTGTGGTTGTTGCCGCATATAAAAATGCCTGAGGCATGTTTTTACGCGGCAACAACTGCAATTCTTTTTACAGTCTTTGGATTACCTTCAGGTAACCCTATCCCTAACCCTACCCCTAACCCTAATCCTAACCCAACCTTAACCCTTACCCTAACCTAACCGTAGCCCTAACCCTAACCGTAACCCTAACTCTTGTAAATCCGGATGTGAGCAAGCTCCCTGAGTGTAGAAGACTGTTATATCTGTATATGTCCCATGACTGTATGAATTAGCATAGCGTATAGAGTAGCAGCATACTACTATGTGTCAGAAGGTATGACATGATCCAAGAACTCCAAGACAAGCTACAAGTACAAATCTGTTTATTTCATCCTCTACTCCTGGTATATATACTCATGGTTACAATTAGGTCACAGCCTCAGACCTTTCTTACCTGGGTCATTTAGAGGCTGGGGTTTATGAAAATTGGGGAGAACCCTAACCCAACCCTAACCCTAACCGTAACCCTAAACCCTAACCCTAACCCTAACCCTAACCCCAAACCTAACGCTGTACTTCTCAGCATAGAATAGGCCCAGTCAGGTCCCAGCTGCTCCCATATAGAATTCCAGCAGCTAGCGGGTATCCTGGGCCACTGCTCCACGGTGGTCAGGGGTGACCGTACCTTCTCACGTACGGTCATCAACCTAGCAAACAGTATCAACAAGTCACATCATAAGGTGCATCTGAATGATGAGTTTAGGGCGGACTTGAGGTGGTGGGTGGCCTTTGTCTCCATCTTCAACGGAAAGGCCAGGATTCTGTGCCCCAAGGAGCCATCAGCTATAATCTCTTGTGACTCGTCCTCCAAGGGTTTTGGAGCCTACCACCAGGGAGACTGGCTGTAGGGGGTTCGGTTTCATAATTACGTCCCGGGCTTCCCCTACTACCTGGATCACTATTTCCCATGCCTACCTATGATGACCTGACTCATAACATCAACATTCAAGAGCTGTGGCCTGTCCTCATGGACAGGTGGGGGCCTAGGTATGGAGACTCTACGGTGCTCATTTTGACTGACAACACACATGCTGCAGATGGGTAGGAGCCGTAATGTGGTCAGCTGGCTGCGTTTCACATACAACATTTGCATTCGGTGTTCATACATTAGGTCGGGTGACAGTTGTGAAGCTGACTATGTGTCCTGCCCCGCTTACCCCCAAATGGCTGCTGTCTTACCACCTTTTCCACTGTGTTGCAGGACTGTTGTTGTTGCAGGAGGAGACAAGGTTGTTACAGGAGCGTGCCCTGGCTGATAACTCAATCAAGACCCGCAGGTCCCAATGGAAACACTTCCACGAGTTCTGTGCAGCATACGATGTTGTGCTGCTTCCCTGTACGCAGGAAGGAGTGTGTCTGTATGTCGCATATATGGCCCGGAGGCTTAAGTATTCCAGCATTAAATGTTGTCTCAGTGCCTTGTCCTATCTGCAGCAGTTGCATGGTTATGCGCCAGTAAATGCCAGTAACTTTTTGGTGAAGTGCACTATGCTAGGTGCAAAGCCCAGGCTTGGTTACTCGCCGGTTCAAGCCATTCCCCTGGAGCCTGCACATCTGCTCAAGTTCTACGCACACCTCGACATGTCGAACTCCTTTCACTTCTGTTGGTGGGTGGTGGCCATCACCGCCTTCCATGGCCTTTTACAGAAAGCCCACGTGACGGAGTTGTCTCAGTCAATTTCTGTACGGGATGTGAAATTCTATGACTGGGGCTTGCTACCTAACTGACTCAAATCAAGACTATCCAGTACGGGAAGCCCACCTTGGAGATACCGTAGTGCCTGGATCCCCTCTTTGTGTAGTTTGTTTTGTTCGTTGTTTGATCAAACACACCTGTGCCCTCCCGGAGCAGCTGTTATTCCAGTACCGCCTCAAAGGCAGGGTTAGGCCAATGACTTATTCAGCCTTCTCTGCCAAACTTTGATGCCTCACAAAAGCCACCGGCCTATGGGGGTCTCTAGCCACTCGCTCCGCAGAGGTGGAGCGTCATACCTGTCGTCCATTGGTTTTGACTTGATTGTCATTTAGAGTGGGGGGTACTGGACAAGCCATGCTGTTTTGTTGTATTTGGTCGATGGGTTGGACAGGGAGGTGTCTAAGGACAAGGTTGTCTTGTCTTTTTTCCGCGTTATGCAATTTCTTTGTATACTTTTTACTATAACCATGTTTTCCTTACTTATTACTATAACCAATTGGTTTGGAGGGTTGGGTGTTATTAGCACCAATTGTTACAATCATACATATCCTATGTTTGGTATCCTTTATCATCATATTATTATTAGTAAGCGTGTGGTTATGGGGGTTATAATTATGTTGTTATCATAACGGTATAACTATCAAGTGTACTACAACTAATACTCCTGCAGTGGTCTACTACTCAGACACTGTAGTCTGTTCCTGGTCTCCCTCCTAGAGGTCACCTGGGTGGCACTTCCCACAATCCACGCCTGTGACCCAGTTAGCATTCAAACACTGGGACCAGGTACAGCCATAGTTTTTCTTTGGCTATATTTAGAATAAATAAGGGTGTTATTAGCACCAATTGTCACAATCATACATATACTATGTTATCCTTCATCATATTATTATTATTAGTAAGACAGTAGCGTGTGGTTATAATGATACATCATGATATAAGAAAACATGATTTATCATGATTTTGCCTCTTAGAATGTAAGATCATAAGGTTATCATAGTAGGAGAAAACATGATTGATAATGATTTCCCCTTGCAAGAGGTAATATCATAACAAAGTATGATTGATCATGATAGAAAAAACATGATTCATCATGATTTTGCCACTCAGGCGGTAAGAACATGATATAGTATGGTTGATTATATCGATTGTTGTTGAAAAAATGATTAATCATGATTTCCCCTCTCAAGAGGTAATATCATAATAAAGTATGATATTACAACTGTTAAACTAACACATCAAGGCGGCATTTGTCTTTTTATATGGCTTTTCATACATATCAAATATTGGCTGTTTCAATGCTTAATCACAGTCAGTTTACAATATTTAACAAAGGAAAAAAAGTCAATATATGTTCATATAAGTGCTTATTTCAGGTCATCATTGTACAGTTTTATACTGCATACATCTGAACATGTTTGTAATTATATATTCTGAGGTGGTTTTACTTAGTGATTCATATCTAACATAGAGAATTACCATATGCATGCTCATGAACGATTCCAGTTGGTTTGTTTCATGTTGTATCAGACATAGTTCATAAAACAGTTGTCTTCATCCTTATGTATTAGATAAGCGTTGGTTGTTATTTTGTTTTAAAAATGAACTGCTTCCTTATATGAATTGATTCCTGTTTCATCAACACTTACGATCTAACTACGGATACAACAGAAGCCATTTACTAAATGTAAACAAAGTCATTGTTATTCATAACCTGTTCTTGTCCATCAGACTTCTAAACTTCAGACACTGACTCTTGCTTCAAATACCACCTGTATCATGGGATTATCTCATAGTTAAGATAGTCCTGCATACAAAAATAAAACCCAATATTGAGCTTTATTATGAAATGTTGATGTTTAAACGACTTCTTAGTCTTGGTACTTTAAATGATGTAACCACTTTTACATTTGTCTCTTTAGACTTTTCAGAGTTGGACAGGGACATTTTAATCACAATGGGATCTATAGTTTTAACTGCCCACAATACAATAACACAAGTGTACAAACTAAATTATTGGCAGATACAGCTCAGATGATGAATCAAGTTTTGAATTTTACCAGAAGCCTATTGCCTAGTGACATTATATATTTTGCTGTAGAAATATTGGTGCAGTCAACAGCTCTGAAGCATGAGCAAACCTTAAAATGTGTGTGAAGTGAAGATGTCACTGCAAGGTTACATTTTTGTTTGTACCATCACATGGGTGATGATAAGCCCACTTAACATGAAACAACAATAGCAATCATAGAAATCCAGCTCAGGTTAAGAGTCTATCATCAAGTGTTGCCTCATTAAGTCTCCATTGCCTCCATTCTAATCGCCTTCCTGTATATTTCCATCATCAGTACAACAAGCAGAACCCTACATTGTTGCATGACTTCTCTATTAGCTGCTTGTAGTTGGAATTTGGGTCCCCTTCCCAGATTCGCCCTTGCATCTTAATCCAGAAAACCTCACAGTTATACGAATCAGTTATACACTGTGGCCACTTACTACATTTATTAGAAAATTACTACTATAGTCTCTGTTTGACACCAGTGGACCCAGAGGTGGCAGCCGCACATATCCACAGTAAACCTGGTCACCAGGCCAATCTGATGCCAAACGTAGATCTACACCTTCTGCTTTATTGTACCAGCAGGGGCTCCTTTTATGGCAGCTGGATTTCCTGATCCAGAATCTGCTCCTGGAGGCTTTTTGCAGCAATGACACAGAACCTCTCTGAAGGCTGCACGGAACTGTCTGAAAATACCAAGTGACAAGGTAGTAATAAAATACAAAGAGTACTAAGAGGGTCGATTTGAATATTGTGAGAAATGTTTCATATATATATAGTTCTTTCGTATGTGATTATTGCAGATTTCTAGTCCTGTATGGACTGTGGTGCCCCCTGGTGGATTGAGTGTACAGTCCACTGTTCCCACTTCACACATGTCAACTAATATCCCCCTTGAGTTATGTTTTCTGCATAGATTTTCCTCCAAATTTATCATGAGTATAATTAAAATAGATATTTGGAGGTAAAAAATATTTTCCAGATGCTGAAATGTTGTTTTATCTATGCTTAAGCAAATAGGTTTTGAGCGGGCTGTGTGGACTGTACACTTCATCCACCAGGGTGCACCATGGGATTTTGTCGGAAATAAAATTGGCTAGTGGACCCTTTTAGTAATCTTTTCTGGTTGGTAGTACATATGAAAAGGCATAGGCTACAGAGTCTCTTTGGGTTATTGCTGCTGAGGTAAAACTGAGGCAATATCCCAGGAATCTGAAAGCTAAGTGGGATACAGCCCCAGGTTCACCTTATAGATATCACAGAAGTTTGGTTTAAGTGATTTTTGCATCTCCTGTCTTGAAAATTGCACTTCTCTTTTAGTACAGAGATAGAAAATATCTTATATTACTATCTTCAACATTTATGCTGAAAACTCAAATACCTGGGATGGGTATTGCAATCATAAAGTGATCAGAATCGAACAAAAAGCTGGAATAATTAACAGGTGTGAACCCAGGTCATCTGCTGACCTGGGGTCAATCACCAAAGGGACAGGTCACAATGGAATGTACAAATGCCATTATTCAGGGCTTGTCAACCTTGATAGGCCCTGGAATGAAAAGTTGACCACCAAATTGGACCTTTTTGGTCTCATTCAATTGAAAACAGTTGTACCTTTCCCCTGATGTAAAAATAATTCTCTTAAAAATTAAATTATTTTTTTTTGGGGGGGGGCCTTTTTAGACCCCAATTTCAAGAAAATGGCCCAAAATCTGAAATTTTAAATAATGTTTTACATCTTTCTAGACTTACAACCCACAAGAGTTATTATAATCTTAGAAACATATTCCACCCATCCATTTCAGGAGGTTTTAGGCTTCTAAAAGATTTTTCGTATATGCCATAGGGCATGATGTGTACAAATCCACATCTTCTAATTTCCATCTTGTATATTTTAGGGTCTAATTTTGCATAGAAAAATAGTTTATCCTTACTTTGTCTTTAACACATATTCTGGGGGACCTACAGGGCTGTTGTTATGTGAGGACAAAACAAGGCTACTTCTTTGTGCTGGAGCATTTTAAACAAGATTATAATGTATAAAATGGTCCTGACTTTCCTTCTGTATTTCTTTCATTCTACCCTGCTGTATCACACTAATTCTCTATTTCTTTTGAAATATGACAATATATACGTACCTCCCATTGCACCTTGTTTAAAAATATGAACCTCCTCCACCTAGCCTTGCCTATAATATATGATTTAAACTTTACACACCTATTTTGCGCACCACAACAAACATCCGACCCCGATATTTTTTCGTGAGTGGTGTAAGTGCTTTAATTTGTTGACTTAAATCATTAAACATCCAATTTCCCTACTAGAGGCTAGACAGAGCCACCATGTTCAATTTCCAATAAAAATAGCAACATTTTTTGTGAATACAAGCAGGGGGAAAAAAGGTTTTTCTCAATTTTGTGTTGACATTAAGCCCGAGCTTATGGCGCTATAAACAGGACTGTAGATGGAGCCACCCTCACCGGGTAACTGGACCCAGTGCTGCCCCCTAGTGGGTAGCTTGGTGTACAGCCTTGACAACCGGGTGTTTACCATTACTTCACATGCTGTGCGGATACCAGACAAAGAAGTTGGCTGTTTTTCTTTTTCTTGTGTAATTTGTGTGGCGTGGACAGAGACATATATGAGTGATAAACACACCCAAACCTCAGTCTGAGTCATGTGTTATTGTCATGTAAGTATGTGGCTTTAGTATGGCCTGTAATTGGAAGGAACTATTTATTTGAGGTATGTATATATTTTCAAGTCTTTCTCACCCTTTGGCATGCATAAGGAAGCATATACATGCTTAATCACTTGAATATAAGCAATTAAAAAAAGTTTTAGGGTGGAATTGTGCAGATTCAGGTAAACAAACGTCTGACCCTTTCATTTATGCTCAGTAAAATTGTTCCTAACCAATGAATTTGCATCATTTGAGAGAACGTTAAGGGTTAGACTTATTGAATAGACATCCCAATTTACTGTGAGTGTTATATTTCCCCTATATATAAAAACGGCAAAAGTTTGCCGCTGGTACCCACCCCATTGAATCAGGCTTGAGGTGCTTTACAGGAACAGATAAACCAAAAGAGGCTAGATCAAGATATTTTTTTTTTCCAAAGCTAACTCGACCTTATCTCCCAAATTATGTGAATTAATGTTCTAAGGATATATTATTTACTTTATCTCCCCCTCATCAACCTAATTCCTGTACTGTAGGTGTATTGCATAGAAAATTAGCCTTTAATACAAATACTCTCGCAGAAAGTGCTTGACAACAAGTGATAGGCCTATCACAAAAATCCGCCATTCATTTGAACCTCAGCAAGTCACTGGAGTAGCATATCTGAAATATGGCCAAATGCAACGGGAATGCAAAGTTGATACCCACCTCATTACTACTGTAAGATATTGTATTAAAATATACTTAAAGTCTTAACTTCTGAGCCGTGTCCCTCTGAGAAAATATGCTTGGAGAGTGAGGGTGTGACCAGTATCTAGGGCCGCCGCTGTGTTGCTAAGGTGAAGTATGTCAGAAGGACGCCAGTCAGCTCAAGGAGCAGTTTGGCGCCCTGCAGCAGTAGGCCTAGGGTAGGTGGGTGCGGGTTAGGAATAATAGGACTCCGGTTTTTCCTTCTGGAATTGTTTTTCTTCAAAATCCAGTCGCCGAAGGCGCTGGTTGTTTTTAAAAGTTGTATTTTACGCTACTTTTGAGGTATAGAAGTTGAAATTGGGCCCATGGATTTAACCTATTTTTTTCTATTTTCAGTATATAAAACCTCTGGATATTGTTAATTTCTGGTTCCTACCTCTACCTACACATACTAGCCTTCAACCTAATGAGTTATGGCTATGATATTTTAAATGTAGTGACCAGTAGACTGGATTTTATCCTCTATTATAAAGGGGTAGGACGTTTGCAGGCAAAATTATGAATGGCCATAACTTTGTCCATATTCATCCTATCTAGCCTCTATTTACAGATTTACGGTTTATGCTATTGTTAGACTGTGAGCTGAGAAAATGGGTTATTAATCATGTATAAGCTAAATTAGAGATTAATTAAGCATTTTTTGAGAATTTTTGTACTTCAGAAATGTAAAAAAAGAATAAAGACTTCCGACCATCAGAATCTCTTCGGATTCCACCAGCAAATGGGCCTAAAGTAATCTTATCAATCCAATTGTCATATAGCCAGAAATGAGAACTTATTTTAAAAATGAGAAAAAAAGCCCATTTACTTGGTCAAAACAAACTTCCAACCCTTTTATTTTTGCACAATATGGCCCTATCATGATATGGCACAATGATCTTCATTGTTCATTTCAAATGTGTGTTATTCCCGGAGCTTTTATACCAGACTATCTAACTTTGGCAAAGTTGATGATACATACCAGGCCTATTTTGAAAGTAATTTGACATGTATCAGTCTATGATGATATTGGTAATTTAATAAAAGGGTCGGCCATTTGTGTCGTTGCTACATAATGGTCCAATAGCTCTAAAAACTGAACTGATCGACATGACATAATGAGGTTCCACTGGTAGCCAAGATACAGCCCTTAATTTATGATATAGCTGTTCTGACCAAATTGAAATTTTCTGATATGACCCCCTGCACACCTAGTTGTACAATAGTTGGGAATAGAATGTTTTTGGCCATACCCAACCCTACTATAAAGACCCTGGGGATTCTTTTGGAACTATTGTCATTTTTGCAGCATCACTCTGTTACCTAGCAACAGCAATTTTAAGCATTCTATGCCCATCAACAAGCACAATATCAGGAATAAAAGGTAGTTGACAATACCTTCCCCCACTGTACGGACCCTGTTGATTCTATTGGAACTATGGTCCATTACCTAGGACCCCTTTGTTATAGGCTTTTGGCCATAACTTCACCTGGTATACAGATCCTTGTAATCTCATGCCAACTGTTGCAGTTTTCCTAGGACCCCAGTAATACCTTAATAATAGTAAAAATCAACAGCCATTTCAAACATTCTATGCCTAGCAAGTAGCATAATATCTGACCCTCTGGCCAATCTTATCTGTCATCCCCCACTACAGTGGAGGCCTGTAATTTCATTTGCTCACTAGAACCTAAAGAATTAGTTAAACACTTGTGTTTGGTTCCGCCTTGTAAAATGTAATCTAAAATATCTGCCTAAATCAGAATTGATAGAAAACTCACCTTGAGATGATTGCATAAACTACCACATTGGTCCAGCTGTTTATACCTCTCACCATATCAGTGGCACCTGCAATCTTCTTCTCGTACATAAAGGTAAATATTCGAGATTGGCCTATGTCAAATGCAAGATAGACTTGCAGCATCAGGCCAGGTGCCACGGTGATGATGTAGATAACAACAAGTACTATCATCATGTACGTCAGCTGAGGATATAATAGAAAATAGAAATGCATGAGTCAAGCTCATCAGATAGGTGAGTCTCCTAGAGGGAATCAATGTATAACTAAAGAATATAATTACATATGGACTGTCAAACTGGATTAAAATACGTATAATGTTCATATTAAGTCTCAGTGATTACCTTGAGGCGAGCTTTTTCAGCTGTTGTCTGCTTGCTGTAAAAGTAATCATCAAATGCCTCTCTGTTTAATTAACATCATTTATCAATACATCATTATAGATATACATTCATGTACAAATATGTCTACCTGAGTGGCAACATCATAAAACTGATTGATTAGATATACCAATCTAAAGTCATCCATTGTCATGAAATGCTTATTATCGCTAGGAAGGCAAATCATTAGGAATGAATTATACTCTAGGTCTAAATAATAAGTTTTAAAATACTTTTTGCACTGAAAAAAAATGTATTGCCTCTCTCCAAAAATACATTTGGCAGGATTGTTCTTGAATGATGCATCTAAACAAATATGTGGCCAGTTCAAACATACTCTGAATCTCCTGTCATCTCCCTAGATCTCTTGATGCTTGTACGCAGGCTGCGTACAACAGAGATGTAGTTGAAGCATAAGATGGGCACTGGTAGAACTAAGAAGACCGCTACTGTGTAGACTACACGGACCCATGTTTCGTAGTTTGTCATCACACGGCAAGTATATTCAGGATGATCAGTATATACATCAAACTGTAAAAGATCAAAATGTACAATTTATCCACAGTGATGATTTTAACTGCAAACTTCAGTTTTCTGAGATCCAAGATACCATTTCCTTTGCTAAAAAGACTCTCAAGTACTTGATTACAAACTATTCTTTGTTATTTGATTATCAGGGTTATTCTATTCCCAAAAAATGTTTTGAAATGAAGAATACTCTAGAAAGGAAAAGAAATCAATGATCAGGTTCTGCTTCTGTGATAACTTATATTTGGGGAAAGAGGATTAATAAGCTATAGATGAAATGACACTCTCCAGAGCGGATAATTATGTGAATCTATAAACATGGGGATATTTGTATGGATGTTTTGTAAGACAACTTACTGAATAGTTTAATGCTAGATATCCATAGGCCATCATTCCCGATATCAACCAATTCACAATAATGATCAGGAATGTTTTCTTGGGGGTAAACTTTAGGGTCGTCTTCATTGGCCAACAGATGGTAAAATATCTGAAACCGACACATGGAAACATTTTTGTTTGTCTTTATTTTATGTGTTGTATCATTGACATTGATATCAAGTGTAGCAGCAATGATAAGCAACCAGTATCTATAAGTATGTGAAGGATATTAATTTGTATAAGCCATACTACCAGTCCACACTTCATCTAGAGAGCACTCAAAATCCACTGTGGTGAAATACCTAGGCTGATACTTGGACTGGATGGACATGAGCTCTTTCAGCATGGAGGGTTGATGGGTCCTGGGATGATAATCGTAAGAGAGTGAACGCTTTAGACACTTTACACACCACTAACTTAGGTAGCTCGTTTTTTGGAAGAGTGACAAAATCCCGACACAAACTCTGGGCGATCGTGAAGACATGTGATAAATGAAGCAGTAGAATCTAAAGTATACCTTCTTTTTATTAGGAAGCAACTGGGGTGATGGTACTGATACACAGCAATACAATTATCCACAAAGAACTCTGGACTCCAGAAAGCGTCTTTTAAACACACATTAAATGAATCATAAGACATAGCCACTTTGTGAACACCTTCGTTTAGCAAACGCTTGCTTGTATCACCTCCCATGTAAAGAGCGGCTCATAGTGACACCGCATCACCGTTTTTTACACCAACTTAGTAGTACCACTCAACACACAGTAGGCGCCACCAAGAGTAGAAAGAGTCAGGCACCTTGTGATTAACAACCTTGTGTATTTGAAAGATGAGGGTACACACATCAACTAAATGGACACATCTCTGATCACCTACTCCATATTAACAGGCCCATACAGAGCTATAAAGGCTAAGGTTAGAACTGGAATTTATAACACCATACGCCTCAAGACACACACACAGGTTTTCTTCAAACAGAAGACTCTACTCAAACCGGTTCACAATAAACCACCTGAAGGACTGACACTCTCTAAAGTGACACACACTCTTTACACAACCCTGTTGCCTCGGTCCCATTTAGTCGCCTAGAAGGGAAAAGTCACCCAAGTTCAAGTACTGAAAATTGTGACATTACCGGCCTTTCTACACTAATTTTTTTTGACAATACTCTAATATTAACTTCTTTTTTTTTACTATAGACCTAGGGGACTGGTTGTGACACCATCCGAATGTTCCTCTTTCATGTTCAAGTAGTTTACAAGTACTTTTTTTTTTTCTTGTACTTGTCCGTTTTTTCTATGCAGTGTGTGTGCATTCTATTAGCCAACACCTTGAAATTTAAGTTTATCGTGTTCACTGGTTTTTGACTCGAAAGAATGCTCATAAAGTCTTGAGGCTCCTTGGCATTCTTTCTTTTTACCAAACCCTTTGCACTTTGAGGATGTACTCCCCAGTCCCACTCTTATCGCACATGTAAGTCTTTGACTATAGACTGAGGATACCTCACCCTCCCATTCGATTATAGAGAGACCCAAAGTTCGTAGATCATAACAGTATCAGGCAAAACAACATGGCTGTGGAGACCACTTACTCTCCCCTTTTTATTTGGACAAATTCTTTAAAATGCACTTCACTGATTGGTCTTGAGAGCCATTGTCTTTTCTCTCGGAAGCAAGTATCTCTCATTTGCAACTTCACCAGCTCATAGAGTGTACACCCACTCAGAGCCATATAGAGGCTGTCGGTATCAATCTGACAGAGGACATAATCGCAACAATCTATAAACCTGTCTAAGATGTTGAATGTAAACTCCAACACTTCCAGTTTTGCATACTAATACACCATGAACAGTATTTAGATAGGGAGGTTGTCGTTGACCGACTTTGCAGGTTATTTCGATATGCTTCTTAAAGCGCCATGAATTTGCCAACAGTTCAAAAGCCCACCCTCTCACATAAGTGATGTGGCTGTGTCTCTGTTTGTTGCAGATTGTCTTGCCATATGATGTATTCCCCGTCAACTTATAGCAGTCAGAAAGGATTTTTCGTCTGGGTTTGCATCATCCCCACAGTGAGCCACTGCACGAGAATATCTATTTAAGTATACCTTTAATGTCATTTCTATTACTTTAATGTCAAATTTAAGAACATCTAAGGTGAAACTTAAATGTCGATTTTGACATTTAAGTAGCATTTTGATGTACTTAAAGCAACACTTTAAGGCGATATTTGAGTAGGATTGAAGGGCATTTTTAAGTTAAATAAATGGCCAAGCAAGGTGGTACTTAAATAATAATATCAATGTATATCACTGCACGAGAATATCTATTCAATTATACCTTAAATGTCATTTTTTTTACTTAAATGTCATACTAAAGAACATTTAAGGTGAAACTTAAATGTCGATATTTGACATTAAAGGAGCATTTTGGTGTACTTAAAGCAACAGTTTAAGGTGACATTTAAGTAGGATTTAAGTGGATTTAAGTTGATAAAATGGCCAGGGGCAGGGGAGCCACCTAGGAGGCAGGGCGGGTCTCTGGAAGGCAGGGCCGGCTCCTGCTGTTAATATGTCCTGCAAGGAATAGAAAAAATATGTACTATTTATCATACCCACACTGAGAGGGAGAAGTAATTAAAATGTATACTATTAGAATATACTTAAGAAACATCGATGCATTATCTTTACTAAATAGATCCAGTATTTCTGGTTCTGTAGCATTTTGCAGCATAATGTACCTGTCAAAATGCCTTAATTGTACATTTATGGATGGTCTCACCCATATATATTGAACCATCGTTTGCCGCCGCTTCCTAATATATTATTGCTATCCAGGTCAGATACCATGTATACATATATGTCACGCGCAATATCGGATTTTGCGCAATATCGGAACTCCTACATGAACATACGATATATTATAAAATATATCAGTATACCCCTCAAACAGAAAGGTAGGGCAAGAAATGTATTTGCAAGGAGGTTATTTTGTATCATTTCAGGCCCAGGCAGCCAAAGGCCCAATGTTTTATCACAGCAGATGCATTTCTGCCACACCTTATTCACAGCTACATACAGGTGTGACATGCATGTGGGATCTCCCTGACTGTTTTCACACCTCCAAGATGCAGTACAGTATCCTCAAACATAGTTGAAATATATATTTATATTCTATATCTGTAGCTACAATAAAAATAGAGAGGAGTTCTGATACTGTGCAATCTAACTATGGTGCAATTCCGGAATTGCCCTGCGCAGTTGCGGAATTGTACAGGGGCAATTCCGGAACTGGGCTGGTTACTATTCTGCGCCTGACATATATATATTTGTAGAGTTCGTCTCTATGTAATTCGATTCAAATAAGGACTCGAACTGCAGTTTTCATGTAGAGATGCAAAGATAAAGGGTTTATTGTAACGTTACCCTGTACAGTCAAGCTAATCCCTCTTGTTTGGTTCTTTCGAATAATAAAATGGCTCTTTCATATGATCTTACACAGTCGGAGACCTGAGAAGGTCTGCCAGAGCAAGGGGGTGAGGGCAGCTTATATACTGTCCGCCTCCGATAGGGTGCCCCTCGCTCTGGCTTCCAGAACTAACCTGTAGGTGTTTGATTACTTATAATATTAGTGTCCCTACATATTTATATATATATATATATATATATATATATATATATATATATATATATATATACGACTTTAACTTATTAAATGGTAGTGTACCTGCGTCCTCGTCCATATCCAACTGTATAGTGATTCAAAATGCCCACTCAGTCCTGCTGCTATGTTCCTATTGGCTGTATTTATAATGTATGTAGGTCACATGTATGGTACATGTATGTGGCCTCAGCTTGGTGTAATTATGGAGTCATAGGTCTATACATAGAAACTCACTCTATGGTATGGGGCAGTGGGCAAGTTCAAGCAGTATGTGACTGTAATCCTGAGAGATGACATCCCTGGGTAAGGTTTGCTTGTACAAAATAAGAAAATAAGCCAAAATGTCCTCCTTATATCAGAGGTTAAGGTAAAAGCACCTCCTTCTAAGAGAGTTTTCTGACTATATAAATATATAGGAAAAAATCGGGACCACATAAATCTGCTCCTTATAAGCAAGGTCTCCTTATTAATCTATCCAAGGGAAGTGAGGCGACACAGGAACTGTTTGGGATCCGCGCCGCTGGATAGACGGCCTATTTATTAACATCGTAACATGATTAGTTGAATAAAGTAGAAAGAAAAAGAATTTTTCTAAATGTCCATGATTGAAGGTGTAGCAGGCCGGCAGTGACGTCACGGCGTCACTGGCGGGAGAGCTGGTAACACCCCCTGTTGATTAATAGTAGTACTAGTTGACTAGTCCATGTCATTAATCTATCCAAGGGAAGTGAGGCGACACAGGAACTGTTTGGGATCCGCGCCGCTGGATAGACGGCCAAAGTCCAAATAATATAGTATGATTATATAGTATGAGCATAGAACAATAAACTTAAGTCACACATGATAATATAGCTTAGTCAATAGAGCGCACCCTTGTGGTGCGTCGCATACGACGACAAGGCCTTGGAGACTAAGGAGTCTGTCGCCACTCGATTGGTGAAAGGCTTGGTGAGATACACCAATGCCGCCATGCTGGACCAATCCCCACATTGTCTTATATCCTCCAAGGAGAGGCCCAGATTGTACATGTACAAGGCGCCTGTGCGTCGTAAGGAGTGGCAACCCACCCTCTTAGACTCCAGACCCGAGCGGTCTAGCAGGGTCTTGAGAAAGGATAACAGCTTGCTGTAAGTCAAAGGCTTAGGGGTGCCAGATCCCACCAGCATGAAGGCTGGGCTGTTTGGATCTGAGCTTGGGAAATCCATGAAATGTTTCCGGACCCAAGTCACCAAGTCATTTTCTAAATGTCCATGATTGAAGGTGTAGCAGGCCGGCAGTGACGTCACGGCGTCACTGGCGGGAGAGTTGGTAACACCCCCTGTTAATTAATAGTAGTACTAGTTGACTAGTCCATGTCATATCAGAGTTCCTTATACCGAAGTTTCACTGTAATTATAAACATATTAATGGGATTAGGGTCCCAGAAGCCTTAAAATAATGTATATTCAAGGGTACAGGGTCCCCTAACTCACCTGGTTAGTATCACGGGTTGTAGCCTTCCAGAAGCATTAAAATAATGTATAATAACGGGATCACGGTCCCCTAACTCCCCTGGTTAGTATCATGGGTTGTACACCTCTAGAGGCCTTAGAATAATGTAAATTAACAGGATCAGGGTCCTATAGTTAATATGACCAGTAGAGGAATTTTAACATAATGTATGATAATGGGTACCCTAATTCTCTAGTTAATATCACGGGTTGTACTGCATCAGAAACCTTAAATTAATGTATATACATAATAACGTGATAAGGGTCCCCTAAATCCCCTGGTTAGTATCATGTGTTGTACCCATCCAGAAGCCTTAGAATAATGTATAATAATGGAATCAGGGTCCCCTAACTCCCTGGTTAATAACCCAGATTGTACCCCTTCAAAAGCCTTAAAATATTGTATAATACGGGTCCCCTAAACTCCCCTAACATAAATTAAATTCTTTTTATATGCCAATGCCATGTGCAGTAGCTTTAAGGTAACCTTAAATGCCACATAACATTTCCACTAAATTCAAGATGGACTTAGGTTCACCACAAATATCTAATAACATTTTCAGTGAATTTTGGGTGAGCTTTTAAAATTGATTGTAAATGTCAAACGACATTTTTGGTAAATTCAAGGTTAACTTAAATTCATTGTCAATGTCAAACGACATTTCCGGTAAATTTTAGTTAAACTTAGATTTATTGTCAATGTCAAACGACATTTCTGTTAAATTTAAGATGAACTTGAAATTATTGTCAATATCAAACAACATTTCTGGTAAATTTAAGGTAAACTTAAATGCTAAACGACATTTAAGGGTTGTGTAACAGGTTAGCTTTGAGTCTAACTGTTATCGTGGTATATCTTTTATATGTTGTTATGATGTAAAATGACACAGTCTTATTGTATACATAACTTGTTTATTACTTAACGAGTGTCGTCAGTCTGTTACATATACCGACGTTCTCTAGTTTGGTTGTATACGGTAGTGTACCGGTACTACCTTTGGTTCTATTCGGTAGTATTATATAATTGTGTTACATGATTAAACCTACTAGGTGGCGCTGCTGGTGAAGTCAGGTGACCCCGACAGCGGTGTATAAAAGGTGGACTGCTTCCCATTGGAAGCCAGTCAGGTTTGGGACTGTAGAGGCTAGACCACCCTGCACTTCGGGTCTAACACTATGCTGTAGCGTTACTTCCCTGTATTATTGTGATCCTGATTTGATCCCTGTATAGCTGCTGGTTGTACTGGTAAAATAATACTCAAGAGTTATCCTTTCAATAAAGTCGCCGTATATCAAAGTCTTATTTACCTTGTCTGGTATTTTGTTCTCATGCGTTCACACTAGTAGTACTAGACCAACTACAGATGCTTAAAGTTCATTATATTTCATGGGAAGTTTAAAACGACATTTCCATGACTTTTCCTTGATATTAGAGTAAAACTTAAATATACTTAAAAAGGAATTTTCATGCAGTGAATGTGCTTGCATGTAAGCACATTTGATTATATTTACATATGTTTAATGTGTATTGCCATAGTTGCTCTACCCTTACTTAACCTAATCTTAATTTACTTATTCTTCTACGCAATATATTTTTTATGGTGGGGAGGTTGATTCATCATTTCATCAATTTCATTATTTTCATCATTTAAAGGGGCGCCTCCAGGGGGAATGGGGAGCTTCCAGGGGGGCTGGGGGACAGGCACCGCGACCTCTGACGGCCGGAGGCGCCTCCAGGGGGGCATGAGGTACGACAGGGCTGGGTCCTACTGTAAAGTCCATTATATTATTATCCCCTAGATAATATTATAAAACTGCTATATACATTTATTTCATTTGATGTGTATAACTACAAAAGCAGTGCTTTCCATAAATGAATACGATACAATATGATAAGTATTATACCCACACACCTGTCTGACACACATCCTGCCCTCACTATGGCCAGCTACTGTATGTGCATGTTGACCACTTGTTGTGTAACATGCACTCCTGCAGGTAGACATAGCATTGTAGGTCAGTGGTCTCCATGGGAACTGCGCCCATACAGTGCATGCTTATCCTGTTAGCATTGTTCTTGTTATAAGGGTCAGCCTGACACCTCCGCCCCCTGAATGGGGTGTGTTTGGCATGCTGGTGTGGGGGGGGGGCAGGGTGGGGGAGGGGGAAGGTGTGAATAGGGAGGGAGGGGGGTACCTAACCAAATTTATAAATTATCATTATTATTATTAATGAATTGTCAATGATATTATATTCTAATTCTATACACTGTTAGCATTACGGCCATATTTTTATTACCCCCCTGTGAAGATTTGAACCTAGATTTCATATGAGACCATGGAGTCATTTGACCATTATTGGAGCTTTATTTAAAACCATTTTAAATACTACCAAATACTAACACGGGTCCCCTGGTTAGTATTGCGGGTTGTATCCTTCCAGAAACCCTCAAAATAATGTATAATAACGGGACCAGGATCCCCTTACTCCCATCAATGCTCACATATGCAATGTACTAGATATTGTTATAATGAATACACCCACAATATCCCTGTATTTAGAATATAAAAAGCCTTTGACACAGTTTCCCATTTAATACTAATTAAGAAAATTACAGATTTTGGATTTAGAGTTAATACATGCGAGTGGTTTAGGAGTTACTTGACTGGTAGGTCACAGTGTGTAATGGCTAACAATATCACCTCTTCTAAGCTAACCTATGGAGTCCCTCAAGGATCCGTATTAGGCCCTGTACTTTTCTCAATTTATATAAATTCCCTCCCTGACTTGTATAATTATGACACTACTCTGTATGCCGATGATGTGGTTAGTTCTGTAACACAGGAGCAGTCTATGCATGATGCCCTATTAGCTCTCTCAACATGGTGTATCACCAATAGTCTAACCATCAATGAGGAAAAAAACACAAAATTAATGTTGTTCCATAATGTCGACCTACTGAATCCTGTATTTAGGTTGAACGGGGTAGTCATTGAAAGAGTTGATGATTTTCAATACCTGGGACTAGTCATAGCCCCTGATATGAAATTCATCACACATAGGAAATATGTTTGTAATAATCTGCGTAAGAAGGTAAAGCAACTAGCCAATATTACAGATTTTGTTGATAAAGACATAGCTCTTTTAATTTATAATTCTATGGTGCTCCCCACGTGACTATGTGGATTATATGTGCTATAGGCTCAACCAGGGTGAGAACCAACAGCTGCAATATATTCAGTATTATTTACAAAGTTAAGTTAGAGAAAAATCCCTCCATGAATACAGAACAGACACATGCCACCAGTGGCTGTCTAGTTTTAGAGAAAAGGAAGAACATTCATTTACTTTTTTATGCCTTTTCTATCTCCAAAATTCCAAAATATGTAGATAACTGAAACATTCCCACCCGCAGACATGAAGGCTTGAGGCTGTTAGTTCCTAACTGCTTAAGGCCTTTTATCAAGCTATACACTGCTGGAAAAATCTTGAGGCAGAGTACACCCTGATAGAAGACCTTTCAGATTTAAGGTGGGTCGCTACCCTTGGGTCAAAGTCACTGAAAGTTAACAGAATCTCGCAATTTTTTTTTTACAGGCAGTTCAAATTATATAGAATAGGAAAATGCAAAGAAAAATAGGGGGTCCCGAACTACTTTTTTAGATATAGAATTTTGAAAAATTAAAGTATTTTTGCTTTTTTCTGAAAATGAGAAAAAATGAGAAAACTTCCATGATTTTTTTTTATATCAACCATTATGCGCAGAGATGTAAAACATCACATGTGAAACGCCTATATGTTCTCCTTTACTGGAAAAATAATTTTACAATTTTACGCCATGGCATTCTGGGTAAAAATATGGGGTTTCGGGAAAGAATAAGAAGAAATCATCATTATTTGTAGCCTTATGGCTAAAAATAGTATTCAGTATAAAACAAAAAATTTTTAAACTCTCTCAGAAAATAGTTCAGATCATTTGCTAACATGTAGAAGTAATTTTGATAGGGGGTCCCGGGCATATTTTTAGGGTTTTGGACCTTTGAAAATGAAAAATAATGCCAAAAAATGACTAAATTAATTATATATGGCACTGCATGATGGGTAAAATGGTAAAAATCTATATCTAAAATTGTCCTGATTTATACCCTTGGTTATTTCGAGCAATATCATAGCATCTATAGTGTTCTAAATATTAAATATCTGCAATTTACTAGCACTTTTTTAAAATTAGAAATATTATCAGTTACCATTAAATCAAATATTCAAAGTGTTACAAAATGCACAATTTTGCTTGAAATAATCTAAATTATTAACACAGTTTAGGGAAGGTATATATGTATCTGGCTATACAATATTGGCCCATTCTGATAGATTTTAGAATTTGAAGACTTTAGACTTATCATACAGTCACCATAAGATATGTTACTGCTCACATTCCTCATCTCATTTCATCATTATTCTATTGACTGTACACTAGTTCATAGTCTATATTTTTTATTACATACAATAACTGATGATATATATATTTGCACGACTTGACACGTAACTACCTTCTACATCAAGATCTGGCAAAAGAAAGGGGTCTTGATGGAAGAAAGGCAATGTGCCAAATCAATGTAATGCAATGCAGGAATACCTAGCCCTTTCACACACAGACAGGGGTGTATTAGGGTTCCCGCTATTGCGAAACTGGGCTGTCAGACTTTGCAGAAGACTTGCCATCGGACCGCTCACAAGCTCAATCAACGTGTTGCGATGCGAAAAACAAAACTCTTCATGAGTTGACATGTGCAGAGAGACTAGAGCTTGTACAGAAAAAAAGTAATTTGTCTTGCTGAAATGATGCTGGAGCTAACTACTATTGTACAGAATCTGCTATTGAGGATTTCACCATTGGTGCGCCCCAAAAAATAAAGTTCTTGGAACTGTCTGGAGTCAGTGTTGGAAATGTTATAAAAGTGGATGAATAAAAAAAAAGAAAACAAATAGTTGTGTTTTTATTTAATTTCTCTCCCTGAAATATTTTCCTACAAAAAAGAAAAAAAGATCTCTCCCAAATCCGTCTCTCTGATTGGTTGATTTATTAAGGTCATACCCTCATTTGCATTAAAGGCCCCTCTTCTTTTAAATAATGATTAGTCACGAGACCAAATACTCAGCACTGATTGGTTTAGAAACTAGGTTATGTCCTAATTTAACAATGAGTAGGTCTCGGGATCAAATGTTGGCCTGTGAGTGGCTGCTAGTTGATGGAAGCATTTTTTCTTTGTACAAACGTTTGCACTACATATAATACTACTACAATATCTTTAATACTGTGGCATCACTCTTACCTTGCATTCATTGAGTACATCTATATTCTCATCAGATGGATTTTATTTCTCAAGGAAGGATATATGTATGTATCTAGTATGTATGCATCATTTTATTATTTAGTACTCACCTTTCAAAGCTGAGCGTTATCAGATGGTTGACTGCAGCAAACTGTGTGAACTCTTTCAGGGTTCTTATGGCTGCACAGCCCACAGGTCCTAGAACGGGATTGGTGACGGTGGCGAGAAAGGTATCAAGGTACTGTAATAAATGTAGTTCATGTGGATTACAATTCAATAATGCATGTTGGTTACATTGACATTTAATGGGAGAAATACTATCAGCTTCTGATACAGCTAGTGTCATGTCGGGTCATCATTAGCTAGTTATAGTGGATGTGATTTGCAGCCATAATATGCATGAAAATAAGTGGCAAGTACAATTGATGATTAGGTGTGTAAGTTGGGATTATTGTACATACAACGTGTACATTACTGCAGTACCACCCAGTATAGCTTTCAAATCAGCTCTCTGAGGTAGGCTGCAGTGCTAGTTCCTGTATTCCCAAGCCTAATTTCCCTCTTATGAAAGCAGTTATATATATAACAGGATTCATGGAATACCTCTCAATGTACCTTAATCCTAACATATAAAGCATATTAACTCGTCTAGAGTCAATATAACTAGTTTCAGCGTGAAGTTTCTTGATGGTATAAGCACAATATAATAAATGCAAGTCTCTTCTTCTATTAGGAACCTGCATTTGAAGCTGAGCCATGTTATAAGTGGGATATGGCTCCAGCTTTACCCTATATACTATGCATAAGGCCTTATTTTGTAGCTGAAACCTTTCAGAGAAACCAACAGTGACTCTGTCCTATACTATGTCCATGTTATCAAAACGAGGCAATACGGTGGTTTTGTACAGGAGAAGCGCATCATCGTTATCCATATATTTCCGAATATCTGCACATCTATGTATTCGGATGACTACGTTATCATTATCATTATTCCCAATTAGTGATATTCCTCTACCTTCTGCAGAGGGATGTTATCAATTTCTGGGCACAGGTTGACTATATCCTCTTTTAAACCAATTTTCATCCATTTGGTTTTTTCTATATTAATCGATTCTCCTTACACCATTTTTGTATAGAATTTACACTTTCACATAGCGTCTGAAGGCAGTCATATAGAAATAACTTACACAGGGGGGGACATTCTGGTAACTCATTTATATATAAAGTAAACAGGATGGGCCCAAAATTGACCCTTGGGGTACTCCAGCTTTGACATGACATTATTAGCATATATTTTTTGATTTCTATTAGTTAACTAACTTTTGAACAAGAGACATGTTTTGGTGATAAACCTATATTTTTAGGGAATGGGAGACTGTTTCGAATGCTTTGGAATAATCAAAAAATATACTACAAGTATTTTTTGTTATTTTTCATATTGTCATAGATGTAGCGCAATATGAAGTGGTTGCTGTAGTAGAAGAGAGGCTGGGCCTGAAACCAAGTTGATTTTTGCACAATATTTTTTTATCTTTCAAAAAATTTCTAAGCCTAGTTGCCATTAATTTTTTTAGAATTTTCCCTGGTAGGGTCAGAGTCATTATTAAACAAATCCATAATGCTGTCTTTATGAAAAAATATAATCCTTTAATAATTTAGTGGAGTTCTAGTTATTAAATAACATTAAGAATTGTGCGTCTTATATGAAATGTGCAAGTACATGGAAGGATAGGTCAATTTAGCAAAATTTGAAACTCCAAGTCCTTGGTAATTGGTCACTTAGTATTGAGATATTTAGGTCTAGACCTATACTGTACACAATTGCAAACAGCAAAAAAAAAACACACAACAATATGATACACTAGCTGTGATTGAATCAGAGATAAACCAGCCGTCACTTCTGACCACTGTTATCTATATAAAAAACTGTAGTCAGCGATTATCATATTACTCGTTCAAAATCCCATGATGTTTGAGTTTGGCGGTTTGAAGTTCTCCCAAAAGTTTTAAATTTTGAATGATTATTGCTTAGAATAACAAGTGAGGGCGCAAATAAATTACATCTGTTTGCTAGCCTTAACTTGTTTAAGAAGATACTATGCACAGTTGTGTTTGGAAACGCATCAGGCATTTGGAGATGTGTTTGGCATTTATTTCAAAGTTAGTAAGGAAATATTTTTACTTGGTTACATAGAGGTTATAAATGACAACAAAGGAATTCCTTCTGTTATAATGGAAACTGATTTAATTAATAATTAAAAGGGCAGTAATGAATTGACTTGGATGAAGACTGATATATTGAAGAGTTCCAAGACTTTCTAAACGTGTAGTGGAATTTACATATATATATCTGAGAGTTTCTGAACCCATTGTTTAAATACACATGTTGAAGAGTTCCTAGACATGTGGATGAGTTTCCTAGATATGGAACAGTTTCTAGATGGGTTTCATGCCTGACTTGTATCTGAAGTTCCCTCTCATAAAGTCCATGTTTTGAGGGCTAGTACTGTGTTGGGGAGTCCCTAGAGGCTTTGGGATCACCTAGACATGTTGGGGAGCCCCTAGGCGTGTTGTGGGGCTCCTAGATGTGTTGTGGAGCCCCTAGGCTTGGTGTGGAGCCCCTAGACATGTGGTGGAGCCCCTAGGCTTGGCGGGACACATTGTCAGTTAATGGGACACGTTGTCAGCTTTGGGCCTTGTTGAAATGATGAGAAGGGTGTTGACTTGACGAGGGTTGTGACTATGTTGTCTCTCCAAAATAAAAGTAAATATTTGTCATAAATATTTAATACAAATAAGTTGAATGGGGGGAATATTGTACGCATATAGTATTTTGTTATAAATCAGAATGACCACAGGAATAACCAAGAATAACCTGCCTCTACCTGGCATTGAGACTCAGGCAGCATTCTAGGAATTACCAAATAAACTCCTGTGACATTTTTTCGAAGGTCACTGTGATTGAGTCATGACTCTCTAAGTTGGTCTAATATTTTGGGTCAAGAACCGTGGACCCCCCTTTGAAATATTTTTAATGGCCGGACCCCCTGACCCCCCAAAACTGCCTCCCCCATTTTAGGCCTATGGAAATCAAATCTGCCGATGGAAAGTCACTGTGCTTCAGTCATGACTCTCTAAGTGGGTCTCACACTTTTTTTGGTCAAGTACTGTGGACCCTCTGAAAAGATTTTAATTGCCGGACCCCCTGACCCCCCAAAAACTGCCTCCCCCTATTTAGGCCTATGGAAATCAAATCTGCTATGGGAAAGTCACTGTGACTGAGTCATGACTCTTTAAGTGGGTCTAATGTGTTGAGTCAAGCGCTGTGGACCCCCCCTTTGGAGATATATAGGATGGCCGGACCCCCTGACCCCCCCAAAGTGCCAAAATTAGCAAGGTTTGAGTGGTCAAGGATGGGGGAGCTGGGTCATACTGAGGGGAACATAATGTTCAATGTATTTGGGTCAATAATGAGCGATTTTGGGTGGGGAAAAAAATATGTCATACTTCAGGATGCCTACTTTACTATATCAGAGGCTCAGAAATTTTAGTGGCCCCAAAATAACCAAACATTTCAAAAAGCAAACTCAAGTTGAGCAGCGATGAGGCTGTATATAGGATTTCAACAGAGTTGGGATGGTGAATGGACCCAAACTAAGGGGGGGCTTGCAGGGTCATAAAGAATTTTCTTTTAAATGGGATAACGGAAACCTGGATATTTAACATGTCTTCTTTGATATATATTAAGGGCAGATCCAAAAAATCGCTCTAACCCCCCCAAAAATGTCTTGTCGTTTTGCAATTTTTTAAGTTATTCTAGTAATATTCATGTTTGAGGGTAGTGCCGGTATGTGAAAAAGTGACTTCTACATGTTGCATGTCTGTTCATGTTGCTCCCCCCCTTGTACAATATTTTAGAGTAGTTATGTATTAATTATGAAATATAAGATGGATATTATAATAGTAGATGTAACTAGGATAAGAAGTCATGAAGGACGAATATGAAAACTGATACATGATGTTGGTCTACTACAAGTCACAGCTGGCCAGCTTTCACCTAAAAGTGGAGGTGGGAGGGGGTCGACTATAGTGGGCCATTGTTGTGAATAGGAATTAGTGTGTGTTAGTATAATGAAGGTCTGTGTGTACCTACTGGAGGAGGAGGCCTGTGTGTGCCTGGAGAAACATTTATAAACCTGCAGTGAGGCAGGTGGGAGAGCTATGTGTGTGAATAAACCAAGTTAGTAATAACCAAGCTGTCATCCTGTCAACATCTCTGAACATCTTAATATTATCCCTAGACGAACACTGTATTTTACACATTATCACACTTTTTTTTTGACAAATTCAACCCAAAAATATTAATTTTCTCAACCAATGTTGATGGCATTTGGAGGCAGTAACCCAGGGGTAATATAAGTAGTATTATATGTATCGGAACGGGACTATACTAAGTACTGGATATTACTCACGCAACATGCAGCCAATCAGAGGCCTCCATTTGGTCACATGACTCGTTGCCATAGTAAAGTGACCTACTTAGAGGCTCTTAACCCATCAGAGGCTAGCATTCTGGTAACCATGGTAACGTGACCTACTTAGGGGATTTGTGAGAGCACTTGACTCTTTTGTTTGTAAACAACACCATGTGCCACGTGACAGGTAACTTGACCTAATTAGGGGGGATTAGCAAGAGCATGTGATGCTTTTGTTTGTAAACAACAACACATGACTACACTATGTGTCACGTGACAGTCACATGACGTGTTTGTTTGTAAACAAAAGGGGTCAATTATACAAAATGAGTTAATAAAAACTTTTTAAAATTTTTTTTATTCGATCACTATTTTTTTTTTTTTTACAACAACTATATACACGCTTCTAGACTGAACATAGTGTTATCGCGCAAGTGTTCTCTCGAAAAGTGGAGCGGCGTCAGTCAATGGAAGAATAATTCCAAGCTCATCTGTTACTGTACTGTATAAGTACAGTAAAGCGGTATTTTGTATATTACCTAATAGCGAAGAAATCGTTTATAAAGAGACGGTATGCAGATTGAAAGTATGCAGATGCCTTTTATTCATGATCAGTGCCCAAATGGGTGAATATATGAGGGTATATTTATAAGGTATTATATTAATATAAGTTTAAGTGGAGATGGTCCTTTAGGCAGCTAGGAGTGAGAGACTGCGTCTCTAGAAAACATATCCTCCTGTTTAATCCATTAGGAGGGGGTATGGTCTCTTGTTTGTTTGGATAAGCATGAGGGCTGACGCAGTGAACGAGTAAAAGTGACAATAGTGCTTGTGAAGAATAATAGTATTGTCCAAAGTGTGAAAAATATAGTCCGTTAGATAGATGGGTGTTTTGAGGCTTCGGGCCGAATGACGCATGATAGGACATCTGGTAGCCGTCCAGGCGGGGAAAAAGCGGCCGTTTAGTCGTCCCCCTCTGGAAGAAATGGAGGAGAGAAGGGTAACAAAAATAATAATGGTGGTTCCTAAAGTGATGCGTAGTGATAAAATGAATTGACAGCACGATATAATATCTGCGTGTTAAAGGGAGGAGTTAGTTGGGAGAAAACCTACTCGCCATGCAGAGTTAGAACAGCCAGTAGTGGTAGTAGGGGTTGGAGATTGACTCCCCATGCCAACGTCAGGGTTGATATATCCAGGCAGTTACTTGCAACAGCGACCAGCACTATTGTCTGAACACCTTTTATGCTCCCTACTAGAATAAGACTCACCTTGGGCTTTCAACCGTGAAAGGGAGTCCGGAAAGGGCTAAGCCCTGGAGGATTCCTCCAAGCGGTATCCTAAGTTTAGGAAAGAACTTACCCATTCAAACTGTAAGTAGAAATCTTTTATTTACTCCATCGAGGCTCCGTCTCTGGAGGATGGAGAATTGCGTTGAGATCTAACTCGGTGAGGGTTCGCCCAACCGGTTATGCACTGCAAACTAATCAGGTTTATGATAGGCATTCGGGCCTAGCCTTTAAATAATTTGAGAGTTGCCATCACCCGCCACCACTGAATTTCCTGTCGTTTGTATTGCCAAGGTAAAGGTCTTTTATCTGGAATTGTATGGAATATTGTAATCAAACTAATTAGTGGAATAAGTTGAAAATCCGAGACAGGTTGAAAGTTTTAACCCGAGCTGTGGGGAATTATGGATATATAAGGTCTATTGCGTCGAGTCCTCATCGCGTCTAACTCTGTAATTGAATATACAAATGTACAATGGAGTGTACCAAATTGCAATTATGGTACTGTGGAATTATACATCTCTGGGTGCGTCTCTGACTAAAAGGTGAAGTATGAATTTATCACCGCGACCTGTAGCTCTACACCTGAGGGTTTTATTTTGACTCAGGGCTACATCTTTTGGTTTTGAAACGATAGTTAACCTGGTAATTGCATGCAGAATTTATCACTGGGTTTGCTTTGGTCTTGTGTTTTGAAGGGGGGTTTATCTGGTGGAGTGGACCTGAGAGTAAATTAATAGATGTGTATACTCTGGTCCGGTAATAGGATTGAGTAGCATCCAGAGTGTTGATCACGAAAGAAGCCTGAATTGCTCATCTGTCAATTATGAATAAACTCTTTTACCTGTACAGGACTCTCATGTTTATGTTTGAGTAGGATATGTACGGCTATTCTTACATTGAGCGAGTGACTAAACCTGAGACTATGAATTCTTACTGATTACTGCATGAGTAAGAGTACACCAATAGCATCTAAACTAGTTTCCCTTAATTGCTTAATTTTGACCCCAATGAAACACCTACCGTACAGACTGGTGGAGCACCTCAAGTGCAGCCTCTCGTCTTCTGATGAGTGGTACCCCGTTCCCCGTACCGGATGGGCTGCAGGCTCAATTAGGACCGCCCGCGGGAGACACCGATCAAGACGGTGTCACGAGTAGGGGCCGCACAATAGTACCAACGCAGGTAGGTGGTGGCGAAGGTAATATTGGCAGTGAGGTTGGCAGAGTGTATAGCAGTGAAGGTGAGAGTGTAGTGGAAGCGTTAGGTGACCGGGTCGATACGGGGGCCGAAGGGACTGATCAACCCGGACGCGTCCTGAGATCTGGGGGTAGTGCGGACCCAGTTGAACTGGGCAGCGACAATAGGATACAGCCTGTGACTGAGGCATGGCGGCGGTCAGGTAATCCCCAACCCTTTGAATCAACCCAGGGAACTCCACAAAGGGAGACCGGGGAAAGTGATCCCGACGCTCATTTGGTGTTGAGTCAGGGATCGAGGAATTATAATCAGACAACAGAGGGGGTCCACGGGTTTGCTCGAGACATACCTGTAACACCTAGTAGCACAGGCGAGCAGCAGGGGTATGCCATAGGAGGGGCTACCAGCACGTGTGGACAGGATACTGAAGAGGGCTCGGAAGCTGAAATAACTTTCAGAGTCACACCTAGGCAGTGTAGCACGGGCATTCGTGAGAGAGGTGAGAATCGCCATAGCTCTCAGGTGCGCGACACTCCAGCAGTATCGCTACTGGGGCATACAGGGGGTGGAACATCTTTGGTGGGAAGGAAGTTAGACTTCTCGGAAACCACAGAAAATAAATCCAGTGATAAACAGGAAGAAAAGGAGGGGGATTTTCAGGTTTTAGAAAGAAGCCAGGAGGAGACCGAAGACGGAGGCAATACTGAAGAACTACGTTCGGTGGATGAGGAGGAAGAATCAGAAGCCATCACCGAATCAGTAACAACAGGGGTCATTCACGACATAGGACATCACACAGAGGGCAGATTAGAGGCACCCGCCACGGAAGCGGAAAAAGGGGTGGAAGTCGAATCTATCCGGGGAGAAGGAACTGGTTCCCCGATTGATATAGAGAATTCTGCCCAAGGTGCAGAAGCTGGGGGAAGTACCCAGCTCGACCGCGAGGGGTCCACGGATGAAAGAGGGGAGAAGGAATTAGAAGAAGGAATAGGTAATAGGAGTAATATAGATCGCACCTGGAGGGACCAGGGAAACAGCGATAGTGAGACGGAAGAGGACCGTGTCTTCAGAAGATTACAACGCTTTTATCCGGAAGGGATTCCCGCAGCGGGGCAGGGCTCATTACAAGAAAGGGCCGAAGGGGCACAACAGGTAATTCCACGGCCTGGACAGGAGATAGGGGATTTGTTACAGGGTTGGAACCGGTTTAGCTTGGGGGGACGACTATTTAGGAATTTACGGGGCATCGGTAGAGGAGGCATCCAGGATAGAAGAAATAGGAACGACCAAGACGACGCCGATAATCAAGACGACGTCAATAATCAAGACGACGTCAATAATCAAGACGACGTCCATAACCAGGACGACGGTAATAATCAGGGTGACATTAATAATCAGAGCGACGCTGATGATCAAAACGACGTAAATAATCAAGGGGACGGACATAATCAAGGTGAAGAGAGTGATAGCGGAGAAGGCGGTGATCCAGGAGAGGACAGTAGCGGGGAGGAGAGCAGTGAACACGGTACTTCGAGTGAAGACGGAGACGACGATATGCCGCCGTCACCAAAAATCGAGCTCCCCAGTTTTACGGGAATGGGAGATGACTGTATTCAGTTTTTCGCCCAAATGGAAGAACTCCGGGTCCTGTGTGGATGGGATGCGGCTCAGCACTTGCAGATGACCAAATATTGTATCAAGGAGACAGCTAAATTGTGGCTCCGGGGAATTCCGGAAGCGGATAAGGACACGTATGAAAAGGTCAAAGCTGCCATGGTAGCCACCTTCAAGGACAAGAGGGAAGAATGGCAGAAACATCTAGATCTATACAGGATGAAGCAAGGGAAAAATGAGTCAGTTATGGAGTTTGCGGCGAAAATAAAGAAATACGAGACGGAGGGTCATACGGACGGGTCGCTGTTGTCAGTATTTGTGACCGGAGTGACCCCCGCTATTTCTAGAGAGCTGGCTCGGACTCACCAGACTACTTTTCAGGCGGCAATCGACCATGCTACCCGACTGGAGACCCTGGAGAAGAGAACCGGAGGAGTCTCCCTGAACCTCGCCGAAGTCGAGCCGCCGGAGCAGGAACCCGTGGCCGCATCGGCCCCAATGCAAGCGTCGCATCCAGACATCCAGGGGCTGCGACAGCAGATGTCTACTATGATGAGTATGATGACTATGCAGGCGGATTCGAACCCTGCTCCATCGTATGCAACTGGGCAAGGAGCCCGCCAGTACCAAGATTATCAAAGACCCCGGAATTTTCAAGGGGGGCGCGGAGGATACAACCCGACGTACCAGAACCCGTATAGGGGACAAGGCGGGAGTTCTGGACGAGGGGGGTATGGACCTCAACCGTTTCGGCCAAATTTTAATCGACCAAACAGTTTCCAATACCAGGCCCCACGAACATATCCGCCTGTGGCGGAGAGCAATATTCATCAGGGAGCCGATAGCTACAACAAGCAGAAACAAAGATTGAGACAACAGGAACAGGAGAGACTGCAGGTGAGGCCAGTTACTACAATGCAAGAAAGAAAGAGCAGGGCAGAATTGGGTGAAGATAACCAGAAGTATTGCTTGATACATGACAGCATGGGCCACAGTACGGATGCGTGCAGATGGCTGAAGGGAAGCATCGGGAGTTCGCCTGGTGGAGGACCCGAAGCAACCGGAGGAAAGAAGGTTTCGTTTCAGAACCAGGGAAACTAGTTAACCGGTCCGTATCATCTATTGAAGTGGAGTTGACACAGATGGACGGACCAGATCGGGAAAAATCAACGGAAAACTCTCCTTTATTTATTAATCTGAAAATTGGAAACAAGGGTCACCAGTGTTTGGTTGATACCGGGGCTTCGGACTGTTTTATCTCACAGACTGTCCGGGACCAGTTAGCCCCGGAGGACATAATATGTTCAGAAGAAACCGGACCGAAGAGGGTGAGATTTGGGGATAAGTCCTTGTGCACGGTGGATGAAACGATACGCATCCGCTGCACTATAGGTGGGGTGGGGGTGTGTTACACCTTCAATGTGCTCAAGGGATTGATTCATCCCCTCGTTTTAGGAAGAAATTTATTGGGGAATTTAAAGGCAGAAATTAAAATGGATGAGAGAAAAGTCGAATTGTTTACCGGTTGTCCGGTATCAAGCCTGGAGGAAATTGAATTGGGAGAATATGAGGAAAAGATAGTGGCGGTAATGCCTTGGAGGGAGACCACCCAGGAGGAGGCCGAAGCCATGTTGCTTGAACCATCATATCTCACGGCTGTATGCGTGGAAGGATGCATTAATACCCCGGGGAGACAATGGTGGATGAAAGTGGCAAACCTGGGACCTGGGACAGTGACAGTTGACCGGGGCCAGGTGTTGGCGTACGCCACCCCTCAGGAGATGCCCATGTTAAGTACCAAAGACATTTGTGCCGTGATGGACATAATTAGAAACAAGGACTCCGACGAGACGGACGGTCTGGAAGCGGAACTCTATGCCTTGCACACCGAAAGGGAAACGGGAGACAAGGAAGCAGAAAAGGATGAGGAGGAGGCCAGAGAAGTGAAGGAACAGAAGATAAGGGCGTTGGACTTGGGAAAAACCTGTATCAGCCCAGTACAGGAGGACGATTTCAAGGAAATGCTGGTGAGGAATATGGATTCGTTGGCCTTCGATATGGGGGAACTCGGACATTGTACGTTGGCCCCTATGAAGATCCGAGTGGATGAATCTCAAGGGATTTGCAGTACACGCCCGTATCGATACTCACCCCAGAAGATGGACATAATCGACGAACAGATACAACAGCTGCTCGATCTGGATGTCATAGAGCCGAGTAATAGTGCTTGGAGGAGCCCGATAGTGGTGGTAACCAAGAAGGACGGGAAGCCTCGGATATGCACCGATTTCAGGGTTTTGAATCTCCTCACGGCCAAGGACAAGTACCCGATGCCGACGACACGTAGCTTATTCCTGTATATGGCATCCAGGAAGCCCACGGTGTTTACAGCACTTGACCTACTTTCGGGGTACCATCAATGTGAGTTGGAGGAGGATAGTCGAAAGTACACCTGTTTCGAGTCCTCTTCCGGAGTGTGGCAATGGAAACGGATACCCTTCGGGTTGGTGGGAGCCCCGTGGCAATTCACCAAGGTCATGTCGCTGGCGTTGAGAGGGTTAGTGCCTCGCATTTGTTTGGCCTACCTGGACGACATAATTGTGTTTGACCCAGATTATGAAGAACACGTGACCAACGTGGAGAAGGTCCTACAGGCTCTAAACAAGGCAGGGTTAAAGCTGAAACCCTCCAAGTGCGAGTGGTGTAGAGGGGAAATCAAGTTTCTGGGGCATGTGGTCAGTAAAGAAGGCCTGACCACTCAACCAAGGATACTGCATAAGGTCAAGGAGTTCAAGCGGCCACATAACCCTAAAACAGTCAAGTCCTTCCTGGGATTATGCAACTACTACAGGGCGTTCATCCCAGGGTTTGCCAAATCAGCCGTGCCACTGAACAAACTGTTGAGGAAAAACATCCCCTTTGAATGGACAGAGGAGTGTGAAAACGCCTTTGGGGATATTCAGAAACGCTTGGTGTCTCCTCCGCTGCTGATACACCCCGAAATCGGAGGGCACTTCTACGTGCTTGCGGACGCTTCAGACAAAGCATGTGGCAGTGCTATCTGCCATATGGTGGATGATATCCTAAGGCCTATCACCTACTACGGGTATACCTTTGGAGCGGCAGAAATGAACTACACCGTGACCGAAAGAGAGGGACTGGCAGTAGTCAAAACCCTGAAGAACTTCGAGGACATGCTACAAGGAGGACGAATCACCATAGTCACGGATCATCAACCGCTGATCCCCTTGCTGCAGCAGGCACACCAGGCCCCATCTAGACGGCTCAGGAGATGGGCCTTGGCCCTGACCGATTTTGATTATGAAATCAAATATGAACCAGGACAAAACCACTGTTTACCAGACTACCTTTCCCGAATGGAGAAAGGAGATGAAAGTGCAGAGAGTGGCAACGAGGAGGAGTTCGAACCCGAGGTGGGATGTGAGTTAATGGCTTTCGTGGAAGATACGGACGAGATTGACGAACAAGAGATCCGAGAGGAACAGGCAAGGGATCCCGAGTGTAGTGCCATGATAAGGTACCTGACAGACAACGAGCTCCCGGAGGATTGGGAACAGTGTAGAACGCTACTGGCCAAAAGCGAAAACATGAGTGTGAACCAGAAGGGGATTCTGTGCAAGTATGAGAGAATATCACGCAGAAGGAAAAGGTACACAGATTTAAAAGGACGAATCATTGTGCCACCTGGCCTGGTGACTAAGGTACTCTATCTACTACACAATGACATCCTCTGCGGAGGACACGTTGGAATCACAGCTCTGAATGAGAAGCTGATGGCTAGATTCTACTGGAAGAACATGTATGCTGACGTAGTAAACTACGTTCGCGCGTGTGAACGTTGTGCACTGAGGAAGAGGTCTCCACACTTTAGGGCACTCGCCAAGTCGTGGGATAGGCCTCAGTATCCTTGGCAAGTAGTGCAGACAGATTTTGTGGGGCCGTTACGAAAGGCCAGGAATGGTCATAAATATATAATGACCTTCATGGACATGCTGACGGGATGGCCCGAGGCGTTCAGCACCAAAGATTGCACTTCCAGGACGGCAGCCACAGTCTTCCTGAGGGAGATAGTGTGCCGTTATGGTAAGGTGGAGCACCTACACTCAGATAGAGGCGGCTCGTACCTGGGAAAAATGTTCCGTGAAATCACGTCCAGGTTGTCGTGTAAGCAAACCTTCACCAGCTCCAGAATGCCCCGTTCGAACGGGCGCGTGGAGAGATTGCATCAGAGTCTTGAGAATATCATTGCCTGCTACATCTCAGATGACCATGAGACCTGGCCGGAACTGATAGGACCCAGCCTGTTTGCAATTAGGTCAATGACGTCGGGACGGTCTGGATTCTCGCCATACGCGCTGCTGTTTGGAAGAGATCCACCAGCGATGGGATTTCCGGAAGACCTTCCTTCCCCGGACTACGGGGATGACCAAGAATGGTTTCTGAGAACAAAACATTGCATTGAGATGTTTGAACAGATGGCCAGGGACCATACGGCTAAGTATGAGAGTGAACTCAGAGGAAGGATGGACAAGAATGCCAACCCCAGAACATTTGTGGAAGGGGACTTGGTTTTGTACTACGACCCCCAATGTGCAGCCAATCGGCTATCCAAGTTCTCGGACAGGTACAAAGGGCCTTACCGGGTGGAGGAAGCCGTGGGAGATCACCTGCTGAGGTTGAGGTCCCTGCATACTGGGAAGGAAATACCACACCTGGTGAACATCCAGAAGATAAAGAGGGCATATGAGCCCTGGAGCCCCTGTATTCCACCCGAGGTGGAACCCGAGGATCCACCTCCGGAGGAAGAGGAAGTAGAAGTGGGGAACCCACTGTGGGGAGAAGTAGAAGCAGGAGAAACCGAGGAAGGAACGGAGGAGGAAGAAAGAGAGGTCAAAGAAGAGGACACCGATGAGGGCCGGCGTTTAGAAAGCGAAGGGGAAGAATCTGAGACAGATCCGAGGACCAAAATTGCCGGACCAATCACCAGAAGTGATAATCAGAGACTCAGCAGACAACAGGCCCATCATCCATTGAAGGAAAGAGAAATAAAGGAAGGAAGTACGGAAGTACCCCTCCGGCAATATGGGAAAAGAGCAGGTTCCACGATGGAAGGAGAACCAGAAAATTTAGCAGAAAACCCCCAACCTGATAGAAGAAGAAGAAATGACTACAAGGACTCTGGAAATAGTGGGATTATAGAGGAATCCCAAATGTCGAGAGGACAGGATGAAGATAGTAGAGAAATCGAGGCCCGTGGACATAGCATGAGAACGAGGGCTGTAAAAAGGAACAGAGAAGTTACCCGAGACCAGTCAGAAGAGGGGCGGAGAGAGAGCGGTGAAGATCCCTCAGGGGACACCGCAATTTCCTCTTCGCAGCAAATTTCGACGCATGGCAAACATCAGCAAGGGCCCTCGACTGGTCTGCAGGATGCCCTTCAGAGGAAGGAGAAAAAACCCCAGAATACAGGTCGACCCAAAACAGGCGGCCAAGATGTCAGGGTATTATACGCCGAACAAGACGGCAGGAATATAATTAAAGGTGCACCAGAAAGAGGCGACCGCAAGGCAACGCCCAGAAATACTCTCCATAAGGGGAATGCCGTGGAAAACCCACGAGATATACCGCGACAAACAAGTTGCGAGATTGAAAGAGGCGACCGCAAGGCAACGCCCAGAAATACTCTCCATAAGGGGAATGCCGTGGAAAACCCACGAGATATACCGCGACAAACAAGTTGCGAGATTGAAAGAGGCGACCGCAAGGCAACGCCCAGAAATACTCTCCATAAGGGGAATGCCGTGGAAAACCCACGAGATATACCGCGACAAACAAGTTGCGAGATTGAAAGAGGCGACCGCAAGGCAACGCCCAGTAATACTCTCCGAAAGGAGAATGCCGTGGAGATCCCACGAGAAAGAAATACCACGTGGCCCGACCCAAGGAAGAGAGCAGAGCAGACTATGTGGGCGGGAAGTGAGGAAACCAGTTCCCTCTCATCAGAAGAGGAAGAAAAGAAACAAAGGGAAAAGAAGAAACGAGAAAAGAAGCGCGCAGGTGAAATTCGAAGAAACAGAGTACTCGAGGAACAAGCCTTAGAACAGGCAAGGAAGGAAAATAAGAAAGCCCGACAAGTAAATGAGCGTGAAGCTAGGGCACTACAAAGAAGGTTAAAACGAGATGCGGACATCCGGAGACTCACCAAAGTAGATAGTGAGTTAAGTGATAGCCTCGAAGAACGCGAGGGAAGACCGGACGTATTTATCCCGGCTGGGCCCATTAGGAGAAGAGAGAGACCAGGAAAACTGGAACTGAGCACCAGCTCCAGCAGCTCGGATGCTGACGAAGCGGGTGAAGGAGAAACCACCCTAAAATGGATGGCAGTAAATGCATAGACCTGGGAACGGCAAAGGAGGAGCAGTCTAACTTCTGAAAATTGTAGGGACGCCTACAGGTACCAGGATCTAGACGATGAATTAATATTGATAAGAAAAGTACTGGCTGGGGTGAGTGGCCAGGTGGCCCAGGTAGGTGGTACGAGAGGTACCATCTGACGAGTTTTTCCGTCAGAAATACCCCAGCCATTCCTGTATAATATATGCTTAACGGAACAATATGCCTACATGAATATATATTGGCATTGGTTAAACTCGGAGGAGTGAGAAGCAACTGTAAGCAGAGGAAGAAATTTCATTTTTCAAAATTATCAATCGACAATTTCATTTTTCAAAATTATCAATCGACAATTTCATTTTTCAAAATTATCAATCGACAATTTCATTTTTCAAAATTATCAATCGACAATTTCATTTTTCAAAATTATCAATCGACAATTTCATTTTTCAAAATTATCAATCGACAATTTCATTTTTCAAAATTATCAATCGACAATTTCATTTTTCAAAATTATCAATCGACGATTTCATTTTTTCAAAATTATCAATCGACAATTTCATTTTCCAAAATTATCAATCGACAATTTCATTTTCCAAAATTATCAATCGACAATTTCATTTTTCGAAATTATTAATCGACCTTATATTTTCCTCGTCAGGATTAACTGAATAAGGTCAGTGCTCAGAACCGGTAATCGACGATTTCAATATCCTGCTTGGCGAGAAGTGATTTTAAGGGGCGATCGGCAATTTGGAATATTTTTGAATTAGCAATTAGTCGGGTGAAATTTTGGAGTATTAATTAACAGGATAGAAATTTGGGATGTTCAGCACCCCAGAGATAGGGAAATTCTATATACCATAAATGGAAGAAATTTATACTAGGGCGTCTGGAATAATGCTAGGAGAGCCCAAGCTAAACAGTTGTAATAAATTGGGGATTATGTTCCAAGAATGTAATGGGGATTGGCAAATATAGCTACATACGGTGGACCTGAACACCAGTTAAAGGGGACCGGGAGTCCCGTACAATGACCAAGCGCTGAACGCTTGCCTGGAAGGGCCTATAGCTGTATATAAATTGCATGTTTATAATTACGCTGGTAGAGTTGGATGTGTAAGCGGTCCTCCGCTAGGCACAAAAATGACCACCAGAAAAATGGTGCGCAGTTTTACAAAGACGTTTTATATTAATGGTGTTTATCACAAGTATATGGGTTTATGTATGTTTTGATACAGGGGCAATAAATTGACGGCCTGGGGTGTCAAGTGCCTAAAGAGACACGACAATGCCGGCCGTGTGTGGACCAGATGGGGGCGATTAACAGGTTGTCCTCCCGGATCTGGAGTGACGCAGTAGGCCCTCTGAATCCGGGACCCTGACCTTGGGGGCAGGGTGAGACACAATGGGACCTTGTTGGGGCGATGCTGTGGGGATTTATCACATGGTGACAGCGGGTAAAGTGTGATGAGCTAACCTGATGTGCCCGGCGGACAAACAAGTTGATGGACACACCAAGGGGAAATAAATGAGCGTCAGCCGTTTTAAAAGACATAAATCCTGTAAGCAAGAAAGATAAAGGGGGAGGGGGGAGGGGGGGGGGGGGGGGAGAGATAAATGTGTTCTGTCAGGACAAAGAAAACGGAGGGGACAATTACAGTAAACATGTTTGATGACATGTGACAAATCGTGTTGTTATGATGATCGGCGTTGGGTATCTGGAGAACCAATCCCTTACAATGAGGCGGGAAAATGAACGGCCATGAGGCAAGACCATGGGGATGGGGGGAGGGGGGAGGGGGGGGGGGGGGGGGGGGATATGATACTTAAGACGCGACGCCTCATCGGATCCACATCAGTCTACTTGACGCTGATTAGACATGCCGGGTGAAACCAGGCGCAGCAGAGACACGGCCATTGTCTCCGCTGAACTTGAAGAGGCTGAGAATGACATAGGGGGACGGGTGATTCAAGCCCGTATCGCCAGCCCCGGAGCGTTCCAGTGGAAGCTGGACATTAACGGTGTTAAGCTTGATGGACAAGGACACCTGGGACACTCCCAACGCTGCATACTGGTAGTGGACATTGGTGTGGTCCAATCGAACAATGGGGTGCAGCCTCCTTCATGTCTGCGCAGGTAGAGGAAATTAAGTGACGCCATCTTAAGGTAAGACGTATATTCCAATTAAGATGGAGAACAATGGTGCCACCACAATAGGGTGCCAAATTATGTAGGAACGTGATGGACTAATGGTGAATGGCTGGAAAACCCACGAGGTCGCGTGGCGTTATATACGTGTATATGTGGGTATAAATATATGTGTCGGCCCGAGGTGCCGTCACACCCACCAAAGGACCGGCCTTGAGAGCGGGGATGTACAATACTGTGTACAGAGTGGACACGCGCCTGTATGTATAGTCGACTGTCTATGTGAATAGAAAAATGAACTGAATCAAACTGTTAAGTGGTGAATTAATTGGAGAAGGTGATTACCTATCATTGTGACAATCGGGATGGATGCTAGTAATATGAACACTTACCCCCACTGGCGGAGATGGGCTGAACTGTTCTCTCTATATGATGACATGCAAATATTAATGGGTGCATAATTGAGCGGGGAATGCAGCCATAGTGACAGTACAAACTGGCCGCGCTGAGAGGGTGCTGATGCCAGCGTGGGTTTCATGCGCTATTGTGCATCCCAGGCCAGTATCTCCAGGATTTCATTTATATTGAAGTATTGGCCGGAGGGGCCTATATGAGGTGATATACGCCTAATAGTATTTGTCTACACGCCAAGGCTATAGTAATAACTGTTACATGCGGACAAGCTGTTAGTATGGCCTCAGACACCGCGCTGCGGGCTCTAACAAAATTAGCAATTGACTCTAACCCCGGAAATATTATAACCCCATCATGTAAATGTGGCACAGGACTCCCCTCAGTATATTCTACTAGTATTCAATTTGCCCATTTGACTGATGTGATCACTGTTATGTATGTGCCGGTCACCAATAGGTCTCCTGGTACGGCAACAACGGCGGAAACAGAACCTTTTAGTGTAATGATTACGCCTATTAGAGTGGCTCCTAATAGTAGACGGTGTATAATTGTACCATACAAGTTAGCGGGACCATGCACAGAGGCCAGAATGATCGGACTTACCAACAGGTGCGTCTGTCTCTCCTGTATTGGAGTGGCTGTCGATTATGCTAAAAACAACAAAATAGACCCGGTTACTTATTTAAAACCAATCACCGCAGCAAGCACTATAGTAATGCCTACTCCCATGTCACAGCTCGTGGCCGGAGGCACCAGTGCGGTGTGAGAACTTTACATTAACACACCTGTAGGAGGGGGCTTGGACTTGTGTAAGTTGCTATAATACACTGAGGTGATGGGAGTGTGCCGACACGATTACCTCCTATAGCTGTCTGACTCACCGGAGGCATTACTGGCTAGACGGTGAAAACATCTGTGGTGCTATACTGCGTCCCAAAGACTGTAGCAGGTGCAGATATAAATGGGAACCATTGAGACGATCCCTGTATGCCACACCTATATGTACTACCCTGGAGGAAATATTATAATATTTTTATTATAAGGAATAGACTGGTGTTGTGTGAACTACCCCTGGGTGTGTGCCTCTATATGTGTATCTGTGTGGATAATTGATGCAAAAAATCGAGGTGACTCAGCGTATCACACAGGTTGGTGAGCCACTGCATACAAGAAGAGCTATGTAATGGGGTAAAGAATAATGGGTCAACTGATTTCATGCGTGCAATCAGAACGTCCGGCGCGACGGATGACACATAACCCGCGAGGGGCTGGTCACGCCATGAGACACCACTCTCGTTCAATTAAAAGGAAATCTGGACAGAGACGCTATATAGGGCCTAAGGCTGGAGCGGTACCGGGAGCGTTAAACCCCGCATATATACACCACACCCAGGTGATGCAAACCTAGAAAAGGACTGGCGGCAGCCCTGGAGGTAAAAAATCTAATTAATATTAAATAAACACTTACGCTCCTGGGTCGCTATCGTCCTCGGTGGTGGAGGACTGAGTATAGACAGGCCTAGGTAGGCTCCTCAGTGGATACCGGGAGGCACCGACACCGGAAGTACCTACGGAGCAGTCCCGTAACATCCTGCTGGCGGATACGGCGGGTGGCTGAGGCGCCACGGCCACGCTCTGGCGGTAAGGGTGAACCCGCGCCGGGGAAACTGAGGTTGGCCGCGGACCGGAAGTAGGTGAGGAAATGCGCATCGGCTGGTGAAGATTGGCCAGAGCCCGTGACACATCCTGCCCTGATAAAGGAGTGCCACCCAGGGATCCCGAGGCAGCTGAAGGAGTCCAGGTGGTGGCCGAAACTGAACCCGTCGGGACTGCGCCGGAAGTAGAGACGCGCCCCCAGCTCATACTATAGCCCGGCATTCTAGCCGGCTGGGGCGTGACCGCCGAGACAGGGGTAGGAGCAGAGGCGCCAGGTGACCGGAAGTGCTCCAGGTGGGTGGTTTGAGGTACAGTCCACACCTGACGCGGAGAGTGGACATTGGCGCCCTGTGATGATGGGACACTGGATACAGGGGGCTTGACCTCTAGGCTTTGATCGGGGTCACCCACACAGGGAGTGGCCCTGGACATACAAGGAGCGTCGTGTCCCGTTGTCATCCCCGGGACGTGGTGAACAGTGCCTGACATTGGAGGCGACCTGAGCGCCTGCAGCACCTGACTCACGGTGGGTGACATGGGACTGACCGGAAGTGGAACGATGGAACCCACTACCTGACCAGCGGAGGGTGCCGACGGCGCGGCGCCGGCGGAGCGCAGCTGGGACAAAGGGATTCCTCCTGCTCCGGTGCTGGACGATGGCGCTGCGGGAGCAGGGATAGTGAAGGCCGGCATCATTTGTTGATAACTTCCAAAGGAGGCAGAGGGCGCGTTACCTTGATAGATGTGAGGAATGTGAGCGGGCACTTCATAATCCAGCTCCAGTACCACATCCGCGGCGTCGTGGACGGACCTGGTGGGCAGCAAGTTGCGCCTGTCCAGGGCCTCCCGGAATTGGCCCTCAGGGGGTGACGCCCCATCCCAATTACTGCTGATCCACACCAGCTGGGCTGAGAAGTCGCGGGTGGCGAGGCCGTTCACATCATATATAGGAGTGGGGATGAGTAAGTAATTCCCCTGCGCCTCCATTTGATCAAAAGGTATTAATATACGGGTGGAACGGTGAACGACAGAGTTGAACACTATTGGGCCGGACATCTTGAAGCAACACGAGCAACTCAAGTACTGACCAAAACAGGGTACTGACGTCTGGATTTGGGGAAAGTACTATATATAGGGGGGGATGAGAAAAGAATTAAGTTATAATTCAACTTGAAATGTGACTAGGGGTGCATTAAAGGTCCACACGGCCGGGCGAGGCACAGATGGAACAGTAATCAGTACGAGGAATTATTGCTGTGAGAGAAAAGAAACCCGGCCATGTGTCACTGAGATAGGACCAGGAGTGGTGCTGACATTAGGCCCTGACTGGGGGGTGATATAGGTGTGACTGACAGTAATATTGTGAGGTCTAGTATACCTGAGACCTGCTCATGGTAAATGGGCACTGTGTGATGACAATATATATACACATGGGGAAATATATGTGGAGATATATGTGTATATATATATATATATATATGAGCGGAGTCGCCCAGTGGTGCATGAGAATTGGCTTATAAGCCTATACGGGGATCTATATTAACTATATAAAACGCCGAGTGAATTACATAGAGATGAGTGGACCACATGGACGAGGTCGATTTGTGAGTGACACTTGGTGTTGATATTGCCTCCCGAGGTCATCCACAACGGCAGACAGGGGATATGTAAAGTGCAGAAATATGAAGGGAGATTGCCAGTACCGGGAAGAAACTGGAGTAGTATATTGAAAAGCTCCAGTGTACCAGGCTACTTAACGCCTGTGACAATTCACTAAAAGGATTTGAGTGGACGTCCTTGGCCTATGTTCACCGACACAGGTGGGACCTTAGCATATAATACTATAGACATATGTGGATGAGGGAATAGAAGAGACGTGCTCACGGTCATAGGAACTATACGCAAAAAATGAAGGGTGACTGGACATACACCATTATGGTGCTCGGCCTATGGCTGGTACTAAATTTACCCAGGGCCGACGCCCAAGACTCTACTGTTTTAAATAGGGCCGAGTTGGGAGTGATATTTTTGCGGGGGCGTACTATCAGCATTGCTGAGAGCCAGCATTTGCTTCAAGACTTTGTATTGGAGATTCCCCCTATGCTACCCATTATGCCTGTCACCAGCATAGCTGACCAGTGTGACGCAGCGGTGGTAGCGCCTCATCCTACAAACTGGAGTAGCATGAACTTGTACTCGGGAACTTGTGACACAATTCGGTTACAAGAAGAGTGGTTGGATAGCGTTGTGACCCAATTACAGGACATACGACAGCGGGCTGTGAGTGACATTATGGGCACGGTACCCCACCACCAAAACAGCACTAAGGATCGGCGCGCGGCAGGGGTGCCGGGACTTAATTTGCTAGCCCAGTTTGGACACTATGTGCTAGGAATAGCACGGTCGGACGATGTAGCACACAATGCCGAGGATATTGAAGTCCTCAGTCGTGGTTATGGCAGACTAAACGAGGCCACTGAACAATTAGTAGTCCTGATGGAGAGTGGGTTTAAGGCTGTCGAGGAGAAGATCCAGGCGTCTATGGAATATCAGCAGGAGGTGGCAGAGGTGGTGAGACAGGTAATCAGACAACAGACTAGGACCCAGAAATGGGTCAGTGCGAATACCATCTCTATCAACAATTTAGAGGTGTATGTTGCACACCTTACCCTGTTACTCCGCGTGAAAATGGGGTATGTCGTTCATGCATTGAGCGACATTACCACATTGAGGGAGATATTATCCGAAGTACGGCTCACTATGAGACATAGACTGTCATCAAAATTAGTACCACCAGAGGCCCTTCAACGAGCCATTGCTAACTCTAATGAATATCTACGATCCACGTACCCTCGGTATGAGGTGGCGTTTGAAGACCCGGATTTTTATTATGAAAATTCCAGGGTCGCCTGTTTTCAGAGGCGTGGCGTGATCGTGATAAGGCTCAGTGTACCCATTGTGTCCGGAGAACACCTGTTTGAGGTGTTCAGGGTGCTCACCTTGACAGTGCCAGTCAGAGTGAATGGACGGGCGGCGGATGGCACTAGGATATTGGATATGCCCGACGAAGTTGCCATCTCCAGAAGTGGACAGTACTATATTTCGGGACCAGTGCTGAATTGGGCCAGGTGTATAGGGGAACGGATTTCCCTATGCCCCGACGTTCCCCACATGCGAAAGATATCAGAACAGGTGTGTGTTGCCGCCCTCATTAGAAATGACAGGGCTGCTATAGCCAAAGTGTGTAGGGTGGAATACATCACCAAGCCACATTTCTCTGATATTTCTGTGTATTTGGGAGGTGGCGCTCTGCTCGTCAGTAGCAATGCCGTGGAAGGAACAGTGTTATGTAAGAACCAGCCCCCCGAGAGGGTCATCGTGCACTTTTATTCCATTATTCACCTGAAATGTGATTGCGGATTTACTACTTCCGGTTCCTGGATACCGTACAGTTTACGGGGGTGTGCGACCCATAAAGGGACGAATAACATTACATACCCTCGAAATGATCTAGTACGTCTGGGAATGGACCGGGAGAAATGGGAGCAGACTATATTGAATGGAAAGCCCATTGAGGTATTGGCCATTGACCCTCTACCCCCAGCTCTGAGGAAGAATATTGAGGAGAGGACGGCCGCCAACAACGCCTCCTTTGCTATAGAAATGAGCCAGCTCAGAGACAGAATAAGGCAAGGACGATATGAGGTTGAGCAAGGACTGAAAGGCAGCCATGGGCCGGGAGGCCACAACATTGCCTCCTATGGAGTAACTCTGCTCATCATAGTGGTAGCTGTGATAGTACTGTGTTTCTGTGGATATAAATACCGCAAGATGATGACGGGCTTTGTACTCGCTGGCAGAACCACAGGGGTATCGGCCGCCCCCTTCTGGGAGGAGGGACATAGCACCACGGCCAATACATGTATAGCAGCCAGTCCCGAGTCAGGCACGGCTATCTCGATTTTGACGCTGATGGTCATTATTGGGATTATACTGTTTATATACTTGGGTAATAGACTGAGGCGCCAGAGGAATCTACGACTGGAGGACGGGATATACCTTCAGTTGGCGGCGGAAGATATCACCGAGACTATACCCATGGGGGAGTGTGTGATGCCCATGGACCACCTGTTCCAGAGGCCAGGTCATGAACCCTTAATCCGGGATGTGGTGGTCAATCACCTGTGCACTAGAAATGTGGCGCGGGTGCGATGGGGTCGTACCTTGTACTCTACCGAAATGGCCACAGGTGCCCGAGCCATTCCTCTCCCCATTACAGACTCCTTCACCGTGTCCAGGGCCATGGCCAGAGCACTATTGGGGACAGAGGGGACCACCATCATGGCTAGGCTACTTAGATACACGGGTGGATTAGCTTCCGTTGTGCCTATGGAAATGCCCATGATCAGCGAGGCGGGCTGGTCCACTGTGGGAAGCACCACCATGACTAGTCACCACATGGTGACTATGTCAGACATTAATAGGGGATCTAGGGCCATGTCTGAGCCCCGTGTTAGTCAGGACGATTCAGGGGAGGCATTGGCGGGCTCGACTCCTGAGCCGCCTCCTCGGCCTCTGGTGCGACAGGTAAGACCTCCCGGGACACTACCCATCCGGAACTTGACCTCACAGGGACTGAGCTATGGGGTATACGATGACCTATTGGCCGATTGACCGTCCAGAGGAGAATGAATTTAGAACTGATGCACTATTCGCTGCAGGTAATAGGACAGGGCCCATGCGGGGTGCAGAATTTCTGGCAGAGATGCGGCAGGGAATTATGACAGGACAGTAGTGAGAAGGGCACCGAGCACGCAGGCCGGTGAGACAGTATGAGAATCATAAACTGCCTAATTAAAGAGGTATTCCATGAATAGACGATGTATATTGGTGCGGCATAACTGTGACATGTTATGTGCTATATTGGTGGTTCGGATTTGGAATTGATACTGTTTTGAGAATTTGATGATTTATATTCCAGCATGATGGCGTACTAATGTGAATAATCATGCCAACCATGTATACCTCATGTATTTGCTATGGCGGCTTGGAATGAATGTGGGATGACTGACCAGAAGAAAAGCTGTGATATTATGTATGGGATGGGGAGGGGGGGGGGGGGGAGAACTCGCGGTATGGGGAATGGAGCGTAGGAGCTAAGACGAGCGTCTGCCCTTGGCGGTGACCCGGGGCATTAATTTAGAGAAGAAATAAATAACAGGTAGAAAAGAAGCAAGGGAATAAGTAAGAGGGGAAAGGTATAATTAAAAGGGGGAAGTTGCTATTGTCATGCACCTTGGGGCTTCCCTAGCCCGCTTAAAAGGGTCTTATTTATTTGATAGTCTAAAACAAAAAGAAATTACTGTTGAATAATTTATGTTTGAAACTCAGCATTAAGAGGTGGTCCTCGGGTGGTCCATTGGATAACCCAGGGCGTGCTGAAAAGTACCAATTTCTCATTTACTAAATTCTAGTGTTTACTACAGACACACATCCTGTCGTTCCGTGCTGGAACTAACACTCACGTCTGGATGCGCAGGAGAAAAAACGCATCATGTTTACTTACCAGGCGGGCCCACAAGTAGTGTGGCCTACCGCAAAACCTCAATGAGGTTAAAACAAGGCAGGGTCAAACCCTGAAATAAAAGGATCCGGGAAAAGCCGGGTAATAGAAATACTTACTAAACTGACACACTATTGGAGTGATGGGAAGAGACAATGCAGCAGTAATTTGTGGGAGTTGAGACGCTCGCGTGGGGAAAAGAATAAATTAAAAGCTAACTTACCGTAAAGGAACTGTAGAAGAGCCTGTTACAGAATGAGTTGCTGTTAGTGTTATTAGTTATAGCAGAGACAGTTGGGTAAAATGGAGGCAATATACCTCACTCGGATCAAGAAAAAAGTCCGGTAGAAAGGGTTTATATATATATATATTCTTTTTGCAGTATCTAACCAGATAACAGTAAAAAGATATTACTTACCATATCACGAACGTGTCTGTGATGACCTTAGTAGGAGTAGCTCAGGCAGTCTTAGTCTGAACACCCAACTGGGTGAAAGTCAAGGAAACAGGGACATTTGAAGAGAGAAATATATATAAAGGATCCGGGCGTACCAGTAAAAATCTAAAATACTTACCTACAGGAAAATAGGATCGGATGACCATCGTTTTTGTGGAGTGGTATTCGAAAATCCATGACAAATGGGGCGGATACTTACCTGACCGAAAAAAGGGGCCAACACTAGCAGAGTGCTCAGCATGAAGTTGGTGGTTAATGCATCAGGGAAAACTGTGGGCCGCCATGGGACTAAACCTGTTAATATCAAAACTTACCATGTCTGGGATACCAGTGTTATGTGTGAGGGTAGGGGAACCACCTGATCACTAGTCTCGGTCGTCTTACGGATCACTTGAGTTGTTTGGCCTGATGTCAATGTTTACATTTTTATGGTTTTGATAGTAGTAACGGCTAGAAGGTGAGCTGTTCGAGACAAAGCCCTTACGTATACATCTATTATACTGAGGGGTTCTTTTACTTACCTAGGGCGGATAAGCCGCGCGGAAGTATCACACTGGCTGCAGTTGAGAGGCTGTTCCAGGTGTGAGGTTAACAGCTCAAGATATGTGCACAATTCCAGAATGACATCCGGAAATAAGTGATGGTTGTATTACACACTAAGCAGTAGTATAGGTGTGAATGGCGAGCATGGCTGACGGCTTGTTTGAGGTACTTCATGGGATGTGATTAAATATAGGATTTGGGTTATCTGTGTCTATGATTTTGTCGGGCACCTGAGAAGTGTCGCGAGAATGGTTAAGTGACTTATGAGTGTTTTGAATGGTATTGATAATCAAGTAAGTAGTTAGTCAGGTCCTAATCTATAGAAGATCATCTTTGTGTACCGTCCGAGGAAATGGTAAAAGGGACTTACCCATCGTCTTGTATAAACCGCTTACCTTGAGAAAACCCCCTTCATTGTATGGAAGGGAAAGGGAAGGATCCGGTCAGTAGGGACTCGATGGTGCGACAAAGAATGCAAAATTAGGACAGGTGTCAAGGGCAGCTGAACATATGAATGCTCTATAACACTACTAACTTACTTGAAAGCATCCACTGTCAGGAAGGTTCCGGACTGCTTCAGGAAATCTTCCGGAGGGAAACTTAATTGAAATGGGATGTATCTAATAAGGTGTTGTTATTATCTTTGTTCTTTGGTATAGGCGTATGCATGTGCATATGTATGCACATAGGTGTATATATATATGTTTTTTTTGTATGTGTCCATCTGTAAGTACAGTGCAGTGAAAAATCTCACTGAGCTAGGTGTAGAGGTTGGAAGAAATTCCGCGAAGGAAGAGAGATCTGGTGTACTTACCCTGAGGGGAAATAGCGCAGCGAACCCTTAAATCACTTCTACCAGCCACTTGTTCTAGGGGTGTAGTGGCTCATGGCATGCGGAATCCCCTCGTGATCAAAGTCAATGAGAAAATGCCTGTATGTGTACAACGCATGATTTGGCGAAGTGTATCCAATGCATTTTGACTATGTATGTCTAGAATTTGTATTATCTACGATTTCCTATTTTATATGAAAATGTTGGGGATTTGATGACTTACCTGTTGAAGGTCGGAACGACCGACATGTTGCTTTTGACGCTCCAGTGCTTTCATGTTACAGCCGACTTGTAGGAACTTACCTGGGGACGATTGTTATTCACCATATCCAAACGCAGTTGTTCGCCGAGTGTTGTCTAGTGCTATATATATATAGTGCATACGTTATTTAACCATGTGATGGAACAGGGATGGCAACTCTAAGGGATCATCACCTAAAGGTGTAGGCTTTGGGGAAGGTTATGATGCTAGTTACCCGCCTATGTATAACACACCGGAAATCCCGGTATGGGCAGGGGAATAATTGGACTTACTCACTTCAACCTGGGAGGTAGAGAATACCGCCAGGTCGACAGATCATTGTTTCGGGAACTGAATTTGTATAATCTGATATTGAGAGCCCGTATGAACCCACATTCAAAATTGTATAGGGTGAAATACTCGAGAAGGGAAACAGACTGCTGGGAAGAAATACATCCAGTAATGATATATGATATCAGTGTGCTTGTGCAATAAGCGCCTAAGGTAGGTAGCAGCTGCAACAAGAGACTAAAAAGAAAGGGGAACTCCTAACAACGCTGGGAGCCCAGTAGAGAAGCTTAAAAGGGGATATAATTATTTTATATCCATATAGCCTCTACAATTAAGGTGTATTAATGGAAACCGTAGTTAGGTAGTTAGCAGAAAAGGCTGCAGGAACAACAGACCGAGGATACCAGAATTGATAGACAGAGAATAGGGCTAGAAGATCCGGCTGGAATGGGTTTTAAACTCCATATTGCAAATGAGAACTGACTAGCGTACAGCTAGTCTGAGAAAACCCCCCAGTAGCTGTACTGTATAAGTACAGTAAAGCGGTATTTTGTATATTACCTAATAGCGAAGAAATCGTTTATAAAGAGACGGTATGCAGATTGAAAGTATGCAGATGCCTTTTATTCATGATCAGTGCCCAAATGGGTGAATATATGAGGGTATATTTATAAGGTATTATATTAATATAAGTTTAAGTGGAGATGGTCCTTTAGGCAGCTAGGAGTGAGAGACTGCGTCTCTAGAAAACATATCCTCCTGTTTAATCCATTAGGAGGGGGTATGGTCTCTTGTTTGTTTGGATAAGCATGAGGGCTGACGCAGTGAACGAGTAAAAGTGACAATAGTGCTTGTGAAGAATAATAGTATTGTCCAAAGTGTGAAAAATATAGTCCGTTAGATAGATGGGTGTTTTGAGGCTTCGGGCCGAATGACGCATGATAGGACATCTGGTAGCCGTCCAGGCGGGGAAAAAGCGGCCGTTTAGTCGTCCCCCTCTGGAAGAAATGGAGGAGAGAAGGGTAACAAAAATAATAATGGTGGTTCCTAAAGTGATGCGTAGTGATAAAATGAATTGACAGCACGATATAATATCTGCGTGTTAAAGGGAGGAGTTAGTTGGGAGAAAACCTACTCGCCATGCAGAGTTAGAACAGCCAGTAGTGGTAGTAGGGGTTGGAGATTGACTCCCCATGCCAACGTCAGGGTTGATATATCCAGGCAGTTACTTGCAACAGCGACCAGCACTATTGTCTGAACACCTTTTATGCTCCCTACTAGAATAAGACTCACCTTGGGCTTTCAACCGTGAAAGGGAGTCCGGAAAGGGCTAAGCCCTGGAGGATTCCTCCAAGCGGTATCCTAAGTTTAGGAAAGAACTTACCCATTCAAACTGTAAGTAGAAATCTTTTATTTACTCCATCGAGGCTCCGTCTCTGGAGGATGGAGAATTGCGTTGAGATCTAACTCGGTGAGGGTTCGCCCAACCGGTTATGCACTGCAAACTAATCAGGTTTATGATAGGCATTCGGGCCTAGCCTTTAAATAATTTGAGAGTTGCCATCACCCGCCACCACTGAATTTCCTGTCGTTTGTATTGCCAAGGTAAAGGTCTTTTATCTGGAATTGTATGGAATATTGTAATCAAACTAATTAGTGGAATAAGTTGAAAATCCGAGACAGGTTGAAAGTTTTAACCCGAGCTGTGGGGAATTATGGATATATAAGGTCTATTGCGTCGAGTCCTCATCGCGTCTAACTCTGTAATTGAATATACAAATGTACAATGGAGTGTACCAAATTGCAATTATGGTACTGTGGAATTATACATCTCTGGGTGCGTCTCTGACTAAAAGGTGAAGTATGAATTTATCACCGCGACCTGTAGCTCTACACCTGAGGGTTTTATTTTGACTCAGGGCTACATCTTTTGGTTTTGAAACGATAGTTAACCTGGTAATTGCATGCAGAATTTATCACTGGGTTTGCTTTGGTCTTGTGTTTTGAAGGGGGGTTTATCTGGTGGAGTGGACCTGAGAGTAAATTAATAGATGTGTATACTCTGGTCCGGTAATAGGATTGAGTAGCATCCAGAGTGTTGATCACGAAAGAAGCCTGAATTGCTCATCTGTCAATTATGAATAAACTCTTTTACCTGTACAGGACTCTCATGTTTATGTTTGAGTAGGATATGTACGGCTATTCTTACATTGAGCGAGTGACTAAACCTGAGACTATGAATTCTTACTGATTACTGCATGAGTAAGAGTACACCAATAGCATCTAAACTAGTTTCCCTTAATTGCTTAATTTTGACCCCAATGAAACACCTACCGTACATTACAGTGTCTATTTTCCCATGTGTAAAACAGATCGCAAGTACTCTTGTTCTCATTCAAACAATATAGAAGTAGGTAAGAAGACTCTTGCCGGAAAAGTTACAGCTAGGATTGATGGAGGGTGGTGGCGGCGGTGGCGGTGGCGGCGGCAGCAGCGGCAGTAGGAGTAGTAGCAGCAGCAGCAGTAGCAGCAGTAGCAGCAGCAGCAGCAGCAGTAGCAGCATCAGCAGTAGCAACAACCGGTGGTGCTCAGGCTGTGCAGTAGCAGCAGCAGCAGCAGCAGCAGCAGTAGCAGTAGCAGCAGCAGCAACAGCAGGAAGTGCCAGCTGTGCGGTCGCACGTTCAACTAGAGGCTTAAGTGTGACATATGACGGTTCTTTGTCGACACCAGCAGCGACAGCAGCATCAGCATCAGCAGCAGCAGCAGTAGCAGCAGCAGCAGCAGAAGCATGAGCACTAGCAACAACAGCAGTAGCAACAGCAACAGAGCGCACCCTTACAGCAACATCAGGGGCAGCACCGGCAGCAGCAACAGCCTCAACAGCAGCAGCATCAGCAGCAGCGGGAGTAGTAGCAGCGGCAGCAGCAGCCGCAGAAGTATGAGCAGCAGCAACAACAGCAACAGCAGTAGCAACAGCGACAGAGCGTACACTAGCAGCAGCAGCCCTAGCATCAGTAGCAGCATCAGCGGCAACGCCGGCACCAGCAACAGGATCAGCAGCAGCAGCATCAGCATCAGCGGCAGTAGTAGCGGCATCAGCAGCAGCAACAGCAGCAGTCACAGCAGCAGCAGCAACAACAACATCAGCATCAGATCGGTAGGATTTTTTTTTCAGCTGCCGACCACTCACGGCAGGAGGAGGAGATTAACTCGGTGATTTTGTTTAGACTTAAGTCGCTTACCACACGCACGCGCCTCTAGTCACAGACAGGGAGGCAGACACATGTCTTGGGGGAGGGGAGTGGGGTTACACTCTTCATCCCTTGTTCAACACCCCCTGTAGTTTTTGTATACACACTGGAATCCCATAATCCCATAATCCTTTATACAGGTAATGCGCATTAAACCAATTACACCAATTATCACAGTTGGTAAACCAGTTAAACCACCCTCTCATGTCGATCTATCAGGGGTGGAAGGATCCAGGTGAAAGCGTGATTAGGGGGTTTTGTTTCTCTTTTCATGTCAGCTGATCGGCATGCAGCAGGTGAAAACGGGATTAGATTGCGCTCTCATCACCCATATGAAAAGCCTGGATTCATTTTTTTTTGACAGACACTACTACCAAGTTCACCACTTCTAGACCCATCGCCGCCGCCCCCACCGCCGCCGCCGCCGCCGCCACTGATGCTACTACCATCGCTACTACTACCGTCACCACTACTACCGTCACCGCCACTGCCGTAGAGCACCTCAAGTAGTTCAGACTCACGCTTATTTTGAAGCGATGGAGATTCTCATGAAAAGGAAACGTGAGGACGTCTTTAGCACAGGCAAAAGAAAGCGCGGCGATAGAAGAGCAAAAAAGGAAAACGTGGCGATATATCCGAGAGCCGTCTTAATATCTATGTTAACCAGGGGTTAACGTGAGTATATTGGGGTCAGTAACTAGAACACCTTGTAGTGGCCGCTGCCTCTACCAGGGTGCAGCTCTGTTCCACCTGGATTAGTGTGTATGTATACATGTAGGTGGTCTCTGTGTCGCCGCAAGTTGACGCGCGCCAACCGCCACAGTTGGATTTTGAAACTCAGCCGACGAGGACGCTTCCCGTATAGGCTCTGCAGGTGCAGGCCTGGCTGACCAACTGTCATATTTTTCAAATTTCATTTTGAAATTTCATATTTTTTTTTTTTTTTAGGTAATACTTACCTATTTGCTATCTACTTGAGACACCATGTCATCTGCCTGGTGTTACGGTTGCGGGGGTGATCACCCTATACCCCGTGGGAAAAACTGTGATAAGCCCCCGGAGGAAAATTGGAGGAGATTACCTTCCAGGAGGAAAAAGATAGTCCACGACCCTAAGGCTACTGAGGAAGAGCGAGCAGCGGCAGACCAGAAGGAGCTGGAAACTAGCATAGCAGAGATCCACCCTGAAGAAAAGTTCCCCAATGCGCAGGATTACGCCGACTACCTAGAGGAGTTAGACGCGGATCAGCAGCAACAGGAAAAAGCAGCCGCCCTGGAGAAGAAGATCCTTGGCCGTTTGAAGGGTCGGGGAGCCACACAAGGTAAAGGTGATGTCCCGGACAAGCACATCCCGGACAAGCACGTCCCGGACAAGCCTGTCAGATCGAGGGACAACTCACCAGACCGTCGCCCTAGATCAAGTACCAGGATATTTGATCCTAGGGAATTTGAAGGTATTGACTTTAATGCAGACCGTCTTACAAGTGCTAGGCGCAGGTTCGACCTGAAAAGGTTTACCAGAGGGAGAGAGCCAAAATCTTTGACTTACCCAGAACTCATGTATGTTTCTTTGCAATGGGCGGCCGTGGGCATAGATGATGGTACTTTTGCTAGTCTGGATGAGATGAAAAAGTATCTAAAACATTTGGGTTTCCTGTCCTTTAAGGCCTCAAGTGAATTGTATGATACTCATGTATTTGCAGAATATGATGCTGACCTACGCCAAGAATGTGTGTATGGCCAGGACCTAGACGAGTTTGGTTTTGGGAATGATCAGTTAAACACCCGTCATTTTGGCACTGAGGGGTTGAAAAAAGTCAGAGATGAAGCGAAAAATTCCAAAAAAGGGGGGGGGGGGGTAGGCCTAATACGAGCAGACCCCAAGGTAGTAATACCCGTTCAAACCAACAAGGTTTGAGGTTAGACGAATCAGGCCATGTAATGGCGTGTGACCGCTACAACCGCTTAGGCTGTGATTCCAAGTCTTGTGCTTTCTCTCATGTTTGCAACAAGTGCAATGACCCTACACACAAGGCTCAAGATTGTAAGAATGTCCGTATGTATCATAGTTAGTATATAGAATCACCTGTGCCTTTATTAACTAAGGTTAATGAAGGGGTCATACCTGTTTTAATTAAGTGTGATAATCCGGTAGCCGCTGCTATAAAGCCGGACATGGGTGAGTGCTATAGCACTAAGTGTATTGACCCACTGTTCGCGTACAAGGTGGACGTTGGTGTTAATAATCAGCTGCTTTCTGTTTATAGTAACATGGAGGTGAATGATATTGCGTGTATACATGCAGAGGGTTGGCCGCAGCCTGATCAATTTGTAAAATTATTGTGTACCCTGCATGAGTCCTTAGGACCACGAGAAGAGTCATTTGTTATATCTAGAGAGTGTTTTCTCGGGAGTTGTACATGTAAATATTCGCTAGATGGTATGCTAGTATCTATGAAACCATGTAGAGTATTTGTGGAATGTTTTATGTGGGGAGATATAGACTCCAATTGGCACTATATACTGGAAGGAGCAGTGTTTGGTTTCAGAGTGGTGAATCCGGGGTGCCCTTGTGAGTATGTAAATGATAACTATGCCTCTATTCTACAAGAGGGTAGGAAACAGACCATGCATGAAAAGTTGCGCAAGGAATTATCCGAGGGTAAAATTATGTTAGCCAATGCTAATAATGTACCCAAGTGTATACATGCGTTGGGAGCAGTTGTAAAAAAGTCAGAATTTATGGATGTGGGGGAAAAAATTCGCCCTATAACTGACTGTTCTAGATCAGGTAATAACGCACCCTCTGTTAACGAATTTACAGACGAGGTGTGTGACAAATTTGTTTACAATTCCTTAGATAATGTGTGTAACATGCTTACAGAAGAAGCATATATGTGTTGTACTGATATTTCAGATGCCTATAGAGGTCTCCATATATATTATGGTGATAGAGTGTATCAAGGCTTGAAATGGGACTTTGAAGACGGTGAAGGCGAAGTCACCATGTTGGATGGACGCTTGTGTTTTGGTCTAGCTAGCGGCCCATACATTTTTAATACAGTGTCTGACTTTATGGTTAGATGCGCTGCGCGTAGGGGGGTGAAAAACATTGTGAATTACTTAGATGATTTCTTCTTATGTTACCCTAGTTTTGAATTATGTAAAATGGCTCAACATGTATTATTCAGGGTTATTCGCCAGTTGGGATTTTTTATTTCATATAAAAAAATCTCCCTGGTGGCAAAAAGTGTTGTGTTCTTAGGCATTGAAGTTAATAGTGTACATATGACATTGACATTGCCTGAGGATAAGATGTGTAGCTTATTGCTTAAGCTGAGAAATGCTCAGGGTAAGCAAAAGATGACCAAAAAAGAGCTGCAATCGCTTGCAGGTAGTCTGGCACATGCAAGCAAGGTTATTAGGGGGGGTCGTTGTTTCTCACGTCGTATATATAATTTGTGTAATACCGTTCGTAAGCAGCATTATAAAGTCAGATTATCTGGGGAGGCTCGGGCAGACATTGACTGGTGGTTGAAATTTGCCAAGGATTTTAATGGTACTGCTAAGATACTTAGACCTTTTGGCACCCACCTGGCTGTATACAGTGATGCTTCATTTGGTGGTTTTGCAGCCTACCACCAAAGTGATTGGTTGATTGGTAATTGGGAGCCTGGGATTAGCTCACTCCCCCCGGCATGTGCTCATCATTGGGTGGAAGCCCCCTCTGAATATCAGAAAAATATTAACGAGCTTGAATTTTATCCTGTTTTATTAGCCGCTCAGAGATGGGGTGACTTATGGAAGGATAGTGAGATTACATTTGTAACTGATAATACCCAAGTCATGCATATGTTGAATACGGGCCGCAGCTCAAATGGGAAATGTATGTCTTGGATCAGAGAATTATTTTGGCTGGCAGTCCAGAATAATTTTTATTTTAACTCTGTTTATATAAGCACGAATAATAATATTATATGTGATTGTTTAAGTCGTTCATCTGAGAAGGGTGCTCTAGACAAACTGTTATATGTTACGTCAGACTTATCCTTATGCTGCCATTCTGTTCTTGGTTGCAGGTCCACGCGCCAAGCTAGCTAAAAGGCTACAATATTTGTTGGATAATGACATTTCAGACAATACTGACAAAACAAGAGCATCACAAAACAAGAAGTACTTGGAATTTTGTGCCTTATATGGAGTCAATCCTATCAATCCTGGTGTGGAAGGCATAGGTTTCTACATTGCGTATTTGTCAAATTCTCTAGTGTACTCGTCCATTACTGGATACTTATCAGGGGTTAATTACTATCTTAAATCCCACAGGGCGCCTTCTATTGACTACAGTGACCCGCTGGTAGCTAGAGCTATCAGAGGCGCCAAGAGGGTATTGGGCGACGCTCCCACTCAGGCCCTAGCTATTATGCCAGAGCATTTGATCCTTATGTTTGAACAGCTTCCGTTTTCCTTGGGACATGAGTGCTTCTGGGCCGCAGCCTTGTTTGCCTTTCGTACCCTACTAAGGAAGTGTCATTATACTTTATCTGATGATATGTTATGTAGGGAAGCTTTTCAATTTTTCCCTTGGGGTATGATGGTGACGGTGTCTAAGTCAAAAACCATTCAATTTAAAGAAAGGAAACTATTAATTCCTGTATGTAGAGTATCGAATATGTCTTTATGCGCGGTACATTGGGTTGAAAAACACTTTGAACATGTGAAGGGAAGGCCATCTCATCCTGCCTTTCTAGTTGCTATGGGAGATGATTGTGTACCACTGTCGTATAGCCTGTTCTCTGAGATGTTGGAATTGTTATGTTATAAAGCAGGCATTGTGGCTCCCAGGATCTCATCTCATGGGTTCAGGGCGGGGGGCTCGACTTATCTAGCCAGAGTTGGTGTAGATTTGGACGTGATAAAGGAGAGAGGTGATTGGAAATCAGACCAGGTCTTGAAGTATCTAAGAAGACCGGTGTCTGATAGGATTATGCTTGATGGTAAAATTGCTGCCATGTTGTCTCAAGTTATTTGTGATTAATTATTATGTGCTTTGCTTGGCTGGTACGTTGTATTTGGGCAGGTTAATCCAGCCATACGCGTAAGCCATTATCATATGTCATGTGTTGTTATCATTACATATTTATTATATCCCTCGTATACGTTATAAACAATATTATCTATGTTAACCAGGGGTTAACGTGAGTATATTGGGGTCAGTAACTAGAACACCTTGTAGTGGCCGCTGCCTCTACCAGGGTGCAGCTCTGTTCCACCTGGATTAGTGTGTATGTATACATGTAGGTGGTCTCTGTGTCGCCGCAAGTTGACGCGCGCCAACCGCCACAGTTGGATTTTGAAACTTACTTGTATGATGTTTATTTATTGCACTTACTTGTATGTTGAACTTGTATGTTCTTTTGTATTAAATGGGGCAGGTTAATCCAGCCATACGCGTAAGCCATTATCATATGTCATGTGTTGTTATCATTACATATTTATTATATCCCTCGTATACGTTATAAACAATATAAGAAGAGTCTTTGCTCCGTCAATGCTTGATAGCCACCCTCAGCGCACCCACTTGTTGGGCATTAATGAAAACAAAGAGCGCTCCTCCTTCTCCTATAAGGTGAGAATAAGCGCTATGAAACGATTTGACAACCACATAAGTTATTTGGGGGTGACCACGGCTCCCACTTGGTGGGTACGCTTGTTGGCCCACGTGAACACGGTCTGGAAACTTTTCATCTTCGTCACTTGCACTGCATCAAAATTCCTATTTAATCATATGTAAGTGTACCAAATATTAGGGAAATATCCTGGCAAGGTCATTTGAAGATTGCCATGAAATATAGTAAATTTTAAATTTACCGGAAATGTTGTTTGACATTTCCGGGAAATTTAAAGTGTACTCAAAATGAACCTGAAATGTCATTTGATATTTCCAGGAAATTTAAAATTACTTAATTCATGGGAAAACTTATATAACTTTTCCAGGAAATTTGAGGTAACCTAAAATTTCCCGGAAATCACATGTGGCATATTCAGTAAATTGATATGTAATACTAACCAGGGCAGTAAGGGGACCTTGCTTTCATTATTAGTTAGGGCACCCTGATCCCGTTATTATACATAATTTTAAAGGCATGTACATGGGTAAACCCCGTGATACTAAGCAGGGGAGTTAGGGCACCCTGATCCCGTTATTATATAAAATGTATATACTGTAAATAATGTTAAATATAATGTAATATAATATATATACATTATTTTAAAGGCATATCTATACAGGGGTAATGCAGGGGAGTAAGGGCACTCTGATCCCGTTATTATACACTATTTTAAAGGCATTTACATTAGTAAAACTTAGATACTAAGCAGGGGCGTCAGGGCACCCTCATCCCGTTATCATACATTATTCAAAGGCATGTACATGGGTAAAACCAGTGATAATAAACCATTATTTTACATTATTTTGAAGGCATTTACAGGTTGAATTAGTTTATAGAATTAGTCATAAAATAACTTATTATTATCACAGGGAGAAAAGAAAAATATAACCATAATGCTAACAATGTATAGAATTACAAAATACTATCATTAAAGACTCATTTATAATTATAAGGACATTTAACATTTCAGTTGGTCATCCCCCCCTCTTTGAATCCACATATCATGGCGACAGGCCTGTCTGGAGGCAGCTGTGAACAAGCCACCATGACGCCCATTGTGATAGGGGTGTAGGTGCGACCATACAACTATGAACCCCTAAGACAATAGCCCTGCCCCCCCACCCCCCAAACCCACCTAGCCTCGCTCTCAGGTGTGTAATTGTTGGTTATTTTTAAACAGGCTGACCAGTACACTAGCAGGCAGCAAACATGCCACATGTACATGTAGATATACATGTCCTTCCAGTTCACTAGCATTTAATAACTTTGACATATATATATATATATATAATAGTATACATTTGAACTGCGTATCCATGTAAGTACATAACTATGTAAACATCAGTTATTTACCCTTCTCTTTTAGTGTTTGTTTAGTATACATATTTTATATATATTTTTCTATTTCCCACAGAAAAAGTTACAGCAGGAGCTGACTATGCCTTCAAGAGACCGGCCATGCCTCCCTGGGCGCTCCCCGGCCTCCCTGGGGGCTCCCCCGGCCTCCCTGGGGGCTCCCCCGGCCTCCCTTGGGGCTCCCCCGGCCTCCCTGGGGGTTCCTCATGTAGGCTGCCATTAAATGATGAAACTGATGAATGACTACCAGAATCTGATATTAATCCCCTTCCCCAGCTACCAAAAAAAATGAAATTGATGAAATAAAAGAATACCATCCCACTGCATTACAAAATAAGCAAATTTAGATATATTTAATGACATTTAGGTAAAATGAGAGAAGATGGCAATATCCGTTAAAAGGTCATGTAAAGGTCATTGAAATAGCTCAAATGTGAATATTTGGATACATGCACCTGAATATTGCCATTATGTTTAATCACCTTTAAGTAAATATACCATGGCCTTTAAATTTAGTTTACTCACATTTAAGTAAATTTCCCATGGTGTGACATTTTGTTTAATCGGCTATAATCACCTTAGGTAAATATTTTGGTACATTTAGGTAAACTTAAACATGCTTAAATATACCAAAATAGTCACTTTTGGTATACCAAAATATGCTTAAATGTGAAAGCTTTGACATTTAAGTCTTCCTGGCAAGGTCGATTAAAGGTCATCATAGCTACTTATCTACCACCTTTAAGCATATATAATGCCTTTTAGGAAAAACTTAAATGAACTTATATCGAGTGTTTCATGCAGTGTTGTTATCCCGCGTATTACAATGCAGCTGAATTGAAGAAGAAAGGGACGCACTTCTTTAAAGTTTTCGCTCCAATTTGTATTTGTCACCACTGCGCTTCCACCCCTTATTGCTTTTTACATGAGATTGCGTCAGAAAACGGAAAAGAAAGCGGCAAAGCGACAAGCTTTGCCTAAATAATCAAAAAAAGATCGGCGCCACTTCCTACTCTTCCTCCTCCTCCTCCTCCTCCTTTTTTTAAAATAGATAATTGTATCAGACCCTGGAGGAGTCTGATACAATCTTTTATGGATACTGAGTGAAAATAGAATATATTGCAAAATAAGAAATAAAGAAAAGATGCTTCTGCTGCTGCTGCTGCTGCTGCTGCTGCTGCTGCTACTGCTGTGACTCTATGAATAAAATGCGCCACGACGTTTCCCGACAACCACTCGTCACTGAACGTTCGAGTGAGAAACATGGCAGACAGGCAGACAGGCAGACAGGCAGGCAGGCAGGCAGGCAGGCAGGCAGGCAGGCAGGCAGGCAGGCAGGCAGGCAGGCAGGCAGGTAGGTAGGTAGGTAGGCAGACTCCATAACGCGTGCTGAAAAAAAAAGTGGAGTGGTAAAATCGCACCCTTCACAGAAATACATTTCGACCCTCGACTACAAGGACCCTTCAGTTGTATCATCAGCGGTCCGTCTGGTTGTGGAAAATTGCGCTTGGTGGATCAATTTCTGAGCGACGTGAACAATTTGGTCACGCCACCGGTTGAAAAGATCTTTTACCATTACGGCGAGTGGCAAAAAATGCAAAATCATTATGGAGTGGAATTCAGAGAAGTTCTTCCTATCAAAGAGTCCACACTGGGAGACGTAGAAGTAGCAGAAGACGATTTACGACCGCACACTCTGCTGATATTGGACGATCTGATGAGCAGTTCCAATAAGCAAGTGGTAGCTGACATCTTCACCAAATACTCCCATCACTGGAACGTGAGAATCATAATTATCACTCAGAACCTATTCCAGAAATCGCCTGAGTTTCGAACTATGAGTCTGAACGCTCCCTACAAGATTGTTTTTAAGAACCCGTGAGACATGGGGCAAATAGCGAGTCTGTTTCGGCAGGTGTTTCACTAGCGGCACCAAACTCCATAAACATAATTTTTGTGACCGAAACCCAGCTGCTATTCGAGATGCATAAGTGTCGCTGGACGCCTACACTAAACATAAACCCATTCGGAGAAAATTTGCAAGAAACAAGACAAAAACCGGCGCAGTCAATCAGCAGTGGCAGTTAGATCTGATGGACATGCAAGCTTTGGTGTCTCACAACGGCGGCTTCCGGTACGTGGTGACGGCAATCAACTTTTTCTCCAGGTATGCGTGGGCTGCTCCCACCAAATCCAAAAGCGGAGCAGCTGTCACTGAGGCGTTCCAAACGATGACTACTACTGCGGAGAGACAACCGTGCTCCGTTCAGACAGACAAAGGGAAAGAGTTTCTCAACAAGATCTACCAAGATCACCTAAGGAGAGAGGAAATAGAGTTTTTCACCAGCGAGAACGATGACATCAAAGCTAGTCTAGTGGAGCCCTTAAACCGAAGTCTGAAGGAGAAGCTGTGGTGCTATTTCACACACAAGCGCACGTATCGCTACCTAGATGTACTGGACGATGTAGTGTTTCTTCTTACAATCGCACTCACCACAAAACATTGAAAATGGCTCCCGCCGACGTCAGCTCGGAAAATATCTAAACGATTTTCTACAGACAAGATCTCCCCACTAAGAAACAAATTGATGAAATATGAAAAAGGAAAAAAAATGTCCACCGCCGATGCCATCGCTTCATGTGACAGAGTGAGGATGTTGAGAGCTAAAGGCGCCTTTGACCAAGGGTACAAGGGAAACTGTACAAGTGTTCAACGTTGCTAAAACCTTGGGAAGCAGAGGGTTCAAGCTAAAAGACGACAGCGGCGAGGAGATAAAAGGCATGTTCTACCCAGAGGAGGTTTAGAAGGTCTACAAAAGTTGCTACAAGAGTCGACAACAGTTACCTCATAGACGAGATGTTGCGTCCCAAGAACGTGGATGGTAAATAGTGTTGCAGCATTAAAGCCTGATTAGCTGAACACCCATCACCAAAAAAGACTAAAGGTCACTATATACCACTGGAAAACTTTGATTGTGGGTTTTTCAGATATGGTGAGTGTATAAAGAAAGATTGCGAGGTATCCAAGATGGCCGCCAAAATTCAAGATGGCCGCCAAAATATCAGAATTCCATCTCCCATGACCTAGGTATGGCTAAGACCACTATTTTAACACTACCTACCCCCCCTAATTTGGACCCAAGGAATTCAATGATTCTATTGGTTTGTTGCTAGGGCAGCTGGTTGCCTAGGCTACCCCCTATTTTTCACTGCAAACAACATCTACTTCATCCAGCGCATGAATCAGCTCATGCTAGATAGACTAGAGGGTGACAGCTTCCTGCTAAACACTATGTCCGTCTTCTCATACGACTCAATGACGAGACGCGTCACCATCAACCGGCTGAGACACATTTGCATCCTCCTCACAGAGCATCTGGCAAACATTCTAGGCTTCGGGGAGAAGTCTCATTTCGCGGGGCAGACCACCGGCGTCTACATGATGAATCCCTTCGGGGACGTGTACTCTATGTACCTATACACTGACATCATTCAGGAGAGACGTGTGGGCGACATGCAAGTGCCTCTGTTACGCTGGGTCGCGGTGGACAGAAGTGGAAAGCTTCGAGGTGGGATGAAAGCTATAAGTTTTCCGCATTTGGATTATTTCCCCTTGAAATCCAATAGGTTGGACGAGGTCAGCGTCTACTTAAGAGACAGATCCCGTCATCCCATACCATTCAGTAGGGGTGAGGTGACCGTGACACTTCATCTGAGACCCGTTGAGCGTTAAAAAAAAAAAAGGATACCTCAACACGTTCCGTACTTTCCACCAAAGCCACTGGACAAGGGTACAGCAATTACTACAACGCGCAGCTCTTCCGCGCCAGCGTGGGTGTGGCTAAAGATGCGATTGAGGGGAGGACTTTCAAGAACAGCGTGAAAGACCGAAGAGTAGGCGCTCTCAAGAGTCTGGCAAGTACGGCATTCTCTGCAGGGAAAAAAACCACCACACCGAAGAAAAAAGCACAGCGAGCGGGGACCAAGCGACGCCAGCACTCTCCTGAGATTGGTAGCGACTCTTGCAAGAGGCGCAGAGGGGACGTCTTCGACCGGTAGGCGAGGCGACGTATAAATGAAGAGACCTAGAGGACGTCAGCGTCAGTCTATCATTGGCGTGAAGAGAGAACACAAAGGCTTACGTACACGAAAGCAGTAACGAGTGCGCACTCTCTGAGCTCGACCTGCACACCGTTGCGCTGACCCAGACTACTGTCCAAAAGTCGTCTTTTGTTGGGCTAGAAACAAAAACCCATCCCATCACCGACTACCACATGAACTGAAGACGCTGTGACGGTGGTAGTGTATGAATACGCATGAAATAAGAAGAGTGTTGAAGGAAAATGTTCACACAAAACATCGTTTCCTAGGTGTTTTCTCTTGTGACACTATTCCGAAGCACCCTATCAAGGACACTTGTTTTGTGAGCAACACAGATCCTCAACATTTACCAGGTCAGCATTGGGTGCGTTTAACGTGTCGAGGACCTGCGAAGTGTACTACTTTGATTCCTTCGGCTTACCGCCGCTGAGTGCCAAGTTCTTGTCTTTCCTGAAATGCTCTGCTCCGTTCAAGTGGCAAAGAAACCATGTTCAACTCCAAGACACTTCTGCTGACACCTGTGGACCTCATTGCGTTCATTTCCTGTAGCATGCCAAACAAGAAACTGAAGAAATGCGAATGAGCAGAAACCCAAAGCTGAGCGACCGGTCAGCGAGTCAGAGGCTAGCGATGATGATGCTGTGACAGAAACGGGGTGTCGCGATGGCGGTCATTTCATGCAGGCAAAGATTCTCTGCCTTGCCAAAATAGTGTTGGATTTATCCAAAGTGGTGCAATGTATGTTGGAGAGAGGGTGTGGTGGGTGTGAGACTGAGAAGGTGAAGCTTTGCGGTTTGTTTGGTTGCAAATCGAAGAACAAAAAGAAAAAGACATAAACTTGTGTGTGAAAAAAAAGTTTTTGATTGAAATGAAAATAAAAGAAATGAAAATGAATTATTTTGTTGTGTTTTTATTTTCATACATAAGTTTTTTAGAACTAATCAGCTCATCATCGACATGTCCCAAAAAAAAAGGAAAAAGAATTTTGCATAATTCACCCCAGCCCCTTTGTTTACAAAACAAAAAAAGAGTCACTTGCTCTCGCTAAGCCCCTAATTAGGACCCTTTTTTTTACAATCAAACATGTCACTTGACATGTCACTTGGCACGTGGTGTTTACAAACAAAAGAGTCACGTCCTCTCACTAATTAATCCCCTTATCAGGTCACCTTACCATTGTTACCAGAATGCTAGCCCCTGATTGGCTGACAGCCCCTAAGTTTTTTTTTTTGTTTTTTTTTAAGGTTTGAAATGTCTTTATTTGCCAAATCACAAGTTACAAACGTGTGTTATATTTTATGACAAATAAAATGAAGAATCCTTGTCAATTTGTTGAATTACATCATTATAAGCACATAGGATGATATAAAAATGAAATATACAGATGATATAAAGATGGAAATGCAGTGAAAAGTATGTTGGTAGGTCACCCAGAATCCTGGCCTCTGATTGGCCTAGAACCTCTTAGTAGGTCACATTACCATGGCACCAGGTCACGTGACCAAATGGAGGCCTGTGATGTGCTGCATGTTGCGTGAGTAATATCCAGTACTTAGTATAGTCCGATTCTGATACATATAATACTACTAATATAGAGGACTCGCTGACTTAAAAAAAAATTTAAGACAATTTTTTCTTTTTTTTCATTCTCCATTGGATTCAAGCACAAACACACACTTTTCGATGGTCAATTTCTCGGAAAGTACTGCACTGATCTTGACTCCTTTTTGACACATCAATGTCTGTGAAATTTGGGAAACTTGCTGAATTTTTCAAAATTTTTGGAATATTTTTATTTTTTATTCTAGATCTAGTACTGTACATGTGTAGGGGCTAGGGTTATACGGGGTTGTTATATGACGAGTGCTGTTGGATGCTGTGTTGCGAGCTCAGTCCGAACCCTTCAGTCCGACGGTAGGTGGCGACACCTACCCCGGGCTTGGGGTGTGGACAGGGGTCGCTATAGGCTTCCGGTCTGCGTGTGCGTGCGCAGGCTGGCTGCCTATATATACCCAGCATCTGACGGTACTCGTCGGTTACTCTGAGCCACGCTGGTGAGGAGACCCCGTGATCATTACGGCTGATTAGCCTACTGACCCGTTCCGAACTCTATAGGGAGTTCGCACACATAGATACTGCTTGTCTAGGTTTTCTGAATAAACCCGATTTGCAACCTGTAACACTTGATCCGAACTGTGTCGACTTTGTTCTTTAATTGATACTCTACCAATATCATAGAGAAACAAAGTATCGTTTATTACACTGGTGCCGTGACCAGTTCTGAGTGAAACGCAGGTTAGCCTGTGCAGTAGCACAGACCTCCTGCTCTGGACAGAGCAGCGAGGTCTCCCGATGAGGCGCCAGCCTTATCACCGGAGGGGTTAGATGCCGCCAATGAGGCAGATACCCCCAGGAGTGCGAATGTTCCATCCGGAGCAAGCGCGTTTATGGGATTCAGAGGTCCCGAAGTAATGAATCGCTCATTAGAAGAAATGAGCCTGTCAATGTTCAACATTGGTGGGTCAAGATCAGCCGCTCCGAATCCACGGAGGGCTACCATCTTGGAGGAGCGTCGTTTCGACGACATGAGAGAGGCCAGGGTACAGGAGCGTGTGCAAATGGCTCAAATGGAGTTGTTGTCCATTCAGAAACAGTCGAATGAATGGAAAAACAGTCTGATTGCATTGGAGGGTGCAGTCACACATAGAGCTTCCAAAATCAAGGAGAAAGATGCAAGGCTTTCAACTTTGTTAGAGGAAAACGAAAAGCTGGTGCAATCCCTTAGCAGGGTCCGCTTGGAGTTCGATCAGAAACAGGCTGATCTACAGGGAGTCCGTTCCGAATTTGCCCAGGCAAACACGGAGCTGAACCAGATTTGTGCGGCCCGAGATGCCGTCATCCATGAAGCAGAAGGGGCCCGATCAGAACTTGTTCGGGACACGGAAGACTTACAGGAGGTTCGCCGAAGCTTAGTGTCAGAATGCGACATTCTGAAGGCAAAAAGAAGTGCTTTACAGCAGTTTTTGTCAGAGACTAGGGAGAGTATGCAGGATAGCAGTACCTCATATGCTTCCGCTGATAGTGACAGTCCGAAAGGTCCTCTATACATGAGTTTTACGGACACCCCGAATCTTCCTATGGGACGTGGGATGACTGTAGAAGGTGCCTTGTCTACTTCAACGCCAGGACGATCACTACAGGTGGGCCGGGCAAGAGGTAGAGGTAGGGCGAGTGATTACTCACCAAGGGTGGGTATCAGTGGTATCCGTCCAATTCCGAAGCAGGTCTTTTCAGCTCCGACAGGTGTAAACCCGGCGGGCAGGGGAAGGTCGTTATCGGAGTTGGTGCGGAGTCCACGATCTCAGTTGAAACTGGATGAGCAGCAACTGGATTCGGAACGCTTGAAGAAAGCAGCCGAACAAGAGAAGGCGGCCAAGACCGACTTAACTCCCTCGAGTTTGTCGCAATGGCGAGAGTGCCAAGCAAACATACTGTTCCATGAACAGAAGAACTTGGAATTGGAAAGGCGAGATGTGTATCGCAAACAGCAGGCTGCTCTTGAGCAGCAGCAGAAACGCATGAAGGAAAATGCAGCCCTCGCTGAAGAGAGCTCGGCAAGAAGGGCTCCGAGCGGCCGGTGAAGCTGCGAAAGCTAAATTGGCGGAGGCTCAGCAGGAAGAGGAGGCTGAGAGACAGGCCAAGGAACTGGAAAAAGAGAAGGCGGCGCATCAGCGATTGCTTGCTCTGGCCCAGCAGTGTCAGTATATGACTGATCAGGAGAAAAATTGGTGGTTCAGTCAGGGTGTGGACCCCACTAAGGATTTGGTGTCGTATGGTACCTACCAGGCCTATCTGGAGAGACAGAATAGCTTGCCTACCATGGGCGCTACTCCGGGGGCGACTCCTGGCGCAAAGAGTCCTAGGAGGGCTCCGAGAAGAACAATTCTGAGTACAGAATTGCAAGAGTTGTACGATACAAACCCAGCAATTGCTGGGATCGGATTGCACAATGTGGGTACAGAAAAGGACGCCTCGGCTTCCATTTCTAAATGCCTGGCGATAACCTCTAAAATTAGGGGGTCATCCAACGCTGCTAGACGTATTGCTAGCGAGCCTTTTCCCTACTGGCAGAAAAACTCTTGGGAAGATTGGTTGGGAGCCACCGTTGAGGATATCAACCTCAGTGGGTGGGATCAACAAGATGCAATTCCGTACGTCTGTAAGGGATTGCGCATGGGAGACGGCCTGATGGCCGTGGAGCAGTGGAAAGATGAATGCGGACCTCGCGGCACTTTCAAACAACTGGTAGAGATCGGAACTATCCTATACGGAGACTCCGCTCGGATTGATCCGATGGTCGCTTTTAAGAAGCGAGTGCAAGGCAAGAACGAGGCCCCGAGGGTTTTCGGACTTGCACTGATGAGACTCCTGAAGAAGGTACATCCAGCTTCAGGAATCCATGATGCCTTATTCTCTAAGGAATTGTTCTCTCAGTTCGTCGCTGGACTGAGAGATCCAGAAATACAACAAGTAGTGTATGATACGTGGAGAGCAGATACGTCATTAGATGACCTTTTTAAGGCCATCGACATACATGCTCTCAAGAAGTCACTGTTGGGGGACCGGATGCCTACCCGGGCCTCGGCCATTATAGAATGTTCCCCGGAGCAGTCTGATGGTTCGGGCAGTGAGGAAGAGGGGGCGATAGCTTCTGCAGCTCAGTTTAAAAGGAATGGGAATTCCTCTAAACCGCCGTGGAAGAATAGGAAGCCGGAAGGGGGTGGAAACCCTCCTCCGAAGAAGGAATCATCGGATCCAAAAGCTACGATAATGGACGCAGCGTTTTTCACAGCGCTGTTTGAGAAGATGACGACTTCCATTCAGGGGGCTACACAGCCTAACCGTAGGAAGATCAATCGGCGGACCGCCAAGTGCTATAGGTGCCTGGAGATCGGTCACTTTGCTGCGGAGTGTACGGCTCCGACTCCGAAAGTTCCCGGTAAGGAGGGAAACTAGAGGGGGTAGTCCGAGAAGGCGAGCGGACGACCCCTGTATATGAAGTACGCCAACATACCAGAGAGGTAGAGCCTAGTGAAATTCCGAAGGCGGGAAGGGAATCAGGGGTGGCTTCGAGCTTGAGGGGCTCGGATGCCGGCCTGGTTAACATTCCAGTCCAACAGTTGCCCGGCAATGAGGCAGGGAGGCCCATTACGGATAGGAACGAGGAAGTTGCGGCTGTCACAGACACTGTGTGGGTAGGGAGTACCCAGCTTTCCCCGGATCATCCATGTTTCGACCATTTGAAGAAACATGGCCTTGATTTGGCTGCTCCGAAGGATTTTAAACGCTTCACTGTAAACCCGTCTCCGCTGGGGGGGAGGCGGTGGTATGTGTCTGTTACTGTGGCCGGTAGAGCGGGTGAATTTTTAGTAGATACGGGAGCTAGCCACTCCTTTATCTCCTCTAACTTCTATGCTCTTATGCCGGATAGTCGTGATAACTTCAAAACGAGGGTAAACGCCTGTTCGGCCGATGGGTCAAGTATGCAGACGTATGGGCGCGCGTTCATACCGCTCCGAATTGGGGGGAAGGAGTATGTGGCTTCTCCCACCATTGCGGATATTGCAGACGACGGTATACTGGGATTGGATTTTTCGGCGTTGTATGACGCGGTCCTGAATCCTGGTACAGGGGTACTCCTGATAGAGCACCCGTACCGTGCGGTAGAGCAATGTGTGCTCCGACAAGTGTCGACAGTGGCAACGGTGGTCCAAACTGTAAAGATTCCTCCCGGACAGACGTGTGACGTGCTGGTCCGAAGCAAGGGGCTTAGGAGAGAGGAAGAAGCAGTTGTGGAGCCGGATGTGGCCATGTTGGGTAGTATCGGTTTGACAGGCATGGACACCCTCGTGGGTGATGGTGCTTGGACCGTAGTGCCGGTTTTTAACCCCGGGTTGGAACCGAAGTATCTAAGGAAAGATACAATACTGGGGAAGGTGTTCACCAGTGAGGCAGTGATGCCTGCTGGACAGGTGAGCATGAAGGGTGACCCTTCTCCGACCGCTCTGAGTGCGGGACTCGAGAAAATGATCTCCGAAACGGATTTGACGGATCGGAGGGATCTCGACTCCCTAAGGAGGCTGGTAGTGAAGTATCAGGATGCATGGCAGGTGGAGGGGGAGCCTTTGGGCCGAACCGACAAAGTGTTGCATTCTATCAATACGGGTGATGCACAGCCGTTCAAGATGCCTTACCGACGTTTGCCTTTGGGTAAGAAAGCAGTGGTTGAGGAACAAGTGAAGACCATGTTGGAACAGAAGGTGATCGTGCCTAGCACTAGCCCCTGGTCCAGCCCGGTCCAGATGGTTACTAAGAAGGACGGGTCTATCCGATTTTGTATCGATTATAGGCGCCTGAATGGGGTAACCAAGAAAAATGCATATCCTCTCCCCCGGATTGATGAGACTCTGGACTCTTTGGGTGGGAACCAATGGTTCTGCACCCTTGATTTACAGTCCGGATATTGGCAGATCGGGATGAAGGAGGAGGATAAAGAGAAAACGGCTTTTACAAGTCACATTGGACTGTATCAGTTTGAGCTGATGCCCTTCGGGTTGTGCAACGCCCCGGCCACTTTTGAGGCTATGATGGAAACTCTTCTGAGTGATCTGTTGTGGCGCAAGTGCTTGGTATACTTGGATGATGTCATTGTCTTCGGCAAGACTTTTGAAGAGTGTGCGTTGAACCTCGGAGAGGTGTTGGAGCGAATTCGGTCCAATGGCTTGACATTAAAGCCGAAGAAATGTGAACTTTTTCGGAAGTCCATGGTCTATTTGGGCCGGATCATCTCCACCGAGTGCAGGCTGATCCGGCTAAATTGGAGACTATGGAGACTTGGGAAGTTCCAAAGGGACCAAAGGATGTCAGATCCTTTTTAGGGTTCTGTTCCTATTACAGGGACTTCATCCCCGGATTCTCTAGGGTGTCTCAGCCATTGCAACGGTTGAGCCATTGGACTCCGGGGAGGAAAAAAGAACCCTTCCCATGGGGGATGGAACAGAATGAAGCCTTCAAAGAGATTAAGGCGTTGTTCCGAACCACCCCGGTGCTGAGATACCCTACGGAGAAGGGGCATTTCATCCTTGACACTGATGCGAGCAATGAGAGCATCGGGGCCGCATTGTCCCAAATCCAGGACGGAGTAGAGGTCCCGCTGGCGTTCGCTAGTAACAGTATGAACAAGGCACAGAGAAATTATTGTACTACCAAGCGAGAGCTGCTCGCAGTAGTGGTGTACACGAAGAAGTTTCGGCACTTCTTATATGGAGGGAATTTCACACTCCGTACCGATCATTCGGCCTTGAGGTGGCTCCTTAATTTTAAGGACGCAGAGGGAATGATTGGTCGGTGGTTGAATCACCTCAGCGAGTTCGGACTGGAAAACTCTCATATCCAGCACCGAGCGGGCACGAAGCATATTAATGCTGACTGTCTGAGTAGACGTCCGGTACGCCGTTGTGTGAGTCCGGAGTGTGGGGATTGTGGTGCTCACAATGCTGTGGTAGCGAGTGTGCGTTTGCCTTATGATGGGTTGTTGCAAAACCTGTTGGATTGGTCCACCGACACTATAAGGACGTACCAGATGGCCGATCCTACCATAGCACGACTGAGGGAGCTTGTCCCTACTGGGGTCTGTCCAGTGAGACCCGAAATATCACTGGAAAACCGTGAAATGCGACGTTTCCTGGCTCAGTTCCACGAACTGGAGGTCCGGGACTCGTTGTTGTGCAGGTGGAAGACTTGTCCCGGGAAGCGGAGGGTGTTACAAATGGTGATCCCTGCTGCTATGAGGAAAGACATCCTGTACTACTGCCACGGCCATTCCACTAGTGGGCATTTCGGAAAGAAACGCTCGTTGGAACGGCTGAGTAGGAGATACTACTGGCCCGGCATGTCAGGCGACCTTTTGAGGTTGATCGAGACCTGTCCGGCCTGTTGTTTAGGCAAACCTGGTCCTGGACTAGGGAAATTGCCACTGCAACAAGAGCTATTCGGGGTGAGGTTTGCTCGAATAGCCGTGGACATTATCAGTGGAGTTAAACCCACTCCAAAAGGTAATACGTGTATGATGGTGGTCTCGGACTACTATACGAAATACACCCGAGTGTACCCACTCGAGGATCACACTGCTGCTACTTGTGCGGAAGCATTGGTAAAGGGGTGGATCCTCCATCTGGGGGCTCCCTTGATGTTACATAGCGATCAAGGGAGAGAATTTGAGTCCAAACTATGGGCAGCTATGTGCCATCAGTTGGCTATATGCAAAACTCGGACCAATCCGTACCGACCACAGTCCGACGGGCAGGTGGAGCGGTTCAATCGGACCTTGATCCAGGTTTTAAAGCCATTAGTGAACTCCCATATGGATGATTGGGATGATCAGTGCGAATTTGTGGTTCATGCGTATAATAATACGGTCCACACTTCGACAAATTGCACTCCGAACCTCCTGGTGTTCGGAGAGGACTTGATCATGCCGGCGGATTTAGTATTCGGGGTGGTAGGGATCAGTCCGGAAGCACCATGTACGGTGCTGTTTGTAGAATCTCTACGGGAGAGGTTCAAATTTGCCTACGAAACAGTTAGGGCTCATTTGCTCAAAGCTGCGAATTGGCAGAAGGTGGGTTACGACACCGGATTGAAGTTGCGACGATTCGTAGTGGGGGATAGAGTGATCCGCCTACATGAACCGCTCTGCAACGTCAAGCTGGCGAATAACTGGGATGGACCACACACCGTGGTTAAATGTATCAGTCAAACGACTGTGTTGATTCAGTCCGAAGCAGGACGCATCCGGACGAGCCATGTGGCTCGGTTGCGTGCTTGGGCTGGAAGGGAGCTCACCCCGGAAACGGAGGTGGAGAAGGGAAATTCGGAGGCTAAATTTGTACCTTTGGAAGGGGTATCAGCGGATCCCCCTAAAAGAGTGGTACGAAAGAAGCTCCGGAAGACCGTGAAAAAGAAAGTCTCGGCAGGCGAAGGAAGAAGGGCACGGAAAACTAAAATCAAGGCTGGAGTTTTAGTTAAGAACGAGTGTCCTTCGGCCAGGTTACGAGAGGCGGACGGTAAACCCGTTCGGCGAAGCCCAAGGCTGGTGGCTAGAGGGGCTGTAACCTAGCTTGTTTACACAACGAGTGTGGTGTCCTGTGTTGTCCTATATGTTATATGTATGTTACCGACAGGGGCGCTCAGAGTCAAGAGGAAAAGAATGTAAGAGTGTTCCCCGAGGGTGGTGGACGGATAATCCGGTGGGGTAATCTTCGATTTCCCATAAATATCCACTAATACTCCTGATGAGCTCTTTATTCGAAGTATATTTTGACTTTTGTGAGCCGCCTACGTAGCAGTGTGATCCCTCGAGCCCGAGCTGCGGGCGGGAAAGGTCGTGACCTGATTAAACAGTAATTGGGTCACACCGGGTAACGGGATCGCGTCCAATCACGCGAGACGCTGCACATGCGCTTTGTTTTAAAAACAAAAGCGAGGGAACCGCCATATTGATTTTGGGCTCGCCCCAGTCAATAGCGGTGTTGGTCGGCAGCGGGGAAGTTGGTGATTTGGACGGTTAGAAGAGGAGAAAAGTCAGTAAAAGAGTTGTAAGCAGTGAGTACTCTTTCCTAGTAGTATAGTATGTATCGGAACGGGACTATGGTTAACTACTGTTTATTACTCAATCGACCTGCAGCCAATCAGAGGCCTCCATTTGGTCACGTGACCGGAAGTGACCTACTTAGGGGATTAGTGGTGACGTCACGTGACCTAGTTAGCCAATCAGAGGCCGCCATTTGGTCACGTGACCGGAAGTGACGTCATATGACCTACTTATGGACCGGAAGTGACGTCATATGACCTACTTAGGGGACCGGAAGTGACTTCATATGACCTAATTTAGGATCACGTGACCGGAAGTGACCTGATGAGTCACGTGACCGGAAGTGACGTCACATGACCTAATGGCCAACCGGAAGTGAGTGACCTCATTGAGGATCACGTGACCGGAAGTGCCCTGATTAATCACGTGACCGGAAGAAGAAGAAGAAGAAGAAGAAGAAGAAGAAGAAGAAGAAGAAGAAGAAGAAGAAGTGACGTCATGCGACTTAATGAAGAGATGAGCGTCTTTAAGGGGTCACGCGCTTTAAAATGTGATATTTTTTTTTTGGAGGAGGAGGAGGAGGAGGAGGAGGAGGAGGATAAGGAGAGGAGGAGGAGGAGGAGATGGAGAGGAGGAGGAGAAGGAGGAGGTTTCGGTAAACTAATAAAAAACACTACGATATAAGTTTTTTTTTCATTTTTATTGTTTTACGAGCGACTGGAAGTGACGTAGAAGCGTTCTTTAGAGTGTATAAGGGGGGAGGGGAGGGGAGGGGAGGGGAGGGGAGGGGAGGGGGGGAGGGGGGCCCCTTTAAGATGCATGGGGAGGGGGGCGCTTTTAGGATGCATGGGGCGGGTGGGGGGGGAGGGGGGGAGGGGGGAGGGGGGCACTCTAGGGGGGTGGGGGGGCACTCTAAGGGGCGTTTGTCTCTTTTAAGAAAAAAAGAAAAGAAAAGATTTCAATCGAGAGACACGCTTCTTCCTCTCGAGAGGAAGAAGCGTGTCTCTTCATTTTTTTTTGTTTATCACGTGCCTCGATGAGGCGATCAGCTGCGACTGGAGGAAGTGACACTTTAAGAGGACACGCGTCTTAATTGTTATAATTTTTTTTTTTTACTTACTAATAAAGAAGTATGAAAATAAAACACAACAATTCACATGTCCGTCGTTCTCGTTGTTTCTTGCTTGATAAAGTCAAGTAATATCGCGATGCCAAGGTCAAACTTTCCCATGTCCTCAGTCAACACTCGAAGGAGTTCAAAAGGCGTACCGCCGGCACCGTCAGCTTCAGCTTGCCACATTTTCAACACTCGGAAGGCCCACTCAGCGGGACTTCCTCCGTATTCGCATTCTTCAGCGATCTTATCTAACCTCTCAGGCGACAATTTTAAATGGTCCCCCACCTCTTTTCACCTGCTACCTAGACGTCTGCCGAGGGTGCCCAAGTGCTTATGCATCCCGCGCGAGTCGGGGTTTTCGAAATCCAACCCCTGTCTGTGGAGAAGGGACATCCACTGAGCCAACAGTTCCACGCGTCTAATGCGGGTGAAGACGCGACCGAGCTCTCCCCATCTATGACGATGCGGGGTTTCACCCCACCAGACTCGGAACATCGCCGTACACAGCTCCTCCGGTGTCTTGACACTGCGCTCTACTAGAGCATCCATACGGGCGGCGGTAACTTTTAAGCTACTGCCCAACTCTCTCCAAGATCCGCTCAACTCTTTACCTAGTTGACGAAGCAAGGCGTCGCTATATGCTAAGCGCCGCTGTCCTACCTCTCTGTTCTCCCCATCGGTCTGCCTCGCGCGTCTCACATCGTCAAGCCGCATTAACTTTTTTTCAGGTGGACAAGGCGGTGAAGGCGAGCTTGAAAGTGGAATAGTTTGAGCCATCTCGTCTCGTCTTGGCGGCGGCGGCGGCGGCGGCGGCGGCGGCGGCGGCGGCGGCGGCGGCGGCGGCGGCGGCGGCGGCGGCGGCGGCGGCGGCGGCGGCGGCGGCGGCGGCGGCGGCGGCGGCGGCGGCGGCGGCGGCGGCGGCGGCGGCGGCGGCGGCGGCGGCGGCGGCGGCGGCGGTGGTAGTAGACGTTACTGTGGTCAGAGGCGATATGGTTTTTTTCCAACAGAAATCAGAGCTTTTATACAGAGGGAGTTTAATCCTATTTCCAACAGCACTCCAGCTGTCTAGCGACCTGTCCGCATGACGCTTTTTCAGCCGCTCCGCTCCTTAAGAGCTTAGATGACGAGGGGTATGTCATCGCTATCCGTGGAGACCAGCTGAAAACTGTGTTTTTTCCTCATCCATAGCCTTACCTCCTACCCCCTACCTGAGGACGTCTCCCTCCCTCTGACATTCATTGTAACAAACGTCAGAGGTCAGGTGAAAATCGGATTTTTTCATGCACAGCCTTAGTCAGCTGTCACCCCTCCCTATTGAACTAGCCGGCCGCCGCCGGCCGGCCCAGTCTACTCACCACGGCAGGAGGCGGTGATTTTTTTTTTGTCTTACACTTAAGTCGCTCACCACATGCACACGCCTCTACTCACAGACAGACACGTTTGTCTTAGGGGGTCCTGCTTCACGCCACACGCCTCCTGTAGTTTTTTTGTATACACACTCTAAGCTCATCACCGTTAATCCTTTATACAGCTAACGCGCGTTAGGGTGGTAAGTAGCTTAGCTCATGACAGCGGATCCCTCAAAAAAGAGGGGAAAGGGATCCAGCTGAAAACGTCATACCTTATGTCTTTTGTTTCTCTTTGTGAATGGCCGCCGGTCAGTCGGCGGCAGCAACCGCTTAATCCTTTATACAGCTAATGCGCGTTGAATTGCTGAACAGGGTGGTAAGTAGCTTAGCTCATGACAGTCGATCTCTCAAAAGGGGGGAAAGGGATCCAGCTGAAAACGTCATACCTTATGTCTTTTGTTTCTCTTTGTGAATGGCCGCCGGCCAGCCGGCGGCAGCTGAACAGGGGCAGTAAGTAGCTTAGCTCTAGAAGCGAGAAGGCGTATATAAGGGGCCTGGAAACCTCCATTCACTCACTCATTCTTTTGCTGCTCTCTACAGTCACCACCATGAGCAAAAGACAACACCTAGCGCCGTCCAAGGATCTAAGCAAGTTCAAGAACAAGAAGACTACGCGGAACAGCGCTCGTTTAGCGTCAGTGCCTCCTCTTGCTACTGAAAATGAGACTACCGCCGCAGCCGCTTGGTCTTATCACCCTCCCGCTGTAGCAAGCGCTCGCAGCAGTAGTAGTAGTTGTAGTAGTAGTAGTAGTAGTAGTACTAGTAGTAGTAGTAGTAGTGGTAGTAGTACTACTGGTAGTAGTCGTCGTGCTAGCGACGTTGTTACACTCGCGACGGTACACGTTGCTGCTAAGCTTGCTGCCGCTGCTACTGCCGCTCCGCCTGCTGCTGCTGCTGCTGGTGATCCTCGGGCTGCGGCTGCTGCTGCTGCTGCTGCTGCACCTGCTACTGCTGCGCCTGCTACGGCTGCGCCTGCTGAGGCTGCTGCGCCTGCTACTGTTGCGTCTGCTGCTGCTGCTGCTGCTGCTGCTTCTGCTGCACCTGCTGCTACCGCTACTACTACTGACGACAACGCTCCTGGCACAGCGCAGTACTGGCAACCGGGTTTTTACCTCCCCACTACTGTTGATGATTTTGAAGACCTGCCGCACGTTGCACAGCCCCTCTCCTCCACCACTACATCGACCGACGCCCTCGACGCCGCTCGCGCTGAGAGTTACAGCTATTCGGACACTCAGCCCCTAAACCAAGAAGAAGAGGAGGAGGAGCAGCAGCAGCAACAGGGTGAGACAGAGAACGGCGCTGACGACGAGGCGTACGAAGAACCCGAAGGGAAAGGGGCGGACGGTACGTTTTTTCGGCTCCCCTCTTCCCCAGCTTTCGACCTCACTTCCACTGGTAGCGCGTCCGGTCCGTGGCGACTGCCCTCACCGCCACCTTACGAGGGCGGCGGCGCTTCATCTTCTACCGCTACACTCAGCACCGACGGCGTGTGGCTGCTCTGTTCCAACAACGAGGTCTCGGATACCACCAGCGCTGACGCTGCTCCTGTTATCGGTTCTGCTGCTGATTCAGCTCACGCTGATGGTGTTACTCTTCTTGCGGGTCTGAAACGTTCTAAGGTGAGTTCCAGAACAACAAGGCCTACTAAGAAGAGAAAAATACAAGAAAAAGAACGAGATGGTCGAGAAGAAGCAGAGAAACCCTTCTCCCGTCTTCTCGGGTTAGAGTTCTGCTTAGACGGGGCTTTGACGCTGGAGATCTGGGAGGACGTGGCTAGACTGTCTAGGAGGCCGCGCTACACAAAAGACGGCCAGGTGAAAGAGGCGTCTCTGACCAGAAGCAAGCGAGTGCACTTCACTGCCGACGCGCTGCGCGAGCTAATAGCACGCATTGCCGATATCCGCGCAGTGGTGCGCATACGCGACACAGCGGCCGCGCAAGGAAGACCTAATCACACCCCCTGGTTCGCAGTGCTGGATGAGGAGGGCGAAGTGTACGCAGCTGTGAGCTACTACAGCGGTAAGAACCTCGTCCACGTGCGCAAGTACGAAGGTCCTGACAAAAAACCCACACAGCAGGGGGTGACGCTGTCCGCCAGAGCGCTCAAAGAGTTGGATGACAAAACAGAGATTATTCTCAAATATCTCGGTATAGATTCGGGATGAGAGACGCTCAAAGCTCACGCGCGCACACACACAGCGTTTGACGTACGCTGTATGAGACAGACAGACGGATAAACAGACAGCAGGCAGATAGATAGATAGATAGACAGATAGATTGATAGATAGATAGACAGATAGATTGATAGATAGATAGATAGTTAGACGGCTAAGTAGTTGGTAACTGAGTGAAAAAACATGACGCAGTACGTATGCGAAAAGTGTTTCAAAATTTTTAAAAGACCGTACAACCACGAGAGACACGTAGAAAGTTGTAGAGTAATACCTAAGTTTTGCCCTCTATGCGGCGAAGGCGATTGCCGAAAGATCGCCTGTCGACGCGAATCTCTGGACGGGGTGACCATCCCTCCGCGCATACGTGCTGTACCGAACGGGGAGGAAACGTTCACGGCGAATTGGCCTGCGATACAAACGGGCGTCAGGATGCACGGGACTCGCGTGAGTGTAACAAACTTCAGGCTACCAACCGGCGAGTTGAGTGACGCTGTAGATACTATGCGTCGCATTCACTTGACACAAAGATTCAGATACAAAGTGGGTTTCTCGGTAGGCTTACTCTTACAACACAGAGAAGACAAGAGCAAACTGCGCTACTTTCACGCCTCCCAGAACAACGCAACTCTCATACAACCGCTCCCTACTATAACTAATTCAGAAACTTTGGAAGAGCTCCTCTCAAAGATGGAAAACACCGTCGCTTGCGAGGAAGTACGGAAACTTTGCGACGCTGACACCAAGTGGCACGTTCTTTTTCCTACCAATTTGAACATTTGCGTTTACATGGGACCGGGGGAATTCCCCATAGGCGGTAGGATCACTCAGGCCGGTCGAGTCGGAAAGAGAAGCGGCGTGTTAGATTTTCCCAACAAGGACAACCTCTGCATCTTCCGCTGCATTTCCTTTCACTTATACAACACCAGCAAGCGCGCTTCAGATTTGTTACGTCAGTTCTGTCCCGCTGCCACACCTGAATCCTTTCCGGGTCTGAACATCCGCGACTTACCCGCGTTAGAGAACTTGTTTGACGTACAAATAGCGGTCTACACCGCGTCGCGTCAAGTGCCGGGGCGGAAGTTGAGAAGACGCGTTACTCTGATCAGACCGCCTTCCAGAACTCTGGCCGCCCGAGGTAAAGTCAACCTACACCTGACGGCGAAAGGCGGTTTGCATGTCTCTCTCGTCACGGACTTCAACGCATAGATACGAATATACGAATGTTGCAAGTGTAAGGCGGCGTTCACCACCGAGTTCTTGCTGAAGAGACACAGGAACCAGCTTTCCTCTTGCCGACAAGTCAAGTTGCGCTACGTAGGTGGCATCTACCAAAATTCGAGAACGATTTTCGAAGCGCTAGCAGACTTCTCCATTTTTCCCCCCGACGGACATTCCGGAATCTACCCTTACAAGATCGCCTTCGATTTCGAGGCTTTCTTCAGACCGTGCAAAGAACCGTCGACGGAACACGTGTCCCTGCTGTGGGATCACGTCCCTTTGTCGGCTAGCGTCGCATCCGACTTTCCGGGGTGGGAGGGGCCCGTCTGCTTCGTCAGAGAATCCGACGCAGATTCCGACCCCTTGTTGGACCGAGTTTTAAATCACATAAACGAGAACGCCAAAGTCATCGGGGAAGCTGTGCTAGAACTTTACCGACCGACGTTAGCGAAGTTAGATGCGGCGATAGGTGAAGCTCTCCTGCTAGAGGAGGCGACATTCACCCCTTCTCCAGGCGGCTTCGCTGCGGCTCAGACCAGACACCCGTTAGTTCAACTGAAGAAGCGTCTTCTGAGATACATCCGTCAAGCTCCAGTCGTGGGCTTCAACTCGGGGCGTTACGACTTGAACCTGATCAAAATACGCCTTCACTCGTTCTTTGCCTCCGGAGACCGAAGAAACCAAGAATTCAGCGTCATAAAGAGAAGCAATCAATACTTGGCGGTTTACACACAGCACACGGTTTTCTTGGACGTAGTCAACTATTTGGCACCCGGTTACAACTACGCGACCTATTTGGGAGCTTTCACCAGGAACGAAGAGAAAGGTCACTTTCCTTACGAATGGATGACGTCTACCAGGAAACTGGCAAACAGAACGCTGCCACCGAGATCGGCTTTTGACAGCGAACTGACGGGCGTCAAAATGTCCGAATCGGACTACGCCGCATGTCAGAAAGTTTGGTCCGACGAGAAGATGCAAACTATGGAAGATTACTTGATCCACTACAACAACAAAGACGTCAAACCTTTCATAGAAGCTCTGAAAAATCACGCTAAATTTTTCCAAGATCGCGGCATTGACATGTTGAAAGACGGAGTTTCTCTCGCCGGTTTGACTTTACGGTTCCTCTTCCAAAACCTAGAAGACGCGTTCACAACGTTCCCCCAGTTCGACGCCGTCCTCCACGCTCTGATCAAAGAAAATCTAGTCGGCGGTCCTTCCATCATCTTCCATAGATTTCACGAGAAGGGCACCACGCGGATAAGGGAGCACAAGTACGGCGAAGAAGCGAGACCGTGCCAACACATCCTAGGACTAGACGCTAACTCTCTGTACTTGCGCTGCATGAGCGAAGCGCACTGCACGGGCTATTACGCGGTGAGACGACCTGAGACGAGTTCAAGCCCGAAATTAGGCAAAGAAACTCTCACAGCGCTTTGGAGTGGTTACGCTTCGTAGAGCACGACCGCGACGTGAAACTGCGCCACGCTTTGAACGGCGGCGAGATGGTTGTAGGCTGTCGGAGAATTCGCGTGGACGGGTTTCACGCGGCCTCTAATACGGTTTTCCAGTTTCACGGGTGTTGGTTCCACGCTCACGAGTGCATACCGTCGCACCGATATCACTTCACTGAGGGAGGAGAGACGCGACAGAACGACTAGAGTAAGCGCGTACTTGAAAGCGCTAGGTTACAAGCTGGTCGTCGTGTGGGAGTGCGAATGGAGAGAGATGAAGCGTCGAGATGAGCGGGTTAAGGCCTCCCAACAACGCTGGAAGGTTGACGCTTTGAAAGTGTCTCGAAACGCAATGAGCGAGAGCGACATCCTTTCCGCTGTGAAAGACGGGAAAATGTTCGGTTTAGTTCAAGTGGACATCACTACGCCGCCTCACCTACGAGACTACTTCGAAGAAATGACCCCCGTTTTCAAGAACGTGACCGTTTCAAAATCGGACATAGGACCTCACATGTCAGACTTTGCGCAGGAAGAAAAGCTGTTGAACACGCCTCAGAGATGTCTGATAGGGAGTTACCACGGAAAAAATATTCTCTTGGGAACGCCGCTTCTCAAGTGGTATTTAGAGCACGGTTTGATAGTCACCAAAGTGCAGCTGGTCGTAGAATACCTACCTAAACGCTCCTTTGCCGGTTTCGCGGACGAAGTAACGGCGGCGCGAAGACGTGGCGACGTGAACGAGAACGAGAAAATTCTGTCAGACTGTTACAAGTTAATGGGAAACGCTACGTACGGTAAAACAATCTGCAACAAAGAAAAACACACGTGATCCTCAATGAGGTCACTCACTTCCGGTTGGCCATTAGGTCATGTGACGTCACTTCCGGTCACGTGACTCATCAGGTCACTTCCGGTCACGTGATCCTAAATTAGGTCATATGACGTCACTTCCGGTCCCCTAAGTAGGTCATATGACGTCACTTCCGGTCCATAAGTAGGTCATATGACGTCACTTCCGGTCACGTGACCAAATGGCGGCCTCTGATTGGCTAACTAGGTCACGTGACGTCACCACTAATCCCCTAAGTAGGTCACTTCCGGTCACGTGACCAAATGGAGGCCTCTGATTGGCTGCAGGTCGATTGAGTAATAAACAGTAGTTAACTATAGTCCCGTTCCGATACATACTATACTACTTTTCCTGGTTCGTCTGAGACAAAGAGGGAGGCGGGGAACTAGTGGTTTCCCCGTCAAACTCCCGTCGAAAGACACTGTCGTAGTGAGGATGGCCGAGCAACAGCTCCGTCACTCCGAACTCACCGGACACTCCGAGGTGGCATCTGCCACCGAGGAGGCTATGGATGCTCAGAGCCCAAGTGGTGATGAGTTGAGCCAGACGCTGGCGGAACTACGTGTAGATCCGGCCGTGTCCCCGATCCGAAAGTCCCCGTCGCCCGACGGCAGCGAGGACTCCGGAGTGCTGCGAGGACTCGCCTACACCCAAGTAGCGCCGGATCCCTCCGAGACGACTGTGCGTCCCTCCCGGATGTGCAGTCTCAGTATATCACCAAGCCTCCAGAAGACGGTTGCTCGTAAACTGTCTATGGGGAGTGGGAGTGATTCCGACACTTCACGTCCGAGGACGCGCGGTGGGAAGGGTGCTACCCGAGATCGGTCCAAGTCGGCCGATACTAAGGCTAGTACCAAGGCTACCAAACACACTGGTGTTGGGAAGAAGCCACCGGGAAAGGACGAGCCTAAAAAGCCCGATCCGAAGAAGGAAAGTACTGCGAGTACGAAGAAGTCGGGTTCTAAGGCTGCCACTGCAGCGGCCTCCAAGGATCCGAAGACGGTTGATCCCAAGGCTCCTACGACGAAGGTGCCGAAGGGTTAGAAGAAAGCTGATCCGAAGCCTGGTGCTAAGGACCAGCCGGGGAAGGGGCAGACGTCCGACAGCACTAAAGCTGTCAAGACTCCGGGCCCCAATAAGTCCAATCTCCCGATCCCTAGCAAGGTGAAGGGTAGTGGGAAGGCAGTTGGAACCTCAGCTGCTCCGACCCCAGCCATCGACGTGTTGTCCTTCTTGCGAGGGCTGGACAACAGCTCAGCAGTAGCTGCTACAGCCGCTGCGATGGCTGGTAATACGGGACATGGGGGAGGTCGTCCAAAAACGGCAGTTCCTCCCAAGGAACCTCGGACCGAGGAGACTATGGATACTTCATCCGCAGCCCATACGGTCCAGGTAGTGCAGGATGTGCTGTCTAACATCACATTCAACCTCCCGACTCCCCTGGAGCCGCGAAAGGAGGTACCCGTTCGGGTGGAGTTACCTCCTCCGAGAGAGGTACCCGTCCGAGTGGATACTCCTCGACAGCCTACTGAGCCTACTCTGGAACCATCCAACTTGGATATTTCGGAGGAAGCCGGAAAGCTGGACCAAGCTGCAGGCGGTGGTCCATCTGGATCGGGGGTGCACATCCTCGCTCCATACCAGCATGATGCATGGGATAAGGAGGACGCCGACGTCCCACCCCTGCTCCGAGGTGCCATCATCGATCAGATGAGCCAAACAGAGGTCAGATCCTTCGAACTGATCCAAATGCGAACCTTCCGGGGGCTGGACAGTTTGTCTGCCAAGTTCCCGGCCTGGTTCCCAGATCGCTTAACTGCGGCCATGGAAGATCTCAGCAAAAAGTCGGCTACAGCTCGCTTTATAGTTGCTGAGACCGAGGGACGTCCCGAACTTATCGCGGCCTTGGAATACGAACTGCAAACTGCAGCGGAATTCCAGACCATGCATAACCGGAGGGAGAAGAAGAGACGTCTGACGCCAGCAATGAAGCTGGCTCGGAGTATGGAACAGAAGACCAAAGAGTCCATTCTGGATGCTACTCTGGAGGAGGAAATTATCCAACAGACCTCGGCCGCGGCTAGGAGTGCAGACACTAGTCGCCAGGAGAAGGCCAATCGTAGGCACCTATACCTACGAGAGACCATCAAAGTAACCTCTCTGAAGGCGGGTCGATCCGAAGAGGAGGTGGAAGGGGTTCTGAAGGGATTGGATGAAAATACAATCCCGGACGACGAGCTTCAGATTCTGGTCCGGACGGCACTCCGAGCCAATGCCGCAAGTGGGTTTAAATACTTTAAACCAATGTGTGTGAACGACTGCTTCAAGGATAAGCGGTCCTCACACCATCCGGAGGAGGTGGGTCCTGACGGTCTCTCCGACGACGAGGAGTGGATTAAGACTGATCCCCTCGATAAGTCGGTACAGCTGTACCACTTTGAGTTACTGGATAAGGTCCGAAATGGTAGTACTAAATACCATTCGCCTCTCCAGAAAGCTAAATTGGCATGGGCTATGGCTAGATGGCATACATTTAGCAAGTGCCCCTTTGAGCCTTGTCTGAATATCGACGAGACACTGGAGACGCCCCGAACTTGGCCTACCAAGGTCCGGTACGCAAGGCATATCACCCGCTATCATTTGCGTCATTACATGCGGTATGACTGCTTGAGTGTGGGTGCGAAAGGAAGCAAGGGTTGTCCGAATGGTGGCTGGTTCTACACTAGAGCCGATATCATCAGGCATCTTGCTAAGCAGCACGGCTTGGCTCTGGAGACCGCGGCGGAACGCATCCAGACCGCCCATACGGAAGTCTACTCCCATTTCGGGGTAGTAGGCAGAAATGATAACCTCGAGGTGGATTTTGGCACCAACGAGAAAGGAAAGGTCCGGGTCTTTTACAAGGTAAACCCGGACGGCAACTACATCCGGATTCTGGAAGGTGAGCTCTTCGATGAATTCGAGGAGTACCAGAAACGTACCAGTACGAGAAAGGTGCGGCGCGCTCAGAAGAGACCTAGCGGGTCTTCGGAGCAGGCCGACCCTAAAAAGGCCAAAACGGATGAAAGGAAATCCGTTATGGAGAAGGCGGATCCGGGCTATAAAGGGCCGGCATTCACTTCTCAGACGACGGACTGGAAGACGGGTCCCCAGGGCAGGCCACATCGGTCTGTTCCGGAGGATCCGAACTCCAGCACGATGGGGTCCTTCGCGGACGAGTTCCCCGAAAATGATATGGTTCCGGGTGAGGAGTCGCAGACTCTAACCCAGACCGGTAGGACGAAGGCTCCAGCAAAGAAAACGCCGAAGCCGACTCAGACCCCGGATCTCCCACCAGAGACTCCGGAGGAGGGGCGTCTAGTCTTGCGACTAAGGAGCCCTCCTTCGTTCCCTCCCGCCGACTTCACTTCCTATGAAGCCGGACAGGAGGCCTTCGGTCAATGGCAGGACAACTTTCACCGGTTGCTTGCTGGCCTGAGTCAGGAGGTGGCGATGTTGTCCCTTAATACGGTACACCATCTCCATCAGAGGGAAGTCGCTACCCAGAAGGCAGCGGCTGCGGAGTCCGTGCAGGAAGAGCATGAGAACGCTCGGACTGAACGAAGTGCTGCTAAAACCGAAAGGAAGAAGCAAAAGTTGGCAGTTAAGAACGCCGAGGAGAAGCTGGACCACGAACGTCGTCGGTTCCGAGACTGCTTCGCGCATGAAATGCACGAGTGGGATGGAACTCAGGCTCAAATCGAGCTCTGGCTCCAGGAGCTGACTCTGGCTGAAGCTGCGTCGGACTCTGAGGAGGAGGAGGAGCCGGCTAAACCCGGTTCCAAAGACGAGTCGGACTCCGGATAGGATTATCCTATTCTAGGATCCGATTAGGAGAGGGGGGGGTATTCTAAGTATACCACCCATACAAGCAAAACACCCTTAGAAAGGGTTTAGGAGTGTCCGGACAGAGGAACGCGGCAGGCTGGCTACGCAAGGATCCAGTCTGCCAGGTAGTACTGACGGAGGAGGACAAGGAGATCCGGAAGGAAAGCTGAACTCGGGACTGGAGCACGATACCAACATGGATCCGATACGCGATGTTTTTTTATATAAATTCTGGATATCAGGACCGAGTGCTCCTAGTTATAAGTCCGAAGATCGCCTGGAGGCAGGACTATTTTTTTATTCTATTATCACCTGAAGCTCCCGAGCATGAGCTATGAACTTTCTCGTTCCGGTGAGTAAGAGCTGAACGAAGTAGGTTCTGAAAGCCGGGCGGAATGAAACACCATCAACAGAAGATCCGGATCCTCGCTACAAGACCACGTATGATGTCTTTTTGTAATAATACTTTAATATGTCTTTAAAACCTTAAAAGAAGTGATATTGTTTATCACTTATAAGTATTATTCATTACGAGTGTAATTAGCTCGGGGTCCTGGAGGGACGAAATTTTTTTACTGTGATATTGTACTTTTTCAAGTGTTTGTATACTATATGTATAGTTTAACTCCATCTATCCTAGGGAATGGGGCGTAATTGTTATTACGGTCTATATATGTAGAAATGTGTGTAATTAATACCTTTTTGTGTTCAACAGTATACGTCATATTGTTTGTAAGGTATAACTTTAATGAACCCCTAAGGTGGTATTTATAAGATAATGCCAGTCCGAAGTGTTTTCGGACTTTAACCTTAATTATTTGTTACCTCCCGGTTATTATCTGGTAGGGGGTAGTGTAGGGGCTAGGGTTATACGGGGTTGTTATATGACGAGTGCTGTTGGATGCTGTGTTGCGAGCTCAGTCCGAACCCTTCAGTCCGACGGTAGGTGGCGACACCTACCCCGGGCTTGGGGTGTGGACAGGGGTCGCTATAGGCTTCCGGTCTGCGTGTGCGCGCGCAGGCTGGCTGCCTATATATACCCAGCATCTGACGGTACTCGTCGGTTACTCTGAGCCACGCTGGTGAGGAGACCCCGGATCATTACGGCTGATTAGCCTACTGACCTGTTCCGAACTCTATAGGGAGTTCGCACACATAGATACTGCTTGTCTAGGTTTTCTGAATAAACCCGATTTGCAACCTGTAACACTTGATCCGAACTGTGTCGACTTTGTTCTTTAATTGATACTCTACCAATATCATAGAGAAACAAAGTATCGTTTATTACACATGTTTGAGGGTCGTGCTGCTATTGGTTTTGTCACTTCTATATGTTGGATTTCCTAACGAATCATATCATTAGAAAGGCCTAATACAGGAGAATTCAGAAATTAATTTTTTTGGGTCCCCCGCCCCCTTGTGTACAATTTTAGAGCACATTTTCAGTATGGATCGGGCCACTGTTAGGCGGCGCCCATGGACTCGCTATGTTAAAGCACTGCCGGGTAGCATCTCACCGAGTGAAAACTTCCCCATAAAAGTACATTTTTCTAAATAACTACTGTATATTTTGCAATAGCAACCCGAAATCCTGTATCTCTACATATATGTGGTAGTCTGGCCAAAGGAAATTCTCTAATATTTTGTCTAAGTACCTCAAAGGGCTCGTGGGTGGGGGGGGGGCAGGGGTAAAATTTATGCGTGCGCCCGTGCTTATAACACCAAACAAGTTGAGCCAATGATTGAATGATTCAAGTTGAGATGAGAAATATCCAGTCTCCGCCAACATCATTTTGCGGAACAGCCAGGCTATTGAGCTGTCCACAATTTCACCCCCCATAGGAAAGGAGCCTAATCTATTGATAACAACGTAATTTGCAGACTTACCCTTAATATTTGAGCTGCAAACGATGAAACTTCACCATAACCGTAGCGTATTCTCGTCCCTCGGTGGCCCCTGCCCCCCATGTTGGATTTAGATACTAGAGATTGCCGAAGTACCCGATAAACAATTTTTTTTTTGATCAATACGGTCATACCATCCAAAATGTCTCTATGCCTCTATCATACCTGTAGGAGTAATAATATTACATTGAATGTCCCCAATTTGCTGTAATTTGAAAGATAAAATGTCCGTGCAGACCCCCGAGCATTTCCTCTCGTGAGATCCCGTGAACCCCAGAGATGGCCATATTTTGTTAACGATTTGTCGTCGTGTCAAACAATAGTAAATGCTTAATTATGGCATAATACGATGAAGTATTGAATTTACCGCTATGCTGAATGGTAGGCAATGAATTTGGATCATTTCGGTTATGTTTTCTTTATCGTAAAAATAAAAGATCTCAACTTTTTGCGGTTGTCGTTAAAACCAGAAGTTGTGGGAAGAACGCAAGGAGTCAAGTTTTGGCGACTAAACTTTGCCAAAAAACAATCAATGCTCTTTTATATGGACATTTGAGTTGAATTTTATTGCGGATTACCAAAGAATAATATGTTTTCTTTAAGTTGTCAGCATTTTAGGCAGGAGAAACAATGAAAAGTGGTGGAAAATGGAGTTCAACCAAGATGACTAACTCGCCTGGAAACTAGTGAAATATCAAGAAGGATTTGTATAGTAATCTGTTTAATCAAGGTAGCTCAAGGCGATCAGCTGATTCACTCTAATCTTTACAATTTATATGCAAACCCCATTTCTGAAATGTGATTTTGAACAATGTCGGCGACTTTCAAATCATGGGATATCATGTCTTAGATAAGACACATATATTTATATAAAGTGTAATCCAGGGTTCAAACCTGAAAGGCAAAATACTACCAAAACATACATATACAAAAACACATACAGTTTTACAGACAAAAAACAGTAAAACAGTAAGTCTGCAAAATTGTCCATAAATAAATGAAGATCCTGTCGACGATGTTCCTGATCCTTTGGCCGATAGTCTATCATCTGTATGGTCAACAAATATATATATATATACATATATCGTTATAAGTAGCAGCAACAAGTCTTTTGGGTAAAAATTTGTAGATAAAATATATTGTAAGGCAGCAACAAGTTTGTTGTGTGAAAAAATGTTGATGTGAGGCACTCAGAGCCGCTTCGTACGCTTCGGCAGAGAAAAACAAGTGCTCAATGTGTGGCTTGCTTAAAACATTTTAGACTGCTGCTCTTTGGTGCATTTTACAGCTAATTTATTAGCTTTTTCATGCTCACTTTAAAATTGTTTCTCTTTATCTTTATAGTGCTGTTTATGTTTACGGTGTTCAATTTACTGTTCTGCCTGTGTCTTATCGGGCCATCGTCTATTGGCATTTATATACTAGAGATCAGCACCAATAATAACCATGAGCTAAGTGACAAAGGTAGTAGCAATGTAAGGTGTGTAAGTTTGGTTTATTCATGCATGCAAACAGTGTAGATGTTACTATTGCTGCAGCCTGACCCAGAGTTGTCAGTGCCTGCAGTGTGGGCTCCCTATATACACAAACAGTAGTGGAGCACCACCAGTGGTAACAGTAGGTATTAGCCTTCAAGTCTATACATGCATTGTAATAGATGATAATCATATACAATAAATGAGATGTAGTATGTGTTATACCCAACTATACATGTAAATTAATAGCGGTTTAGTCTTCATGATATCACACCTGCATTGAATCTATAATATCCTCCATGTCTGTTATTGAATCCGACATCCCAGCTAACAAAAAAACGTTAATGCAACGTTAATCTAACGTTAATACCAGGTTGAAATAACATTAGGAAATACTGTTAGATTGCAGTGAAAATCGTGGACTCAATCCAATGTTTTTTCAACGTTAGATTACAGTTAATTTAACGTTGTTTTGACGTTAATTTAACGTTAATTAATGTTGGGATAACTATACAGAGGAAAACGTTATTTGATCAACCTACACATAACCTTTTCCTAATGTCATCAATATCACATAAACGTTAGTATAACGTTGACATAAGGTTATTCTATTTTGAAATTAACGTTGGTAGGCTCATGTTTTTTTTGTTTAACCTTTATTCAGCCATAAATTTATTGGTGATTTCATAATCTTCTTCACTTCATCATTTACGTCCAAGGTGTTGGACAAATGAGTCTTCTATAAAAGTTATATAGTCTCCTTTCATCATAAGCACTGCTGGGACGTGTAAGGCCCATTTAGTGATGTACAACCCTTGTGAAGAACAGGTTAGATATATATCTAACTCCCAAATCCACAAAGCAGGTGTTTACATGCCTTGCAATATAATAGAGGTAATTATATTGTGGCACACACTAGTGTGTGCGCTATAACTAGGACTAAGACTGTGCAAGTCTACTACCACTGAACTCACCAGGTAGTGCTACCACCCACCTGTGTGGTGACTGGAGTCCAGTCACACTGACAGAGGAGAGCTAGCTTGCAACACATTGACTCATTTTTTCTGGCACATATTGGCTTTTTTTATGCGTTAATTTGGGAAAACAGACCAGATATTGACCTGTAGGAGCAGCCATCTAGCCCCTACAGGCAAAAAGTGTACCAGGTTACCAATTTTCTCATCAGTGTCAAAATCGGAGGAGGAATATGTTGAGGAGCCTCGTGACCGACCGACGCCCAAGGGCAAGGGCCATTACACTCCCAAGGGCTCGAAGTCAAAAGGCTCTAAGAAAATACACAAGCTTTTATATAATGTTCTAGCAATATTGTATTGATAATCATACAAAATATTACCAAATGAAAAATTGAAAATATGCTCCTGCATCAAGTAAATCTTATTAATACAAAGACATGAAGAATTGAAATTACAAATCAGACCATAGGCATGGAAAGACATAGTTGATATAAATATGTATGTGTTTCATAGTGTCAGCAAGGCAAAACAGAAAATAGGACTGTCTCTTTAATCAGCAATATGTCTGATTAGTTATCACATCATAATTGATAGTATGTGTAAGCAGGAACCCCTTGATCAACTTAGCATGTATATTCAAATTATATTTAAGTAATTATTCAGATGTCCTATGGAGCTTAACACTGTTATGTCATTTTGTAGGTTTTATAAAACGAATATCCAAATATAGCTTCAAGTGATATATAATAATGAAAATGTATGGGCTAGAGCACCATTACATCAACATTTTCTTTCATTAGATATTCTGTATATCAAGCACACAGTAGAAATAAAAAGCATACTGAGCAATAAAAGGGAATATATATTGCACATGGCAGGTAAGGATGGGTTAAAATAGCGTTATGTTAACGTTAAAATAACCTTGTTAATTATAGTTAACCAGTGAACGTTTATCTAACCTTTAGCTGAAAAATCTTTTTTTTAACATCATATCAACCTCATTGATTTAGGGTCATTAAGGGATCGTTAATTCAACATTGATATAACGTTCGTCAGATGATGTTAACAGATTAACTGTAAGCTAATGTTAATTAATGTTAGATTAACATTCTTTGTTAACTGGGATAGACCAAAATGTGTTATCCAAATTGTCCACTAGTCCCCCAGAGTCATTAATACTCGAATAAGCATGCAAATCAGAACTAATGTCTAAAGCAGATAAGTTACAAGATTTAGTAAAGTTAGTGTCTAAGAAGTCTTAAAAACTGCACATTGTCTCATTTATCTGTTTTCTGTGATCGTTCACAAATCAGCGTTGACATCAGCAGATGATCGAAATGCTACAATCCCTGAAATGCTTCTTTGGGGATTCTGCTCAATATGTTCGCTCATAATACATCTTCGTGGAGGCCCTCAATACATCCCTTAAACTAAAGCGGCAACCTCACCAACAGTGTAGGTTTTGTGTTAGATAACCTACACCTGTACAGTGGTATCCCCATAACCACTACAAGGTCCAGACAAGGTAATACCAAGTCAATGACCAGTGGGCAGTGTACCACACAAGGAAACCACTGAGTAGGAACTGCAAAAGCCACCGGGGGTATGCAAAAGGGACTGTTAAACGTGTTACCAGGGCACTGAGCAAATTGGAGTTGGACAACGAATAATAGACTGTCCCTGAGGAGGAGATGGATGAGGAGGAGAAGGAACTCTGTAAGCAAATTTCTTTTTTTTTTTAATACAAAATTTATTCATTTTCATGATATTCAATAAATTTGTATCTCCAAGTAGTACAGGTGTTCTCCAGGCGTTTCCAGTAATTACAATGATAGTATAGTTTTATAATATAAATGTTTACAATAATGTTGAGCGACATGTGTCATTTAAGAAGATTTACGTAATAAATAGTATGAGTCTATTGTAGAGAAATTCTACACTTCATAGATGACCATTTGCCATTGATCTATCGATGCTGGTGAAATCGCATTAATGAGGTATGAAGTAGCGCTTTTTGAGTGTTAGGGGGTGCGTCTAGTTCAACTCCAGTGACCATAAAAGCTGGCATCAATAGAGGGAGGCGGGATAACCCCCACCCGATCGGGAATTGACAGGAACAAATAGCTCACTTATGTGTCTATACTTAGCAACCATAGGGTCAATATTACCAATAAATATACTAAATAGATAAAATGACTGCCATAGTTGCTTTACTCACTAAAGGCTGCAAAGGCTACTTAGCTGCAGGAAACCCTAAAACATCAGCTGGAGCAGCTGCAAGCAACCCCGGGGCAAGGCAAGGATTGCAGCGGCGGTGGCGGCATGGTCGACACGCTGAATGGGACATGGTGGGACCTGGAGAGTTCTAGCACACAGCTGAGAAAGGGCAGTGAGTTTGGAATTGTTCCAAATTATATTGAGGTCAAAGAGGATAAAGACTGAATGGGTGTACCCTTTACCGAGATGATCACATGAAGTTGGCAGTAGACCAGGAGGAGTTAACCGCCAAGGAGTACAGGGGGTACATGTCACATGTGGGTTACCTGGATATGAAAGCTGTGTTAGGGGCCTACAAACCCATAGCTTACGGATTGTACAACACTAAGATAGGGGAATAGCCGAGATAAAGGGGTGGTCAGCCTTCACAGAAGGGAACGCTGATGTAACCCTAGCCACCTTCGTTTATGAGAACACCTGGGTCGCCTTCCGGTCGAGGCAGGCGGCAAGATATGGCCACGGTGGCCAGCAGGGCTACAGCAACAATAGTAACAGTGGCTGGAAAAGTGGTCAGAGACGCCCCCTCCCCCCAGTCCCATTCAGAGTCTGGCAAGAAGGGGTCCTGCTAGGGGTGGAACTGTAATGAGGCAGTAATTATGGCAGTACCAAGCAGACCTATCATCATCAGGTTTGAGCCATATGCAGCATAGACAAGTACCTATATTGTACATTGGCCTTCAAATCTATAGTTCATACCCACATGGAACACATGAGTAAATTGTAATGCGACAGAAATAGTGTCTACACCAGATAGTTGCTTAGAGAATAATATGTAAATAAAGTTGATTCTGTGCATGAATTAAGTGATATAAATTTATTAAGGAAATTATATTTTAATCCTGAATTCAAGGTAAAAGGTTTCTTTCCACGAGGAGGAAAGAGTCCTTGCTGCTATTGGCACAGCCTCAACTACTGAAAACATGGGAAGTAAAAAGACAGAAATCCTGTCCGAGAGTGAAGAAGATAACGGCGATAAGGAAAGTTCTGATGAGGAGACATCTCACTGTGAGTCTGAAGATGAGATCAACGAATTCATAGTGAAACACAGGAGCCCCAACACTGTGGTCAAGACTAGACAGGATAATATCGGTTATATTTATGCAACAAAACTATAAATTTACGTATCTATAAGTTCGAAATATTTTGAATGATATTGGGTGACCATGCGCACATGGTTGGTCATTCATGGCCCTCACTGGGCAGATCACATTATCCTACCTACTATATACCTCCCCCACCACACTACCCTACCTACTGTAACTCCCACACCTGAGTAGTATTGTTTGTATCGGAATGGGACTATGGTTGAGTACGGTTTATTACTCATTGGACTTGCAGCCAATCAGAGGCCTCCATTTGACCGGAAGTGACCGTTGCCATGGTAACGTGACCTAGTTAGGCTCTCAGCCAATGAGAGGCTAGCATTCTAGGTGACCTACTTACCTACTTAGGGACTCTCATCCAATCAGAGGCCAGCATTCTGGTAACCATGGTAACGTGACCTAATCAGCAACCACGTGACCGGTGACCTACTGACCTACTTAGAGACTGTCAACCAATCATAGACCAGCATTCTGGTAACCATGGTAACGTGACCTAATTAGCAACCACGTGACTCTTTTGTTTGTAAACAACACCACGTGCCACGTGACATGTCACGTGACGTGTTTGTTTGTAAACAAAAGTGACCTAGTTAGAGGATTAGTGAGAACACGTGACTCTATTTTTTGTTTTGTAAACAGAACGACGATGAGCTGATTAGTTTTTAAATAACTTATGATGTATGAAAATAAAAAACACAACAAAAAAAGACATCTGCATTCACTCCAATTTGTGATTGTCACCACACCATTCGCACCGCTTATTGCTTCTTGGATGTGATCTTGCAGAAGAAAGGGAAAAAGAAAGCGGCAAAGCCTAAATGATAAAAAAAAAGATAAAAAATGATTAAAAAAAAAAAGAGAGATTGATCTGCGCCCCCTCCTCCCCCTGCTGCTCCTCCTTCTCTCTTTTTTAAAATAAATAATTGTATCAGACTCCTCCGGAGTCTGTTACAATCTTTTATGGACATTGAGTGAAAAATAGAATATATCGCAAAATATAAGAAAAAGAAAAAGAAAAAAGACTACTGATGTTGCTGGTGGTGTTGGTGTGAATAAAACGCACCACCAGCGCTCCCTGACAACCACTCGTCACCGAATATTCGACAGACAGACAGGTAGACTCTATAACGCGTGCTGCAAAAAAAAAAAAAAATAAAAAATAAGATAAATAATGTCGAGTGGTAAAAGCATACCCTTCACGGACGACAAGGACCCTTCAGTTGTATCATCAGCGGTCCCTCCAGTTGTGGAAAATCGAGCTTGGTGGATCGATTTCTGAGCAACCTGAAGAATTTGGTCACGCCACCAGTGGAAAAGATCTTTTACCATTACAGCAAGTGGCAACCCCTGTTTGAAAAAATGCAAAATCAGTACGGCGTTGAATTCAGAGAAGGTCTTCCTAGCAAAAAGTCTATAGCGGGAGACGTGGGAGGAGCAGCAGCAGAAGGTGATCTACGACCGCACACTCTACTGATATTGGACGATCTGATGAGTAGTTCTAATCAGCAAGTGGTAGCTGACATCTTCACCAAATACTCCCATCACTGGAACGTGAGCGTCATATATATCACTCAGAACTATTTCGAACTATGAGTCTGAACTACATGATAGTTTTCAAGAACCCGCGTGACATGGGGCAAATAGCGAGTCTGTCTTGACAGGTGTTTCCCTCCAACGCGACGGCTCTCTCTAGCAATGGCTTCTCATTGACTCGGAAGACACTATGCCACCCTTAAGCACTTAGCTAAGTGCTCGCCAGAGGATTGCGAGCATTTAATACGCTCGGGAAGCGATGATTTGATCACGGCGTTGAGCAAGATCTGTCAGAATTTACTGGAAGGAAACATTCCGCTCAGCGACAAACAACTGGACAGTCTTCGAGAATCTGCCGACTTGCTGAGGGAGGTTAGCAAAAAATCTACTTCCATCAAAAGAAAAAGAAGCGTCTTGGTACAACAGGGAGGTTTCCTCATTCCGGCTCTCATAGGGATGGCCTTACAAAGCATTCTCCGTATATGAGACACCTCATTCCTGCACCACCACAGCTACCCCCATGACAGACTCAGAGCAGCAACAACACTACAAACGCTTGGCGCTCGTGGATCCTGACATGCTCTCGAAAGCGAAAGCGGCACACCCACCACTACCGCTTCGTCATGGCCTCGTCACAACTCCTGCTGCTGCTGCTGCTGCTGTTGCTGCTAGTACTACTTCTACTGCTGCAAGTTTTCCTCCTCTTCCTGATGAGCGTACTGAAACCCTCTCTAACACCACCACCACCACCACTGCTGCAGCCGCTCCTGCTGCGGCAGCAGCAGCAGCAGGCCTACCTTCCAATATGCCCTATTACTACAAACAGGCAGAACAATCCCTTCATCCCAACGCAGCATTACACCAGGTGCTACAGTTTATCTACAGGGACTTAGTGTTGAACGATCCTTCTTTGGAATCACGAGAGAAAATGTTGAAATACCGAAAGTTGTTGAACAGGTTGCAATTTTTTCTCGCGAATCACAACAAACACAATATCCTGACATCCTACTCCCCCTCGCCACCACCTCATCAGACTGGTGAACACCACGTCTCCCTGCTAGGGGGTTTGCTCCGACAAGTTCCGCAGAAGAAACGCGTTCCCACCACCAAGCTGTATAAGAGATTGCAAAATGCCACCTCTCTCAAGTGGAACTAGGATGGTATGGTGCATGAGATGATGGGTAAAAGAATAGATCCCACCCGTCGAATTAACATAGTGGACTTACTGAACGACGTCAGTAGGCACAGGAAGAGGGTGGAGAGACCAGCGGGCTACACTCCGTTCAAACAGGTGCTGCGTGCGGACGATCGCACCGGCTCCTTGATCGGTAACCCTTTGTATAAAGTGAGCAGTCCCAAGAGACCTTCAAACATAAGAGTTGGCGACAGAAGAGAGAAACGAGTGAGCTCTGACACGGAAGAAGAAACAGCAGCAGAGTATGGTGCGGCGGCCACCCCCTTCCACTTTGGTGGCGCTTCCGACGACAACGACAACGACGATTTCCAAACTCCGACTACCAACAGATCATGACGGTCAAATACGCCGCTGTCGCGCTACTACGCGGAGCAGTATACTCCCCTCTCCACCATCAGGATGGGTGATCCAAGAAAGAAAAAGAAACAGCGCAGTCGCCAAGCGAACTTCAATGCTTCCGAACCCTTATGGGTAAGTCAGTGAAGAAACTGACCAAGAAGGAAAAAGAAAAGAGGGGTGTTATAGCTAAATATACCAATGTCAAAGCACCCTCGAGTTTCACTAGCATCACCAAACTCCAGAAACATCATTTTTTGCGACCAAGACCCGGCTGTCATCCAAGATGCCTTGGTGTCACTATACGCCTACACTAAACATAAACCCATTCGGAGAAAATACACAAGGAACAAGACGATAACCGGTGCAATCGATCAGCAGTGGCAGTTAGATCTGATGGACATGCAAGCTTGGGCGTCTCACAACGGTGGCTTCCGATACGTGGTGACGGCGATCGACATTTTCTCCAGGTATGCGTGGGCCGCTCCCACCAAATCCAAAAGCGGCGCGGCTGTCACCGAGGCGTTCCAAACCATGTCTGCGGAGAGACAACCGCGCTCCGTTCAGACAGACAAAGGGAAAGAGTTTCTCAACAAGATCTTCCAAGATCACCTGAGCAGCGAGGGCATAAAGTTTTTCACCGGCGAGAACGAAGAGATCAAAGCTAGTCCAGTGGAGCGCTTGAACCGAAGTCTGAAGGAGAAGCTGTGGCGCTTTTTCACACACAAGCGCACATATCACTACCTAGACGTACTGGACGATGTAGTGTCTTCTTACAATTGCACTCACCACAAAACGTTGAAAATGGCGCCCGCTGACGTCAGCTCTCAAAATAGCGAAAGGGCTTTCTTCAGACACAATGTCCCCACTAAGAAACAAACCGATGAAATATGGAAAAAAAAAAAGACATCCACCGCTGACGTCATCGCTTTGGGTGACAGAGTGCGGATGTTGAGAACTAAAGGTGCCTTTAACAAAGGGTACGAGGGAAACTGGCGCAAGGAAGTGATGAACGTTGCTAAAAGGTTGGGAAGCAGAGGGTTCGAGCTAGAAGACAACAGCGGTGAGGAGATAAAGGGCGTGTTCTACCCAGAGGAGGTTCAGAAGGTCTACAAGACTCGTTAAGACAAGACTTACCTGATAGACGAGGTGTTGCGTCGCAAGACCGTGGAAGGCAAAGAGCTAGCTTTCGTGCGTTGGTTAGGTTACGATGACAAGTTCAACGAGTGGATTCCTGTCAAAAAAATCACATAGAAAAAACATCTCCCTACCTAGCAACAGCTCTATGGAGTATTACCCTGACAACAGCTTGATGTCTTTCCGAACTCACTTCGATGCGCCGCTCCTTCTGACCGAACCGTACGAAGCGGCTCTGAGTGAGATCATCCTCCCCACAGAATGGAGCAACGTGCAAGACGACGAAATGATCATGGTTGTTCCTCTGCACACAAAGGGTTCGCTGGCTGAGGTGAAAAGAGTTTTGGATGACAGGAAACATGGCAAGAGAGAACCTCCCCAGGTGGACTGGGCCAAAGTGAACCAGCTGATCGGTCTGAAGAGGTTGCTGTTGAGCGCTAACCCGCTAAATGAGACGGAGGCGCGTTATGTCATGCAAAAGATGCCAGACACAGCGCAAGAGCAGCTAGTGAAAAGGGGAAGAAAAAAGTTCAAAAGAGACGTTGACTTGAAATAGACGAAGATAGTATACAAACAGTTCCTGTCCGCGTCCTGCAAGCAAGAGGAAACGAGCACCCAGACGAAAAGTATGGTTGAACGCATGGAGCAAAAAATGAATGTGCGCTCCTTTCTGCCGAACATGTTCCCTTTTCCCCCTATTTTCACTGGAAACAATGCCCACTTCGTCCAGCGCTTGAATAAGATCATGACAGATAGACTAGTGGGTGATAGCTTCCTGATCCTCGACAAGTCCATCTTCTTGTCACCGTCCACCCGCCGAGACACACTTGCGTCCTCCTCACCGACCATCTGGCGGACATTCTGGGCTTCAGGGCTAAGACTCATTTCGATGCGACGACCACCGGCGTCTACATGATGGACCCCTTCGGAGAAGTGTACTCTGTGTACGTGTACACCGACATCATCGAGGGGAGACGTGTGGGTGACATGCAAGTGCCTCTGTTACGCTGCGTCGCGGTGGACAGGACTGGAAAGAATCAACGTTGGATGGCTGCTATCAGTTTTCCGCATTTGGATTATTTCCCCTTGAAATCCAAGAGGTTGGAAGAGGTCTGCATCTACTTAAGAGACAGATCTGGGCGTCCCATACCATTCAGTAGAGGCGAGGTGACCGTGACACGTCATCTGAGACCTGTTGAGCGTTAAAAAAATGGTACGTCAACGCGTTGCGTACTTTCCACCAAAGCGCACCACCGGCCAAGGGTACAGCGATTACTACAACGCGCAGCTGGGCAGCGGCATCAATGTGTACAGCGGGCGCTCTTTCCAGAGCGGTCACGGTTTCGGTGGTGCTCTATTTGGGTTGATGCGCTCGGCTACTCCTCTGTTGAAGAAGGTAGGCAAAACTCTCTTCCGCGACGGCATGGGCGTGGCTAAAGATGTGATGGAGGGGCACACTTTGAAGAACAGCGTGAAAGAGGGAGGAGTAGGCGCTCTCAAGAGGTTGGTGAGTACGGCGTTCTCTGGAGGAAAAACAAACACCACCACACCCACGAAGAAGAAAGCGGGGACCGCCAAGCGACGCCGGCGCTCTCCTCAAGAGGCGCAGAGGGGACATCTTCGACCGGTAGACAGACGGACGACCTATAAATAAAAAGACCTAGAGGACGTCGGCGTCAGTCCATCATTGGCGTGAAGAAAGAGCACAATGGCTTACGTACACAAAAGCAGTAACGAGTGCGCGCTCTCTGAGCTCGACCTACACACCGTAGCGCCGACTCAGACGACTATCCTAAAGACGTCTTTTGTCGGGATAGAAACAAAAAACTCTTTAGAGGATGGGGGTAACATCAATTTCACCATCAACAAGTCGCAAGAGTACACTGACCTCAATGAGAATTACCTTTATCTAGAATGCGAAGTGGTGAAAGCGAAGGCGACGGGCTAGTGGCTACCGACGTAGTGGCTCCAGTGAACAACTTGGCTCAGTCGCTCTTCAAAGACGTCCAAGTCTCCATCGGTGGTTTCAAAGTATTTGGTAACACCGAGACCTACCCTTACCGGGCTTACCTGGAACGGTTACTCAACTACAACAAAGACGTGAAGGACGGTATCATGAGCGTCCAGGGTTGGCATCAAGATACACGCGGTCACTTTCACGACTTAACTGATGAGAATGCTGGGTACACTGAGCGCAGAAAGCTAATCTCCAACGGTCGCTTTTCGCGGATGGGGCGACTCCACTTTGACCTAGCTCATCAACCGAAGTTGATCTTTGGAGAGACGGAAATCAATCTCACTCTCAAACAGGCGGCCCCCTCTTTCTATCTCATGTGCGCCGCTGACGCAGGCTTCAAATTCAAGATCTAAAAAGCGAAGCTCTTCTTGCAACGAGTGCTGGTAGCGGATTCTGTGGCGGAAACTCACGAAAGAGCTGTCATAGAACATGGACCCTTCTACTACCCGGTCAACAGAGTGGAGGTGACGACGTATGCCATCCCTGGAGGAAACACAGATCACACCTATAGCACTCCAACACAGGCCAGCTACCCAAGTCGATGATGATTTGCTTCCTGGACCACGACGCCTTCAACGGTAATTACCTCAAGAACCCGTTCGAGATGCAGCATTACGACATCAGCTCGCTTCAAGTGATAGTGAATGATCAGAAGGTGCCGAACGACGCCTACGTCCCCGACTTTACGAAAAAGACGGCTGTGAGAGAGTACCTGGCACAACACACGGAAACGGGGATGTACGAGGGCGCGCGCTCCTGTGGTATTTCATACGACGATTTCCTCATCAGTTACACCGTGTTGCCCCTCGATCAGGTGTCGCGTCAACCTTATAAGGGCGGGTCAGCTGAGGGTGGAGGTCAGTTTCCGCACGTCCTTAGCGAAGACCACAACAGTGCTACTCTACTTGGTGTACGACAACGTCATCGAGCTGACCCGAGATCGTCATCCCATCACGGACTACCACATGAACTGAAGACGCTGTGACGGTGGTAGCGTATAAATACGCTTGAAATAAGTAGAGTGTTGAAGGAAAATGTTCACACAAAACATCGTTTCCTAGGTGTTTTCTCTTGTGACACTATTCCGAAGCACCCTATCAAGGACACTTGTTTCGTGAGCAACACAGATCCTCAACATTTACCAGGTCAGCATTGGGTGGCGTTATAAGTGTCGAGGTCTGGTGAAGTGTACTACTTTGATTCCTTCGGCTTACCACCGCTGAGTGCCAAGTTCTTGTCCTTCCTGAACCGCTCTGCTCCGTACAAGTGGCAAAGAAACCGAGTTCAACTCCAAGACACCTCTGCTGACACCTGTGGACCTCATTGTGTTCATTTCCTAATTGAAGCATATCGAAAAAGGAACCCGAAGAAATGCGTCATGCAAATGAGCAAAAATCCAAAGCTGAGCGACCGGACAGTGAGTCGGAGGCTCGCCATGCTGATGTTGTGACAGAAGCGGGGTGCTGAGATGGTGGTCGTTTCATGCAAGCAAAGGTTCTCTGCCTTGCCGAAATGGTGCTGGATTTATCCAAAGTGGTGCAATGTATGTTGGAGAGCAGGAGTGGTGGGTGTGAGAGTGGCAAGGTGAGGCTTTGCGGTCTGTTGGGTTGCAAATCGAGGAACAAGAAGAAAAAGATATGTGTGTGAAAAAAAAAGATTTAAAATGTGAATAAAAGAACTGAAAATAAGTTATTTTGTTGTGTTTTTATTTTCATACATAAGTTATTTTAAAACTAATCAGCTCATCGTCGACATGTTTACATAACAAAAGAAATAGAGTCACGTGCTCTCACTAATCTAATAATTAGGTCAAGTTTGTTTACAAACAAACACGTCACATGACATGTCAAGTGGCACGTGGTGTTGTTTACAAAGAAAAGAGTCACGTGGTCGCTAATTAGGTCACATTACCATGGTTACCAGAATGCCGACCTCTGATTGGCTGACAGTCGCTAAGTAGGTCAGTAGGTCACCTAGAATGCTGGCCTCTGATTGGCTGAGAGCCTAACTAGGTCACGTTACCATAGCATCGGTCACTTCCGGTCAAATGGAGGCCTCTGATTGGTTGAGAGTCCTAACTATGTCAAGTTACCATGGCAACGGTCACTTCCGGTTAAATTTCCTGATAAGCCTGAGAGGTGCCCTGTGGCATTATATAGACTATTCTGTTCGAAAAGGCCTGAGTGCAAGATTGGGTCAAAATGCAAGTTCTACCTCAGCATAAAAAGCAGGGCAAAATTCAAAGGTCTCTGGTACACCAAGCAGAACATGGGAAAAAACTAGCTCAATGACATCATGGCTTATATGGCCAAAGATGGAAAGTTAGTTGGAAAGATGACAAATCCTTCTGTCCGGGCCACATCGATCCAAAACTTGTTGAATGCAGATGGAGCTCCAACCACAATAATGCAATTGACAGGGCACAAAAATGTCAAATCGATCAATTCTTATAGAGTAGCCCCCCTAAAACAACAATAAATGATGTCAGCAGTTGCCATTGGGATGGAGGTTCTTGACACTGAGGTGGCCCTCCCATCAAAAAGGAGAAAAGTTGAATCCAAGAGCATTGGCCAAAGCCAGAATGAAGACCTTCACCGTGGCCATGTCAATACACTGGCTGCCAGTGTACAAGGGATGTTTACCGGAGTCAATATCAAAGGAGCAGTCACTGTCAATGACCACTACAACATCCCAGACAACATCTTCAGTCACAGTTTCACCCCTCATCCCTAAACTCACTCTAGACTGATGCTGGACACTTGACATTCATGTTAAATCTTACCTGTTTGTGAAGCCATGTGAGTGGTAAATCACGACCCAAATCCACAACTTGTTGACATGTGGTGCGTAGTGACATTTGTGTTCAAGACAATAAATTGCCTGTCAAATGTTAGTCTGTGTTGTTTCATATTGGACTTGTAGGTAGTTCTCTGATAATACACACCTTTTTACAGCATTGTGTTATAAAGAGATGCATGAGGCATTGTATTTGCAAACTAAGTTATTACTGATTTGTGGTCTTTCTTGCAAATTAGTGACCTAAACTACTGCTGTAGTCTAATAAAGAGATATCCCTTCTAAAGACCTGCGAATATACCAACCCAGTGAACAAAATACGGGGAGCTGTGGTATGTCTGCCATGCAGCCATGGCACAAGGGATGTAAAACGTGAGTAGTGAAGCATGATTATTAATATATCTAATATGTATAACATGGTGTACTGCAGTATTCTTTATCATTTTGATATCTCAATATGCAAGAAAAAATTTCTCTGTGCCTAAAGTGTTGACATTTATATTGCAGCTAAAGTAAAAACAGTGATAGGCTGCACAGTTGTCACTGTGTGGCAACTCGCAAGAAGTACCCAGAAGTTATAGTAAAAAGCTGACACTTCTCTCTGTAACTCTCAGATAAATAGACAAAGGTCAACGGTGATCTGTCTGATCGAGAGGTTTCTCTCCAAGTGGTACATTGGATCATATTACACATGTGGAGGAACCACAAATTCAGACTGATAAGAGTGGATCTCTGTGTATTTTCATGTAATTATTGATAATCATATTTGAAAACAACATTTAGATTTTTTTTGCATAACTTTTTTGGTGAAGTCATCATGGAGAAACACCAAATCGAGAATGAGCATCAGTTTCTCAATTGGGGTGTGGAGAATGGGCATTTTAGTAACTTAGTTTTTCCACATAAACTGAGGGTTACAGCTGTAAGTACTGTGACCCTGCCCTACTGTCTAATGTTGCTTGAGTCTCTCCTAGATCTCGTGATTTATGGATACCAAACATTCTAGGTTAAGATTTCATTTCACCAGTATATATTATAACTAACTAGGAGGGGATATGCTGAATAAATGTTACTACAATAAATATAACTAAGCACCTAGGACACTTACCCCATGAAACACAATGGTAACGGAGTTCAGACAGTCAGCCACTGCCATACCAACCAGGATTACGTTAGTTGAAGACTGCAACTCTTTTTTTACCAATATTGATACAATGATCAACATATTTCCTGAAATATAATAATCTGGTTTTGCTTTCATATTGTATATGAAACTAAACCTAATGATATAATGTTTGAGTATCAGTGATCTGGTATATCGATAGAATGTTCATTAACATATATGAACAAACAAAACATAATAAACAGTAGAGTAGTTAATTGTGGTTAGTTGTTAGTTAAGGGGCTAGGTAATTTCCCATAGTACAGGTTTTATCTTTCTTTCAGCATAAAATACATGATATCCTTCTGCATACCGGCAGGTATCACAATTTGGCGAAGTTTGGCATGATAAGGTGTTTTCTTCCACCTACATAATATGCCATTGACAACTATTAGCTCGGTCCACTGTGCCAACAATTGTCTGATTTCTGTATTCTCAAGCAAAACCGATGGTCTCTGTGGTCGTATTCCCCCAGAAACCTGCTCTATGAGTCTCTAAATGACTGGATCACCCTTGTGGAATTGTTTTATTGTCTCCGTGGACCACTCCATGGCTTTGGAGTGTCCTACATCAAACGGCATGCAAAGTCCAGCCACCAGAGCGTTGTGGGCTCCACAGTTATTACACTCCATCTTAGAACACTTCCGAATGGGCCTTCTGGACAGGGTATCTGCATGTATATGCTCACTACCTAACCGGTGTTTGATTTGGCTGTTCTCCAACCCAAACTCTGACAGATGGGGTAGCAACCTACTGATCATCCCTTCTGCTTCCTTGAAATTTAATAGCCATTTCAAGTAGGAATGATCTGTCCGCAAAGTGAAATCACTTCCCCATAGAAAATGTTTAAACTTTTTTGTATACACCACCACAGCCAGCTACTCCTGTTTGGTATTACCGTAATTCCTCTGAGCCTTATTGAGGGTATTACCTGCAAAAGCCAGCGGTACCTCCTTCCCTTTCTGTACCTGGGATAAGGCAGCACCAATGCTATCATTACTGGCATCAGCGTCCAGTATGAAATGCCCCATAGCAGTGTGATATTTCAAGACTGGAGTAGTGCAAAATAGGCCTTTCACAGTTTCAAAAGCTAGATCTTGTTCAGATCCCCATGGGAAAGGCTCCTTCCTTCTACCCAGAGTCCAGTGAGCCAAAGCCTGCATAGGCTGAGCTATATTAGCATAACCCATAAAAGACTGTGTCTCTTTAGGTCCATCTGGCCATTCCCATTCTGACACAACATCCAACTTCTCAGGATCAGCTTTAACACCATCAGTGGTTACTATCCGACCAAGATAGTTAAATGAGGTCATGAAAAGGTTGCATTTCTTTGGTTTTAGCTTTAAACCATTGATTTTCAATGTCTCGAATATTCTGGCCAAACTTGCCAGACATGCTTCAGATGTCTTTCCAAATACAACCCCCTCGTCCAGATATACCAAACATTCTTTCCATAGCATCAGGCCTGGACATTCTGGGACTTACTCCAGTACAGGTTAATAACTCACATTAAGACGTACTGCCCTTATCTCTACAGAGATAATCACCGAACGGTGTGACGTTTTAGATTTATTATACCTACAACAACAAAGCTACCCCATCAATTTACCACAAAAAAATGAACTAAAAAGACATTTTACTTAACTGATATCAACAAAATGTTGCCATTTTGCCAGAAACTGAGGTCAGGCCGGAAACGAGGCTCAACCCCTTCACACCCTCAATATCCATGCGCGAAGGGACTATTTTGTGTCTTTTGTTTTTTTTGTTTTTATAATTATCGTTTATTTTAAAGTTTTATTGCTTTAAATTAGACTCTAATTAAGAATAGTTATATCCAAAGAGACAATGATTTCAATTCAAACAAGCCGAAAAGGCCAATTTTATTTTCGTATGACTACGCCTGGTCAGCTGCGCGGCAGATTTCGTAGAGTGCAGAGCCTTTATATATGGCCAAAGATGGACACCCATTTCGATTAACGTGTGGGAAACGTCTTAATTCAAGGTAAATTATTTATAATTAAGCCATGAAACAATGTTATATGTTAGATCTGGTAACGGTTCTCCACGTCCACGTCAGTTTTAGTGTTGACAGTTGAAGAACTCCCGTAGTTCAAGTTGAAAATTATCCCGCCGGAGATGTTCGCACCGGCCAACATGCCGGACAGGGCTGAGGCTACCCCGGCTGTGTTAGGGGGAGGAGCCGGGAACATGGGATCACTTGTTGGTATGATAGGCAGTCCTTCTGATGCAGGCTCTGCATTTTCAAAATCATTTCCTGATGGGGGGTTGGTGGTACAGGTGGCCTAAATGGATACAGCGCTGTTTTCTGAACTTTTCTTAGCTGAATCGACCTATGACAGTGTGACCATGGCAGGGGGGGGCTGATGCGCTACAGGGGGCTCCCTCAGAACTAGCTTTACACTTTCAGCCAGTGGCGATGAGGGACATGGCTTTCTGTTGCTCTCAGGTTGCACTAGAGTAATCACTCAACTGACTTAGTTTGGCAGCTGTGTGGCTGCCACACTAGGAATGTTAGGTGCCAATAAATTCTGGCAGGTGGTCTTCCTGATGCTGTGATTTGTAATGTGGCCATCCAAGGCAGCGGCCTTAGAGATAGTGGGCATGATGGCAAAGAGCTTGTTTATGCCATTGGGTTGCGTCTTGTAACACACAGTATCCGTGGGAGCTCCTTGCTTGGGGTGAGATATGTCTGTCTCTCTGTGTACAGCCAGTACAGCTGGACAGGGCAACGGCATCTAGGTCACTTTACAGACGGGGAACATGGCAATGGCGTGTCTTTGTCATCCGTTCACATTGTAACTCTAGAAAATGGCACCCCTCCTCATCCCTGCCCACGACTACATAGCCTGGGACAGATATGGGGGTGAGGTGGGACGTTGGGATGCACAGTGGCTGTCGGACTACATCACCCCACTTGAGCTGTCTGGCCTCATGGCAACCACTGAATCCAAAGGCTGACCCCATGTAGAAGAACAGGGTGTCCTGTAGAGATCTTGCATTACCTCCACCAAACAGAACTGTAGCCCTCAATTTTTCGATATGGTTCTCAGTGACAGCATCGGAACGATTAGGCTTATTCCCCTTGCCTTGACTCCTTCATTCCTTCCTTCTACCCTGTAACATAGCCTGGCTGGAGTGGAATGTTTCGTCTGTCAAGATGCAGAACGTGTAGTTCTGCCCCTTTAGGTACCTAAAAATATATTAAAATCAATAAAAAAAACATTAGGCTCATCCTTTATCGATTTTTGGGAATGAAATCCAATTTTTAAAAAAATTTCCAGTCGATTTTAGGCAAATACTCGATTTTTTTTACATTATTCTTTTTTTAATTTGAAATTATATTTTCATCTCCACTTCAAAATTAACATTACCTGTCAATGGCCCTGTGTATGCTGGTGAGTGTATCTGGCTAAAATTGCTTCCCTTGAGCCCTCCTTGTCGTTAATTCGTAGATAATTCGCTATATAATTGTTAAGGGTGCCAGGATCTAGGGAATGAATGGGCCGTGCATCCAGGTGTGTAGTAAGCATATATGCCTTGAACTTGTTTATCACCTGCAAAAACTGTGGAAAATGGTTTGTTCTTTAAGTATGTTTTTTTAGTATTTCTTAGATTTTTTCGGCCTTTTTTACGTATTTTAGACGTCTTTTTTTAAATTTTACATGTTTTTTGACTTTTTAATTTTTTCCAACAACTTTTTTACATGTTTTTTGGTGCTTCACTTTTTTTTAATACTATTCATAACAAGAAACATACCTGCTGGGTTCACCGAACAGTATTTTCTGACCGCTGATCATCAACATAATTATTTCTTGAGCTTGGCATCAGATAGAGCCCTGGAGGTAGGGGGGCGCGGATATCGTAACTCAATCCCCTCACCGTCCAAGGGTTGGGCTTCTTCAGCTTTAATTTACTTCTAAGGGAAGAGTTGGGGAGTAGTTATGCCCAGGAGTAGTCTGGGAGTCATTTAAAAAATCAACCTCCTCATGTTTGTTCACGTCTTGGATTTTTTCTTCAAATTTCTCACGTTTTTCGATGGTAGAAATCAAGGCGTCTATATCAGCTGCGACCACTGTATCATCAACTGGTATATCCATTCTCTGCTCTTTTTCCACTATTTGCCGAGCTTCAAACTGCGAGATGTCCAGGGCTATTTCTGCATGAATTGCTTCATTTACTGCCTCTAGATTAAATTTGCTCACGTCTTCTCCTCCTTCTTTATGTAAATCCTTCATCACATCAACAGCATTCTCCACAAGAAACTCCAGGTGCGTCTCTTCGTTTTTGAATTGTTGGTGTGAATGATAAAATTGTCGGCTGACATCCACCAGTAGTATAGTTTGTATATTATCAGAGGCCACCATTTTTGCGGGAAATTCAAATGGGTCACTTCTGGTCTACAAGCCAATCAGAGTCCTCCATTTGACCGGAAGTGACCCCCTCATTTGCGTAATGGGTCAATTCCGGTGTACCAGCCAATCAGAGGCCTCCATTTGACCGGAAGTGACCCCCTCATTTGCATAATAGACCACACACCCCCTTATTTGCATAATAGACCACACCCCCTTTTGGTCAAGTGACCTGTACTAGCCAATCAGAGACCTCCATTGGATCACGCGACCCCCTCATTTGCATAATAGACCCCCTTTTGGTCACGTGACCGGAAGCACTCCTTATTTGGAAAATAGGCCACTATCCTTTGGTCACATGACCTATAGATCAACCAATCAGAGACTTCCATTTTCGACAGGGGGAGGGGAGGGGGGTTGCACGCATGCATAGGTGGGCACTCTGGGGAGGACGGGGAGGACGGGGAGGGGGGCACTCTGGGGGAGGGGGGCACTCTGGGGGAGGGGAGGGGGGGAGGGGGGCACTTGGGGAGGAGAGGGCTGGCGGGGCAGCAACGATCTCTTAGGGTGCTAGTAGTAATTTTAATTTAAGAGAACCACCTCCCCTCGGGGGGGGAGGTGGGTCTCTTAATGGTTGACTACTATTATTTAATATTAAAAATGAAATGAATGATGATGAATGATGGCGGTGTAATGAGATGAGACAAGGAGGGTGCCAGGTGGTCTGCGGTATATCTTTGTGAGGACTGTGATACAACCTTCGACAACAAGCGAGTTTCTACTATAGAAACAGAGACACCCCGCTACTACTCCGATGCGACTCTCTTTATATACTAAGACGTGAGACAGTACCCACATAAAAGGTGTGTTAAGGTGGATCGCTACCTCTTGAATATCACCTGCAAAAACTGTGGAAAATGGTTTGTTCTTTAAGTATGTTTTTTTAGTATTTCTTAGATTTTTTCGGCCTTTTTTACGTATTTTAGACGTCTTTTTTTAAATTTTACATGTTTTTTGACTTTTTAATTTTTTCCAACAACTTTTTTACATGTTTTTTGGTGCTTCACTTTTTTTTAATACTATTCATAACAAGAAACATACCTGCTGGGTTCACCGAACAGTATTTTCTGACCGCTGATCATCAACATAATTATTTCTTGAGCTTGGCATCAGATAGAGCCCTGGAGGTAGGGGGGCGCGGATATCGTAACTCAATCCCCTCACCGTCCAAGGGTTGGGCTTCTTCAGCTTTAATTTACTTCTAAGGGAAGAGTTGGGGAGTAGTTATGCCCAGGAGTAGTCTGGGAGTCATTTAAAAAATCAACCTCCTCATGTTTGTTCACGTCTTGGATTTTTTCTTCAAATTTCTCACGTTTTTCGATGGTAGAAATCAAGGCGTCTATATCAGCTGCGACCACTGTATCATCAACTGGTATATCCATTCTCTGCTCTTTTTCCACTATTTGCCGAGCTTCAAACTGCGAGATGTCCAGGGCTATTTCTGCATGAATTGCTTCATTTACTGCCTCTAGATTAAATTTGCTCACGTCTTCTCCTCCTTCTTTATGTAAATCCTTCATCACATCAACAGCATTCTCCACAAGAAACTCCAGGTGCGTCTCTTCGTTTTTGAATTGTTGGTGTGAATGATAAAATTGTCGGCTGACATCCACCAGTAGTATAGTTTGTATATTATCAGAGGCCACCATTTTTGCGGGAAATTCAAATGGGTCACTTCTGGTCTACAAGCCAATCAGAGTCCTCCATTTGACCGGAAGTGACCCCCTCATTTGCGTAATGGGTCAATTCCGGTGTACCAGCCAATCAGAGGCCTCCATTTGACCGGAAGTGACCCCCTCATTTGCATAATAGACCACACACCCCCTTATTTGCATAATAGACCACACCCCCTTTTGGTCAAGTGACCTGTACTAGCCAATCAGAGACCTCCATTGGATCACGCGACCCCCTCATTTGCATAATAGACCCCCTTTTGGTCACGTGACCGGAAGCACTCCTTATTTGGAAAATAGGCCACTATCCTTTGGTCACATGACCTATAGATCAACCAATCAGAGACTTCCATTTTCGACAGGGGGAGGGGAGGGGGGTTGCACGCATGCATAGGTGGGCACTCTGGGGAGGACGGGGAGGACGGGGAGGGGGGCACTCTGGGGGAGGGGGGCACTCTGGGGGAGGGGAGGGGGGGAGGGGGGCACTTGGGGAGGAGAGGGCTGGCGGGGCAGCAACGATCTCTTAGGGTGCTAGTAGTAATTTTAATTTAAGAGAACCACCTCCCCTCGGGGGGGGAGGTGGGTCTCTTAATGGTTGACTACTATTATTTAATATTAAAAATGAAATGAATGATGATGAATGATGGCGGTGTAATGAGATGAGACAAGGAGGGTGCCAGGTGGTCTGCGGTATATCTTTGTGAGGACTGTGATACAACCTTCGACAACAAGCGAGTTTCTACTATAGAAACAGAGACACCCCGCTACTACTCCGATGCGACTCTCTTTATATACTAAGACGTGAGACAGTACCCACATAAAAGGTGTGTTAAGGTGGATCGCTACCTCTTGAATATGGACCAACTGCGCAGGTATATGCGCATATAGCTGAAATGTATCAGAATGAGCTGATATTAAATTACCTGATACATATACATGCTGACTAAGCCATGTTAAAAAATTGGGAGATTTTGAGCAAAATTGACCATTTTATTGGACTTTGAATATTTGATATATTTGTAGCCCATGATATTTGCTATTTTTATCAAAAGTTAGAATATTGAAACTATTTACCAATAAAACATTATCTAGAATGATAAAGATCTCATAAAGTTACTTAAAATAACTAAGGGTATAAATTGTAGCCATTTTCTTTCCTGATTCTAGGCATTTTACACTTTATCTATAGCTTTAAATGTAAGATTTGGACCGATTTTGCAATGTTTTTTAACTTCAAAGGCCAAAAACCCTAAAAATATGCCTGGGACCCCCTATCAAAATCACTTTCATATGTTAGCAAATGATCTGAACTATTTTCTGAGAGAGTTTAAAAAAATTCTGATAATTTTGAATACTATTTTTAGCCAATAAGGCTACAAAATAATAGCAATTTATTCCTATTCTTTCCCGAAACATCATATTCTTACCCAGAATGCCATGGCATACAACTAAAAAATTATTTTTGCAGTAAAGTGGAACATAAAGGCGTCTCAAATCTGAAGTTTTACATTTCTGTGCATAATGGTTGATATTTAAAAAAAAAAATGAAGTTTTCACATTTTTTTCTCATTTTTAGAGAAAAATTAAAATACTTTAATTTTTCAAAATTCTGTATCTAAAAAAGTAGGTCGGGACCCCCCATTTTTCTTTTCATTTTCCGATTCTATATGATTCAGACTGTCCATAGAAAAAAAATAGTGACATTCTGTTAACTTTGATCAAAGGGTAGCGACCCACCTTAAGCAAGGTCTTGGTCGGATGAGGTCCAGTGTGGCCTAGTTCCCAACCCTCAAATAGGTCTATAGATGTAAAATGACGTTGTCTTACTGACCCAGATAATAACCTTAACTACTGACGTGTAATCAACGTCACAACGTCATCAAAATTAGTGTGATGTCAGCTGATCTCAACCGGGGAGTCTTGTTAAAATGGCGGGGATCGGTTACGTTACTGTTTCGCGAGCAAAGATCGTCAACATGGTGGAGAAACTGTTTGCAGAAGATCACCAGCAAGAGGAGGCGGCACAACAACAGGTGCAGGGGGAGGTGGTGGATGAGTTGATTGGGGAACTGACTGATCCACTCATCAGGGAGACCGTTGAGAAGACCAAGGTAGAAGTGTGTCTGGAGGAGGCCTTACCGCCTGAAGTCCTTCAGATGATTGACGAGTACTTGGCGTGAACTCCCCCCACTCTACTAACGGCCCTTTTCAGGGCCAATCATTTTTCACAAAATATTAATCGATCTCAATATAATATATGCAATTTTATCCACATCAGAAAACCCCTAAAAGTCTCTACACTGAAAACCCTCTTGTCTTGCTACACCACCCCTCCTCTAATGCCGTCCATGTGCAGACCCACCCGCAAAAGGGTTACATAACGATTAGTACAAAATTTAAAAGTCTATCGCGACCCTCTTTCCTTATATAAAAACCAGCAAGAATCTCAAAAACCCCATCGCCCCTATAAATACGTCTAAGTTCCTGATCTGACCCTCTATGACTGCTGCTACTGCTTCTGCTGCTGCTGCTGCTGGAGGGGTACCGAGATCTACGCTTTAAAAAATTAAGTGAAATATCCTTCTACATGGTCAGTTACATGCAATGTCGATCAATTTGACACTATAGCACCATGTCTTCGTATCTGTATGCTGCAAAAATGCATAATACACGGTTTTGCACGCTCTTAAACTAAGGCTAACATGGGTGACCCATATAAATACAGTACTCTCGTTTTCGGGGCTAGTAGAAATCAGGCGTCTAATATGAACGATAAGCCTTAGTCAACATGTCCGACCACGTCACCTAAGGCGACGAAAACGTGTCAGGGTTTTTATAGGGTTCGAATGTGTGAGCTACTCCTTGGGGCCGCAAAACACGCTTCAGGCTTGGAATCCCATAGGGAAGAAATTTTGGGTTTTTGGACTTTGGGCCTTATTTTGAGGGTGATCGCCGGCTGATAGAAAAATAATTCTTGGAGGAGCGGATAGCTCTGGATTTCTTTTTATCTAAAACAGCAAAAAATGGATTGCGGCACTGACCCCAATGCATCCATTTTGGGGTAATCATACCCCCTCCTGACAATTGAGGCAGTGAATTTTGATAGCGCATAATCGCTCGCAGCTATCGGGGCCAGGCCTCTGGAAGTTCTCAAGATCTTAGTATGGTTCGTGTGACTCACACAGTGGGGGTGTGTCCGGCTACTGGTGGGAGGCGCCGTGCTGTAGTTAGTCAGAGCGCCCGGATTTCTCGCTGTCGCGGTGTGGGTGGTTAGGAACTTTTGTATATTTGGGACGGGTGTTGTGAGAGCCCTACGCTGCTAGTTTTATCCATGATCGGACGCGGTCGCCGAGGGTTTCCCCGGTGGCTGTGGCGCCTTGTACATTTGTGGCGACTTCTTATGGTTATATATATCAGTAAACAGGTTCTAGTTACAGGATCAAGTCGGGTCTGGTCCGGTCTGGTCTGGTCTGGTCCGATCTGCTCAAAGGGGGTCTAGTGTGGTCGAGGCTTTACATCCCCTTGGAAAGGCTTGCTTGACACCCCCTTTGTCCAGCTGCTTACTACACTTGTTAAAAATAAAGCTAGGTTGTCAGGGAATAAGTTCAGCATTTGCCATACATGGACTAAAATAACAGTTCCAACAGAGGGTAGCAGTGTTTGGACAAGGGTCTGAGAGCATAGTCCAGCTACAACATATTCACACTATCTTGTGTCTGTAGGAGCTCAGCTGCCAACCTCTTAAGAGGTCTCTTTTGAAGGAAAACTTAACTTTATCCAAAAAGCACTATTGACCTCACTTCAACCATGATGGTCGCGCTTTAAGGAGCGCGCCCAGCTGTAACCGTGGTCTAGCTACAACATATTCACTCTATCTTACACCTGTAAGAGCTGAACTCCCAACCCTAGCTTAAGATACCTAACCTCACCTCACCTCAACCATGAAGGTCAAGCTTTAAAGAGTGTGCATAGCCCTGTAATGACCGGTATTAAAACACTAAACCACCAACTCCACTACTTATCATGACAAGGTTTTTCTATTTGCCATGATGCTGGGCTTGCCGAAGGACCAGAATTAGCTGTTGAAAAATAACGCTGACCTGTCTCGTATAGGTTCAGTGTCTATAAGAATGCGTAGTGTCATGTGATGCACGTGGCCTGCCATGTGATGCACGTGCAGGTCGGTATACTCCCTCTCAAGGGTGATTATGTAAGTGTCACATGCTGCCACACGTGACACAACCCTCTCAGGCCGTCACGGGCGCCCCAGAGCCGTCACAGGCCGCTGCACAAGCCCCAGGACCGTCACAGGCCGCTGCACAAGCCTCAGGACCGTCACAGGCCGCTGCACAAGCCTCAGGACCGTCACAGGCCGCTGCACAAGCCTCAGGTCCGTCACAGGCCGCTGCACACGGTCACATAGGGGCACAGTGTACCTTGGCCAACCACTGTCAACTGACACTAACACTCAAGATGCCATGCTGGTGGCCTACCTGCTATAAATGGGGTCAGGTCCCAGCACTGGGCATCTCCATCCTCACTCTACACATGGACACCACTGAGCAAGGACCTCTCCACTGACTGAGAACAAGGCTATAGGCTATGCCCTACTAGGCCCAACTATCAGACATGGTGTAGGACCCCCTTGGCTCTAGTCCATTACTTAACCTCAGGGTTCTTAGGTATATTTACCAAGACCTATACTATTGTGTGGATAGGTGTAACTGAGTGGAACCTACTTGTACTTACTGTACTGTTGCTGTCAACTTGTAATAAATACCAACTATACTACAAGACCTCAAGACTTTACTCAACTTCCATATCATTACAAGGAGTCTCCCAACTAAAGGGGATTCCTTGTATGACAGTAGCAGCTCCTTGGAGGTGACTTGTTGTAGTTACCCACTATTCCGACAGATGGGGCCACCGTTCCATCTCTATACTTTCTCGTGAGGTTCGCGCACACATTGAGGTATATTGAAGTACAAATATACAGAAATGTCACTTCTAATATACATTGGACATTTAAGCAATGTATATGAGATATGTTGGACTACTTTTCCTTGGGATAGAAACTAAGCTGGCGTTAGATTAAGCCAAGATTAACGTCGCACACCTTAGCTAGGGGTTTAAGAAAATTACATCGGGTGAACACTACCACCCCTCCGTTGTCTAAGATAAGGCATGGTGATGGGTCCATCCTCGTAGCCCTAGTAGGTTCCGATGGATGAAACCTTAGCCGTGTAGGCTATGCTCTGTAACACACGTGTAATATATTACACATGTGTTGGACAAACATAAGCTGAGACAACCCTAGAAGGGGGTTGGTTGGTCTCTTTTAAGAGACCGCTTAATAAAAAAAAAAAACATACCTGAGAGTGACACGCCAGCCAGCCAGCCAGCCTTGGACCTCCTGTCACTACCCCCTCCTTACTAGTGCCCCATCCTTAACATCCACAGTGATAGTTCTCATTATTTATGCAGCCGTCAAGCTAGTCCAAGACACCACCCAAGCTATCTAACCCTTCTCTTACATCGACCTGTTATATAACTTACACTGTGCTCCTATACCTCTCCTTGTCCTAGTACTCTGCTCGCCACAGACGTTCTCGGTGTCAGGTTCCACGTCCCAGACTGGGACCCTCATGAGAGCGGTGGGGTAACCAAAAAAAACCAGTAAGATCACCAACAATCTACCCCCTTCCATCACACTAGTGTGAACAACCCCACCATACCACTACCCCTCACCCCTACCCTACCAACTAGATACCATACAGAGAAGATTTACCCCGGCACTAAGAGATAACCACCGCCCCTCGCACTTGCTCCTTTCCTGACACTATCAGCGCTCTAAAAACGCTGATAAAGAGGTCACATTTCATCCAAAAACGCGGATCTGCATTTCTAGAAAAAGGGGTATTTTCAAAGAAGAAATTCTGTGTTTTTTAGAAAACTGTGAGAATACCAATATTGACTAATTTGTCCAGTCAGTGGCCACTTATTCATTGCACCCCTCAGGTCTAACCTTAGGGATACAATGAAAAGTAACAGCATAGTAAACACAGGCCATGAATGGGCGGGGGTAGTAGACCTACATCCTACTTAAACAAAGGATTATTAATTAATATTACTCTGAATACTACACCCTCCTTTCTCACTTCTACCCCTATTTATTATGTATCATCAAGCGCTTCCTTAAAATAGAGGTCCATTTTGGGGATTTTTTGGCTATAAAAGGGTAGTTTAAACACTCAAAAATCCGCGAAAAGGGGGTATTTTTGGGCACAGTGAAAGCTGATGGTGTCAAGATGGATGGTAAGTGCTGGGGGACTGGCATGCTCCTACCCTAAGGGGTGTCCTTGATGGGAGGGGAGGGGTGGTCCCCACATCCCGTGTCAATCTCAAGAAATGCTCATGTAGCCACATCCATCTTAAGAAATTACCCATGTCCCATGTCACTATCTATTTTTTTTCTCCTGTCTCATTTCCCTTGTCACTTGGGTCCAAAAAAGATCCATGTCACCGTGTCGAATTTAAGAGGTCTAGGGTCTTACCCTAGATTAACATGACACAGACTGGGTCTCCGTACAGGCACTGACTCTTTGTAAATAGTGTCACTGTCTCCCCCCGGAGACGTTTGAGATTCTCAGCTGTCAGTATATAAAGGTGACGAACAGCCTGGCCATGTGGTGGGCAACATCAGTAGGTGTTATAATTGCTCCATCCAGCAGTGTCTGGTCGCATTTGGTTTTTGAATTAGCGGAATTAGTAAAAAATAAAGGGACACGGTGTTCTTTTCTATGCTATACACCACTACACATTACCATAGATACCAACTTTCAATCTTGCATCATTGTGGCAATGTCTTCTTAGTGACGACGAAACGCTGAGAGAGCCTTGTGACACCACCTTTCAGGCGTTCAAGACAGAACACAGCTCGCCGACCGACCCAACCGTACCCGAAAGGGGGTAGTACCAGACAGGGGCTCTCTACACCCCGTTTTTCTGAGCAAAGAGCTTGTGCTACAGAAAGTCCTATTCCTCTTTTGAGGTGGGACAATATTTGAAAAAAAGAATAAACATCCCTAGTTGGATCTCAGAGTCTGACTCCTCGGTCACCTCCCTTTCTAATGCAGCTTAAGCCAGGTCATGGGAGGCTGCACAAGTCTACACTGTGTTTGTGCGTGTGTGTGTGTCTAGATCAAAAAAGGGTTTAACCCTGTAAGGACGGTGTGCTGTTTTAACTCTGTAAGGACAGCCTTGCTGCTTCAACCCTGTAAAGCAGTATGTGACTTTAACCCTGTAAAAGGGGAGTCTGGTGCTTTAACCCTGTAAGGGTATTATTATGGTGCTTTTAACCCTGTAAGGGTCATATAGTGCTTTAACACTCACTCTGTAAGGCCAGTATGGTGCTTTAACCGTGTAAGGGTAAGTGGTGGTAGTTGTCGTAGTAGTAGCAGCAGCAAGAAGGGGCCGGTGGTGTCGACGGAGAGAGTGGAGGTGAAATTTGAGGTTTCTTATATAGCTGGGAGAGAGATAGTGCTCTAATCTTGTTTTCACCTGTTGCATAGTGATCAGCTGACATGAAAAGAGAAACAAAACCAAAATCCCACTTTCACCTGGATCCCTCCACCTCTGATCAATCGACATGAGAGGGTGTACAGACTGTGATAATTGGTGTAATTGGTTTAATCCGCATCATCTGTATAAAGGATTATGGGATCAAGAGCGTAACCCCCTACCCTCCCCCAAGAAGCGTGTGTGTTTGTGTGTGTGCGTAGTAAGATCCAACTTTCACCTGGACCCTTCCACCCCTACTCAATCATCATGAAAGAGCAAAAAAAACAACCTTGGGAATACAGGTAACTGTGATAGTTGACATATAGCTGAGAGATAGAGTGCTCTAATCCTGTTTTCACCCGGACCCTCTTCCCGAGGGGATCTGATCTTGTTTCCACCTGGATCCCTCAGGGATCCTTCCACCTCTAATCAACCCTTGGGAATACAGGCGTAACAACTGTGATAATTGCCATAAGTGGCTTAATGTGCGTTAGATGTATAAGTAGATTATAGATCGTTAAGAGATTAAGAGGTTCAAGTGTGTATACAAAGACTACAGGGGGTGTTTAACGAGTGGTTTGAAGTGTGTGTAGGTAGCAGCACACACCCGCCAGGGGGTGTCTGCCACTCTGTCTGTGAAAAAAGACCCGTGCGTGTGGTACGCAGCTTAAGTCTAAACAAAATCAACAAGTTAACCTCCCCCATGCAGTGGTCGGGTAGCAGGTGAAAATCAGACTAATAGCTCCCTACTGAGGACGAGACTCTGTGTCTGCAGATTTTGAGTCCTTTAAAGAGTTGTTTTTTTCATCTATTCCTCTGGGGGTGGACAGGTAATCCTACCTAGAGAAAGTCACTGTGATAATTGGTTTAAGTTCTTTTTTAATCCATTTGATCGGTTAAGAGGTTTATCTCGGAACATGGTACATAAGAGAGAGTGAAACATCGATCCCCACACATTTCTTCTACCACCTTCAGCATGGAAACACCCAAAACTACTACTACTACAGAGTTACCACTGGACATGCTTACTGCTCAGTTCAAAAGTGGTGCCAAGGCTGAATTTTATAACGATCCGTACGGCTGGTTGGATAGTGTGAGTGTCGCTTATGGCGCTGTTGTTAATCGTTCTACAGCTGCTGTTACTGGTGCTGAAACTGCTGGACGTACTGCACGTGCTGCTAAGGATGTGGCTGCCTCTGCTGACCATGTATTGCAAAATAATGCTTTGCGGGTTTGTTTCCAAGTCCATGATCCTGTGGAAGTATCGATTAAAAAATTACATATTGATGCAAAGATATTTCCTATTGATTTAAGGAGAAAATATCTGCAGGGTGTTCTATGCTTCAGAATGATGTCCATAGGAGCATTAGACTTAGTGAATAATAGAAGAACCAGAGCAGCTGATGGTCCCCTCATTAAGACTTATTTATCTCATACAGAAAGAGTAAGAAAATCCCCCTCCAATAGTGCATGTGATGAATGGAACATGATACCACCTTCTGTTAGACTGGCAGAGTCAAAGGGCTCTTTCAAAAGTAGGTTGAGGAAATTAGTTCAGCATTTCTTCATTGAAAAGTGGAGATATGATACCCAATTTACTAATGATGCAATACCGAATATTTATAACTTTGATTAGTATCACTGCAAGATCATGTGATTAGTTTGATGAGTATCATGTATGTATATGTATCTGTTTTTATCTAGCCTTAGTAATATAACTAGGCTTTTTTCTATTATTGAGTGTTTCAAAAATCAGCCGCAAATATGTATTATTTTTTGTGCAAAATTATTTTTGTGCAACATTAGTGCAATGGAAGGTATGGTGCAGAGACTAAAGGAAGAATTTGTGGACATGTTTACCGTGCTAAATTGCTAGAACTAACTCTAATTGCTATATGTCTCAGATTATTCGATTTATGCAGTACTACGTCTAATGTTGTTGTATTTGGTTCCTGTAATATAACAGTCCCAAATATGATGTTTAATAAATTAACTAGCTATTCAAGTGACACAATATAGTAGGCATGTATTTAGTAGAATTTGATCTTATTCATACGTGTGTATAAGGAGAAGTGTTTGACTTTGACATTGTGCATTTCCATAATCTGAAAATATGTTGGAACGTATTGAGGTTGTACAATTGTACTATATTGCATAAGTAACCCAGATTACCAATTAATATTGGAATTTCATCTAACTCATACCCCCCCCCTCCCCCCCTTTTAAGTAATATCATCCAAGGGTTCTTTAATCCTTCCAAATGAAATCAAAGCTAAAAGAAAGGTTTTATACAGAAAGTCAAAGTTGTTGTTAGATTTAAGGATGAATACAAAACCTTCTTGCTCCTAACTGAGCAGAACAAGTGATTCCTATGTTAATTCATAGATTGTATGCTCAGGATAATAAAATTTTTAAATTGAAATTGAATTGATGTGGCTGCTGCCACAGCAGCAGCTGCTAAAGCAACTGCTGCACTTGCTATAGCAGCTAGCGCATCTGCCGATGTTACCTGTGCTGATGCTGGAGCTACCGAAGATGGTGACACTGTTACTGCAATGGCTGCAGGTGTTGCTGTTACTGCTAATATTGCCTTGGAAGATGCGGACTATGTTGCTTATGACGCTGCTTGTTGTTGTTGCTAGTGCTGCTAGAGATGTTGCTGATGCTGCTAGGACGGCTAGTGATGTTGCTGGTGCTTTGGTCGCACCTCTGACTCAACAACACACTTCATCGACATGGACTAGTAGTGACTAGGACTATTACTACTCCTGTTGCTACACAGACTGTACAAAGCCAGAGGAGGAAGGTGAGTGACTATTATCGACACCATCCAGTGTTCATTGAATAGTTCAACATGGGACATATGACAATGAAAGAGACTGTTCATGAGCTGTCAGTCTTCTATCTACCTCAGGAGTGTCTGCTGGACTGGTGGTTGGATGGTTAGTCAGAGCCCTCTGGAGGATCTGACTCCCTACTGATACTCCTTTTAGGAATGTCTTGAGTCAGTATGACTCTGTGACACTCTGTTTCGATGTGATATAGTCATTTTTGGCGATGTTCTGGTGTGTCGACATCTTGGATGGTGTTTCCTTGGTCAGGGTGGAGTGCCCTGCAGAGATTAACCTTGGTAAGGTTACGTTTCGAAAAAGAACACTTGCGCGATTACACTATGTACAGTCTGGAATATAGTTAAAAATATATGTTCATAGTTGTAAATATATTTGAACAAAATAATAAAAAATTTAAAAAGTGAAAAAAAGTGTTTATATCTCATTACACCGCCATCATTCATCATCATTCATTTTGTTTCTAATATTTAATAATAGTAGTGAACCATTAAGAGACCCACCTCCCCCCCCCGAGGGGGGAGGTTGTTCTCTTAAATTAAAAGTACTACTAGCACCCTAAGAGATCCCTGCCAGCCCTCTCCTCCCCAAGTGCCCCCCTCCCCCCTACCCTCCCCTCCCTCAGACTGCCCCCCTCCCGCAGAGTGCCCCCTCCCCACCCTCCCCAGAGTGCCCCCCTATGCATGCATGCACCCCCCCTCCCCCCCCTATCAAAAATGGAAGTCTTTGATTGGTTGATCTATAGGTCATGTGACCAAAGGGGTGTGGCCTATTTTCCAAATAAGGAGTGCTTCCGGTCACGTGACTAAAAGGGGGCGTGGTCTATTATGCAAATGAGGGGGCGTGTGATCCAATGGAGGTCTCTGATTGGCTGGTACAGGTCACGTGACCAAAATGGGGTGTGGTCTATTATGCAAATGAGGGGGTGTGTGGTCTATTATGCAAATGAGGGGGTCACTTCCTGTCAAATGGAGGCCTCTGATTGGCTGGTACACCGGAAGTGACCCATTATGCAAAGAAGGGGGTCACTTCCGGTCAAATGGAGGCCTCTGATTGGCTGGTAGACCGGAAGTGACCCATTTGAATTTCCCGCCAAAATGATGGCCTCTGATTGGCTGATTTTGGTTTTCCTGCCAAAAGGGAGCTTTCTGATTGGCTGCATGTCCAGTGAATAAAACATAGTACTGTCTATAGTCCCGTTCCGATACAAACTATACTACTTCACCTCAGGGGTTACTGCCTTGCCATCTTGAGCAACTGCACCTAGTTTTCCGCCTCTTTCTCCTCAGGCTTGGGCACTGGTTTATCAGCTGGATTTTGGGGCCTTTATCCCACAAAATTTCCTTTATCCCACAAAAGACTATAGTTTTGTTAGATAAAGGCTGACCACGGGCCTTTATCCAACAAAAATGGCATTAAAGCACAAAAGCCTTCATCCCACATAAAAAATGTCTTTATCCCACAAAAGCCTTTATCTCACAAAACCTATATGGTATCAACATCAACTGGCCTTTATATCACAAAACCTATGTAATAATCATATTAACTGGCCTTTAAATCACAAAACCCATAATAACAGAATTTCCCTCAAATAACAACCACTCTCCTCACATACCAACTTGCCTTTATATCACAAAACCTATAAATAGTCTGACATGTCAAATTGCCCTAATATGTCCTTTGGCCTTTGGCCTTTATATCACAAAACTTACATAATTGTAGTATCAACCAGCCTTTATCTCACAAAACCTATGCAATATTCATATTAACTGGCCTTTATATCACAAAACCTATATAGTGGTCTGATATGCCGAATTTCCTCTCATACCAACTTGCCTTTATATCACAAAACCCATTCATATTGGACTCATATACCGAATTTACCACAAATAAAAACTATTCTCCTTACATATCAACTTGCCTTTATATCACAAAACTTATATGAACTACTCTGACATGCCTTTATATCACAAAAGCTATATATATACCACTCTGACATGTCAAATTGCCCTAAAATCTCCTCTGGCCTCTAAATCACAAAACCTACATAATTGTAATATCAACTGGCCTTTATCTTACAAAAGCTATGTAATAATCAATATCAACTGGCCCTTATATTACAAAACCTATATATTGGTTTAATATACTGAATTTCCCTAAAATGACAAATATTCTCTCCTACCAACTTGCCTTTATATTACAAAACCTATATATACCACTCCCACATATCAAAATGTCCTTAAATTTCATCTGGCCTCTATATCACAAAACCTATTTTTAGGGGTAGTTCAGTATATTAAACCAGTATATAGGTTTTCAGACATAAAGGCAAGTTGATATGATTATTACATAGGTTTTGTGATTTAAAGGCCAGTTGATATGATTATTTTAGAGGCTTTGTCATATAGAGGCCAGAGGAGATATTGGGGCAATTTGACATGTTAGAGTAGCATATATAGGTTTTGTGATATAAAGGCTAGTTGATAGGATTATTACATAGGTTTTGTGATATAAAGGCCAGTTGATATGATTATTACATAGGTTTTGTGATATATAGGCCAGTTGATATGATTATTTTAGAGGCTTTGTCATATAGAGGCCAGAGGAGATATTATGGCAAATGGGCATGTTAGAGTAGTATATATAGGTTTTGTGATATAAAGGCTAGTTGATATGTCAAATAAATAGCTTATATAAGAGGGTTGTTCAGTATATTAGACCAGTATATAGGTTTAGTGATATAAAGGCAAGTTGATATGTGAAATAAATAGCTTATATTAGAGGGTAGTTCAGTATATTAGACCAGTATATAGGTTTAGTGATATAAAGGCAAGTTGATAGGATTATTACATAGGTTTTATGATATAAAGGCCTGTTGAAATGATTATTACAGAGGCTTTGTCATATAGAGGCCAGAGGAGATAATAGGGCAATTTGACATGTTAGAGTAGTATATATAGGTTTTGTGATATAAAGGCTAGTTGATGTGATTATTACATAGCTTTTGTGATATAAAGGCCAGTTGATGTTGATACCACATAGGTTTTGTGAGACAAAGGCTTTTGTGGGATAAAGGCATTTTTTATGTGGGATAAAGGTTTTTGTGCTTTAAAACCATTTTTGCGGGATAAAGGCCTGTGGTCAGCCTTTATCTAACAAATCTATAGTCTTTTTTGGGGGGATAAAGGACATTTTGTGGGATAAAGGCCCCAGACGGATACTCTGCAGCAAAATGTCCCAGCGGGTGCAGGAGTTGCTTTCCTTTCTGACTATTTTTGAACCTATGGCCATGAACTAGTCCATCAAGGACATTCCAGCTTGCCAACTATCACAGGCAGCTTGTCGCTCATAAGAATCCCTTAGGCCGTCAATGAACTGTGAAAAAGGTCATCCAGGAAGTGGGGGTCATCCAACTCCCATCGTGGCCTAGCTCTTTGCAACAAGTTCTGTAGCTCTAAGCCAAATACACAATGTGACTCATTAGGCTTAATGAGTCCTCTTTTGAAATTGACAGAGTGGATCCTCATTCCCCACATTACCAATAAGGTAACTAGCACATTCCACCAGCTGGGTAAACAACCCTGCCGTGTGTCCAGTCCTACATCTCGAAACCGGCAACTTTTCTGGCCCATTTCTGGGCGCCAGAAGTTGACTCTTGCTCAGACCAACGGTTATACCTCATGTCATCCATAAAGTCTGTAAACCATGCCTGCCATGGCTGTCTGCCAGTAAAAGGAGTTGGAGCGCTCGCCGTTATGGTTGTCCCTGTGTAACAAACGTGACTGTTTAATGCTCCAATTTACAATATCGGCGTCATCAGTATGTCTGCTGACACAATCAACTCCCATGTCTGCAATGCACTGATTCTAATCATAAATCAATTTCATCCCTAGGGACTTTGATTCACGGCGTGATACCCTTCTACCAGTATTGATGGGGGGCCTCCCTCTTCTCACATGAACCAAATTGGCTGGTTCTTTCATTTGAGCTAGACCTACTGCCTGGATTCCAATTACCATCCCCTGATGGTGGAGCTATTGGTCTGTAGGTAGATGATCTGCCATCACCATCCAGATCACCAGCATTGATAGTCACCCTTCTGGTTCAGGCTCTGGCAGGAGCAACATCATCCCCACCAAATGATGAGTCATAGACTCCATCTCTGATATTACCGAATCCAGCATTGCTGGGTCGAGAATCTTCCTTCCTCTTCTTCGCTTGAATCTCCTCTACTTCCCTAGCGACTGCCTCGCATTCATCCAGTATGGCTAAGGTAGTTCCCCTTAGCATCTGATGGAGCTCATCCAAATCTTGTACAGCTTGATGTTGCCTTCGTGCCAAGACGCAGGGTGTCTTGCTGCTGGTTGTATAGATCCTACATCTGGTTGAGCTCCATTCGTGCACAATCCAATTGATTTTGCTTCTTTATGGTCTCCCCTTCCAACTTGCCACCTTTTATACGTAGCTGGGACAAACAATGACTCAAAGCTCCGAACTCAGCATTCATCCTATCCATCTCAGAAATTCAAGCCTCTTTGAATCGACACTTCTCCTCTGCAAAGTGGCGTCTTGAGATCTTTTGCCGCCGATGACATTCAGCATGCAAAATACTCATAGCCTGTGTTGGCATAGGAGCAGAATGTCGCTTCGAACCACCAGTTTCAAACAAAGAATCTTCTAGGGTCAATCCTAGATCTTTGCGAATGGCATCCGTTGCTGTTTTCCCAACAATACTTTCTTCCGGAAAAGTCGTCACCGTTCTGGTCACGGTACCAATGTAGGGGTTGTGAAGTATGAAACAAACACAGGTTCCATATTCGGTTTGAACTCAACAGGTTACTTCAAGTCTCAATCCTTGGTTCTCATATGAACACGGCCTTGAAATAGTTTTTAATAACTGTTCAAGTTAATCATAGACAAGGTTCGAAGTACACAAGCAGCTTTCTCACTGGTTTGAAGTCAGCAGAGCTGTTTGGACTGATCTTGTCCCAGCAAGGGCTGGTGCAAGAGCCAGGAGCACAATGGACAACAACAACCTATGGCAGATTATCACTACCTGTACTATTGTTGATAAAAAAATTTGGATCAACAATACGATGCACATCTGTATGTTGGATTGCAAGAGTATGTGCTTACCATTATAAGTTTGTGAAGTTATATCTAAAATATGAATCCATGTTAACTGATAGTATATACAGTCAATATGCTTACATTAAGCATGTACCAAAATAGATGCTTGACGTCATATGAAATATAATACTTTCCTTCAGTTTCAAATGATAACATCACACAGCTTTACACCATGTAATACTTGGTAATAAAAGAGGCTCGCTTAGAGCTCACTGAAACGAATATACTGCACTGGGAGAATCCGTTTAAGGTGTAGACTGGTAGCGGCTATTATCTCTGTAGGGATAAGGGCCGGGCACCTAATAAGGGGCTGCCTTAAGTATGGGAAAACATATTTTCACCACAAACTATGTTAATCTACTTCGAAAATATTGTTCCCATATATTTAAGTGAATTGAAATCAATTATAAATGCAATTAAAACTTACCAAATATCCCAAGAACCAGTGATAGAGATGCCAATATTGCATTGAATACCGATAGTGTGATATTGTCTCTCAGCATCGCAATAGGAGATTCTTTCCACTTATTAAGAAAAAGTGTAGAATTACCAGGTATACATTGCAGAGACCACTCTCCCCAATGTGGGTACAATATGAGCCGGCAATATAACTTTGCCCGGAGGATTGGGTCTACTGCTATTTCCTTGGCCTTGTTTAGCATAACGGTTCCAAAACTTTTTTGACCATCCCAAATTCCAATAGAAGGATATACAAAGGGCCAAAGGTTACGCAGTCCTTCCTGAAATATACAGCATAGAATGAATAAAAATTTCAGAAATAGTAGCAGTCTACTATTGAAGTCCATGATTATGTGACATAAAAGAAAAACCAATGATTTGAAATATAATTATGTTTGAAAATAGCAGTTGCTACAGAGTCGGCTACAGAAAATGGTAATATATATCCTTAGTGCAACTACTTAATGTAAGGTCACAGATTGCTAGAGTTTAACCTTTCACATGCTTGGCATGACTACTACCATGTAACAGCAGTAATTTGGGGCTCAATTCTCACAGTTGTAGGACTCAGCCATTCCCTGTATGATCACTGTCTAGCTAGGCAACTGCAAGATCTTAAATCATATTAGGGTATGGTTCTTGTGTAACATTCCCAGTTTCGTAAAATATGAGACGAGACATGACACTACTCTATGGCATCCTCTTTAGCCATCATATCAAAAAGCCTTTCATTACTCTCTTCTTATGGCAATATGGTTGAGAGATCACTTCCCCTGTCCATGGGACTCCAGGCCGCAACCGGAAGTGCCTCCAGGACCATTAACTATGTGTATTAAGAACCAGTGTCTTGTCCATCCCATGCAAGATTAAATATTGTTTTAGGTGAAGTTACAGTGAGATCCAAACCACTTTTTTTTTTCTCGCCTCCAGTCTTTACCTAAATGAGGAGACACATGTTTCCTCCACCTGCTGGTCTTGTGTTGGCATAAATAGGGTAACAGCCTGTGAACATGTGATGTTCAGGGCTTACTATCTTTGTTTCTTGTGATGCAAGTTGTCTCAGAGATAATATGAATCACTTCCCAGGGTCCATTAAGATTGGAGCTTTTTGCTGTGTATGGGTTCATTTATTTTAGAGGCTGTTGTCCAACCAGTGGTGCACATGTATATCGACCTGGATGATTCACCTGGATGATTCAGTCATGTATGAGGGCTGCAATCATCATAGAGTGCTATTTACTACAACTATGAACCATATAGGCCATTGGATGGGTCCCAAAAAAGAGATTAGAAATGAAGTTCCGTTCCAATGAAGGGGGCACTAAATTTTGAAGGTGGTTTTATATAGCTATTGCCCTTACCAATCTTTAAAAAAAAAGTTCTCCGCGTAAATTGCACCCTTTGCGCATAGGGCAAAGGTGAAAGGCCAAAGGTTAATATCAAAAGAGCAGGTCCAAAGTTTTATGTCCAGTTAAGGTGATGTAAGACCTTTATCTATGAGAAAATAAAATAACCTTTGTCAAGGTCAAGGTCACTATTTTCAAGGTCAATTATTGAAATATGGCCCAAAATAGGCTATAATCCTTGGTATTGTAACAGGTCAGCGAAAACGTCGAGCCCCACGGGGAATCGAACCTTGGTCCCTCCACTCGGGAGTTGAGAATGCTACCGCTGCACCACAGGGCCAGCCGCTTCTCACTGCTCTGCTACGGTACTTGAGCTACCACAGGCGGGCAATGCGCTCTCCACGCACGCTCGGGCTGCCCCGAGCGATACGTGCCCGCTACATTACTCCCCTTCAGACTTTTGCTAGGTCCGCGGACAGACATGTTACTCAGCAATCTGTGATCAAAGCTAATCCCTTACTTAGAATTAGCCGGCGAAGCCAGTCACCTGCCCTGAACATGTGTCTTTGGACGCACACATAGCACAAGCTGAAACCGCTCAGACTTCTGCCAGGTCAATGGAGGTCACCCGGACCTCCTAGCAGAAGCTGAACATGCTCAAGTACCCAACCCAGGTTCGGTGGATCCTGGTCAAACGTGCACCAGTGTAACAGGTCAGCGAAAACGTCGAGCCCCACGGGGAATCGAACCCTGGTCCCTCCACTCCGGAGTTGAGAATGCTACCGCTGCACCACAGGGCCAGCTGCTTCTCACTGCTCTGCTACGGTACTTGAGCTACCACAGGCGGGCAATGCGCTCTCCACGCACGCTCAGGCTGCCCCGAGCGATACGTGCCCGCTACAGTATAATATCTGGTATGGTTATAGAACCTGATAAACATAGGCCAAAAGCTTTCCACTCAAGGTCATGTAGTTTTCTGGCAGGATGAGGTCAAAGGTCAAGGTCACTAAAAAAGCAAAAAAAAGAGTCATGCCCGAAAACATACTCATCTTTGAACTGCCCTTTCAATATCAACAAGAAGGGGCTATACTTTCATGTTTAGATAATGTTGTATAATACCTTTGTCAATGAGAAATTGAAATGACTGTGGTCAAGGTCAAGGTCATTATTTTCAAGCTCAAATATTGAAATATGGCTCAAAATAGGCTATTATCTTTGGTTTCAATAGCTCTGGTGATCAAAGATATCATCATAAGTATGACCTATGCCGCTCAAATGATGAGGATATGTCATAGCAACAGTTTCTACTAAGAAACTGTCCCTATCGTTTCCATGGCAACAGATAACTATTTCAATGTTTGATAACTATTTCAATGTTTGATATTGAGAAAGAACTCATGGTGAGTTTAATTTGTATTGAATCATATACATATCTGGCATTGATATAGGACATGATGACTGCCTCATATGAATTTCTTAATATGACCTCTACCGAGGTCACGGTCATAGGAGTAAGGTTGAATACAGGAATTTCTGCACTATATGACCATGTTAACAATATTAAGATGTAATCTAGTACGAATACCATGTTATTCATGGGCATTATGCCTCGGACATTTTGCTTTTGTATAGCTAATGGCCCTGAGAATTTAGGCAAAAAGTTATCCACTCAAAATCATGTAATTTCCTTACATGATGAGGTCAAAGGTCAAGGTCGTTCAAAGAGAGTGTCATACCAGAAAGCATATTTCAATAATTGCAACTGCGCCTTCAATATCAACAAGGTAGGGCTCATTAAGATTACAATGACAATGACAATGATTTTATTCTTGAAAAATTCCAAAGAGATACTTGTTGTACAATACCTTTGTTTGAGAGATATATATGAAATTGGTTGAGATCAAGGTCATTCAGTATTCTCAAGGTTAAATATTGAAATATGGCCAAAAATAGCTGCTGTAAATTCTTGCATAGAAGCCGTGGGTAGTATAAAAGTCAGATCACCATTTGGGCTTATAGAATCGGCCCAGAGGCAGGGTGCAGTTTACATGTGTAGTGGTTAATGTCTATCCCTTTAGAAGACGTGTTAACGCCGGGCTCCGTGTTACCATTCACTTATACTGGAAACACCAATTTATAAAGTACATATTTTGCACAAATAGGAGCATTCTTCATATGTGACCAGCCTGAGATATTTGTATTGCACATAATGCCAGGAGATCAAACTCAGAATTCACGCAAGGCAAACATGGCAGCCAGACCCAAGATGGCCACTGCACCGGCAACACTTAATGAGCCATAAAAATAAAATTGAGGAACTTGAAAATAGACTCCTAGATTTCGACGAGGCCAGATTTGAAAATCTTGAGAAAAAGTTAGAAAATCTTAGGGAAGACAAAATGGCTGAAAAACTTGAGCGGTTCACCAAATTTGGGGATAAACTGGAAAGGCTGGAGGATTTGGATGACCAACTACTCTACCTAGAAAGAATGAGTGCCATCAATGACTCTAAAATTGGGGTCATCCAAGCCCAAAATGAGGAAAGTAACAAAGAGAAATAACATGACTTCATGATTTTTAAAGGTATTAAAAGAAAACACCACCCTAGTTTTATGACGTCTTAAATCGATGGTCTTGGTATTATTTAAGAATATTCTAACACATTTAGTTAACCATCAGCTATTATAAGGGAGCACAGAAGGCTTATCTGCTGCAGCCTATGACGTCACCATTGGGGCAAACACCCCCCAGTAGTGCCTGTACAGCACTGTCAGTCCACACCAACATGCTCCTTGTAGGTTTGTTTGACACTGCTTGTAGATTTCTCTTGACAAGTAGCACCAAATAACCCCACTGAAGTGCCCTACATAATATCATGACCTTGTAGATTTCACATTTCTAACTAGAACCCCACAAAAGTAGTTTGATTACAGCCTCCAGGCTTAAACAATGCAGCACCCAGTGTATTTGCCCAAATGGTGACGTCATGGGCTGCAGCAGATAAGCCTGCTGTGCTCTCTTATAATAGCTCATGGTTAAATAAATGTGTTAACATATTCTTAGTTGATACCAACACTATTGATTGAAGTCATCATAAAACTAGGGTGGTGTTTTCTTTTAAAGAGAGTGATCATCCCAACCCGAAAACAGAGGTTCTCACACTACTGCGTGACAAGTAAAGTTTGAGCATCCCGGTTGCAAAGGGACAGTATATAACCACATCAAAGCCCTCAAACCCCTAGCTCAATGAAATGGTGTTCAAATCACAGACGATTACACTCCTGCCCAATAAAATGTCCAAAGAGATGTGCGAATTGTCACTGGTAGGGCTAAGTCCTTTAACATGTAAAACCTAGATTAAGGGAAAGTGGAAGGTGTACTTTATACCGAGGAGAATTTCCACCTAGTCCCAGACAAGGTAACGCCTAGCTCGGCAAAAACAATTGAGTTCAACTGTGGTGTCAGCTTCCAGTCGCACCACAGTCCCCTCTCAAACATGTACCCCTGCTAATTTAAGTACGATGACCTCTGGTACAGCTCAGCCGAACAGGCATACCACCACGAGCTTGCACTCGTATGTGAATCACCCACTGTGGCCATCCAGGTGATGATCTCTGCCGATGGATGTGAGGCCAAAAGGGTATGAAAAAAACTCACAGATGACCCTAGGTGGATCTCCCACCAAGAGGACACTCTTTATATTGTACAAATAGCCAAATTTTCACAAATTGCAGTGTGTAAACAGGTCCTTCTTCAGACAACTGTTTAAGCCCTATATAAATGTTTCAAGTACAACATGTTTGGGACGGGTCCCTACTTACAGAAGGTGAAAAGAATGGAGAACTAGGTTGGCCTGGTAAGAATGTATGTGGGTCACTACTGGAGCTGGTGCGGGACAGCATGATATAACCCAGAGGTGAATCACTCAGCTCTGAAGGCTCAGAAGACTCAGACGTGTACAAGCAGCCCAGCATGGGTACATTTGATATACTTGTACCTGCGGATAGTAGGGGTAAGCAATTTCAGCCATTGATTGACTCTAGGTTGGCTAAAGACGGTCCGAACATAAGAATGTACATAACCTACTGAAGGCGCAACTATAATAACTTTATTGGAAGAGACACATCGCCTGCTAGACAAAAGGTCATATGATATGGGTCAGAATTCCTAAATATGACCAAATCCGGTCCCCAAAAATCCCAACATGGAATCTTGCAAAACATCAATTTTTCCTAAAATATGTTTTTTTTTCTTTAAAGTCTAGTATCTTGGCCTTAGGATTCCACTTAAGGGAAAGTTTAACTCCCAGGGGGTCTGTTTTTATCAACCAGCGAGTATATGTTTGTATATATATGTGGGGCATTACAACAAAAACACTAAAATTGTCACTACAGCTCTTACAGACCATACAGTTACTTCTAGTTTCATTATTAGTTAGCCCTTGTATGTATGTATATGCATGAAAACATTTCATATGAAAAATATCTCAACTTTTTGTGTTGTCGGACATTGAAGTTCACAGATTTCTGGAGATTTTTGGAAATTACAGATACTGTCCCCAACTCTTCTCTGATATTCCCAAAAATGCTCTGTTTATCACTAAATAAGCTCTGCATTATCCTAAACAGATATGCTTTCAGGCATGTTTGCCTTTATATAGAGCCATCTTTCCGTGGTGACCAAGCATAATGAGGTGGAAACCGATAATAAATATGTGGGCCATTACACTTTTTGTATAATTCTCTATCAACACTCTCAGCAGTAGTAAACATCTTCTGTACCAATACAATGGCTCTGTATATGTAGGAAAAAACCTTCTTGCACTTATTTGGATGAAGAGACATGCATATCTAATTACCAGGAATTATGTACATATGCTTGATATTAGCCACTCTACACTAATGAAGACAAGTTAATACTGTAAGAGGTGAGCACTAAAATCACCCCCAACCTGAGAAAAACATGGAGGAATTATGGTATATTGAGTTTATCATAATACACAATGTGGTTGGACACCTTACTGCACAGTTCTGAGGAAGAGAATGATGAAATTAAGGATTTTAGACCAATGCAAAGTGGAAATAGGTAATGGCCCACATATCTATGAAAATAAATGTAGACATTTCGGGAAAAAAACGGTTTGGGATGATACAAATACCATGGGGGCATGTTGCGTTAAAATATGAAGTGAGTGGAAGTTCCTTTTTTCAACAAAAATCATAAAATTTAACGTCCAACATATTTTCACCCCCACACATAAAAGACATGGTGGAATTTGCCAATTTTTGGGTTGTTATATTAGAGGAGATGTGTGGTCAACACCCTGACCAGGAATTTTGTAGGTACACTGGATATTAACCATTCTGGAGACACAACACAGGTTGAGTCTGTAATGCCAAACATATGTAATGCCACATGGACATATTTTGGAAAACTGTCTGTAGGTGGCAAAATAACCATTCCCAGTCACGAAAATGGTGAAGGGGAGCCTAGGGTACCCATGTTCAATAGAAATTTTTCTAAAATATAGTATATTAAGGCTTTCCTTTATATATCTGTTTGGCATTACGCTTTGTCTATATACCTGTTGGGCATTACATGTACAGATCAAAAGTCTTAGTCCCGATTTAATAAGCCTCTAACCACTGATTACACTGTACACAACGAAAAAAAAACCGGGGGCAGACCTACCTGACTAGGCTAATTTGAGGTCACTGAATCCAAAAATGATGGTGAAAAATGCCCCATTAGTCTCAGTTTCAAGATATTCCAAACATGATTATTTGTCGGTCTACTACTTAATATATGATCGGACCAATATAAAGCAGGGACAGCATTCATAAAAAATTGTCAATTTTGTTTGCCTGGCAGAGATAACATGACTCTGAAGCACATTTAGTGGTAAGAGACCATAAAAAACAGGATTCTACACTGTTATTAGTGATATTTTACCATAAAACATGTAAATTTATCCTAAAGCGATATGACATTTTTTTAAGCTACTAAGATCAGGATTGTGATCCGTTCTGACAAGAGGTACCTTCAGGGAAGCTATTTTTACTGTTTTTAGCCCCCACCGGCACCAGAATCCCAAAAAGAGTAATAAATAGGCAGAAAATTGCTCATATAGCCCTTTATGCAGAATACAATGATAGATCATTGGTGTTACATCTTTAGTATTAAAGTTCTATATCTATAATGGGTTTTTTAGACAAAAATGGTACTAAGGCCAGTTTCTGGTTACCATGGCAGCCATTCCCACAGTCAACTTATTGGATAATGGCTCTAGTATATTGGAAATGTCATCAATATTGCAAACCTCAAAACAGGCCTTGCAAATTCCTTTCAGAACCAATTTTTTAACTAAAAGGTATCCTTTTATGAGGATATTTGACCATAAAACCTAATTTTACATGAAACATTTGCCAGGTACATCAGAACATTGCTGGAATATGGTCAGAAGTGGTCCTGATCGGGAATACAATAGGAACACAAAGCAACCTTTTTTAAGCACTAGTTATATGTTTCAAAATGTTATTTTAGACCTATTTATTCACCAAGAGTACTTATTTCTGTAACAGATCAGTCATATATTAATAATCTAACTAGTTAAAAATAAGTTTTACATGAGAAGAACCATTTTCCTACTTTTTGATCAAATAGTGTATACATAGGATTACATAAGCGCTAGCCGGTTATACAAAATAAGACCATGTGAAAATCTGAAAACTGAGACTTACCACAACATTTTTAGTGGTATTTTTGAATTCCCAGGTCAAAATACATAAGGATAATTGTGTCTGGTCCCGTTTTTTTTCAAATCTTGAAAATTTGTTGTACAGTGTTATTAGTGACCAATATACCCTCCCCTTAACTTGAAGCATACAACATATTGAAAAATAATATATTATTTGAATTATAATGCAAAATTATGTGTAATGCCAAGCATATTTAAGTCATTACAAAACTACTTTTAGTGATCAGAGACAAAGGAAAGGGTACTTGTCCCTAAATACATTGAGTATAAGAGACGAATTACAAACCGTGGTCATGGTGTTCTACTTGCAACTCTTGTGGGCGCATGTTTTGAGCAGTTTAACCAATGCCAAGGCGAATATTCTAAGGAACAACGGGTAATGAACGAGGCATGCCTTCTGATCAGTGAAATCATAATGGATCTGAATCGTGAGATTGCCTGCCCCTGACCTAAAGTGGGAGACCTAGTACACATCTGGAAGAGGGCTCATTAAATCCATAAACACAAGAAGCACCCCAATAGTCTACACCCCGACAGCACTTCAAGAAAAGAGTGGGCAACCATTTTGGCATGTAATGCAATTATGGTGAGGAACGCGTTTGCCCCCCCCCCTCCAGCCGGCCGTGCAGCCAGCCCGGTTGGTACCACCACCTGGCCAGGTGGATGATCAGCAGGGTGCAGCGTGGGCGCAGCACTGCATCAGTCAGCGGTGAATCAACTTTAAACCATGGACCATAAGTATATCCCCACCCTCCCTAGTAAATGATAAAACATAATCTTAAATTTCCAAATTTTAATTACTAATTATAGTTTGGTAAATCATACAGATAACTTATTATCATTATATCAGCAGGCTTAAGTAGTGAAAGTTATATTGAACAAATAAACTTATTTCTTCGTCTAGTTAAGGTGGGTCAGTTAAATGTCAGCCTTAAAACTGGACTGTCAAACGATTATTTCTCATTTGCTAACTGTGTTGGTCAGTTACATGTCAGTCATGGTCTACATGGGATTACTATTTATATTGGTATGAACTCGAGCTTTGTTTCGGAAATCTTCTATTTCATTATTGTTACACACTGTCATCATTGGACTGGTCAGAAAGTAAATGATTGCATAGTGTGCATCATTTATTTATGCCTGGAAAATATACCGAAACTTTGTAACATTAACCCACTGTATGTTATTAATTACCAGTAAATAAATAGATTAATTTCGACCTTTCTATCCCATAGACCATGATGCCAGGCTGTGGCTCTGGCAGGTCAGATTGCAAACGCTACAGCGTTGGATACCAGCCAACCATCCCTCAACTCCCCCCCCTCACAAGCCAGTAAGGTTGTATGATCTCTGATTTTTAAGAAACGGACAGTGATAACTTAACCGTCTGGTACCCTATTTACCTAGACATTTACGGAACCTCATATTGTACCTAGGCATTTACGGTACCTCTTATTAGTACCAGTAGTATTATTAAGTTTATACCGTACGTAAGGACACCCACATATTATTATAGTACCTGTAGTATTATTGAGCTTATATGGTACCCAAGGACTATATTTACAGTTTCTCAGTTCGGACACATTTATATTATTGTTCTCTTCATATACTGTTGTGTAAAATGTGCTTATCTTTGAATCTAATTTACGTGTTTCTTTAAAATATTAACATAAGCCAGACTTGATGAAGGACTGTCTATGACCCCAAGAGGGAACTACCCAAGCTGGAGAGTTGGACCACTAACATCTATCTTCTGCTCTTTCTATTCCTATGATTGATGGTATTACAATTCCTTTATTATTGTTCTATTCAAATTCTTTTTATGCATCTTACATGCATGGGGCCTGGTCCCCCTCATTTTCTCCCTGCTCGCTATCAGATATTAGAAAAATTTGATGTATTCAGGCAGCGAGAAATGCATATGCCTGTTTATCACAGTATGTGATGGAAACTGTGTGGGGGGTGAGAGAGCAAGCCACTTTACAGACCTGGGGATGGTGCTTAGTCTATATATAAGCATGGCCATTGCTCCTGTGCTTGACCTACAAGGGGTTAAAGGCCTACCTTTTGGTCACTTAAACATAAGAAGTTTACAGGCTAATGACAATATGGACTTATTTAGACAGTATCTAACTGACTCTGGTTTCCACTACTTCTGCGTTGGAGAGTCCTGGTTGACTGAAAAACTCCTTAACAATAAAGTAGATATTCCTGGGTACAATATCACCAGATTAGACAGAATGGTTGCTGATAGAGGGGGTGGTCTAATCACATACATAAAACATGGCGTAACATTTTCTGATGCTGAGCTGGCACAGTATAATAATAGTAACAATGACCTTGAACTTCAATGGATTGTAATTTCAAATCCTAGCATGCGCAGGCTTGTTATAGCCAAATAAATGCAGACCTTCCTCAGGAAATCTACCCAATGCTATAACTCTCTTGTCTGAAGCTTTTAATGATATTGACTCTGCTAAGTACCCTGAATCACATCATGGGTGACTTTAACACTGATTTCAAGCAATACAGTCCTAGCAAGACTAAGGTGAGAAATATGTGTGCTCACCTGGGCCTGAGGCAACTCATAACCCAAATTACAAGGTTTAATATTAAAGGGAATCACACTATCATTGATTTAATAATGACTAACTCATACATGTTGCACACAGCAGCACTGCCACCATGAACCTCTCTGATCACGCGATGATATACTTTACCCGTAATTATATGACCCTCCCACAGGAGAAGCTCTGCTTTATTGGTCGCTCCTACAAAGATGGTGATTTTTTACTGTAGACCTTTTTGCTGTGAATTTGTCCCTTATTGTTAATCTATGTTGTTATTTTGGTGTCCTCACATAGTAATCAAAGAGATAACATGTAACATGTGGCCCTTATACTGGAAAAAGAAAATTTTCAAAAAAATCCAATCCTCTAGGCTCCAGGGGCAGATGCATATTTGATACAACATAAAAGCATGGAGTAGCGATTGCCATTTTTTCTCTCCTGTGGTTATTTCTGGCTATATATTGAGTTATTGACTGATTCCAAGTTAAGTCTTGCATTTGGGGGGCAAGAATAATGAAAAATATGTAGCTGTTTTGCAAGTTGAAGTGAATAAATTTGGTATCTGTAGATATTAAGGATGCACCATGTAAAGTTTGGTAATGTAATTGTCGCTTGTTGCAGAATAAGGACCATATAATTGATTTTGTATTGACTTATCATAGAAAGGTGGTTTACGTGACGTCACGTAAACCACAAAATGTCACGTAAACCACATGATTGCAGTTTGGCCTGGATATCAAAGGGTAGGTAATCAAATCATGTTTCTTCTCTTAGAGGAATAGGGTCTACATAGGAAATTAATGCAATAAAATGCTAAACAGGCCCGTATCCAATTTTTTATACAATGAACAGATTAATGTTAGGTGGTTTACATAACGTTATGTAAACCCCCCCCCCCCTGAATGTCACGTAAACCACTCGTTATGTAAACCACATTTTCAACGTTTTGATGATATAAATAATTGTTTTAAGTTATGGAACCATACAGTACACAAATTTTTGATGCCTGTGCATTCCATCCCAAATAGTGGTAAACATTATTTCATGATATCTTAAATATTTCTGTCTGTTTAGGCCGTCACGTAAACCACTCTCTTAAAATTACGGCTATCTTTTCCGGACTTCTAGATGTTATTCCACAAAGGCATTTGATATTTTTTGCTATTTTGTAAATTTATCACACAAAACTAATTGGACTCTTCAATTTGAGCAATGAATGATGCTTGCTTCTAGGTTATTTGATTTAGAAAAATGGATTTTAATGCCTCCGTTATGTAAACCACCTAAAAGTTATAGACATTTTCCCATTCAATAAAAAATTGTTATATATGCAATATAAATTTAATAAGTAAATAGAATTATATACCTGAACACTAACCCTGATGGTCAATACCAACAATCATTGTTAAAACTGCCTAGCAGGTGCCTAAATAATTTTCTGAACATTTATAACATGGGTTTGGACATGGTGTTTTGGGGCACCTTTCATTTTGATTACTGAAAAATATATAGAAAACTTTACCTGAAGTAGTGAAAATATATATCAATATTATGGGTGTGACCTCAGGATTACATCCATACCAACCAAATCCCTCCACATAAAATAGTAAAGACTCCATGAGATTTTGAAGACAAAAGACATCAATGCCAGACTTAACTTGGAACCAGTCTATTATGTTCCAAAAGGACTTGTGATGACAGGGGGTTAGTGCTTGAAAGCTATGGCTGATCATCCATTCACCCATGCACACCCGAGTGCTTCACTATAGCAAATTTGAATCCCGGATGGTGATAATCCGTGCTTTTAGGCAGCAGTAGGTAAATCCCCCCTAATAATTAACCTCTCTGTGCTCCAGAGGGTGCCTACATCACTCCTAAATCATTTTAATGCTTTATAATCAACAATGCCTCAAATATCTGGAATCTGTGGGTAATTTGAAAATTCACCTGGACTTAAAAGCACGGAGTAACTCTTGAAAAAAATAAAGACTCAGAGAAATGCTAATATCCAATATATCTAAGTTTTAACTACTTCATTGCTTTGCTACCAACCCTCTCAGATAGTCTGCACCCTTAAATGTGTGAATTTCACATTTATTTTACTATTTATTATGATATTCTATTAAAAGCACAGAGTAACTAGTGTTACTCCGTGGTTTAGAGTGCTGAAATTGGCCATATTCAGGCCCATACTGTGAAAGGTGAGTGATGGAACAGGTTAAAATACTAGCTTTACACAAAAGTACATGGATGAGAATTTTGGAAAATGTCACTTTTGGGGTTTTTTCACCTCCAAACAGCTCTGCAATAAAAATGCCTGCACCAATCCAGCTATTTCTGTTTTCATATAACAGGGACTAGTCCAGGCTTTCAGAAAAATGTAAAATCTTGGATGTACAGTAGATATTTCTCGATTTATGACCCTCCAATTGGCTAAAATACCCCCAAATTTTCTTTTTAAGATATCTGTCCTAGATTTTTCATTATAGCCTTTTGTACTTGAAATGACCCTCATGTAATTGCTGACACTTTTACTTTTGGAGGATATGGTGGTATTCTAGTAAGGGGCTCCTAATATGGATTTTACATTTAAAAGCTAGTTCATGTTGATCTGTATGTATACGATACCTGTTGTAAAAATCGTTTTCTATGAAACATGGTTAGTGTGCATTAGTATATCTTAGAGGTTTTATTTTTTTATGCCGAAGTGGTGGCGTAGCCACCTGGTGGTGCCGCCAGGCACTACCAGAACGAGGTATATGATGTTTGCACTTTGCCAGAAGTCAGAACGGGCGCCGCCATCTTGGATTGTGCCGCCATCTTGGATTAAGGTGTCACAACACAAATTTATGCTATGTGATAACAATAATATAAATCAACCTTTGATAGTTCCTGAGGTTGATTATAATCATACCTACCCCCCTAATATGGACCCAAGGAATTCAATGGTTCTATTGGTTTGTTGCTAATACAGCTGGTTGCCTAGCAATGGCTATTCTAATTGTTTATCTGCCTAGCAACACACATTTCAATGGTTCTAAGGTTGATTATAATCATACCTACCCCCCCTAATATGGACCCAAGGAATTCAATACTTCTATCCATTTGTTGCTAATACAGCTGGTTGCCTAGCAACGGCTATTCTAATTGTTTATCTGCCTAGCAACACACATTTCCATGGTCCCGAAGTTGATTATAATCATACCTACCCCCCCTAATATGGACCCAAGGAATTCAATGGTTCTATCCGTTTGTTGCTAATACAGCTGGTTGCCTAGCAATGGCTATTCTAATTGTTTATCTGCCTAGCAACACACATTTCCATGGTCCCGAAGTTGATTATAATCATACCTACCCCCCCTAATATGGACCCAAGGAATTCAATGGTTCTATCCGTTTGTTGCTAATACAGCTGGTTGCCTAGCAACAGCTATTCTATTTGTTTATCTGCCTAGCAACACACATTTCTATGGTCCTTAGGTTGATTATAATCATACCTACCCCCCCTAATATGGACCCAAGGAATTCAATGCTTCTATCCATTTGTTGCTAATACAGCTGGTTGCCTAGCAACGGCTATTCTAATTGTTTTACCGCCTAGCAACACACATTTCCATGGTCCCGAAGTTGATTATAATCATACCTACTCCCCTAATATGGACCCAAGGAATTTAATGGTTCTGTTGGTTTATTGCTTATACAGCTGGTTGCCTAGCAACAGCTATTCTAATTGTTTATCTGCCTAGCAACACACATTTCCATGGTCCTGAAGTTTATTATAATCATACCTACCCCACCTAATATGGACCCAAGAAATTCAATGGTTCTGTCGGTTTGTTGCTTATACAGCTGGTTGCCTAGCAACGGCTATTCTATTTGTTTATCTGCCTAGCAACACACATTTCTATGGTCCTAAGGTTGATTATAATCATACCTACCCCCCCTTATGTGGACCCAAGGAATTCAATGGTTCTTTCAGTTTGTTTCTTATACAGCTGGTTGCCTAGCAACGGCTATTCTAATTGTTTATCTGCCTAGCAACGCACATTTCCATGGTCCTAAGGTTGATTATAATCCAACCTAACCCCCTAATATGGACCCAAGGAATTCAATGGTTCTATTAGTTTGTTGCTAATCCAGCTGGTTGCCTAGCAACATCTATTGTAATTGTTTATCTGTCAAGCAACACACATTTCCTTACCCCCTAACATGGACCCAAGGAATTCATAGGAAATGCCATATTTGAAGTAATATCATCCTTCCCCCTGATTACCCCTTCCCGGCCCTGCTTCTTTGGTGTCTTGAATGGGTTCCCTTCAAACATACCAACCATGTAGACATTATGTTTCTTCGAATGCAAGAATTGCGTATAAAAATGCCTGAGGCATTTTTTTACGCGGCAACAACCGCAATTCTTGTTTACGATATATGGTCAAGTTTGTTTTATAGGGCTTGACTGGCTATGTGGGGTATATTCTCTTAGTCCCAGGAAACGTGACTGCTATTGAAGGATGATACTCGGATATTGTGTAACTGGATCTGTGGGGTCTTTATCCCACAAACAGTCTTTATCCCCCAAATTGGTACTACTATGAGGGATAAAGACACCCACGGGTCTTTATCCCTCAATTATGGCAGTAAAGCCCAAGTGTCTTTATCCCACAAATGTCTTTATCCCTCAAAGCCAATATAAAAGTCTTTATCCAACATAGCCAATGATAAAGGCTTTATCCCCCAAAGCCTATATAATGGCCCTATTTGCCAAAACAGTAACCAGTCTTTATCCCCCAAAGGCTATATAGTGGCTATATATGACCATTCAGTGACCAGTCTTTATCCCACAAAGCCTATATAGTGGCTATATATGGCCATACAATGACCAGTCTTTATCCCAAAAAGCCCATATAACCGTTATATGCCCATACAGTGACCAGTCTTTATCCCCCAAAGGCTATATAGTGGCTATATATGACCATTCAGTGACCAGTCTTTATCCCCCAAAGGCTATATAGTGGCTACATATGGCCATACAATGACCAGTCTTTATCCCCTAAAGCCTATGTGGTGGCTATATATGGCCATACAGTGACCAGTCTTTATCCCCCAAAGCCTATATAGTGGCTATATATGGCCATACAATGACCAGTCTTTATCCCACAAAGCCCATATAACCATTGTATGCCCATACAGTGACCAGTCTTTATCCCCCAAAGGCTATATAGTGGCTATATATAGTCATGTAGTGACCAGTCTTTATCCCACAAAGCCCATCTAACCGTTATAGGCCCATACAGTGACCAGTCTTTATCCCCCAAAGCCTATATAGTGGCTATATATGACCATTCAGATACCAGTCTTTATCCCCCAAAGCCTATGTAGTGGCTATATATGGCCATACAGTGACCAGTCTTTATCCCACAAAGCCTATATAGTGGCTATATATGGCCATACAATGACCAGTCTTTATCCCACAAAACTGTATGGCCATATATAGCCTCTACATAGGCTTTGGGGGGATAAAGACTGCTCATTGTATGGCCATATATAGTCACTATATAGGCTTTGGGGGATAAAGACTGGTCGTTAAATGGTCATATATAGCCACTATATAGGCTTTGGGGGATAAAGACTGGTCACTGTATGGCCATATATGGCCACTACATAGGCCTTGGGGGATAAAGACTGGTCATTGTATGGCAATATATAGCCACTATATAGGCTTTGTGGGATAAAGACTGGTCACTATATGACTATATATAGCCACTATATAGCCTTTGGGGGATAAAGACTGGTCACTGTATGGGCATATAACGGTTATATGGGCTTTGTGGGATAAAGACTGGTCATTGTATGGCCATATATAGTCACTATATACCCAGTGGGCACAAAATTCAGTCCAACATTGTATCAACATTGAATCAACATTAACAACGGTTTATCAATGTTGATTCAATGTTCTGTGCCCACTGGGTAGGCTTTGTGGGATAAAGACTGGTTACTGTTTCGGCAAATAGGGTCACTATATAGACTTTGTGGGATAAAGCCTTTATCATTGGCTATGTGGGATAAAGACTATTATATTGGCTTTGAGGGATAAAGACATTTGTGGGATAAAGACACTTGGGCTTTAACGCCATAATTGAGGGATAAAGACCCGTGGGTGTCTTTATCCCTCATAGTAGTACTAATTTGAGGGATAAAGACTGTTTGTGGGATAAAGACCCCACAGGATCCTTATGATTGGTATGATTAACGTTAATATCAAAAAGGATGGATGGATATGATAAGATGGATATCTATTATACTCAAGAATAGACATATAAGTTGTTCTATGCGAAAGAGTTGCAGTTGTCTCCACTATGTATATGTTCTGAGACAATTTTTTTTTTTGGTTCCTCGGAGATATGATTTGTCATTATATCAAAGTGTTATGAAAAGAAATGCTGCACTTTATTCCGATATTTGGACATTATAATATTGTCTGAAGGGGGGTAGTGTAGTGGGACGCCGCTGTACTATTTCTATAGAACCAGGTTGGATTATTTTGGGTATGTTTGTTGTGGCGTATCCGGGCCGCACTCCTGTCCAGTGCCGGGTATGTGGTTACATAATCTGGCACCTGGATTGGTTGAGCGCGACCTGATCATACGCACCGAGCCGAGACCGCCACGTGTCACCCGACATATCTCGGGTACCGTGTCGGTCCGGATGAACCGGTTTCTGGTTACCCGGAGTTCCTCGGGAACTCAAGTGTTTACGAGTAATGGAGTGGAATTACATAAGGCTCAGTATATAAGCCCGGGGATTCTGCTACTCGAGGACCCAGTCTTGCTGTGCACTTCGGCCGGCTTGACTGCTCCACAACAGAGATTCCTAGAACTCTGTTGTACCCTTTTGGCCTAGTCCTGCTGTTGCTCCTAACTTGGTGACCCTGAGTCTTTCTCTGTTCCACCCTCTGGGGGAACACGAGGAGATAGACGCACTGGTAGATAACTCCGGACACCGCCTCTCTCTGAGGAGTCTGGTCCATATGGAGTTGACCAAGATCGGAGAGAGCCTTGGACCTCAGGGAATTGTATACTAGACCATGAGCGTATCCCTCCTGTATGTTCATATGACATCTGTTGTTCGGAAGCATATTTGAATATCAGTATCCGCCTGTATATGTAAGTGCTGTATGTCAGAATGAATAAAGAGTACTTTCTGAACAACCTATTTTTGAATCTGGAGTTTTTCATAGCCTATGCCTATCTTAGAATAGCCAACAGCTACAATATGTAACATTTACTTTGCACAGCATGATGAAGAGCTATGTGCTGTAATAGCCTGAACAAATAATGTATAAAGTCTGCTGCTTTTTTAATTCTTCAGGGTTGACTAAGAATCTGTAACTGTCGACACTTTTATTATATTTTGTGAAATATACTACTTTCACATAGTCAATCATCTCCATATTTTAACAGAGAATGCCCCTATGGGACTTCTACTATCCCAAATAGTCATTTTGCCAATAGTGCACGGCTCATTTTTTCCCCCTAAAAGTGACTGGCCTTACATTTTTACCAAAATAACTGGTGAGTTTTAGGGTTAAAATATACGTCCAACCTGTTTTACACATAGAAATTAAGAATACATAACAGTGGAAGTTGTTTGAGATATATAGCATAGGTTATGCCATGTGATAATCAATGCCATGACTGCAGACACTTTTACTTTAAAAATAAGCTGGTTTTAAGACCTCACCATGCCAAGAGAGGTATCTTTGTATGTGAAATGATTCTTGCTATTGGAAGTACACATGTTAAGGATAACACAGAGTGATTTTGATGTTTAGACTAAAGTTGGTGATTTTGTGGAAATATTTCATCATTTTCAATATTTTCGCAAAGTTTGCTGAGCGACAAAACAAAAAGTTTATGGTCAAGTGTTTTCAAACTTTGTATGCCTATTCACACATACTGAGGCTACTTGTAAAAATATTTAGAAGTCACTGTGGTGATTCTTAGATATAAAAACCCTGTCGTATTAGTTTTGGGCGTAACTGCAGACACTTCTACTCTATGCAGTGTCCGGCGGTCAGTCAAAACTGCACCCCTAGGGATTAAAGCATGCAATAATTGTTTTAAGACAACCAAGATATATGTCTTTCAACGTGATAAACTTCCAAATTCACAGGCCCATACCTCTTTTTTTTTTTCATGATTTCAATCTTTATTTGGGTTAAAGATGTATGTTGTGCCATGCTGTAAATGGACTTATTATTTGCTGTGTTGTATTTCAGAGGAAAATAAGGTGTCCCTGTACTTAAAAGCATGGAGTAACAAGAAAAATGCCCATCTATCTTCACATTGTTATAAAAACTGAACCACTAGGGTTAGAAGTGTACTGGCAGTGGTTTCATGGAGCCAAGATATATACCTTCCAATAAAATAAACTTATATAAACATATTCTGAGATTTCTGATTTGTCCTTCCCCAGCTCAATACCTACAAAAGTCCTCTTGTGAAACACAATTTTGGCCACTTGATTTGACTCCCCCCACCCTCCCCCCACCCTGCCCCCTTGTAACAAGTTGAAACAAAATGACAGGCTGCTCAACCATAATCACAGGTCAGTGCCTCCCTAACCCAACGTCATTTTTCATTAGATCTACGTGTAAATAGTTGATAAGTAGAAAATTCAAATTAGCCACACACAGGATCATGTTCGAAATGTTCTTGATATAGCTTACATTGTACTCAAGGCATGGGCTTGACAAAAACAGGTAGTCATGGATTTCGCTTGTTTTTTCCTTTAAATTAAATATCAACTTTTACACCATCAATAAATTCTTAAGAAATAATGAAGCCAGCTGCCTGGCTGCCCTGTCTGCCTGCCTGAGAGGGGAGATCAGCTGTGACCTAGTTATACCTGGGCACAGGTGAGGAGAGGGAATGTGGTGCCCCCTATATACCGATACCTGAACCAGGTGTATGTCTCCTGCTTCTAACAGATTTCATACAGAGATTGTCCATATAACCTGTCATCTATTAAGCATGAAAGACAGTGATATTCCTCATCATTGAAGCTACTGAAACAAAGCATTATGGCAGCTTTTGTCAGTTCTTTTTCAACATTTGACTTCAAAAGAGTGGCATTGAACTTGGTCACGGTCATTTTAATTGAATTTGTATGTAAGTGTTATAATTGTCATTCTATCTTGACATCCAGGCAAGTAGAAAGGGGTATCTAAGGGTGTCGAGATCTTTAACATAAGCCATCATACTCCTTGTAGTCTTGCGGGAATCATATCTTGAAGATGGGTCCTATGTAAAACTGGAAATAAGCTCCAGATGCGCTCTGTCCCATAAAAAACTACTAAATTAGATTAAATAATACTCTAAAAAAGGGTGACTTTTAGTTAAGATTTCGTTCTAGGAGGATTTTTCTGTCTGTTTTCAGTTTTTGAATAATTGATGTAATTCCCAAGAGATGAGAACCAAAATGTTCCATTTAGGATGATGGATGCTTTTCATGGCAACCAGACAGCGGCATTAATGTGCAAATTGTCCCTAGAAAAAGTTCCATTCACATTCTTAGAATGTAAGCATTAAATATGGAAAAATGATCAGAAGACTACTGTATTCTCTACACAAAGCACTTTTAGGTCTATTTTACACTATACTGCCATTCTGATCCCTCCTGCCCAGTAAACACCCTGCTTAATCCAACGTAGCTTAGAGGTTTCTCTAGGTAGTTTTCAAACCAAAGGTTTGAGATTGGTAATTATGGAAGGTTTGTAGACATCAAAACATCTGATTGACGTTCATCTACCTCATTCAGACATAAATCTATGTAACAAATCTACATAGATCTTTGTTAATCTTCAATCGGGTAGATGACTTCTCTGTGTAACATTAGGTGGCAGCACAATCAATTATGGAGAGAATATTACAGCTCTTCAACAAATCTTCCGCATTTATGCAGTAAATTCTCATTAATTATGAATTCAATTTCTTGCAAATGAACCATTTCTAATGGAAATATTTATGTATAAAGGAAAATAGATTGAAGTAATGTCCAAGAATATGTGCTTTGTGGCACTTTACTGAGCCGACACCACATTGGTGGTGATGGAAAAAAAGAAGCCTCTCTGCAGCCAATACTATTCAACAGATCTATACTGTCAGGCTGTTGAGTTGAATTACAAGAAAGAATTATAGATACAGAATGAAATGAGAGTGAAAATTATAGTAGGTTTTTGTATGGATATTGTCTGTTAATGTAAATTTGTCTGCAGTCTTACAAGTCTTTGTCTGAAATCCACCATGTAGAATTATATGTAATGTGTTTAGACCCCAGTTGAACATAGATTTACGTCTGAGCTACGTGAATCAGATCTGTAGATTTGAGAATGGTAAATAAACCTCAGCATTTTAACATTAACAAACCCTCTAAAATTACATCGTTTAAACCAAAAATCAACGCAGATTTACATCTGACTAAAGTTGTTGAGTTTACTGGGTGGTGGCCAAAAGTGAAGAACTTTTGAACTAATACCAAAGCACTGTCAAAAAGTAGTGCCCATACATAAAATTGCATTCTGTCTAAACATTACAAAAATGGCCAAGAAAAGCTGAAATTCCTACATTTGACCTTGCTTCTATGGCCTTGACTTTGTTAACAGAAGGCAAACATTTATGTTGTAAATCCACAGAAAAATTGACCTCTTGAAGTTGCGATGTATACTTTCTTTTTTTCAAACATTAATTTAGCTGTAGGTTACCATGGAAACAAAAGACCATTCTCCCAAATTCCATGTAAAAATAGTCTTTATGCATCATTTCAACATGTTCATACTATGGTCGATTTTCCAGATCAGCGGAGCTATTGAAACATATCACAATATGAAATAGTTTTCCAAGATCGGACTTTTATTTTACATGACCTTGAGTGGAGAACTTTTGACCTATGGTTCTCAAGGCCAAGGTTATTTGAATGTCTCATGGATGAAGCTCTATCTTAACATGAAAGTATAGTCCCTTCTTGTTGATATTGAAAGGGCAGTTCAAAGATGAGTATGTTTTTTGGCATGACTCTCCTTTTGCTTTTTGAGTCACCTTGACCTTTGACCTCATCATGCAAGAGGCTTACATGACCCCGCCAACCAGGTGCATTGTAGCTACGTGCAGGGTGGTGTTAATGCTGCCTTAGCATTCACCAATAAACCACATGCACAGTGTGTAAATGCATACAGTAGCGTTAAAACATATATGATACATGTATTTAAACAAATAAGACAACTAGGATTTGCATTGGTAACACTGACAGAAGGGCTTGGAAAGGTAAGTGTGGGAAGGGGGGGTTGCGTTTACCCAACTCAGTTCCAAGTAATATCCTGCATGTTCAGGGTATTTCTATATTCCGCTTCAATAAAATCAATAAATCTCAGTTGCTCCAGTAAGTGCACCTTATATCTCTTGGATTCTCCTAAAATACACTTGTAGCTTGGACCATTACTACCCAATTTCTTTCCAAAGTTTGGCAAAAAATCACAATTGCTTCACAGTTAAATTTTTCATAGATTTTCTCCCAAACTGTTCACATGAAGTCAATTTAATCATTGTTATGACTATCCAAATGCGTAGACATATATATTTGTAGACATATGGACACATTAATTGTCAATGCGTTGTCTGTGCTTGTAAGTGTCAAAATTTGAAATAACTTATTCAAATTTTAAGTTAAATATGAAAATTCTAGAATGACAGCCATACACTAGGACGCTGCTATGCCGCACACCCTGTGCGTCCTCTGTTATGAGGGCGGCCGTGGAGGTAGCCTTGTACTAGGAGGCCGGAGTTGCGAGGACTTGCTATATGAAACTACCTTCAAAAATTAGTGCCCCCTTCATAGGAAAGGAACTTCACATTCTGGTGCCTCACCCTGTGGCCCAATAGAGTCCTCTGAATCATCCACTGTAATTCTATCCTAGAATATTAATCAATGCTTAGCAGAATGAATCTTACCAACTTGAGAATTGAACCACTGTTTCACATCTGCTTCTGTGAATTCATGCAATGTGACATATATTGTTGCTTAATGTGCTGTATAAGGTTAAAGTACACTAACCAGTTTTGTCTCATTGTAACACAATACATGACAGAAATTAGCCTTCCTGAGAAATGCATTGTTCAGAATATCTCCAGGGGGGAAGGGGCTCCAGTCCTCTACTTTTGTTGTCAGTGAGTCAAGTCCTGTAGAGGGATTTGGTCGGTCTGCATCTCTCTCCAATGTTGTATTAAAAGTTCCATCCCCACCTCCTAAAATAAAGATCCACGACAAAATATATCAAGGGAATAGAACCATATTCACCAAAATATCGAGGTTATTTCAAAACGATATCAGAAATCTAGTTGTGTGCATCCTTATAAACTTATGAATTGGTAGTGCTACGGCTGCAAATTATACTGTAAAGACAGACACTAATTGTCCTAGCAAATATAATTGGGTGATTTGTGTTGTTTACACAGCTTGGTAATTCAGTATCAGCTTAGGATTACTCACCTGGCCTCGGTTCTTCCTGCCCATGTTCAGCTGCAAGAGCTGGTGCAAGCAGGAGGAGTACCACAGCCACACTAGGGGAGAAGGCAGACACAGATTACACATTTGCTTTGGAACCAATTTAGCGAAGGCAAATTCTATTAGAGGAAAGAGAAAACTGAAATTCTGAACAATATGACTCTCCTTAAAAACATAACCAACTTGACCTATTACATGCTTATGATGTTCTACAGCAGTACACTGACTATCATCTCACCCCCCTAAGGCTGATTTATTTGATTACAGTAGAATCAGGTTATAAGAAGCACCTGTTTAACTCACTTTGCCTCCCCTATCAGCTGAGTCACTTTGGGAATTGTTAGGATTCTGTACCCTGCCTCCGCACTTAAAGGGCTAAGGTCAAGATTGATTGTCAACCAAGACCCCTCTTGAGGGGGGGACAAAAAAAATTGCACCCCTTTTTAGTGAAAAAGCCCGTGTATTACTATAGCTCAAAGGGGTCGGCCGCGCTCAATTTCAGCCGGCCTGAGGGGGGGACCAAAAAATTTCGACCCCTCCCTTGGGGGGGACCAAAAAAATTTCAACCCGCTCTCGCGAAAATCCACTGACCCCCCACTGTTGAAAAAAAATGACCACTCCCTAACTCTGTGGTACAAGAGGGTAGGGTGCTCACTCTGTATGCATGCTGGTAATATCAATGTTGAAAGATACTACATCTGACGCTTACTGCTCAAAACATGAGTCAGGATTTTTTAAAATTAATCTCTTTGGGGGGGCGGGCAGAAATAATTGCACCACACTTGCTAGTGAGATGAGAGAAATTTTGGTGAGCTCGTGCCAAAATACACTGACCCGTCCGCAGTTAAAACATGACCAGTCCCTTATTAGCCAAACTCATAGAAATATAATGGTAGACACGCCATCAGGCCATACCCCAGCAGCAGTCAACATATATGTAAACGGAGTGGGTAATTCTGCCAATGCCTTGTTGAACTTGTAGGACTTCCCCTGCATGAACATTGATATTTGTCTAAACTTTGTCTTTTGCTTAAAGTCACTCAAGTTAAGCTGCTTAAAGTGCATGTTATGTGGATGCCTTAATTTGTTGATGCACTAATGCAGCCCCGATGAGTAAATCGCTGATGCTGCACTGCACTGCATGAGTTCAGGGAGTTACGAGAACGGAAATGTCAGTAAATGTGTAGCCGGTATGGGCTTTGAGATTTCCTTTGAGTTTACTTAGATTTATGTTCCAAGAGATTTACTGACTTACAGAAATATTCGTAAATCCCAATATCATATTTACTGACCAGGTGTAAATCCAAGTAAATCCAAATGCCAGGAGTATGGCAGCTGGATGTAACGGGGGGGGGGGGGGGTTGGACAAATAGTAGGACCAGTCAATGGGGAGCACCTGAGACTGAGAGACTAAACAGGCAGGGGGACACATCTCCCACAGCTTTCCACCACCTCCTCAATCTGCCCAGCGGGAGGGGGAGGTGGGGCTAGAAGCCCTACATCTCCCACAGCTTTCCAGCTATCTTAAACTATCTTAATGCTATCTTAAACTATCTTAGACCATCTTAAAAGTATCACTACGCAAATAAAGAAAGCACCACTAGTAGCAGAAAGTCCATTGTGGGATAGGCTTGATATTAGTATGTAATGAGGGGGGGGGCTCTCCCAGGGGGGCCCTGTCCGCCAACCCCCGTTTTTATTATTTTCTTTTAGATGTATATGTTGTCTCATCTGGATGGACTGCCCACATGATACTATGTCTCAATACAAACCAGGGCTGCCTTAGATTAAGACATTTCAAAATGGGAGAGCTATCCCGTATTTGCACGGAGAAGGGGTGCCATATGCAAACTGCCTCCTGGCGGCCCTGTAGTGCCACAGAGACCGCCACACCTACCGCTACCTGCCCCTCCAGGGCTTATAAAAGGGGCGCTATGCTGCCTCCTGGTGTACCTAATGTACTTTAAGTGCAGCTTAAAATAGCAGGAGAGCAGGTCTTTATTGAAATTTAATTTTTTTTTACCGTGTTCCCCATAAAGACACATCGGCCATAACCAGTTTTTCAGATGAAATTCAAATGGGATATAGTGATATAGGGCATTACCTTACCTTTTAGAATCTGAAAGAATTTTGTAAATATTCAAACTAGAAGTATATCTATGACAAAATTAGCAGTATTGAATCACCACAAAGTAAAATACCCCAATATATGTATATGCATACCGATTAGGGAGATAAAGCCTAATTGATTAAGCATCCAGATGTTTAAATTCAAAAGTGTTATCGAATTTTAAATTGTAATATGCATAAAGGAAATCTATATATTAAGTAAAAATAACTTATTTTAGCTCTTTTATAGAATTGTCAGATCTGATCAAATTGATCTAGGAATTTTTCAGAGGGAAATGTTCTTTTCTGTTACCATGGCAACCAAAACTCAAAAATCACAATAAAAATAAGTTAAGTCTCATCTAAGTTGAGAATCCCAGCATTTCCACAATATTAAATACAGGAACACACAGTTTCAGGTATCCAGAGGCGATATGCCATACATCACTTCCTTCATTTATGGAAAATCACTTACATTTGTCAGTGCTTTTTAGCTGGCCCTGCTCATCCCTAGGGTCAGTACAAACTCCCCAAATTCCTTCCTACCTGGTACTACCAGTCCAGACATAAACCTCATCTTTACATGACATAAACCTTATGTTTATATGATGTAAACCTCATGTTTACATGATGTAAACCTCATGCCTACCCATATGCACTCCATGGTGGTCAATGCAATAATGATCTCTAAGCCAATCAGGAGCTAGTCTCATTTTAGTCACATGACCAACACTGTACCCCCTTTATAATGGGGTTGCAGTGTGAGCTCTTAAGTCCCCTGCTGCCTGACCATGGGAACACACCTCCTGTCTGCCTGCCTCCTACCTTCTGAAGAGCTGCCTGACTACAATGCATTAAATTTGATAATTTATCTTCAAATGATGGAAGCCTAATGCCCTGAATAAAACTTGCCCCACCATCCCAACACCCCTGGTTGTTTTAGGACCTTTGTCAAGTAAACATGAGGTTTTTGCCTTAAACCAAATCGTAAAATCCTCTGGCAGGGTTGTTGAGTTTATATAACACCTCAGTTAAATTTAGAATCGCCCAAGCACAATCCCTGAGAGCCAGGCATGTCCCAGCCCTGTAGGATCGTATTCCATAGCAAGTACCCAAAATATAATGGCTCAGGCAACCAAGAAATAGGATGCTGGTTGTTCCCTTTCAGCAACTCACTGCTCTACATAAGTTGCACTGGTGTGACCAGCAGTTAGACTATGCCAGTGGTAGTAAACAATAATATTGATACCCACCAGTGTACTAAATGTCTAGACTACCACTTGTGTGTCCACAGAAAACGGTATACTACCCCTTGAATAGACCACATCCCATGGATTGGGTTAAAGATATACACTTAAATACACAAGGATTTCTTTCTGCATTGTGTAACCCTAGAAGCCTAGCGTGGTGTGACGTCATGACCGGCTAGGTTTACTCATGAGCAGCGTGGTCCTTTTTCCCTTAAATTACCTGGATTAATTAACAAGCACAGTTCCAGGACTAGGCCAGGAGCCGTATAAAGTACCAGTCCACGTTTTGTGATACATCATGGGAGGCAGGGACGAGGATAAGAAGAGGAAAAAGGAGGAGGAGTTACGAAAACAACAGGAACTCCTACAGGCCCAAGATGGTGGTGGTGCCGGTGGGGTAGGTGGTGTGACCTCACCTGAAAAACATGTACATGCCAAGTCAATCAAGGAGTGTGAGGAGCGCTTCTGGGCAAAGCTAAAAGCTATCAACGAAACCCTCGGTACTGTTGCTACTTCTACTATATCAACCAAAGGCCTAGTTGAGACCCTTGCTACCCGTGTTGAGACCCTGGAGCAGAGAATGGAAGCCCAGGAGACTGAGAACAAACGCCTCAGGCATAAGGTAGAGTCACTGGAGCTTACAAACGCCTCTCAGAAGATCATCATGGAAGAACACCAAGTGAGGGAGGAGAGGAAAGAGAGAGAGCGAAGAAAGAACAGCCTCATTGTCAAGGGCATAAAAGAAAATGCAAATGTGGACATGAAAACGACCATTAATACACTCTTTGCGGAGATGGGTATTATATACACAAACAACAACTGCCAGACCGCCTACAGACTGGGTATTTATAGACCTACTAGCACTGTACCTTGGCCTATCATGATCAAATTAGTGGACGGCACTGCTAAAGGCCCAATCTGCTCAGCCCTCAAACACCTGCACTCACCTGTGTACGTCTCTGATGACGTAACCCAGGAAGAAGCCGACAAGCTGCGTGACCTCAGGACGGCGGGCACTTCCCCAAAAGAAGGAGGTTACCTACGGCAGGCGTAAAGTCACCATTGCAGGTACCGTATATGTGCCTGAGAACCTTGAACTCCTACCCCCTGAACTGTCCCTTTCTGCTGCAAAAACTAGAGAGATTGAGGGCGGGATTGCATTCCAATCCAAGTACAGCTGGCTCAGTAACATGTATCCCTGCTCATTTGCTTATGAGGGGCGTAAGTTCACAAGTGTCGAACAATGCTTCAGTTATAAAAAGGCTGTGGCATCAGATGCCCCCCGCACAGCTGAGAGAGTGATGGCCTCTGTGTGTCCCTACCAACTGAAACGACTTGTAAAAAAGCTCACCCCCAATGAAACTTGGGTTCGGGACCAATATGAAGGCCTCTACAGAATGCAAAAGGCTAAATTCAGCCAAGACAAAACCCTCAACCTCAAGCTCCGTGAAACAAAGGCAAAAACGCTCTGGGAAGCTACCTCCTCAAAAACGTATGGGTGTGGTCTAACCTTAAAAGATCTCAACAAGAGTAGTATAGTATGTATCGGAACGGGACTATGCTTAAGTACTGTTTATTACTCACTCGATATGCAGCCAATCAGAGGCCGCCATTTGGTCACGTGACCCGTTGCCATGGTAACGTGACCTACTTAGGACTCTCAGCCAATCAGAAGCCAGCATTCTGGGTGACCTACTGACCTACTTAGAAGCTCTCAGCCAATCAGTGGCCGGCATTCTGGTAACCATGGTAACGTGACCTACTTACGTGACGTGACCTACTTAGGCTCAGCCAATCAGAAGCCGGCATCTGGTAACTAGGGTAACGTGACCTACTTAGGGTTTGTTTGTAAACAACACCACGTGGCTCTCTTGTTTGTAAACAACACCACGTGACACGTGACTGTTTGTAAACAAACAAAAAGAAGTTATGTAACTTATATATAGAAATAAAAACACAACAAGATAATTTCTTTTTTTTCATTTTATTCTTTATTTTCATTTCAATCAAAAAACACACAAGTTTATGCTTTTTTAGCTTGCTTCTTCGATTTGCAACCCAACAGGCCGCAAAGTCTTACGCCGCTGTCACTCGCACCACACTTCTGACGACCTCTCTCCAATAGACATTGCACGACTTGGGATAAATCCAACACTATTTCAGCAAGGCAGAGAATCTTTGCTTCCATGAAACGTCCGCCATCGCAACAGCCCGTTTTTTCTGTCACAACATCATCATCGTTAGCTTCTGACTCACTGTCCGGTCGCTCAGCTTTGGGATTTTGCTCATGCGCATGACGCACTTCTTGGGGTTTCTTGTTCGACATGCTTCAATTAGGAAATGAACGCAATGAGGTCCACAGGTGTCAGCAGAAGTGTCTTGTAGTTGAACGCGGTTTCTTTGCCACTTGAATGGAGCAGAGCGTTCCACGAAAGACAAGAACTCTGCACTCAGCGGCGGTAAGCCGAAGGAATCAAAGTAGTACACTTCACCCGTGCTCGACACGTAAAACGCTTCCCAATGTTGGCCTGGTAAATGTTGCGGATCTGTGTTGCTCACGAAACAAGTGTCTTTGATAGGGTGCTTCGGAATAGTGTCACAAGAGAAAACACCTAGGAAACGATGTTTTGTGTGAACGTTTTCCTTCAACACTCTACTTATTTCAAGCGTATTCATACGATACGCTAAGTACCGCTGTCTTGTCTTCAGTTCATGTGGTAGTCGGTGATGGGGTGTCGATCTCTGGTCAGCTCGACGACGTTGTCGTACACCAAGTAGAGTAGCACCGTTGTTGTCGCTTGTAGCGCCGAGCGGAAACTGACTTCCACCCTCAGCTGACCCGCTCTTATAAGGTTCACGCGACACCCGTCGTGCGATCTGTCTGGGGTTAAATCGAGGGGGAACACCGTGTAACCGTTCAGGAATTGCTCGTATGAAATACCACAGGAGCGCGCGCCCTCGTACATCCCCGTTTCCGTGTGTAGCGCCAAGTACTCTCTCACGGCCGCTTTGGTTTTAAAGTCGGGCACGTAAGCATCGTTCGGCACTTTCTGATCGTTCACTATCACTTGAAGCGAGCTGATGTCGTAATGCTTCATCTCGAACGGGTTCTTGTTGTAGCTACCGTTGAAGGCGTCGTGGTCCAGGAAGCAAATCATCATCGACTTGGGAAGCTGGCCTGTGTTGGAGTGCGTGTAGCTGTGATCTCTGTTACCTTGAGGGATGGCGTACGTCGTCACCTCCACTCTGTTCACCGGGTAGTCGAAGGGGCCGTGTTCTATCACCGCTCTTTCGTGCGTTTCCGCTACAGCGTCCACCACCAACACACGTCGCACTTAGAGCTTTGCTTTGTAGATCTTCAAGCTGTAGCCTGCGTCAGGGGCGCACATCAAATAGAAAGAGGGCGCTGCCTGTTTCAGCATTCGCGTTAGTCAACGCGTCAAAGTGACCAGGCGTATCTTCATACCACCCCTGGGCGCTCATGACGCCGCACTTCACGTCTTTGTTGTAGTTGAGTAACCCTTCCAAGTAAGCTCGGTAAGGGTAGGTCTCGGTGTTGCCAGACACTTTGAAACCGCCGATGGAGACTTGGACGTCTTTGAAGAGCGAGTGAGCCAAGTTGTTCACCGGAGCTACCGCGTCGGTGTCCTCTAGCGCCGCTCTGTCCGCTTTCAGCACTTGACATTCTAGATGAAGGTAATTCTCGTTCAGGTCTGTGTACTCTTGCGACTTGTTGATGGTGAAATTTATGTTACCTCCATCCTCTAAAGAGTTTTTTGTTTCTATCCCGAGGAAAGACGACTTTAAGATAGTAGTCTGAGTCGGCGCTACGGTGTGCAGGTCGAGCTCAGAGAGCGCGCACTCGTTACTGCTCTCGTGTATGTAAGCCATTGTGTTCTCTCTTCACTTGGACGACAGACTGACGCCGGCCGCCTCCAGTCTTTTTATTTATACCTAAGCGCCTAGGCGCTTACCGGTCGAATACATCCCCTCTACGTCTCTTGCAAGAGCCACCGCCCGTCTGAGGAGAATGCCGGCGACGTTTCGACCCTTTCTTATACGCGACAGTTGTCTTTCCTCCTGAGAACGCCGTACTCGCCAGTCTCTTCAGAGCGCCTGCGCCTCGGTCTTTCACGCTGCTCTTTAAAGTCCGACCCGCCAGCACATCTTTAGCTACGCCCACACCGGCGTGGAGCAGCGTTTTTCCCACTGACTTCAATAGCGGGGTAGCCGAGCGCATCAGACCTAACAGAGCGCTGCCCAAACCGTGCCCGCTCTGGAAAGAGCGCCCGCTGTACACGTTGATGCCGTTGCCCAGCTGCGCGTTGTAGTAATCGCTGTACCCTCTGCCGACGGTGCGCCTGGGTGGAAAGTACGGAACGCGTTCACGCATCATTTTTTTTCTTTTAGCGCTCAATAGGTCTCAGATGAAGTGTCACGGTCACCTCGCCTCTACTGAATGGGATGGAATGGCCGGATCGGTCTCTTAAATAGATGCCGACCTCGGTAAACCTCTTGGATTTCAAGGGGAAATAATCCAAATGGGGAAAACTTATAGCTTGCACGCCACCTCGACGCCTTCCGCCTCTGTCCACCGCGACGCAGCGTAACAGCGGCACTTGCATGTCGCCCACACGTCTCTCCTGGATCATGTCGGTGTATATGTACACAGAGTGCACGTCCCCGAAAACATCCATCGAGTAGGCGCCGGTAGTCGGCGACGCGAAACACGTCTTCTCTCCGAAGCCTAGAACACATGCGAGATGCTGAGTCAGCAGGATAGCACAGTGTCTCGGCGGTTTGATGGTGACGCGTTTCGTCTTGGAGTCGTACGATAAGATCTGCATCGGTTTGAGCAGGAAGCTGGAGCCCTCTAGTCTGTCATCTCGCAACATCTCACTCAAGCGCTCGACTAGGGTGTGGTTGGTTCCGGTGAAAATAGGAGGTATCTCGAATATGTTTGGCATAAAACTGCGCACTCCCATGTCTTGCTCCATCTTTTCGATCATCTGTCTTGCTTGATCGCTGATCGCCTTCTTCTTCACGGCCGGGGACAAGAACTGCTTGTATACGGCATTTGTCTGTCTCAAGTCGACCTCTCTCTTGAACCTTTTTGTTTCCGGTTTCAATCGCTGCTCTTCCGACGTGTCTGACATCTCTTCCACCGTTACATAGCTCGCTTCCTTCCCGCTCAGCGGGTATTTTTTGCTGGAGATTAGCTTGCTCAGACCGTTCGCGTTTTTCATTCCCCTCCAGTCTACGTGCAGTTTTCTTGTTGCGGCGAATTTAGCGTCTTTTAAAACGTTGATCGCCTCCTCTAGCGAACCCTTGGTCCACAGAGGAACAACGATGATCAAGTCGTCGTGCACGTTAGTCCATTCTGTAGGGAGGATGATCTCAGTCAGAGCCGCTTCGTACGCTTCGGGCAGAAGGAGCGGCGAGTCAAAGTGAGTTCGGAAAGACGTCAAGCTGTTGTCAGGATAATACTCCATACAGCTGATGTTCATTTTTTTCTACGTTTTTTTTTTTATGGGGATCCACTCGTTGAACTTGTCGTCGTAACCTAACCAACGTACGAAAGCTAGCTCTTTACCGTCGACGGTCTTGCGGCGCAACACCTCGTCTATCAGGTAGTTGTTGTCGTAACGACTCTTGTACACCTTCTGAACCTCTTCCGGGTAGAAGACGCCTTTTATCTCCTCGCCCTTGTCGTCTTTTAGCTCGAACCCTCTGCTTCCCAACGTCTTAGCAACGTCGACCACTTCCTCGCGCCAGTTTCCCTCGTACCCTTTGTCAAAGGCGCCTTTAGTTCTCAACATCCTCACTCTGTCACCCGGAGCAATGACGTCGACGGCGGACGTCTTTGTTTTTTTCTTCTTTTTCCATATTTCGTCGATTTGTTTGTTAGTTGGGAGATCTTGTCGGTAGAAAACTGTTTCGCTGTTTTCCGAGCTGACTTGAGCCGGCGCCATTTTCAACGTCTTGTGGTGAGTGCGATTGTAAGAAGACACTACATGGTGCAGTACGTCTACGTAGCGATACGTGCGCTTGTGTGTGAAATAACACCACAGCTTCTCCTTCAGACTGCGGTTCAAGCGCTCCACTAGACTAGCTTTGATGTCGTCGTTCTCGCCAGTGAGAAACACTATGCCCTCGCTCTTCAAGTGATCTTGAAAGATCTTGTTCACAAACTCTTTCCCCTTGTCTGTCTGAACAGTGCGCGGTTGTCTCTCGCCAGTGTCTGTCATCTTTTGGAAGGCCTCGGTAACATCAGCACCACTCTTGGATTTAATGGGAACGGCCCACGCATACCTAGAGAAAACGTCGATCGCCGTCACCACGTACCGGAAGCGGTCGTTGTGAGACGCCAAAGCCTGCATGTCCATCAGATCTATCTGCCACTGCTGATCGATTGCACCGGTTATAGTCTTGCTCCTTGCGAATTTTCTCCGAATGGGTTTATGTTAAGTGTAGGCGTCCAGCGACACTAAAGCGTCTCGGATGACGGCCGGGTTTAGGTGGCGAAAATGATGTTTCTGGAGTTTAGTCACGCTAGTGAAACTGGAGGGTGCTTTGACGTCGGTATATCTAGCTACTACGCGCTTCTTTTCTTTTTCCTTCTTGGTCAGTCTCTTCACCGGTTTTCCCATCGTTGGCCTGATGGAGGAGTAGCACCAGGAGCGGGAGTGTACGAGGCCTGCGCTAGGCGGTTGCGCCTTTTCTTTTTCCTACTCGCCGCGCTCCTATATGCCGACGGGGGTTTCACTGTAGTCGGAGTTTGGAAAAGTTCACTGCCCTCGTCGTCGTCAGGGGATTGATCGTCCACCTGGAAAGAAGAGTCTGCTGTTGCTACTGCTGCTGCTGCTGCTGCTGCTGCTTCTTCTTCGGGCGGCGGTGGCAGGGGCGGAACTCTCGTTCTTTTCACTACGCTCATCAGGAAGAGGAGGAAGGTTTGGAGCAGTAGAAGTACTAGCAGCACCGACTGCAGTAGTAGCAGCGCTAGTAGTAGCAGCAGTGGGCACATGATGAAGTAGACCTGCTCGTGATGATTTGTAGAGCGTCTCAGGATCCACGAGCGCTAAGCGTTTGTAGTGTTGTTGCTGCTCTGAGTCTGTCATGGGGACGACGGTGGCGATGACGCTGGCGGTGGCGGTAGTGGTGGTACTGTCGGCGAGTAGGTGTCGAATGAGGTGTCTCATATACGGAGAATGCTCTTTATAAGCGGTAAGGCCATCCCTATGAGAGCCGGAATGAGGAAACCTCCCTCTTGTACCAAGACGCTTCTCTTTTTTTTTATGGGAGTAGATTTTTTGCCGACCTCCCTCAACACGTCAGCCGATTCTCGAAGCTTGTCCAGTTGTTTGTCGCTGAGCGGGATGTTCCCTACGAGTAAATTGTGACAGATCTCACTCAACGCTGCGATCAGATCGTCGCTTCCAGAGTCTATTAGATGCGAGCAGTCCTTTGGCGAGCACTTAGCTAAGTGCTTGAGAGTACCAAAGTGTCTTTCGAGTAGATGAGAAGCCATTTTTGCTACTACTTTCTCTTCTTCTTTTATTTGTCTAGCGGTACGAATACTAGCTGAGAGTGTATGGATGTCAAAGAGGAGCGTATTCTCAGATCGTCAGGTGTTGACTGCTTGAAGTCCAGAAGGAGGTATGAGTGAGGTCGCTTGAGTTCATGGGTAAATATACTAGAGAGGGCCGCCGCGTTGGAGGGAAACACCTGGCGAGACAGACTAGCTATTTGCCCCATGTCGCGCGGGTTCTTGAAAACAATCATGTAGTGAGCGTTCAGACTCATAGTTCGAAAGTCGGGTGATTTCTGGAATAGGTTCTGAGTGATATATATGACGCTCAAGTTCCAGTGATGGGAGTATTTAGTAAAGATGTCAGCTACCACTTGCTGATTGGAACTGCTCATCAGATCGTGCAATATCAGTAGAGTGTGTGGTCGTAAACCGTCTTCTGCTACTTCCACGTCTCCCGCTATAGACTCTTTGCTAGGAAGACCTTCTCTGAATTCCACACCGTACTGATTTTGCATTTTTTCAAACAGAGGCTGCCACTCGCCGTAATGGTAAAAAGTCTTTTCCACCGGCGGCGTGACCAAATTGTTCACGTCGCTCAGAAATTGATCCACCAAGCGCGATTTTCCACAACCCGACGGACCGCTAATGATACGACTAAAGGGTCCTTGTAGTCGAGCGTCGAAATGAATTTCTGTGAAGAGTTTGCTTTTACTACTCGACTTTTTTTTTTTTTTTCAGCACACGTCAGAGAGTAGTTGTGTGTCTGACTGTCTGCTGTGTTTCTCACTCGAACGGTCGGTAGTGAATGGTTGTGGAGAAAAGTCAGCCGACCTTTTTATTGATTCCGGACGGTGTCACAGTAGCGGCGGCAGAAGTGCCTTTTTTTTCTTTTTATTTTAGCGATAAAATTCTATTTTCACTCAATAGTCATAAATGTTTGTATCAGACTCCAGAGGAGTCTGATACAAATATTTATTTTATTTAAAAAGAAGAGGAGGAGGAGGAGGAGGAGGAGGAGGAGGAGGGGAGGAGGAGAGAAAAGCGCAGGTCAATCTTTTTTTTTTTCTTTTTTTTTTTTTTTTTTTGATCATTTAGGCAAAGCTCGTCGCTTTGCCGCTTTTTTTTCTATTTCTGTGTTGTGACACGATCGTCTCGAAAAAGCAATAAGGCGTGTGAGCGCGGCGGTGACAAATACATATTGGAGCGTATGGTTTAAAATAGTGCGTCCCTGTCTTCTTCAATTCGGCTGCGTTGCAATATGCGGGATAACAGGTGACGACGTCGAAACGTTTAGAGACCGTGTTCATGTCGGCCACAACGCGCGCCCACCGAGTGGGAGCTGCAGTCACTCCCAAAAAAACGATCGGCTTGTCGAATCGTTTCATAGCGCTTATTCTCACTTTATAAGAGGAGGCAGGGTGAGGGGAGTAGCAGCGCTCTTTCTTTTCATGAAACGCCCAACGAGTGGGGGCGCTGAGAGCGGCTATTATGCAATGGTGGAGTAAATACTGTTCTGAGAAGACGGCTCTCGGCCATGTCGCTACGTTTTCCTTTTCCGCTCTTGTATAACGACGATTTCTTTGGCACTCGGCTTTGCTTTTCTGGAGAATTCAGTACGCTTCAAGAGAAGCGTGAACCTCAACTACGTGACGCTCTCTCCTTTGAGATAAAAAAATAGCCGGGCAGTTGAGGAGGGAACTTTGTTCGCGTGTCCGTCTTTTAAAAACTCGCGCCCTCTGCGGCGCCATATTTCTTTCCTCCGAAAAAAAAAAAAAAAAAGACTGAGTGAAAATAAAAATTTTAAAACAAAAAGCTCAAAGAAAAAAAATAAGCAATAAGCAGACTCAGCTCGAAATTCCCTGCTGGCGTGATGGCGGTGACGGTAGGGGCGGCCGGGTGACTGCAGGCGGTGGCGGCGGTCGGCTGGCCGGGGGTGGCGGTGACGGCGGCGATGGTAGAAGGGCGTGTGGAAAGAGAATGCATCTCAGTCTTTTATAGGAGCGGCGAGAGTTCGACTTAGTCTGACATTTTCAGCTGTTGCATGCTGACCTGCTGCTATCATAAGAGAAACAAAAGCCCTAATCATGCTTTTTCACCAGTCGTGGATCCAGATGGGAGGGTGGTTTAAAATTGATCTGTGTACCGACTGTCATACAATAGTGTAATTAGTTGAACGTGTGTTACCTGTATAAAGGATAAGCAGGTCATGGGCTTAGAGTGTGTATAGAAAACAACTACAGGTAGCGTGAACAAAGCGACCCCCTCCCTTTCTGTCACTCTGTCTGTGACTAGAGGGTGCGCGTGTGGTAAGCGGCTTAAATCTAAAGAAAAAAAATCACCCTCTCCTGTCGTCAGCAGTCAGCTGGCCGGCGGCTGGAAAATGTGATTAGAGGGATGATGAGCGCGTAGTAAGCGACTTAAGGCTAATCTAAAGACCTGCCGTGAGTGGGCAGCTGGCCGGTGGCTTGAAAAAAGGGGGGAGTAAGAGTATATAAGGGGGAGTGAAACCGTCTTCGTCATCATCATCATTCTCTCTACTACTACTACTACTACTACTACTACTACTACTACCACCACCACCACCACCACGCCTCAATTTGCAGATCACCATGATGGAAAGTTACGACCGTGACATGAAGCGGTATGATGAAGCGGCGCGCGAATGTGAAGCTGCTGCTGTAGCCGCTGCTACTGCTGCTGCTAGTGCTGCTCATCGTGCTACTGCTGCATTTACTGCGGCTGTTAGTGACGCTGGTTGTGATGACGTTGTTGTTGTTGCCGCTGCGGCTGTGACTGCTGCTGTTGCTGCTGCCGATGCAGCTACTAATGCCGCCGATGCCGACGCTGCTGCTGCTGATGCTGTTGCGGCTGCCGATGTCGCCGCTGATGACGCTGCTGATGTTAGGACTGCTGCTGCTAGTGTACGCTCTGTTGCCCTTGCTACTGCCGCTGCTGCTGTTGTTGCTAATGCTCACGCTACTGCTGCTGCCGCTGCTGCTGCTGCTGCTACCGCTGCTGCCGAGGCTGCTGCCGCTGCTGCTGATGCTGCTGATGCTGCTGATGCTGCTGATGTTAGTAGTCGCGTCGACAAAGAATCGTCATTTGTCACACTTAAGCCTCCAGTTGAACGACGGGTAGTAGGGCTACCAACGCGACGGCCGGATGGTGCAAATGGTGTCGTCGCTTCTGCTCGTGCTCTTGCTTTTCTTCCTGCCCTACCTGCTGCTGCTACAGTATAATAGTGTTATAGTGTTTAAATGAGAACGCGCGTACTTACACATAGACACTGTAACAGATGTGCTTTTTGAAAATATAAATTTTTAGCATAACATGAAAAAAAAGAATTTATCTTGTTGTGTTTATTTTCTATATATAAGTTACATAACTTTTTTTTGTTTGTTTACAAACAGTCACGTGTCACGTGGTGTTGTTTACAAACAAGAGAGCCACGTGGTGTTGTTTACAAACAAACCCTAAGTAGGTCACGTTACCCTAGTTACCAGATGCCGGCTTCTGATTGGCTGAGCCTAAGTAGGTCACGTCACGTAAGTAGGTCACGTTACCATGGTTACCAGAATGCCAGCCTCTGATTGGCTGGGAGCTTCTAAGTAGGTCAGTAGGTCACCCAGAATGCTGGCTTCTGATTGGCTGAGAGTCCTAAGTAGGTCACGTTACCATGGCAACGGGTCACGTGACCAAATGGCGGCCTCTGATTGGCTGCATATCGAGTGAGTAATAAACAGTACTTAAGCATAGTCCCATTCCGATACATACTATACTACTAACAAGATCAACCAGAACTGTCCTGGAGAAAACAAGTGCGGCACATCTCTTATGCGTCTATGTAATGAAATGGTTACACTACATGGGGATCCGAATGCACCCCCTGAAACCTAGCGCCTAACCACCCGACCCAGCCCTGCCCTGCAGCCCCCTGATACCGCCACTGCCCATACACCAGTGATTATGCACGCACCTCCCTCCTGTAGCACCTCACCTGTCTACACTCACATGTATCAGCATGGCTCTTTACCACATTCTAATACTTGCTGACAGTTGTTGATACGAATTTGAATGGTATCTAAATGAACAGCTGAGACAGGACGGATACAACAACATCTACATATCAGTCAAGGCCATAGGAGGAGCTAGGTTTCCCGACCTATACAGGAAACTAGCTGACTTAATACACCAGGGCAATAGGTACTCCCTAGTGGTCGTTATGGCGGGTTCAAACTACTTCACAAACAAACACCTGAATGCTAAGATCTCCCCCATCTTTTTGGAAGTTGGCCAATTCATGGATATTATGACAGATAGACTGCATAAACTATATCAGGAAGTAGCAAACCTAGGCTGTAGAGTTGTCATGTGTGAAATGGTCGGCATTGACATAAATGCATACAATAATACAGCCGGGCACTACCCACTTCAACAGGCAGTTATAAATGAGAGTATACCCCTCATCAACAATGTGATAGTCTGTATGAACGAGGAAAGATGTCTCCCCACCCCCTGGCTACAAAAGACAGTGCATCCACTAAAGAACAATGGACAAAGGGGAACTAAGTATGGACGTCTCCGTGATGGGATACACCTACTGGATACTACAGCTGACTACTGGGTGCTGCACGTGGCCCGATCCTGTGAACATACCATCGACCTACTCACCCAGAACGGCGCCTTTGACTGACTTCTAGTCACAGGGAAGTGCACTATTACCTACCCCTCCTATAGGCCCTAAGCAAACTGTTTAAATTAGATATTACATCGTTAATTTAGCCATAAGTACATATATAAGGTAGACCACTACTCAAAATTGCAGATGAGACGTCACTGCGTTACTTATTTACCACTTTTATCAATACCACAGTACTAGACTGTATAAATTCATGACAGCCTGAAACTATGAAAAGTGATGTGTTGACACACTGGGATTAGCCATGTAGGATGTCTAAATATATATTATATCCAACATCTCTCCCCCCCCTTTCAAAATAGATAAGCTAGATCGTATATGGTACATAAATAGAATCAACTAATAGACAAGGGCTGCAGCACTAATGGCTATATTTGTAAAAATGGCTATTCAGCACTACATCCCTTGTATAAATACCGGATTTAAATACTTAACTCGATTTTCTCTAATATCTTATGTATAAACACAAGTGGTTTCTTTTCCTAGTGATAACCTCACAAATACATAATGTAAATTTCTCTCCCCCCCCCCCTCAGAATCCCTGGCTGCATTGGTTTGACTCACCTTTATACTTGTAAAGATAAACCTGTGTGACAACTCAATCTGAGCCAAACTGCACTTAGATTATAGTAGAGTATTGAATCAAATTAAATCAACGTCATGATGTGCTGATGCTCGTGACAATACTTTCCCTAAAGATGAACTTTAACACAGGACTCAACATCGATGTATATTGACACTCCCAGTTAATGGATTATTGTTGTAATAGCAGTGTACAAAGTCGGACCTCTGCACCGGGATCCACCCTCGCTGACACTATGAGTAGTATATGAAAGCAGAACTTTATACTGGGCATACATGGAACGTCCTTTATATAGTCATAGGTATAGCATAATTTGGACAGTCATTCACTGTGCCCGAAGTGTGTTGGGCCTCATAAACAAAGACGTTCTTCTCCTACATATTACTCCATATTACTATATTGTTCTCATTTTCATAATATAAATTACTTCTAATATATTACGTTATTTTTCTATTTTTCTATTTTTCTCCCTTTAATCTAATTTGCTCCTAAGTTTCTCTAAATAGCCTGAATGATCCAAATTCACAAGTAAACAAATAAAAAATGATATTAACTGATGGAGAACTGGACCTTGTTGTTTCCTGATTTATTCCTGCCGTATCCAAAATCGCCAACCCAATGGGATACACTGGATGTACGCCCCATGGCGTCTTCTGCTTACTGGATGGTTGGGGGAGGGGGTGGGACCTAAGGCCTGGGCCAGGTGGCAACAAGATGGTGTATGATTCAAATGACTAACAGTTACTTTACGATCACTAGAGGTATAGTTTTGGCACACATGAATGTAAGAAGTATTCCAGCAAACCGCTCTACCTTTAAAAAGGAGTTTGACAACTGTGACATAGATTGCCTATCAATCTCTGAAACTTGGTTTCATGATGCTGTACCTGACTCCCTGGTCTTTCTTGAAGGTTTTAACAAACTTAGACATGACAGACAAACCCTGGATGAACATGGCAAAACACAAACTGGTGGTGGCTTGTGTGTTTATCTAAAGCAGGACTTTACCTATTCCATGTCAGAGTTAGGCCACCTTACTTAAGTAATGGTAACATTGAAATGCAATGTATTACCTTTAGCAAACCCTTCTTTAAAAAGAGTGTGTTGATTAACATTTATCGTCCCCCAAAAGGGGATGTTTATGAATTTTGTACAACACTCACTGAAGCAATTGGTAGGCTGGGTGACCTTATTGATAACGAGCTTTTTTATCTTGGTGACTTCAATGTGGATCTGCTGGGACAAACGCCAAAAGAAATGAAGCCCGGCATCTTAAAAACATCATACTACAGTTGGGATGCAAGCAATATATAAAGGAGTTCACACACTTTTCCCCTGATGGCAGTACCTCCTTACTTGACCTTGCCTGTTCCAACTCAGATAGAATTGTCCAAAGTGGAACATTAAACATTATCATTGCTGATCACCTTTTAGTGTATATGATTAGAAGTGCTAAGTCACCCCCCAAGATCCCGGTTGAGTTCACAGGAAGATCTTACAGAAATTTTCTTGAAGACAACTTCACAACTGGTCTTAAAAATGTGAATTGGAATGGGTTCTGGGAAGCAAATGATCCTGAGGTGGCCTAGGACCTTCTTGTGACCAACATTGATTATATACTCTCTATCACCTGTCCTATAAAAAACTTCAAATTTGCTAATAAAAAGAAACCCTGGATTACAAATGCTATTCAAGACGTGTTTACTGAAAAAAATCTGGCCCTAGCTAAAGCAAAAAGAACTAAAAACAAAGATGACATAAATGTAGCAAATTTCCTAAAAAAATAGAGCCCGTAAAATTTCTAAAGACGCTGAGGATGAATATCATAAAAACAACTTAATCACACACAAAAACGATCCTAAGGAGTATTGGAAAGAAATTTCAAATATCATAAACCCCCGGCAAACCACCTCTAACATAAATCTCATCGACCAGGAAACTAACCAACCCATTGCCCCAGAACTCACAGCAGACTTTATAAATGATTATTTCATCAATATTGGACCTAAACTTGCTAGTAACATGAACACACCCTGGACTTACATGGGCTACACTTCTGACACAGATTTCAAAATTAAACCTATTACACTAGGAGATGCTAGAGTAATTATAAAACAAAATTAAGATTAAGAAAGGCTCTGGTATAAAACACATCTCTACCCAAGTACTGAAAACAGCATTCCTCACCCTGCCATCACATCTGCAACATGTCATAAACCTATCCTTAAGAAACAGCTCATTCCCTGACTCATGGAAGCTTACTTCTGTAACGCCCATCCCCAAAGGTGGAAATGCCTCTCTAGTTACTAACTTCAGACCTATCTCTATTCTCCCCTTGATCTCTAAACTTTGTGAAAAGGTTGTTCACACCCAGCTACAAACCTTCCTCCAGGAAAACAACATCCTTAATGCTAACCAACATGGTTTCCGCCCCAAACATTCTACAATGACTAGTCTCACAGAGTTAACAGATCAAATGTACATGGCACTAGAGCAAGGCTCTATTACATTGGTCACCTACCTCGATTTTGCCAACGCTTTTGATACAATAAATCACTCTCTGTTATGCCAGAAACTACAGAGAATCGGACTTGGTGAAGCCGCTGTAGCCTGGTTCAAATCCTATCTAACAAATAGGAAGCAAACTACAAAGGCAAATGGAGTAACATCTAAACCAGCTACCATAGTATGTGGAGTACCCCAGGGTTCCATACTTGGCCCCCTGTTGTTCTTGGTCTATATAAACGACCTAAATACCTCCCTTAAAACCCTTAAGAGTCAGCTATATGCTGACGACACAGCCCTGTTTTGTACCTATCCTGCCCCCACAGCCGATATCTTAGTCCTAATAAACCAAGATCTAGCAAACGTTGCAAACTGGTGTAAAAAGAACAAGCTGTCCCTAAATATAAAGAAAACAAAGTATGCCATATATGGCACAAAGCCAAAGCTAGCTGCCCATGGCCCCATTGAGCTAATGCTTGATGGACAGCATCTGCTCCATATCCAGCAATATAGGTATCTGGGAGTAGAACTGGATAGTGACCTTAGCTTCAAAGGTCATTTGAAAGTCTCTCAAAAAAACCTGTCCTACAAATCCTACCTCCTCAATAGACTCCGCCTCAGACTCACAGAGGATGCAGCTCTAGATGTAGTAAAAACCATGGTACTCCAAACTATAGACTATGGACAGTTGATTTATGCCACTGGAAACAAAGCTAGTGTGGACAAAATCCAATGTTCCTTAGATAGGATGTTAAAGGTTTGTTACTATCAGGACAAAGACTCTGACATCGACACCCTTAGGTCAAATGCAGGCATAACCTCTCTTGAAGTTCGTAGAGAGAAAGCCCTTGCTCTGGCAGCCTTTACCTATGCCCAAGACCCTCATAATGCTGACACCAGGAACATAAATACTAGACGTCATGATGGTAGGCTTGTAAAAGTAGTCTGGCATAAGACCACCTTAGCTCGACATAGTGTCTCATACAGATTGGCACATAAGTGGAATTCCCTTCCTATTAAGCTAAGAAACTGTATCTCTTTTGAAGTGTTCAAAAATAAAGTTTAATGTTGCTTGAAGGTGCATTACTGTTACTTGTATGATAGCTATCTGCCCCTGGCCCGGGCGTTGGTCTCCCCCCGCTCCACCATACAGTAGAATTTGATATTATTTTGTCTTACTAACATTAATGAAATGGAACTCATGACTTAACACCTAAATGCATAGCTACATGTCTATTTACATACATGACCAGCCGCCTAAACTGTATCGATAGACTGATGCAATTATGTATTATAACTGAAATATACGAGAAAGGAATATCTACGCGTTGCTGTGACAACCAAATACAGGAACTTGTTCCTGGTTCTTGCAGTTAAAATAAAGATCTTTGTATTGTATTGTATTGTATTGATTAATTTAAGGAGGTCATGATAGCTTTATCCTGGTTTTATAGAATGTTTCATACCAAGCCAAGCCTGATTCATGGTCCCCCTACCAATTTCACCTGACCAGGCTGGGTCCACTGGTTCAAGGTAATTATAACCACAGGGGTGGCTAGTGATCAGTGCAGGCATGAACTACATGATCCACTCTCCTCCACTCTCAGAGATCGGCCCCTTTAACATCCCATAAACATGAGGTTTACATCCCATAAACATGAGGTTTACATCCCATAAACATGAGGTTTACATCACGTAAACATGAGGTTTACATCCCATAAACATGAGATTTATATCACGTAAACATGAGGTTTATGTCATATTTATAAACATGAGGTTCATATCATGAAAACAAGAGGTTTATGTCATGTAAACATGAGGTTTACATTGAGATTTACTTGGCTTTATCGGCATGTAAACTAGATAGTTACTTGATTTTTCATTTGCGTAAACAGGGACGTTCTGTTGTATACTGAGTCTGTAAAGGACACATTAAGATCATTTTACTTTTTCAGACCAATATCACGTAAATCTACTTAAACATAAGATATTTACGTGAAAGTAAAACTAATGTAAATCCAACTTTTCGTGCAGTGTTGGTGCATCATGCCGCCCCTCGGGAGTGTCTCAACACCATAGTGTCAGCTTTAATGTAGCACTGGTGAGTAACTAACCAGGCCTGAATTCATGCATCACGATGGCCAGGAATATTATGATGCCTTAAATGGTTAATGCATCATGTCATCCTAAACGGGTTAATCACGGCGTCCATCCATACCCATTTCCTGTCTCGTTGTGGCACACAATGCCAATATAAAGGCGTCCAGACCCATATTTGCAACAACCTTTCTCATAACAACCTGTAATAGCCTATATGCAATTGACCATATTGTATTTCTATTCATACAAAGCGCGTAATTAGGTTTTAGTCCTAATGTGAAGGACCCATATATCACTGCATGAAACACTCAATATAACTTTCTTTAAGTTTTTCCTAAATGTCATAATATATGCTCAAATATTGTAGATAAGTAGCTATAGTGACATTTGGTCCACCTTGTAGGGAAGACTTAAATGTCAAAGCTTCCAGATTTAAGCACATTTTGGTATACCAAAAGTCACTATTTTGGAATATCTAAGAAAGTTTAGGTTAACTTAAATGCACCAAAATATTTACCTAAATATGATTAAACCGAATGTCAAGGCCATGGGGAATTTACTTAAGTGTGATAAAACCAAGTGTCAAGATTATGACAAATTCACTTTAAGGTGATTAAACCTTATGCCAAGGTCTAGGTACTATTCTACACCATTCAAATGTAAACAAACCGCCAAGTGTGATGACGTCAAAGGCCATGAAATAGGTCCATAGGTTATTCAACAGGGGGTGTGCAATACGGCCTTCCTTGGTTAAGTCAATGGCACTGCCGTATTCCATGAAAAATAAAGAACATTTGTCTGTTTACGCCCTTAAGATGTTACACCATATTTGCACTATCTTTGCTGATCCCCATCGGATTAGATAGCTCAAAGTTACTAGACATTACACTACTTACTACACATCCCGGTTGGATGGTTATTGGGTTAATTTGATACACTCTTTGCTGGTTAGCTGTGATGTATAGTAACTGTGTAGTCACTACACATCACAATTTTGATACACATCACGGTTGCACAGGAGGTGACGGGCAGCAATCCCCCTGTTCCTTTCCCTCACCCTGTACACACCAGATTGAGTTGGATGGATCGTTCCTCTCCCCCCCCCAATCCTCACACACACGCACACAGAGACCTGTACCACTGTCGACCCTTTCAGTGCCTCTATTACCCACCTCCTGTAGCATAAAAATTAAAGATCATGATTGTGCCTCCGTTCAAATAAACATACTGGTATGTTAAATCAATAAGCATAACCCCCCCCCCCATCTATAATATGTCCGGGAGAACCTGGCGAGGCTGACAAAGGGCTTGGCTGATGATTTCTCTGTAGGAGTCTTACAGCTGTGGTCAGTGGTTAAATTGAGACCTCAAATAAACCAAACTTCGCACCCTGGAATGTCCAGGCCTAATAAAACCTGACTTACCTGATATACTGCATGCTATAGTTATGGACATGAAAGTACACTACTGCATGTAGATCTTGTTGTTGACTCGTTGTGGATAGATTATGTCGAAGGATAGAGCACAAAATGAAGATTCCAGGGTTCCCTGCAGCTACTACCAAGACAGGCCTGTGTCTGAGTTGCTGCTGCAGGATAAGTGCGTAACACAAGGTGCTATATACAAATCTGTACGTTACCGTGCAATGATTGGTAATTATCACCGCTGAGCTCTGATTGGCTGGTATAATACCACCCTATTTCTCCAGAGTACCTACTCAGCACCACTTGTGTCAGCGATAGATGAGATAGCAGTTCTCCCTGCAGATCTAATTTATTCCACCTTGCTCAATGAGACGCAGTAGCTACATCACAAGCTGGCCCCAACTTGGCGCCACAGTCCCCCACCTTGAGATTTTAACCAGCAGACAGTGCTGCCAGCTCGAAGTCTTTTGGTCAGAACATCAAAGTGTAAGGGTGTTGCTGGTAAACTAAAGTTGGTTTATCATGTGTGTGTCCGACTAAAAATTAGTTAAGTTTACAGCCAGCAACTGCTTGTAGGTTATGGCACTAGAACATTGCAAACTAGAGAGACTGCCAACCATTCTAGTGATGTACTCATGCCTAGCTGTGAAGCATTAAACTGCTATCCTAGTGCTTAGTGGTAAAGCATTGTACTGATATCCTAGTTCCTAATGGTAAAACATCACAACCTAGTGTCTAGTGGTGAAACACTATAACCTAGTGCCTAGTGCCTAGCATTATAAAATTGTGAAGCGCCATGAAACATTATACTCCTATCCTTGGGCCTAGAGGTGAATCATCATAACCAAGTGAGAGTCATCTCCTTTTTCTGTATCTGAGCCCAGAGCCAAAATTGAAGTTATGTTGATGATCAACAGATATATAGCCAACACTCGAAACACTGTTGATAAAAGTAGGAACAGGTAATAAATATGTAATAAACACAAAACACATTTGTATATATCATACTCCACAAATTTAAGGCTCAGTCTCACAACTTTGTAACAATTGGATAGTCTTTGACTGGGTGACGTCTTTGACCGGGTGATGTCTTTGACCGGGTGACGTCTTACCATGAAATGGTATTGTAGGTCTACGTGTCTGCTAATGATATTTTTACCTACCTGTTAGAGTCTAATGGTGTATTTGTACATGACCACATATTTAACCAGATTTAACATGCAAGATAATCCTACACGCCCTGCCCAACTTTGTGAGCAGACAAGCAGAAAGGATACTCTGTGAAGGATAAGTTCTGGGGTTACTCATAGACTCCCTAACAAGGGCAAAACTACATCCCAGGTCTGAACTAATCAAACCAAAAACAAAGCCTACAAACATGGGTAGACCTAAAGCATTCTTCTGCATCACTACCCACAATCCTCACAATCCTCCAATAAAACAAATACTCACAGAAAACTGGGACAGAATAAAAAAAAAAGACCACAACCACACAAGTATTTAACGAGCGCAAACTAGTCTTTGGCAACATGCAAAATAAAAAGCTTTGGTAATGAACTAGTGAGAGCACCCACCAGCCAAAAATTGTCTACAACCAAAGTCCCACACACTAGAAAAAAATGTGTAATGCCCCCCTGAACTGTAAGTACTGCCCGATTCTAAAAAATAAGGGGTTTCATCCAATCGACCACAACCGGTAGAAAGTTCAGGACATTCACCTCCGTCAATTGCCAGAGCACCAACGCATATATGCCATATTTTGCAAATTTTGTGGCATACAATACATAGGCCAGACCCTGCAACGGATTATGGATCGATTCCAGGGCCACAGCGGGGACATATAGAAAAACCGGGATAAACCGGTAGGTAAACACTATAACCTATGCCCCACTCCAAACTTATTGGAACCACAGCTAAAAAGTAACATGCCCCTATTTCCCTCAACCCCTTCTAATCCTGTTAAGTCCCCTCTTCCCAGGTCGCTGCAATCTCCTACAATTTTGACAGTATCCTCGTAGGAAAAAGTACAGAAATATGGATGTAATGAAGCACCTCAAGAATATCCTTCAAAAGGTATAGGTAGTACTCGTGCCCATTGCAAAGATGACAATTTACCCCAGCTCATGCAACCTGTCCTGGACTTGTTTTATTGTGAGCCAATATCTGCCCTGATACTTCAACTGTGCAAGGTCCCACCTGGGTAGACAGTTCACTATTCTGCAGATCCCTCTTTCCAATAATACTTGGAATCCTGTGAATTGTCTATTCTACATCATCGAATAGCACTTTCATTTGCTTTGATGCAGAGTTTACCAATCTCACTCTTAACAGGGGTTAGAGACCCACACCCCTGATGTCAGTGGAGAGCACCACTGTCAGTCAAAAAACTCTTTTGTAGTCAAATTGTAATAACATAGATCTATATACTCTTTTTGAATTGCAACATAAGTTGAAGGGCAGAAGAGTAAGGCATTTGCACATTTGGAAGTTGGAGGGGTCCAGGGTAGTTTGCACAGAGGCTGGAAGATTAATTTCCCCTCTATCTTAAGGTGTCCCTGAATACCTCCTAGTTTTAGATCTTCACATGGCTACTTCTGATCTGTTATGTTCAACATTGTGTATGAGGGACTAAACCGTACTAAACCATTGATCAATACCTTAATGTGCTTGCTCCTCCCCAAAACTCTGTATACATATTCACTTCTCATGACAAGAGTGAGACAATTAAATGAAAGTATCATTATCACCCGTTAATTTTACACCCACCTACCTGATGCACTGCATGTTGCCGATGTGAGACAAGTTCACCATCCTCTTCTAGCAGAGTCCTTTAGCACAGTGGAAGGATGAGACTAGGAGCTGAGCTGGCTGTATCTGCAAATGGAGCCTTACAAGAAGACCAGTAGCACAGGGGTATCATGGGTGTGTCTGATGTGACTAATTAATATATTGCATGTTGACGTCCTGAATGTCAGATGTACTAAGCACTTCGAATTGTCCAGGGGTACCATGGGTGTGTCTTATACAGAGGTCCTGAGTGTTGCATGTCTGTGTTTCCATGTTTCTTTGTACATTGACACTTCACTCATTAAGGACATATATAGGATGCATCACGTCATGCCATGGCACAAATGTATATCCTGGTAAGGTGTGACCGGGATCTACTCCTGTTACAGACCTGAATGCAATCTAATTGAATGGGTGTGGTGAGGTGGAAATATCACAGGTGCAGTGTTGAGTGAGAACCTGCCGTGACATCAGTTAATTAACTCAACATTCATGGATCATGTTTTTACTACGAGGTGAGGGGTATCATGGGTGTGTCTCACAAAGAGATGCTACAAGCAGACTCACCCAGTGAAGACAGCACCGAGTATATATTGTATATATAAGAGCCCTGGCGGTTATATAGGTATATTACTTAGTAGCGGTGACCACGCCCCCTTATATGTAACGCGCTGACGCTGGGGTCGTGGTAGTACCATGTATGCTCACCTGAGGGCAGGTGGGTGCTGGTCGCTAGGGACGCGGCAGCTCATAACACAGTTGAATTCAAAACTTTGCGCGGTGAGGACGCTTCCTCCTGGTTCTACATGTGTAGCCCAGCGCTCTCAACTGTGACTATTAGATAATTCCACTAAGGTTCTAAAAAGAATCTGGATATACCCTGGTAAAAAGGAGCCAGAAATATGTCGTCGGCATGGTGTTTTGCGTGTGGGAAAGACCACCCAGCCCCAAGAGGGAAAAACTGTAAGGAGGAGTTGTCACCGGGTTATGTACCACTACCGGTAAGGAGGTCCTCCAGGTTAAAGTCGGACACGAAGTCGGAGGAGGAGGCCCGGGAGGAGGCCCAGGAGGCCGCCAATAAGTCCTTAGCTGGACTTCACAGCGAGGACAAGTTCAGCAGCAGAGCAGAGTACCTCGAATATCTCGAGGCCCTGGACGCAGATCAGGAAGAGCAAGCCAAGGTAGAAGCCCTGGAGGAGAAGATTCGATCAAGAATCCTCGGTCGTCAGTCCAGATCAAAAGAGAAGAAACCTCCTAAGACACCGGCAGCATCCAGAGACGTAACCCCGGAGCACCCCCGGACAAGCACCCCAGGACTCTTCGACTTGAAGCATGAAGGTAGAGAGTCTTCCCCTGACCGTATTTCTAAAGCTAAAAGACGGTTTGATTTGAAGAGGTTTACTAGGGGTCGTGAACCTAGGTCCCTCTCATACTCGGAACTGATGTATGTGTCCATTAACTGGGCATGTGCAGCCATGGACGATCATACGTTCAATGACCTCCCAGAAATCTGCAGATTTCTATGGCACTTGGGATTTATTTCCTTTAAGGCGTCAAGTGACTTATATGAAGACTGGTCATACGCTGAATACGACGCAGACATTCGAGAAGAGTGCATATGGGGCAAAGACATAGAAGAGTTTGGATTTGGACTTGAGTTTGTAGAGAAAAAGCATTTCGGTACAGAGGGTCTTAAAAGAAAAAAAGAGGTTCATCATGAACAGAAAAGTTCTGGTACAGGTAGAGGCAGAAGTAGAGGCACCCCTGCTAACAGAGGCAGAGGTGGGTCTACTGCTTCCCCTGCATCCGCCCCCCCCTCAAGTTAGATCTAATTATGGGTTAAGGACCAATGAGGCAGGGGAGATTATCCCCTGCAACAGGTTCAATGGGGGAGGCTGTGATTCGAGACCCTGTGCGTTCGCACATATCTGTGGAAAATGCCACGATCCCACCCACAGATCTGTTGATTGTACTAACGTCCGCATGCATAAGGCATAGGGGGGTGTCTCATCTAGTTCCAAAGCACCTGCTATTAATGTATGTATTAACCCTTGCCAATATAGACAGGTTGTGGGGGAGGGTGATTGTGTTAGGAAACCAATTGTTGATGTAATACATAATAGTACTCGTGTGGTGGCCGCGGCCTCAGGTGCTAATTGGGAAGGTGAGGGTGATTGCATTGACCCAGTGAACCCAATAGATGTTGACTTACATGTAGACACGAATCAGCTGATCCATGCTACAGCACTGTATCCCATTGGGAAAATCATTGACATTCATAAGTGTGGTTGGCCGCTGCCAAATAATAATGATTGCATTACTGTGTGTGTAAGAGAATCTAAAGGCACTAGGGAGTCAATTTTCAATGTATATAAGAGATGTTTTGATGGTATTTGTGCATGTAAACATTATTTAGACGGATCTATGATCACTTTGAAACCATGTAGGGTATTTACAGAATGCTTTATGTGGGGAGAAGTAGACTGCAACTGGTCTTATTTGATGGAAGGGTCAGCATTTGGGTTCAGGATTGTAAACCCGGACTGCCCTTGTAAATATGAGAATGAAAACTATAATTCGATTTTGAAACCCGAAAATCATGAATTCATGTCAAATCGTCTAAAATTGGAGATTGAAAGAGGCCAAGTATTGCATTCTGATAGTAAACCACGATGTATTCATGCTATAGGGGCTATTAACAAGAAGAAAGACCCTTCTGATAGTAAGGTCAGTATTAGACCTATCACAGACTGCTCACGCAGCGGTGGCATAGATCCACCTGTCAATGAATTCTGTAATGACATATGTGAACGTTTCGTGTATAAGTCACTTGATGATGTTTGTGATTTATTGAAAGAAAATATGTACCTTTGTACTACAGATATAAGTGACGCCTACAGAGGCCTCCATATATATTATGGAGATAGACAATTTCAAGGTCTGAAGTGGGATATGAAAGATGGTACCGGTAGTAAGACGTATATAGATACAAGACTATGCTTCGGCATGGCCTCAGGACCATTTGTTTTCAATTCTATTTCTGAATTTATTGTACGTTGTATGTACCGTAAAGGTTATAAAGAGGTAGTCAATTACTTAGACGACTTCCTAATTATGGAAATGGAGAAAGAAAAATGTGTGGAATCCCAATTAAAATTGTTTAGAGTGATAAGACACTTAGGATTCTCATTGTCGTTCAAAAAAATTTCTCCTGTGTCGAAAAAGGTTATTTTTCTTGGGATTGAAATAGACAGTGTATTAATGAAATTGACGTTACCTGATGATAAGATGGCCAGTCTATTAGATAAACTATCTATGGCCGAGGGTAAGCTAAAGATGACAAAGCAAGAGTTACAGTCATTGGCTGGCAGCCTTGCTCATGCTAGTAAGGTAGTAAGGGGAGGCCGCTGCTTCTCCCGGCGCATTTACGATTTATGTAATGTTGCTAAAAAACCACACCATAAGGTTAGACTGTCAGGGGAGGCGCGTGCAGACATCAGGTGGTGGCTAGAATTTGCAAAAGAATTCAATGGTTCTGAAAAAATAATCAGACCCATTGACACTCACCTGTCTGTTTACAGCGACTCCTCCTTCTATGGCTTTGCAGCGCAGCATGGACGAGATTGGTTAATGGGTGTTTGGGACCCCGAGGGCCGCTGCCCTTTGCCCACTATTTCTGGGCATCATTGGGTTCCCCCCCTCCATCTTATAATAAAAATATCAATGAATTGGAATTTCATCCAGTGCTGGTTGCTGCTAAGAGATGGTGCCATGGGTGGAGAGATTGCGAGCTCGTGTTTGTGACTGATAATACTCAAGTCATGCATATGCTCAACACGGGCCGCAGTACTAATAAAATATGTATGCAATGGATTAGAGAATTGTTCTGGCTGTCTGTGAAACAAAATTTTCATATAAAATCTGTGTATATACCGACAAAAGATAATATTATATGTGATGCTTTGAGCCGTTGGGGTGAGAGGAGCGCTAGGTCTAGGCTTTTAGCTGCGACTTCCCCAGAATCACTCTGTTGTTATAGGCATCTATAATATTTTTCAGGTCCGTGTA